>JAPPVO010000031.1:142682031-143282031 GCA_030407325.1 Camellia japonica | reverse complement strand
TCATAGACAAGCTGTCCTATCGGCAATGGACAAGGCCAAACTCTCAATAGACACCACACCTGAACAGCTGGTGGGATTGGTTTTTCCGGGAGGGGCTTCCCCGATGTTGACCTTTTTCGACAAGGAACTGTCACCTGAGGGGCGCGAATCATAACAAACCACTCTACATCTCTGTGGAGTGTAGAAACAAATGGATACCGGTGGTTCTTGTCAACACGGGATCCGCTATTAACGTGTGCCCGTCAAGGACGGCATATGCAATCGGGTTGAAGCCCGCAGACTTTGTACCAATAGCCCAGGTGATAAGGGCATATGATAACACAAGCAGAGAGGTGATGAAGACTGTGAAAATTCAGACTCAGGTTGGTCCAGGACAATACGGGATTGAATTTCATGTCTTGGACGTTCCCGCAACCTTCAATCTACTCCTGGGGCGGCTGTGGCTGCACCAGGTGAAGGCAGTCTCTTCCACCCTGCATCAGATGTTGAAATACCCTCACGGGAAGGGGGTGACTATAGTTTTTGGGAATTCGTTAATCCATCCGCCGCCAGAAGTGTCTACACCGATTTTGGAAATCGAGCATGGCACGGAGGATGTATTCATATCGGGTTTTACCCTAGCCGAGGCCCGGGTCGTACAGAACATCTTAGCTGTTGATGAAGGGTTGTATGTTAGCGCTCAGTCAGTATATCTCATGAACAAACTCCAGCACATCCCTGGGATGGGACTAGGAAGAAGTGGCCGGAAGGGCATTGCAGTATCGGCCGAAGTGCCGCATAATCCACATACCTTTGGTTTAAGTTGTCTGCCCACCAAAAAGGACTGGGTGAGGAAAGGCAAGGAGATGGCTGGGAGAGCCAGAGCAAAGCAGGCGGGGAAACCTTATGAGTTAATGCACCGACCCATCCAGGGTACCCTAAACGGACGCTTTGTCTAGGAGGGAGAGGATTTTCCATTCTGCGGCTTCCCAGAGCCATGGTTGAACGCAGAGAAGCGTCGCTTGCCAGGGTTTGAGATCTTCTTTGACCTGCAGTTATCCAGGGATGATGTTGCCGAGGAGCAGACAGACCCATCAGCTGAAGTTGAGCAGTGTGGGAAAGTGGATTCTGAGAACACTGAGATTGAAATGGGGGTAGCATTGGCTTGTCTACTTTCAAATCCTCCGATCGTACAAAAGTGCTTGGGAGATAACTTCTCGGTGTCCATGATCGGGAATGAAACGGCTACAAGCCCACCTTCAAACATTTTGAATACATCCATCGCACCCTCTCTCATCTGGCAATACGATGAGAGATTTTTATCAAGCAGCACCGGGTCAGGTAGTGAGCCGGAATCTGATTCCACCGAGTCTGTGGAGTCGAAATCAGGTTCCAGCTCATCTGAGTCTGAGTCTGGTATTCCTGGGGGTGACAACCTGGATGCCACAGTCCTGTCTAGGTCGTCTTTTTCTTTCTCTTTTGAGTCTGTTGTAACAGAGGAATCAGACGATTTGGAAGTGATTAATGAGAATGGAATGGCTGTGGTTTCTGAGTACTTTTCTGTGCCTTTGATTTATTGTATTAATCAGGACTTTCAAAATTTTGATGAAAACGACGAGGAAGAAATTCCTCCGGTTTTACAACGATTAATTGGTTAAGAGCAGGAGAGATTTGTTAAACCCTTGGTTGATGAAATCACTACAGTTAATGTTGGTACTGAGAAGGACCCGCGGCTGGTCTAAATCGGGTCTACATTGTCTTCGGAGGAGCGCGAGCGCTTAGTCGCTTTATTAAAAGATTTCAAAGATGTTTTCGCGTGGTCCTACAAAGACATGCCTGGAATCGATCTTGAGATTGTACAGCACCGGATCCCTCTTGACCCAGAGGCCTGACCCGTTAAACAGAAATTCAGAAGGATCCGCCCAGACTGGGCTCTCAAGATTAAAGAAGAGGTCACCAAGCAAATTGACGCAGGGTTCCTGCTGGTATCTGAGTACCCAACTTGGCTGGCTAACATAGTTCCGGTGCCGAAGAAGGACGACAGAATTCGAGTATGTGTGGACTTCAGGGATTTGAACAAAGCCAGTCCGAAGAACGACTTTCCTTTGCCGCATATCGATGAATTAGTGGACTTCACTGCAGGGTATGCGCTGCTCTCATTCATGGATGGCTTTTCTAGCTACAATCAGATATTGATGGCACCCGAAGACCGGGAGAAGACCTCTTTCACCACCCCGTGGGGGACATATTGCTATAGGGTGATGCCATTTGGGTTGAAGAATGCTGGAGCTACATATCAACGGGCCGCGACCACGATATTGCACGACATGATCCACAAAGAGGTTGAGGTGTACGTGGACGACATGATTGTCAAGTCCAAAGAAAGAGAGGGCCACTACACCGCCTTACAAATTTTTTTTCAAAGGATCAGGGAATTTCGGTTGCGGCTAAACCCTCAGAAGTGTACGTTTGGTGTTACAGTAGGGAAAATGTTGGGGTTCTTGATCACACAGAGAGGTATCGAAGTCGACCCTTCCAAAATCAAGGCCATCTTAGAAATGCCACCACCGAGGACTGAAAAAGAGGTGCGAGGCTTTCTAGGTAAAGTACAATTTATAAGACAGTTTATTGCTAAATTAACCTTGACTTGTGAACCACTCTTTGGTCTCCTGAAGAAAGGAACGAAGTTCCAATGGGACGGCCGATGCCAAGCTGCTTTTGAACAGATCAAGCAATACTTACAGAACCCATCTGTGTTGTCACCACTTGAGCCGAGGAAACCGTTGATTTTGTACCTTTCGGTGACTGAAACTACAATGGGCTGCATGCTCGCACAGGAGTCCGAGGACAAAGTGAAAAAAACTATCTACTACCTGAGCAAGAAGATGATGGATTACGAGACCCGCTGCACTCCACTCGAGAAAGCTTGTTTGGCCTTGGTATGGGCTACCAGGAAGCTGCGGCACTACCTGTTAGCTCACTCTGTAATGTTGGTTTCAAGATTAGATCCCATCAAATATCTTTTCGAGAAACCAGCACTTACGGGTAGGCTAGCCTGTTGGTTGCTTCTCCTTTCCGAATTCGATCTGAAGTATGTGACTCGCAAGTCAGTAAAGGGGAGAGCGGTAGCGGAGTTCCTAGCCGATCACCCAGTTGAAGGGGATGAAGCAGTTGCGTACTTATTCCCAGACGAGGCTATTTTGCATATCGAAGATGAAACTTGGACGATGTACTTTGACGGAGCGTCAAACCAATACGGGTATGGGATAGGGGTGTTGCTGATAGCACCCGACAATTCCCGTATCCCTCTAGCATTTAAACTTCGGTTCAAAGTCTCGAACAACGAAGCAGAGTATGAAGCATGCATTGCTGGTTTAGAAGCCGCCCTAGAACTAGGGGCAAAACGGTTGGACGTCATCAGGGACTCAAACCTGGTTATATCTCAAGCTAAAGGAGACTGGAAAGTCAAAGAAGAAAAGATGAGAATCTACCATCAGACTTTGGACTTGTTGATTCCTCGGTTTGAGAAGCTGAACTTCGCTCATCTGTTAAGAGAGAACAACAGGTTCGCAGACTCACTAGCAACTCTATCTTCCATGATAGACATCCCTTTTGGAGTCCGGATGCGTCCGATCATCATTGACCAGAAATTTGTGCCGACTTACGAGCTGATTGCTGCCATAGATGAGGTTTAAGATGAGAATCCCTAGTATCATGATGTATGGAACTTCCTGGAGAAAGAAGCATATCCAGCAGGAGCAAATGCCAAGAATAAAAGGGCAATCAGAAGAATGGCTGCTCAATTCATCATCTGCGGAGGTAAACTGTATAAGAGAGGTTATCTGGGAATGCATAAACTGTGTGTTGATGTTGAAGAATCGAAGTACCTGATGGAGGCCATCCATGGAGGAGAGTGCGGAGCGCACATGAATGGGGTGATGCTAACCCGGAAGATCCTTAGACAAGGTTACTACTGGTCCACCATGGAGGAGGATTGTATCGGCTTTGTTCGGCGATGCCACAAATGTCAGATCCATGCAAACCGCATGAACATCCCGCCGTCGAAGCTGTACAATATGACTTCGCCATGGCCATTTTCAGTTTGAGGAATCGATGTGATCGGGGCTGTCATTCCGAAGGGGTCTAATGGGCATGAGTTCATTTTGGTCGCGATAGACTATTTCACAAAGTGGGTTGAGGCCAAATCTTATGCGGTGTTGAAGGCTTTACATGTTGCGAAGTTCATCAGAAACAACATCATCTGTCGTTACGGGATCCCAAACGAGATTATTTCAAATAACGGTTCCCACTTTAAGAAGGAAGTGATTAACTTGTTGGAAAAATACAACGTGGCTTTTCATAAGTCATCCACATATCGGCCACAGACCAACGGAGCAGTTGAGGCCGCCAACAAGAACATCAAACACATTTTGCAGAAGATGGTGGAAACCTACCGGGACTGGTTAGATAAGTTGCCATTTGCTCTGTGGGGCTATCGGACTTCAATTAGAACTTCTACTGGGGCGACTCCGTATTCATTGGTTTATGGGATGGAGGCCGTTCTACCTATCGAAATTGAGGTTCCGTCATTACGAGTACTGGCTGAGTGCCAGATAGCTGAGGCAGATTGGCAGCAAAGCAGGTTTGAAGAACTCATGCTCTTTGACGAGCGAAGACTGAAAGCACTGTACCATGTTCAGGGTTATCAACGAAGAATCGCCAGGGCTTTCAACATGAAGGTTAAGTCCAGAAATTTGAAGGAAGGAGATTTGATGCTCAAAGACAACCGAGCTCCCATCTATGACCCTAGGGGCAAGTTCAGACTCAATTGGACTGGTCTCTACATCATTAAGTCTATTTGGTCGGGTGGAGCTGTCGTTCTGATGGACCTAGATGGCCTAGAGTTCTCACAGCCAATCAACATGGACAAATTGAAGAAATATTATCCCTGAGAGGCTCGCTAGGCTGAAAACCCAAAAGGGCGACCTAGGCAAAAGTTAGAGCACAGAAAATTTGAAATTATAAAAACTGAGCTCGCAAGGTTGAAAACCCGCAAAGGGCGGCCTTGGCAAAAGTTAGAGCGTAAAAGGTGAAGGTTAATACACGAGTGAACCTGAGTCAAACTACGTAAGGCTTGATTCCCATCTTTGGGATGCGTAGGCAACTTCATTCTGAAGTCCAGCTATAAACACTTCCCCGATCAACTTTGTCCATGTGATCATGTCGGTCATCTTTGTCCATTCTGCATTCAAGAGCTCGGTTGTGATCTCCAGTGCAGTGTTATTCAGACTAGGGGCAACTTTCTAGTTGCCGGGATCCGGAGTTGTACATCTCAGTGACAGATCTCAGGCGTGTCCAGTTCTGATCCATATCGAAAATGGTTTTGAAAAGTTTTAATAAAAGTTGACTTTGCTCAAATTAATCTTTTACAACTTAGACCATTTTTGGACCAAACGGGAAATTTTCAGTACCCACAACTTTTAATTTTATTGATTTCAATACAGAGTTCTCCTGCTCTTGCATACAAATTGAAGTTGCTTTTTTATTACACTCATAAAGAAAACTTGAAAGTTCTGATTAAAGCAAATAAATCAGGGGCATAGTCAGGTGTTCCTGCGTCCCCTCCCAGAGCTGGTCAAAGCCTCTGATGCCAAGCTGGGCCCAATCTGTGCCTCTTCATTGAGCCAATCTATGCACTCATCAGAAAGGGTGTAACTGAAAGCGAGAGTGGGGGCCAGAAGCTCTCTCGTCCTCCATGCCGTGGCATACCGAGCTAGCTGTGCGCCTCGGACCGGAAATGCAGCTGGGTACTCTATCCCCTCTGCCGGGCAAATCTGATCATGGCTGAACTGATGCTGGAACTGGAAAGGAAAGTAGAACACGCAGTGTGTCAGGCCAATCAATTGAATCCCGGTCTGCCGGGACATGTTGTAGCTCATTGCCAGTAGATTGAGCCAAGGACAACGCCAAGCAATACGGTCTGCGGACAAACTGCACATCCAGTCGAACCACCATCCCTCATCAAGGGCATCAACTAGAAGTCGCCGGAAGAAGTAGCCGCGAGCTGAGTATGCTGGGCAAGAGTCCACAACCTGCAACTTGTCCATCAACCACACTTGGGGAGGGATGGAAAATGAAAGAATAAAGAATAGAGAGGTGTACATTGAGAGAAAAGTGAGAAAAGGGTTTTGTGAGAAAAAACAGAACTTGAGGGCCGAGTGATGTGAGTAATATATGTGAGGAAGGGTGGGAACATTACCTGCAGCAGTAGTGGACTCCCCGCAAATTTGGTCGTTTCCCGTCGATGGAAAGCATCCAAGCCCATCAATGTCTCGGCCAATGTCATGGCAATGCAGCTCTTGCCCTCTTTCAAGCCTTGGGCAACTTCGATCAAACGAACGCTAGGCCTACTGAAGCCTGGGGCAAGCAAAAAGTGAGACAACATGCACAAGCAAAGGGCATGTCGCCGAAAACCTTGCCAGTGGTGATCACCGTGGTCACTGGCATTGGAAAAATGATGAATCAAGCTGAGAATGTCCAATTCTCCATCGCGGATCAAAGACCGAGCGTCATGCATAGTGAGCCCACACATTCGTCCTAAGGCTTGGGCGTGGCCGAAGCGAAGTTGGGGCAAGATTTCTTCGTTGCTCCCGGATTCCATCAAAGCTTGGAAGTCTTCGAAGGTAGGACACATCTCTTACCCGCCAAAACTAAAGACATGTGTTACCGGGTTCCAAAACCTTGCCGCGGCATGGAGAAATGGAAGGTGCAGCGGAGTGCGACTCAGTGTGAATAGTGCATTTATGCCAAAGCCTCGGAAGTTCAACTTTTCCGAGCCGTCTAAGGTAGCAATCCAAGTTGTGAGATTTTGGATGAGAAATGCCTCGATTTTGATGTAAAACTGAGATAGAATGAGAGAACCACGAAGCTGGAACTTTTATGGAGGATAAGGCACTGTTTGGAGGACAAGTGTCAAAAATCTAGAGGTCACCATGCCAACTGGTCGGCTGACCACTTTTTCTGGTCAGCCAGCCAGTTTTTCTGGTCGGCCAACCACATAACTGGTCTACTGAGCAAAAAACTGGTCGGCCAGCCATTTTTGGTGGTCGGCCATGGAGAAAAACTGGTTTTTGGCCTTTTCCTAGTCTCTAGAAGAGAGCTCTTAGCCTTTCCATGTGTTGGGAGTGTTGAAGGTCCGAGTTTACCTCTATTTCGGATGCGTTCCGTCGCCCCGTTTGTCCGAAATGCATTTGCTTATCGAGTTGTTAAGTTTTGCTTATCGAGTTGTTAAGTTTTTCTTATCAAGTTGTTAAGTTTATCGAGTTGTCGAGTTTTGTTCATCGAATTGTTGCTCTTTGTTTATCAACATTGTCGAAATTTGCTTATCGAGTTGTAAACTTGCTGAGGTTTTGTTGTTTCTTAGTAAGTTAAGCTGTTTAGTTTGCTACGTTGGCTCATTACCTGACTTGGCAATGTACAATGCTCGATTTCCATTTAATCTCATTTTTGTGCAAAATGATGCGATGCGATGCTAAGAATGCAAAATATAACACTTTTTGAACAAAAAGCTGTTTCATTCCATCATAGCTTCTTTTGTTACAACATTTTACAACAGGGTACAAGTTTTAAAGAAAATAAAACTGCCTAAAGCTGATGTGCTACAACTACTAGTAAAAAAAAAAAAAAAAGAGGAAAATAAAGCAAGAACATCTGCATCAGTGCTGTCAGGCTCAAGATTGGGAGGCTCTCTTCATCCTCTTCGGCTGAGCAGCCTCTGCACCACCTCCACCAGCACTACCATCCGAATCGGAGCTGCCGTCCTCGAAACCCTCCCCGGCATCACCTCCACTCTCAGAACTAGAGCCAGAGTCCTCCTCTCTGCCTGCGGATGTCTCCGACTGAGGATGCGCAGACTCCTCCTCCTCACTGGACTCCTTATCATCTTTGATAGGCGCTCTACGCCTGTCTCGGCTGCGAGTCGAGTCCCTTCTCCCAGCCCCTCAAGAAGGCCTGGATGGCCCGGCCTGTAGTGGTGGGACCTGAAAAGGACAGTTTGAGTGCATTAGCCAGTCTGTATATCAGATGTAGATGCAAGAATGCTACATAGAGTGTGTGCATGCAGATACAGTATATGAATGTGGTGTGTGTCAAATGTGCTCTACACATGCAGTCAACCAATGTAGTGAAATATTCAATTTCAGTATGTCATCAAAAGTATGATAAATGCGAGAAAATTGAAAAGTACCGAAACGCCGGCGATGAACAACAGTGTCTCCCTCCACAGGACCATGCCCTCGAGTGAGGCCACCACTCCGAGCAACCCATCAGTGTACTCTCTAGGAGGCTGCAGACGCAAGTTCAAGTCATCAGTGAATGAATGAATGTCTAAGTATATATCTGAATGATGAATGAAAACTGTGAAGCATACCGGTGGTGAGTCAGGGTCACTGACGTATCGGTGATCTGGCCGCGGAGGCTCTAGCGGGATCTGGTATGGTGTCCCATACTTCCAACCTGTCAGCCCAGTCGGAAGATTTGGCCATCCGACATACTGGCAAGTAGAGGGCATCCATCCAGCCCCACTCCTCAATGTGTTGGCTCCGCTGGTCGAATGAATGTCTCTAGCTCGGGTGCGACTCGAGGAAGGCACGTCAATAGCCCTCCTCCTGGGGGCACGAACATCTGACAGCGGAGGCATCAAGTATGTACGGCGGTAGGTCACGTACTCTCCCTCCTCTAACAACAGAACTGCATCAGTACCCAACATGAGCTCATCGACCTCCCGGGGAGTGAGTCTCTCAGTGGATCGTATGTCCTCTGGAGGTGCTGAGGGGATACCCTGATCAGGGTTGCCCATCGTCTGACGCATGAAGCTATCCCCTTGAAACCAGACCCTACCAACTAGCCCCTCAAATAAAGTCCTGTATCGAGAAGCGGCCCACGCCCCAGGGAATCGGAACCGGGCATCTCCTAACAAAAGTGCCTAGGGCTGCCAAGTGATCTGCGAATAACAAATGCATAAACTGATTAGATGTCGTAAATATGCAAGATGAACCAAAGCTGAAAACATGACAAATTGAGAGTTTTGGATTACCTCCGTCGGCCGTACAGTATCGAAGAACTGTCGGAGATAGGGCAAAGTCTCCCAAGTCCTCGGCCGACACCGACCATCAAATCTGCGAGAGTAGGGGATCTCAAGAGGTACCTCCACCTCGAGCTCAGGGGCTAATGTCGGAAAGTAGGCATAAACCCATAGTTGTGAAAAAACAAGACAGTGGCTGTCAGAATATAGAATGTACAGAAAATACAGAATGCTGAGTGCAAAATGTGAATATAGAATGTACAGAAAATATAGAATGCTGAGTGCAGAATGTAGGATACAGAATGAAATGTGTGCCGTGTGTGCAGTGTACAGATAATGAAAAGTGGAAATGTAAATCAAGAGGGCAGAATGTACCTCACAGGCTCTTCAGTAGCCATCTACTATGTTCCCTCGCCCGCGGGAGGTCGCGCTCATATAACAGTAAAGGGTAGTGAGGCCGGCGCCACCCCAATCATACTGGTTGACCTATGATAGGTCTACCAAAGCACTGAGCAAATAAAGTCCAACTGTGTTCCCCCTATCGGAGAACAGAGTGGTCCCGATGAGGAACATCAAAAAACCCTGGACATACTGCTCTATCTCCTTGATAGTCTCAGGCATAGTCCTCTTGAACCGCTCGGAGAACCAGGTGTACGTGACTCTACTTGATGATCTGTCTATCGGCGGGCGGGCTCCCAGGAGATAATCCAAGCCGCTTCCCACTCGCCCATATCTATGTCGTAGGGGACCGGTCGGCCGGCCACGTCAAGGCCCGTCAACATAGAGAAGTCATACGGGGTCATCGTCATGTCCCAAGTAGCTGAAAAGTGGAACGAGTTGGTGGTGTCCCACTATCTCTCCACAAGTGCCCCCATGAGGGTCCTACTCGCCGGATAATGTGATATCCCCGCGCAGAAAGATCCAAATCCTGCCTCGTCCACGATGTGACGTACAGCATCTGGGAGCTCCGTATACCACTCCCTAGCAAGGATCGATCCATAACCCCGT
Source organism: Camellia japonica (assembly GCA_030407325.1). Classification (NCBI taxonomy): domain Eukaryota; kingdom Viridiplantae; phylum Streptophyta; class Magnoliopsida; order Ericales; family Theaceae; genus Camellia; species Camellia japonica. The sequence goes on along the minus strand of JAPPVO010000031.1, from coordinate 143,271,962 downwards.
GTGGAACGGGAAGATACCTGCATTCAGAATGAACAGATGTATTCAGTTTCAGAATGAAATGTATGAGCTGCGTGCAAATGAAGTAAATGAACTGCGTACAAATGAAGTAAATGAACTGTGTGTTCAGAAATGAAGTAAATGAACTATGTGTTTAGAATTGAAAGGTCTGAGCTGCGTGTTCAAAGTGGAATGTACGAGCTGCGTGTAAATAAAAATGTATGGGCTGTGTGTTCAGAATTGAAAGGTATGAACTGCGTGTTCAAAGTGGAATGTATGAGCTGCGTGCAAACAAAAATGTATGGGCTGTGTGTTCAGAATTGAAAGGTCTGAGCTGCGTGTTCAAAGTGGAGTGCATGAGCTGCGTGCAAATTAAATCAAATACTGTGCGTCCAGTATGAGCCGCGTGCAAATGAAATGTGTGAGCTGTGTGTTCAAACCGAAAAATGACCTGTGTGCCCGAAGAACGAGCGGTGTGCCCGAAAATGTGCCGTGTGCCTGAGACAAACTGTGTGGTCAGAATGAACCGTGTGTTCAGAGTAAGCTGCGTGCCAAATGAACAGAATATTGTGTCGTGAGCTGCGTGCCGAATGAACAAAATACTGTGTTGGGAGCTGCGTGCTAAAGGTACAGAGTATTGTTATGTATGAGCTGTGTGCCAAATGGACCGGATGTTGTGTATGTAAATGTGTGCAGAACAAGCAGATATAATACACAACGAGAACATGAAGTGTGCAAGAAATGCAAAAATACATTGCAGAGAATGTAAAAGGGAAATACGAACCTCTCGCGCCTAGTGAGATAGATGAGACTCTGGCTCCCGTAGCAGTAGGTCCGCGGGTGCTCGCCGCTCGAAGTCGGTAAAGTGATAGAAGGTGGTAGGAGGTAGGACGTGCTCTTGAGGGTGGTACCTCTCCAGGTCGAAAGGCAGAATCCTCGGAGGCAATGACATGATGTCTGGCTTGTCCTCGGCATGTGGAGAACCTCTGTCGTGTTGAAAGTGATTCGCCATCCGAAGAAATCTGTAAAAATGAGCAAAAATGAGCGAAATGAGCCAAAATTGCAAAAAGTCAACAAAAGTCAACTCTCAAGAAAGGAAAAAGTCAACAAAAGTCAACCCCTGAGAAAATGTGCCAAAGTTCGAGACAAACATACCTCAAGTGTTGAAAATGGAGAAAGAAGCCCCGAAAATAAATTTTAATCGGTTCAAAACAAAGAGAATCGAAAGTTTTCGTGAAACAACTTCGCGTGGGGCGTTGAAAAACGCGTATAAAGTGCAGATTTGAGAGAGAAATGGGTCTAGGGAGCAAAAGGATCTGATTTCGGCCTTGGAGGTGTGAGCAAAAGTGATTTGGATAAGTGAACTTAAAGATCCGGCCTTAAAAGACCAAATTGCCCCGAATTTCTGTAAACTGGTCGGCCAACCAGTTTTTCTGGTCGGCCGACCACCTTGGTGAGCAAAAACTGGTCGGCCACTAACCTAGGTGGTCGGCCATCCTCCTGGATAGTCTCCAAGGCCATTTGTTCTCCCTGTGTATTTTGGTGATGATTGGAGTCCTCGGCTCTCGAGAAAGTACAAGAAAAGTGCACTTTTCGGTGCGAAATGTCTCCGCGGGAACTTCAATTCAAGTCTTCGATGCGTGGCTCGTCGTTACTCGCCAAGAGAAAGGTGTATCCTTTTTGAGTACGTTGCAATCCCTCCGAGAGGTAAATTGGAGGTCGCGTTTGAGTTGCTCTCTTTAAGGCTTGTACTTCTTTATTCAGCATTTTGTTTCAAACATGCTTTTGAAGTTGCACTTGTCCTGCATTGTTATGCACACTACTTGCATTGTTGTGCACGTTTCACTGGCATTGCCATGCACCCATACTTTGCATGCGCCGTCACGCACGTTTCACTTGCATTGCTATGCACTTTTCCATCGGCACTATATGTGTCCGTGTTTGATATGGCATTGAGCATGTGTTCCTAACTATATTGTACATGTTAAGTTTCCTTCTTTTGCAGGCACGATATTGTATGCACGGTTCATTTGAAGCTGGTGCGACCAGACGAACCGGAAGGTATTGTATTCTTCGCGTGAGACATAGCGAGAATTGTATAATTCTCTTACATCCTTTCTGCATGTGATGTAGTTTGGTCTGTATTCGCCTGCTTAAATTGTTGCATTTATTGTGTATATGTGCTTCATTACAGTTTTCTTTGCATGATCATAAGTTATGTTCGGCCTCGTGCATGTCTTCTGCATTTTGCCCCTGCCTGCGGGCACATTTCTTTGTTTATCTCGCCTGTTTGTCCAAGTCTTCGGCCTTGTCAAAAATGGGTCGTCTCTGAGCTTTGACATTCACTCCCGTCACTTATGACTTTCGAGTTTTGTCAAAGAGGGGCAACTGTAGACACCCCATTTTTGACCGACCTTAAGACTCAGACATCATCGATTGAGCGCTCGGTGATTGCGCATGTTGTGCTCGTTTCGAGGTTTCGGAGTTCTTGGCTGCGAGCCTCGCCTCCGGACCTCAGGACCCTTTGTACTTTGACTCGGTCTGCGGACCAAGTCTTGTTTTCTCTTCCCGGAGGGAGGGAGAGGTCTTGTAGACCATCTCTTAGTGGTCGTAGGCTACTTTTCGTGGTCGTAGGCCACTGTTCCCATTTGGAGACTAGTTTCCGGTTTTCGGAGCCGTCGGCCGTGCGCCTCGGCTCGGGACCGCTTAACATTCTCCATTTGCCACGGTTTTTGGAACACACCTTGTTTCCTCTATCTAGAGGGACACTGTGGTCCGGGAGACCACTTTTGTGATCGTACGCCACTTTTGACGCTCGGCAGCTGGTTTTCGGGGCTCCCGACCGCGCGTCTTGCCTCCCGCACCCTCGTCTTGCATCCGTTTTGGTTTGTCTTGGGTACAAACCTTACTTTCCATGTTTGGGAAGTGGTACAAGGGTGGGAGACCAGCTTTTATCCTTGGAGACCACTTTTCTCCCCGCCAACTGATTTTCTGGTCGGGAAACTGGTTTTCTTGGTCTTTGGGCCACATTTTCTGGTTTCCCACCCCACCATTGGCTTGCTTTAAGTGTGAAGACAACCAATTCCCCCTGCCGACCACTTTTTTACCTGGGAGACCACTTTGGGTGGTCAGCCGACCACTAAAAGTAGCAGGCCGACCACCTTTTCTGGTCGGCAGCTTTCCTTCTGTTTTGTCAGACTGAATGGATGCCAGCTGGAGGGCACAGATTGTATCCTCCATACACGTGTATGGAGGACATAAGTTTTAGCTTCTTGAGGATACACGTGTATGGAGGATACAAGTTGGAGGGATTGCATCCAAGTTTTAGCTTCTTGAGGAAGCTTTAACTTTGTTCCTCTATAAGAGAGGCTCTCCCTCTCCATGGCAGAGGTTCTGAAATTTTGTTCAAGGCATAGGCATATATCCCTCTCTTTCTCACTCTATATTGGTGTTTTGCTTCACACTTGTGCACACAACCTCATAGCCAAACACTCTTACCTTGTTACTGAGTTGCTGGAGGCTCTTGAGAGGGCTTAAGAGTTGGTTTTTGGTTCAGAAAATCCTTGCTTGGCCTTTTAGCCACTGAAATCCAGTGGTTGGCATGTTATTTTGAGGTCCTAAATCAGAGAGGGGTGACCCTCTCTCTTTTTGTCTTGTTTACTTGCATTTTTGGCCTATCAAAGGAGCATACATTTTCATACTTTCAAGGCTTGGTTCAGACACTTTTTGGTGACTCTTAGGGCCTGCCTAGAATTTGTCCATGGTTGGTTTGGTCACCCTTGGCATGCTTCTCATATGTGTAGTGTATTCCCATTTATGGCTCATCAAGGTAGCATGTCAATCTAGCATGTTTTAGCTCCATTTCAGTGGGTTTTTGGTCATCATTTGACATGTCATGGCTTAGTTTTTGGCTGGTTTGGTAACCTCTCACATGCTTCATATACTTGTAATGTAAATCTTGTTTACTAGCTTGGTTCGCATGATGTTTTGGCTCTTTATTCTAACACATTTTGGCTTTGCTCCAACATGGTTTTGTTCATATTTTGGGCTGCCCTAGCTCTGTTTTGAGGCCTCTTGGTCGAATGATGCTTGCCATGGATGCATGTTGCGTAATAGCCTTGACTAGCTTTGAGTTTTGAGGTCTCTTGCATGCTTAACTTGAGATATTTGCATGTTTTGGCATCATTGGGAATGTTATTTCAGAGCATGTAGGGCTGCTATACTTCCATATTTTCCACTCTTTAAGTGCTCTTTAGAGTTATGCTTTTATGCCCTATTTGTGAGCCATTGCATGAGCCCCCATTTTTGTGCCTTTCAAAGCCATCATCCCAACTCATTTTGCTACTGTTTTGGCCTGCATAGGGTCTATTTGGGGTTGGTTTGGTCATTTTAGCATCGCCTTGCATGCCTCTAGTGTAATATGCTTCACTAGCTTTCGATACTTGAGCCTTTCAACATGCATTGCGTGAGTTGTTTGCATGATTCGAAGTGATTTTGTATGCCATTTCAGTGCTGGAACACATGCCATTGTACTCCATGTTTCATCTTTTCAATGCTCTTGGAGAGTTATATTTTGTGCCTTAGGCTTGGGCCTTTGCATTATACATGTTTGTGTGTGTTTTGGTGCCTTGATTTCATCATCAATGGCCGCTGATTTGGACATGGCTGAGGCCTATTCATTTCGGTTTAAGTCCATTGCGCATTGAGTATGTCATGTAGTTCGTAGCATTGAGCATGCCATGTTGTTACATGATTGATCATTGCACTTGTGCATGCCATTTTCATTGCATTATGTATGTTGGTTACCACGTGCTTTGTGTATGTTAGTGTCATGAGCGTTGTGTATGCCATATGGTTCAAAGCATCGTGTATGCTAGTTTGCATGTTTGCATGATCATCCCTTGCATGCTTGCATATCCAAGTTGTGTTGCATTAAGTTGCATGATTGAGTCGCATTGTGCATGCCATGTCTGTTGCATTGTGTTTGGAATAAGCGTTAGTCCAAACACGGGAAACGAGGCACGTTTCATACTCGAAGTGATGAAACGTACCTCGATTCCCGGTCGCCGACACTCTTGACTATACATGACGGAGTTCTAGGCTTTAGGTGTTTGTATGTGCATTCATTCCATATTGAGTTGCGCAATTCGGCCCCTCGGCCATCATGCATTGAGATGCGTGATTGGTGGCCCGAGGATCGGGACCTGCACTCCCTTGAGCTTATGTAATGATAAGGAGGGTGGTCGCGCATACATGTGTTGCAAATACTTTGCCATGCCCCATTCTTGCCCTCTGTTGCAGAAAACCAGAAACCAGCAGCAAAAACTGGTCGGCCGACCAGATAAAGTGGCTGGCCGACCACTTTTTCTGGTTTTCACCACAAAAAGTGGTCGCCAGGTGGTCTCCAAGGCCAATATCTGGTCGGCAGCATCCCTACAGATTCCCAAGGTGGGGTTTCATCTCTCTGGAGCTTGGTGCAAGTTTCTGAGATCAATTGCAAACAGAAGCAAATCAGGGCGTCGCGAGGGATTTCCGAACAAGGTGACTCGAGCATGCATGCATCCTTTGTCATCCAAAGCAGAGCTGAGGCAGCCTACATCATATAGTTTATATGCTTATTTAATTGCTAACTTAGCTAATTTGTTAATTAGTTAGAGTTGTGTAATAATTGGTTGTAGTTTGTTATTCATTTCGTTGTGTAATAACTAGTTTAATTAGATTAGCTTAGATTAGATAGTTAGCTTGTTATTTGGACCCTCCGTCGAGAGGGCGGATTTTGTAATAAGTGTGCGTGTGTGTGATGCATGTCTTCTAACCCCCACTTCTTTCTCCCTTTTATTTACCAGCTTACGATGGTTAGTTTTAGGGCATGTTTTAATTAGCATCATTATGTTCGCATGTTTGCATTCATTCATCTGTCTTGCATGCACCGGGCTCGGCGTATCATACTAACTGTATTGCATTTCAATTCCAAGTTGAATACATGTTATCTGTAGCATCTCATATGCCATCTTAGAATAGCCAAGTCTATCTTAGTTACATTTTGCATGTGTTGCATTAGCCATCTTAACATGAACTAGGATCATGCATTGATTACTAACTAGTTCCTGTTTTGGCTCGGAGTACTCGGTGAGTGTTTATGCTTTAGCATCCTTGCATGTGTGTGAGTGACTGCCATGATAGCATGCTTGCCATGAGGCTAATTGCTTATGTGATATAACTGCCTGATTGCCTGTGGGTGAAGTTTGAATTACTTGAATTGGAACAATTCATTGATTGCGAGTTTTAAGCCCACTTGAGAGTGGCAAATCACCATTTTTTTTCTAAGCCCACTTAAGGGTGGCAAAATTCGCATTTTAGCCTACTTGTGAGTAGCAAACCGCTTTCAAAAACAAACATGAGATGTTTTGTTCCAACTTAGGCGATCCAGTCTATACTTGTTTGCCGTGCGCATAACATAGTAATTCTAGGCAACTTTGGTGATGACGGACACGTGACCTTAGGCACGAGTTAGGGTTTCCTAAATCCCCCCAAAATAAAATATTTAGGTGGCGACTCTGTATCTGGCAAAACAGTCCATGTTTGGCACTTCTTTCTAAAAATTAGTTTTTCAAAACGATTTGCCGGATTTGGACTCTTTGGTGATTTATTGATCTTGCATTGCACTTTGTGAGATTAGATTCAGAACCGTGACATTGAGTCTGAACTGTAGTAAGCCCAATGAACAGAACGAGATTTGATATCTCTCATTTTGCTGTGTGTTTATAGTTATTACCCTTTTCAAGTGATGAAATATAAAGAAGGATTGTAACCTCGTGTAGGGGGACTAGCACGGAATTTGATGCCGATTTTTTTTTCACTTTTTTTATAATTGTCTGTTATCGAATAATAAAATAAGAAAAATCCCGATAGATGTATTTTTTTTTATTAAAGTAGTAAGATAAGCAATGAAGTTAATTCTCTCACTTTTATTCCACCTCCGCTTGCGCCACTTAATTTATTAAAATTAGAATTAATTAGCAAGTTGCGATTTCAACCCTAAGCAACCAAGGTTGGGTCGTGACAAAGGTGGTATCAAAGCAAAGCTAAAAATAATTTATATATATATCTAGAAATTAATATTTCTAGAATATTTTGACATTAGAGATCTTTTTCTTTGCACCATAGTTAATTGTTATGTGATGTAGGGATGTCTAAGCAAATTCTCAGTGAGGCATTCTAGAATGAGCTCGAGACCATGAGTCCGGAGGAAATCTTCAGAGAACATAACACCCCCGCCCCGTTAAAAGGATGGGGAGATTCCGAGGACATAGTCAGACAGCTACACCCAGGCCTTGACTAGCTGATGGGTTGACCGATATATCTCTAAGCTGATCCTGATAATTTGGCATATCTATCATGGAGACAGAGCCGTGCCTATACTCAAGAACAGTATCTCGAACCTACCCATGCGGTCTGCCTTGTCCCAGGACTAGACTGCCCTCACTACATAGTTGGCCCTTTACCCCCAAGTTATATTGAAAGGAAGGGAAATGTTTTCCCCGGCGACTACCTACTCACCGACGTCCCCAACCCCCTGGACATTATTAATGTCTAGAATGTCGATTTCAGTAATGACTTAACATATGTCGAGACACCTGGGTGGATCGTCGACCGAGCGTTTTAGGGATACCTACAGTCCGTCCTTATTTATACAGTTCAGGCAACATGGGTCTGTTTCGGAGTGGTGCAACTGGGATGGGAATTCGAGCTTCTCATGCAGCATTACTTTCCACGGCTATTTGACTCGCCAATCTAAACTCTGGAGAGGAGGATCCTTTTTATGAGCTAACTGTGATTAGTTCTAGTCCTTATTGTTGTACTACAAGGATTAGACACTAACTTAACTTTTAACCGTAGAGGATGTAGTACTAATATCAAATTTGTATAAACAGTAAAGCTAGTGTTGTATATATATATGTATAAATGGTAAAGCTAGTGTTATATAAATATATGATGCTTTATGGGATGTCATGCTTATTAAACTACTAAAAATCTTACTTTGTAGCAATAGCCAATGATGGTAACGGAACCGGGTTGTCAGTCAGCGGAACCGAGTCAGTGGAAAGAATCATAGAAAGAGTAGTTACATCTTTTTGCAGGCCCTGCAAACTAACATAAACAATGGAATGCCAGAACGGTAAGAAGAGCCGGTTACGATAAAACACTTCCAGGATTTGAAGCCCACCACATTCACTGGCAATTCAAACCCATTGATAGCAGGAGCTTGGGTTAAGGACATGGATAGGATTTTTCGCGCGTTGCCTTGCACAGAAAAGCAGAAGGTAACTTTTGTCACTTTCGCTTTCAAAGATGATGCGCAGGAATGGTGGCTTCTCACCTTAAAAAAAGAAAAAATCGTGACTTAGGCAAGATTCTTAAAACTATTTTACGAAAAATACTTTTTGGATTCACTACGAGAACAAAAGACATCAGAATTCATGCGTTTTAAGCAAGGATCAATGACAATGGCCGAATACGAGAGCAAGTTCACACAACTTGCTCGATTTGTAACATATGTCATTCCCACCGAAGCTCGGAGAGCTAGGAAGTTCGAAGCCGGCTTAGATGATGACATTAGAAACAAGATTGAAGTTCTGAAGTTGCCAACATATGCAGAAGTGGTGGATCGAGCATACATCGTCGAAAAAGGGGATTAAAGTCTCGCGTTCCAGGAAATGAGCCAAAAGAAACAATTTTGGAAAAAAGACAACATAAGATCTGGTGCTACACCACCAAAGAAGGTAAATATGGGCTCAACTAGTCTAGGAAATCAAGGTCCTACTAACCCCAGAAGTGGCACCATTTCAAATTGCCCTACTTGTGGGAGGGCTCATTAGGGACGATGTCATCGAGACACGAGAGCATGCTTTAAATGTGGGCAAATTGGTCACTTGCTGAGAAATTGTCCAAAGTTTATCAATTCTATAGTAGGCCCCTTTGAACTAGCTCCAAAACCCGCAGTACCTGAAGGAGTGGGGAAGGACCAAAAAGGCCAAGGAAGAGCTTTTGCCTTGGTGCTTGGAAACTTGGAAGTTACCGAGAACATTGGGTCAGGTACACTTTCTGTCTGTGGTCATTTAGCTCATGTTCTTATTGACTCTAGTTCAACTCATTCTTTTATTGCACCACACTTTGCTTCCAAGTTAGCATCAACACCCGAACCCTTAGGATATATACTGTCTGTGTCCTTTCCTTTTGGTAATTCTGCCTTTGGTACTAATGTGTACAAATCTTGTGTTATATCCTTAAAAGGTGAAACCTTATACATAGAATTGATTCCCCTCCTCATTGGTAACTTTTAGGAATGGATTGGCTGGCTGCCAACCACACTTCTATCGATTGCAAAGCCAAAAAGGTCTCCATTCGGTTACCGAACGAACTCGAGCTACTTGTGATGGAACTGGAGTTTCCACCATTCCATGTGTTATATCTTCCATGACAGCCCAATGACTTCTAATAAAGGGTTGTTGTAGTTATATTTGCTATGTGATCAATACTTAGCAAGAAGCCCCCACACTTGATGCAATCCCTGTGGTTCGAGAATTTCCGGATGTCTTTCCTGAAGACCTACTTGGTACCTTAGTTGATCGAGAAAACGAATTCACCATTGAAACTCAACCTGGTACACAACCAATATCAAAAGCCCTTTACCGCATGTCAATGATGGAATTGAAAGAACTGAAGACTCAACTCCAGGAACAAGTGGACAAATGCTTCATTTGATCAAGTATCTCGCCCTGGGGAGCTCCAATACTGTTTTTTAACGAAGAAGGATGGTACAATGAGATTGTGTATCGATTATCGAGAGTTGAACAAGGTCACCATTAAGAATCGGTACCCCCTTCCATGTATCGATGACTTGTTTGATCAACTTCAAGGCGCCCAAGTATTCTAAAAAATCGACTTGCGTTCCGGCTATTATCAACTAAAAGTCAAAACAGAAAGCATCGAAAAGACTGCCTTCAGCACACGTTACAAGCACTACAAGGTTTTCGTCGTGTCATTTGGCGTCACAAATACCCCAGCAGCCTTCATGGACCTCATGAACCGAGTGGTCAAACCATATCTTGATGAGTTCGTCATTGCCTTTATTGACAACATTCTCATACACTCTAAGTCATCGGAGGACCATGAGCAACACTTGCGAACGGTTCTGCAAACACTACGTGATCATAAACTTTATGCCAAGTTGAAGAAATATGAATTCTGAATCACTACTATACACTTTTCTCAGTCATGTTATTAACAAGGATGACATCTTAGTTGACCCCTAAAAAGTTTCAGCAATCGTGGATTAGCCACGACCCTTTAACGTGTTTGAAATTCGAAGCTTCCTGGGTCTAGCCAACTATTACTAACGCTTCGCTCAAGATTTCTCAAAGATGGTATCACCCTTGACCCAGCTGACTCAGAAAAACACACCCTTTGAATGGACTGACAAACAGGAATGGTGCTTCCAAGAATTAAAAAGCAGACTTGTATCAGCTTCTATACTAACACTCCCTACAGGAACGGATGGGTTCATATTTTATAGCGATGACTCATACAATGGCTTGAGTTGCGTTCTTATGCAAAATGGAAAAGTCATTGCATATGCCTCACGTCAACTAAAGACTCACGAGAATAACTACTCAACCCATGACCTAGAATTAGTTGCGGTGATCTTCGCCTTCAAGATCTAGCATCATTATCTCTACGGTGTAACCTGTGAGATTTACACTGATCACAAGAGTCTTAAATATTTGTTTACACAGAAAGAACTAAATATGAGGCAACGACGATGGCTGAAATTTATTAAAGATTACGATGTGGAGATTCACTACCACCTAGGCAAAGCTAACATAGTAGCTGACGCATTGAGTCAAAAGACTACTAGAAATTTGGCATGTACCCTCATTTCCCGCAAGATCAATAGATTTCTCACTAACATAATTGTGGAACCCACATTGATAGTAGAAATTAGAGCACAACAATGTGAAGATAAATTTTTGAAGAAAAAATACGAGGAGCAAAGAAGTACGCCTGATCCTGACTTCACTATAAGTAATAAGATGCTAAATTTTCGAAATTGAATTTGCATACCTGACATTCTAATGCTCAAGAAGAAGATATTGGTGGAAGCTCATAGATCAAGGTTTACAGTCCACCCTGGCAATACAAAGATGTATCACAATCTAAAGGAACACTATTAGTGGACATAAATGAAAAGAGACATTACAAGCCACATCTCCAAATGCTTGCATTGTCAACTTATTAAAGCATAACATCAGAGACCTGTAAGAACATTGCAACCACTCCCTATTCCTGAATGGAAATGGGAGCACATTATTATGGATTTCGGGGTCGGACTACCACAGTCAGTCTAGAAGAATGATGCAATATGGGTTATAGTAGATCGATTAACAAAGTCGGCACATTTTCTACCAGTTAGAGTCACATATTCTCTTAATACATTTGTCACCTTATACATCAAGCAAATCATTCGATTGCATGGCACCCCAATTTCAATTGTGTCTAACCGAGACCCCCACTTCGTATCTCACTTTTGGAACAAATTGCAAAAAGCTTTGGGAACAACACTGAAGTTTAGCACTGCTTATTACTAGCAAATTGATGGACAATTCGAAAGAACAATCCAGACTTTGAAAGATATGTTACGTGTCTACGTGCTAAACTTCAAGGGTAATTGGGATGAGCACCTACCTTTAATGGAATTTTCCTATGACAACAGTTACCAAGCAAGCATTGGAATGACACCATACGAAGCACTATATGGAAGGAGGTGTCGATCACCCTTATGCTGGGCGGAAGTTGAAGACAGAAGGTTATTGGGCCCTAAAATCGTGCAAATAATAAGTGATAAAATTCAACTCATCTAACAATGAATTCACACGGCTCAGAGCCGCTAGAAAAGCTATGTAGATACACGAAGACGGGAATTGGAATTATAAATAGGAGATCATGTTTTCCTAAGGATCTCACCAACAAGAGGGGTTATCCGATTTGGAAAGTGAGAAAACTTAAACCCATGTTACATCGGGCTATTCGAAATACTAGAAAGGATTGGCCCTATGATATATCGCCTTGCACTGCCATTTGAACTGTCCAATGTCTATAATGTGTTTCACATTTCGATGCTTCGACGGTATCCTCGAGATTCAAAGCATGTTGTCAATTATGAGAATCTAGAAGTTCAAGAAGATCTTTTTTATGAAGAACAACTAGTGCAGATTCTCGATCATCGTGATTAAGTTCTCCGAAACAAGACTATATCTCTTGTGAAAGTCTTGTGGAGAAATTATTGTGTCGAAGAAGTAACATGGGAAACTGAAAATCAAATGCAAGCCAAATACCCACACCTCTTTGAAAACCAAGGTATGACATGTTTGAGGACAAACTTCTATTTAGGAGGGGAGAAATATGACACCCAAATATTTAATTAACCACCGCGTAAAACACACACACACACACACACATATATATATATATAAGTAGAGTATATGTGAAAGTGTAATTTAATTAAGGATTATATATATTTTTTAAAAATGGTATATAATTGTTTTAGGAATTGGGCCAAAGTAGAATAAAACCAAAAGTAAAAAAAATAAAAAAATAGAAAAAGAAAAAAACAAGAAAAGAGCACATGTTGAGATAAAGTACAAATCTAAGAAAGATTGGCCTTGGACACGTGTCTGTCTAGAAGACTTCTTGATGATCACTGTTTGCTTCTTGATGGTCACGATTTGCCTCTCTATAAATAGGGAGGATATGTTCAAGTTTAAGGCAAAAAAAAAGAAGGAAGAAAATACTGGCAAAGAAGAAAACTAATAAGTAAGGTCTTTAATAGTGGAAAGTAAGAGTAAGGAATTAATAGTAAGGTAAGTACTATCATACCTTGAGTCACTATAAAATATTTTACGTATATCTTGTGTTATTACAATTTATTTTATGCAATTCGTGTTTTATAAATTATATTAATATTTCAATTACATTAATGATTTTATAAACCTTATTTGCTTAATTAAAACCCATAGATATGATTTGTTTAAATTTAGAATTTATTTGACAATGATTATATAAATATTTATTTTTGTAAGTACCACCGCAGGAGTCCCATACTTTGGGTGACTTAAATAACCATTGGGTTTTGATTGGTCACTTTGTGGCCCTTTGTTTGTTATGAATCCATTGACCCCTGTTCTGATTGTCACTTTAATGACTTATGTTCTGTTTTGTTCTATACCATGGTTATAGTTATTGTTTACATAACTTCTGGATTTCAATTTCTATCACTGAAATTATTTATTTACTCAAATTAAGTTTGTATGATGGTTTAGCTTAAATAACTATCTATGGTTATTTTGAGCCTTACGCTCTTGGCATAATATTTCTCATTCTGCTGTGTGCTTATAACTGTTACCCCTTTCAGGTGATGAAATATAAAGAATGATTGTAACCTTGTGTAGTGGGACTAGCATTAAATTTGATGCAGATTTTTTTTCTTTCTTTTTTATAATTGTCTGTCACCGAATAATAAAATAAGAAAAGCCCAATGGATGTATTTCTTTAGTAAGATAAGTAATGAAGTTAATTTTCTCACTTTCATTCTGCCTTTGCCTGTGCCACTTAATTTGTTAAAATTAGAATTAATTAGCAAGTTGCGATTCCAGTTCTAAGCAATCAGGGTTGGGTCGTGACAGGTTTAAACAAAACCATCCATGGGTTTTGGAACAAACCTAGCATGGATTTGAACTTAGCAGCAACAACAGCAACAACATTACAACAGCTTCAACAATTCAGTAGTAGCAACGACAGGCACAAATAAAGATCGGTCGGCCAAAACTCCGGCTATGCTAGAACAAAAATACCATCTCCAACATATATAAACATCTCATGGGAGCCCACAAACTCAAGGCTTTTTTATATCACTTTTAATGGCAAATCAAGGATTTCTAGAAAAGCACATAGAAATTTACCCATCAACAAAAACCACTACAAGATCCTACATACGCAAACAAAGATCTAGAAAGGAAAGGGAAAATTTCATAGCAAATCTAGATAACCGAAGTGGGTTCTTAGTTTTCACAATGAAAGCTCGCACACACAAAATAGAGAATACTAGAAAACACCCCATCCACCATGTAGAAGCAAATCTTGAAGCAAGAGAAGGGATAACCCAAGAGATTAGACTCTATAGCATAGAGGAGATATCTCAAAAACACAAATCTCTCCTAAAAAATAAAAATCCAGTACAGCTTAAAGGGAGGCATCAGGGTTCTTAGCGAAGGAGATGAGATTGTATACCAACCCCCCCCTCTTCCATGGCTGTGAAAAACCATAAAAAATCTGTAGAGAGAGAAACTCTCAACTCTAGAGGGAGAACCCTTAGGCCTTGTTTGTTAACAAACTATTTTAGTAACTTTTTAACTTTTTAAGAAAAGATGTGCAGAAAAGTAGAGAGAGTAATATGACAACTTATAGTAACTTTTTGACTAAAACATGTAGTTGCCGAACGAGGCCTAAGTTGTTGCCCAATTCAAACTTCTACATTTATAAAGTATGGAATTCAAAGTGTAAAATTTAATAATTTGAACAAAATATAACAAAAAAAAAATTAAAATTAGTCTCACAACTAATAGTGATAGATTGTCTTACCGTTGTTATCTTTTGTAATTCAACATCAATATAAGAAAACATCTTCATTTATATATATATTTTTTATGATTTTTTTTTTACTTTTTATATCAGTGGAAATTAATATTGTAATCTACACTTTCTTTTATATATATATATATATATATATTTGTTAATGTACATATCTACTGTCCTAAGTTAGAATCCTAGGTTCGCCAAGGAGACTTGATTGTCTCCAATTGGCTTGGCTAATTGGACCGTCTAATCCAATTCATTAAGGGTTCATTTCGAATCTATTTTGATAAATCAAAATATGAATAAATTATTTTGTGAAGTTCGCAAAGTGGATCATACATGCCAAAAATAAGATTATCGGATATCGATGATCACTTAATCCGATTACATTTGTTTAAATATAATAGACGAATACTATATGTTTATTATTTTCAAATAAATGTGATCGAAGAGAGTGACTATTGCTGTCCGATTAACTTGATTTTTTAGTATGAATGATCTATTCAACGAATTTTATAAAATGAATAATTTAAATTGTCAATATAAATCCGAAATAAGTATAGTGAGTCGACCTGAACAGTCCAATTGGTTTGATTAACTGAAGAGAATCTAGTTAGTACAAACATTAAATAGAGTAGTGCTATAAAAAAATTACATAAAATGATGGGCAACTTTGGATTCTATTATTTTAAAAAAATAAAAGTCCATTAATATGACTTATACTTTTAAGAATGTCCTTTTTATATTATTTAAATATAATTTTTTTTTATTTATAAATCATTTTATTATTTAGTAATCTATACTATGTTTGGGTTGGTGAGCCTTTGATTTTGTATTTAACAATTTTAGGATGAATTTTTATATTATGTTTAAATCATAAATTTATGTAGAGATTTGAAAATGAAAAGAAAAAAATATGAATAAAATGTATTTATATTTTATTTCTTTATTTTAATTATTATTATTTTTTTGTTACAGGAAAACCCTCCCACTCGCCTACAGGTCTACGGCAACACCCTTTGCAGAGATTACCATTGTGTCCCATTGTCTGTTTTGAATTAGATGATTATAACTTAGGAACTTGCTCTGACTTCCCAAGACAAACTCTGCTTAAGTCAAGACTTACATAGCGGGGAAGTATTGAACCCACAAGTGCAATAAAATTGTTTGAGGCTAACTTTCTAACCAACTATGTTACGTCCAAGAGATTGACCCAAGATGATTTTGAACTTGGGACCTGGGGGTTTAATCATCCGACCTTTGCCAAGTTGCCAAGCAGCCTGGGTTCATTGTCCAAACATAATTTCAAAGGAAGATGAGATCCAAAACTGGGACTGTTTTATGTGACTTTTAGGTACTCCTAGAACAAAAATATTTGGTGTAAAAGGTTTGAAAGCATCCATAAGCTTTCCGATTGTAAATAGTATTCATGAATCGTGAGGAAATAGCCTTGAAAGTGGGCGTAGGTTCAAGTTGAGCCATAAAATTGGAAGAAGATCGACCATTTTTAAATTTTTTTTTTTAAAAACAAAAATAGCATTAATATATTAGTATAATTAGATTATAACTGAAGGACTTCGCCACTGTTCTATCAACTTAAATTTCTGACATCTTCCTTGCCACACCCTAAAATGTAGGAGTTTTAAAAAAAAATCAATGAAATCGATAAACCAATTCAATCCGGTCCAAACTGCGGATTGCCAAACTGTTGATTTGGTTTGATTTTTCTAGTTATGGTTCCGGTTCTAGTTTTGAAAATGGTGAAACAGTTCAAATTGGTCCGGTTTCCGACTCTAAGGCTTTGGTTACGATTCCGAACTGAACAAAACCAAACCGAACCGGACCATGGCATATTTGTTTATTATTTTTTATAATTTTATATAAAATGTTTCTTATAAGATTTGAACATTAGCCATCATCATTGTGAAATTGATAAAATCTAACCAATTTAACCAAACTAATTATTATTATTAATTTATTTACTAACATAAAATATATATCATATTTATTGTTGTATAAAATTTCTAGATCTGTAAATCAAACCGAACCAAAACCGGTTTCTATGATTCGGTTCTAGTCCGGTTCTACAAGTTAACAATTCCAATTTTTCTGGAATCGCAAAAAACGATTCTCTTCTCGATTTACTCTAAATCGGACCAATTCGATCCATATATACACGGACTTGGGGTCACTACTGTGCCTTTGGCACAGCAGTGACTGTTGTGCTTCATTTTGAGATGCATTATGAGCTTATTTTTATGATCTGAACCGTTAATTTTGTAGGATTTGTTGAGTACTTCAAGCCTACCAAAAATCATATTAATTGGATATCAATAACTATATGATCGAATTGCATATTTTTATACTATTTTTCAAAAGAAAAACTTCTTGTTTATTTTTTTTGGTTATCAATCATATAGTTATTGGTATCCGATTAATATGATTTTTGGTAGACATGAAGTACTCAACAAACTTTACAATATGAACGGTTCAGATTATAAAAATAAATCCATAATGCACCACAAAATGAGGCACAACAGTCACTGCTGTGCCAAAGACACTGCAACCCCAATTCCCATATACACCTATACTAAAGTGTGACTATTAGACTATTGGACCATATCCCAATGTCTAAAGTTGGACTTCTCTAGCATTATAATAAGGATGGCACTTTTATGTGGCCCTTCATAAGTTCATATGATGAGTAATGGTGAGACTTATTTTGATAGACATGTTCAAAAGAGTGTTTGGTTCATGATTTAGAATCTTTATCTTTTCTTGAAAATAAAGAATTTGCGCGAAAACTATGCATGCATATTCTTCCTATTAAGGAAAATTGTCTTGAATACAAGTTCAGTATGTTTGGTTCACAATTATTAATTCTAGACCATTATTGCCATTATCAATTCTATGCCAGCCTTCAAACTAATCGAGTGGTCTTTACCCCTGCAAGTAGGAATTGAACTGAATATAGATGATTGCAGGAAGTTAGGAGGAGATGGAGGCTTTGGAGGATTATTCAGAGATTCACAATGAAACAAGCCTTGAAGCTGAACTATGGGCCATATACAAAGGTCTGACAGTGTTGCTACAAAAGGTTTGAATAAAGTAATCATTAAGACTGATGCTAATGCAAGCTGTAAAGCTATTGAATGAGGAGACAGGGGCAAATTCACCATACAAAGGTCTTATAGAAGATGCCAAGATTACTATGCAGAGATGTGAATGCATTGTGCAACATGTTTTGAAGGAGGGAAATCTCTATACAGATGCACTAATTGTCAAATTTTAGCTACAGATTTAGAAAAACATTACTAATTATCAATTTTAAGACTTTTTAATTTATACAAACACTTGTAAAATCTAATAATGCACAGGACTTGTAAATAATTAACCCTTTCATAGAATTGTATTTCTTAGAACATGGTGTGTATGAAATAATGGGTTGGGCTACTTAGACTTTTCCGATTCTGAAATGTTTTAATTTGCAATCTAGTGGCGGAAATTTCAATAAAAGATAAAACTGTTGGCTAGGCACACACGTTGCTACCCAATTCCACATCCAAAAGCCCAACAACTACATTAACAGCCCAAAACATAAGGCCTATTGTCATGCTTATCCCTTGTGCATCTACTTGTTGGGATATTGATGCACACACCAAGGAAAAAAAAATATAAAAAATTATGTACTTTGATATAAATTTACTTACGTTTATGCAGGGATAGATCTAAGATTACTACTATTGGGACGCAAAAGTATGTTTGGGATACAAATCTTTATAATTTTTAATTATTTTAAATTTTTTAGTATAATATATGATATTTTTAAAAATTTTGAGGGTACGGTCGCCCCAAAAACACCCCCTAGATCCATCCTTGCGTATCAGAGAGATAAATGTACTATAAACTGTAGATTTTTTTTTTTTTTGATCAGTAAAATAAATCTTTATTGATGAGAAACATATAAAGTATAATAAAATACATCAATAAAGAAGAACAAGCTCCAAGCTGGTGAGAAACCAACACTAAGCAGAAGCAAATACAACTACCTGAATTTACCACCCATCAACAGTAACCAAAAACAAACAGCTGAGCAAACCTACAGCCAAGCTCCAATCTAGTTGCAGCCATTGCAGTCAACATAAGATATCAAAATGTATAATAAGATATCAACTGTAGATAGATATCAAAATGTCCAAAAATCCAACACCAATATATCTTTTTAACTTTGTTAGGAAATAATTTATTTGAATTAGGGAAAATTACACCCATAATTCTTTTATTTTGCATCTTGTGTTAATATGGTCTTTATAATTCTACTAGCATTAATTTTATCTTTGAATTTTTCATATCCATGCTCATGGCAAGGGAAAAAGAATCATGTATAGAAGACAATTACAGTGACTCAATTTTCTCGATCTCCTTAACGACAAACTCTTCTAATCCAATAATATGCTTTTGTTCATTTTATTCTCTTCTTGATTTTGTGATTCTGGTTTCTTTGCAGGGGTTTGATGCTTTCCCAGTAGTGGTCCTGAGCGTTTCTTCATTTGGGTTTGGACTTTGGATTGTCTCATATTTGGTGTTGTCAGTACTTTCCTTTATTTTTTAGGTTTTTAGCCAATGCTCTTCTATTTTCCATGTCTGGTAGTACTTTATATGTGAAAACTCTATGCTTATTTTCATTATAAATGCAGTTCTTATATTCCCTTATGCTGTGTTTGGTTGGAGGATTTGGGAAGGGATTTGGAAAGGGAAATGGAAAAGGTAGGTGAAGTGTGAAAAAAATATGTCTATATTTCACATAGTTTCACACACCTTTTCCCTTTCCATTTCCAAATCCCTCTCCAAATCCCCCAACCAAACACAGCATTAAAAAATGAAAAAAGAGAAAAAAGAAAAAAAAGAGGACTAAGTATCTCGTAATTAACAGATAGTGAGCATGGTAGCTTTGCCTCCATTGATTATTGTTATCAATAGGTCAAAAAACAAATTGAAGACTTAATTATTTGGTATTTTGGAAACGAGTAACCCTATGGATTAAGAATTCAGACACATAAAAATATTCAAAAAATAGTATGTAGCTCACTTTAAAACTTACATTTAGAATGAATCTGGATCATATATTTTCTTTTTCTCATATTTTGTTTGTGCCTAAATTCTTAATTCTTAACGTTACTGATTGCAAATATCACATGACCAATGTCTACTCAATAATAAGAAAAATATGTAATAACTTTTCAAGAAAAATAAGAACAAACAACCTCATAACACACAACTGCACTAAAATCTTCAACTCACCTAACAATTTTGGGTGATCAATAATTCATATCTGAACACAGATCCATATTAGTCAGCGGTCACTTAGGGGTATTTGACCAGTGGTGCTCCCTCTACTCGAAGAAACTATCCCTCTAAGAGTCACCAGTGGCACCAAATTCTCCATGTTTGAAAAAGTCATATGATTGGTTTAGAAATAGAGACCCAACCACTACACATTTCAGGTTATAACTATGGATCCCAAAACATATTAATTCATACCTTATTCCAAAAAGATGGGTTAAGAAAATTTCATTAGTTGTTTTGCAGGCTATTTTTATTGTTATGCTTCTTCCTTTTCATCAAGTGGTGGCCTCAAGGGAACTTCTTGGGACTTCCCACTTTCTCGTTTCTGGGAAGTCTACCTTCCTTATGTTTTTTATTTATTATTTATTTTATCTTGATATTATGTTTATTTCGAAAGAAAAAAATGTTACTATTACGATATTTGTGAACTTGATTTAATTTTAAAATTGATTTGCTAAAAAAGAATCGATAAAATAGGGTTACATATGACTAATATTTCATTTGGACTGTCTTTTTAAAGATTTTTATATTTCAAAATTAAATTTCGCTCGATATGATTAAAAGATATATCTAAAATTTCTATTTTTCCTTTTGCAAATAAAACAATTTTAAAATTTAAAATTTAAAATTTAAAATTATAGATTTGGTTAGATGAGTCAATAATTTTATGCCATGTGTATGTATGAACTTTTAAAATGAAAAATGAAAAAATTATATTAATATTTTGAAACTTCTACAGCTTTCTAAATGAATATATATAGATTTAGATTTCAACCACGAGCCATGTATACCATGGATATAGAAAACTTGTATAAATATGAATCTTAATTTTGGACTAACATGTGACATTTGTCCTGCTCAAATAGACATGAGGGTGATGGATACCACAGAGATGAAAGAATATCATTTTAAAACTGATCCCAGGGATGGCAACTACTTCGCGTCTGCTGCTCAATGGCCAAGTTTGGCTAAACAAAATAAGTGCACTTATTTCATCTTTTTATCTTTTTTGGGTCACATCAATCAACATCTCCTCTCTACTTTTTCTACACATAATACAATAAAAGTCAAAAAATACACTTATTTAATCTTCCCAAACTTCCTAAATAAATAATTCAGTTTGCCTTTTTTGGTTTTTTGGTTTTGGGTTAAAAATTCAGTTTGCCTATAGTCTACATGCTTGCATGAAATTTTGACTTGCAATAAAAGCATTCCCACTGAGAAAAAAGGGGACATGGTTGAAGGATCTTGTGCAGAATTATTATTGTATTTTGTAGAATATGGTGGTTAGTATGAAATAAAATTCAGTGGAAGGTTTTCCAAGGCTCTACTTTTTGGCTTTGTCCATCTCATTGATGAAATTCAAATTCTTTATTTACCCAATTATATTTTAATTTTTGTGATCAATGTATATCATGAGCCCCTTTGATATTGCTTTTTAATTAGCTTTTAGGATTATAATTTTCTATATTATTTGTTTCAAGAAATTAAAATAAATTGTAAATATGTTGGTGCAACTTTTGATAATTTGTATAAAAGAAAAAAAGAAGTTAAACTTGTTTAGGTAAATAAGTTGTCACTTAGCTTTCTTGTTGCACAAAGAGAATGCCCTGTTGGGGATCGGGGATCCCGCTCAAGACCTTTCAGAATTTATACCAAGTAGTAAAACACACACACACCCAAAGAGACACAGTATTTAACGTGGTTCGGCTTTAATGTCTACGTCCATGGGAGAGTAACCGGTTATCACTATAATAATGGAGAGATTACAGAAAGATTATAATAGAGGAGGAGCTCACACTATCCTCACTCACCCACTCACCCATCTCCCTCTCTTACACCGAGAGAGACGTCTCTCTGCCTCACGTCTCTCACTCTTTTGGTTTGCTCTCTTTGGGTTTTCTTTTTCTCTATTCAACCCCTCCTTCTCACCTCAATTTATACACAATTGAGGAATATTCTGATTGATCACCATCTACCCCTTCCACTAGCTCCATCCACTAGCTAGTGGGGTAGGTGGAGTGGGAGAACCACCTTTAAGCTAATGGAGGAAGTGGGTTCTCCATTGGAGCTCCTCGCATGGGGTGAGATATGAGATATCCAACAAATCACCCCTTCAACCCATGTAAGGTGATTCACTGCACACACTGCTGTTAATCTTGTCACGCCCAAATTTCAACAAAGTTTATATCTCCTCACTGAGACGTTTGCATCCCCGAAGCTAGAGACAACACACACCAGAGATACAAGAGGAGAAGGGAATCCTACATCTTCAACTCAACTCACACCACTCTTTGATTTGGAGAGAGCCTCTGCTTTTATCTCCCACAGATCTCTTCCATGCTTCCTGTCTCGGATGTCTTCACCTGCTATGCTTGAACTTGCGTAACCAAGATATCCTACACCCCCTGATTGGATGACCTGCACCCCCTGATTGAGATGCCCTTGATTGTCATGCATCACCTCGCACAACTAATCATTGAAGCAACAGAAAACTCTTAATTTGTCTGGTCAACATTCCTGGTTTTCTTTGCTTGGAGTTTCTTCTAAACTATCCTGAACTTATCAGCATTTGCCCTTTGCATTCCTGAACAACTTCCCAGCGTTTCCACACATTTATTGTTCATGCTTTTTGCAATCCCTGATCTTCAGTTCAGCGATACGCGTTACTTGCACATCTTTTACTTGTACTACCATATTGACGGTTGATAGTAGATTTCTCTGCCAAAGCAACTTCAACAGATTTGTACAAGTAACCAACTATGCAACACCTAGCATAGTACCCGCACCCATACTCCTTGAGTGCTCATTGTGGCTCTATCTCTCCTCCTGCGCTCGAGCTCGCCTGAGAGATCCGTAACTACTCTGTTTCATCAAGAGGTGCATTCGCCGCCACGGAATCAAAAACCGATACCATAATCTAAGTATCCAACCATTCAATCAAAACTGAATGCCATCTGCTGTACAAAACACAAGCACTCTTCCAAAACACAGCAGATTCCATTGCTCAAAATCACATTGAGCCACTGCAAAGAACATGCAGAAACAATTAAGCTAGCTTTTCGATTTTCTGCAACTCAAGCTCCACCATAGCGCCAAGTGCCAATTTCCATAAGTGCCAAACAAGTTGTCCTTGACAACTTCAAACAAAACATGGTGAGGAACCCGCTTGAACCAATGCTGAGGAGACTAAACAAGAGAGGCTTCAAATTCTCCGTCAAAGCAACTTCGAAAGCGGTACCAAAAACATCATGTCCGATCAATCATCGAACACAATACTGCTCTCTTCAAGCTTGAATTAATCAAGAGAGCCAAACAAATTCTCCGAGAACTGAGGTAAGTTCTCCTCCAAACAAAACTGGACTGTGGATGCAGTTAGGCTCTAACCAGTTCGGAAGTATCAGAACAAACTTTAAATGAACTTACAAAATACCAAGAGCTAAAAAAGTTTTGAAATGTCGAGCAAACTCCAGATTCCTCCAATTGCAATTCCAACAAGTAGACACAAGATGATGCACTATCTTTATAGCTGCCAAAATCGCCCAAAGGCGCATGTACTGTAAATGCACAACTCCAACAGTCCCTGCTGACTCCACCGAGTCTGCAAACGATCTATCCCCTCCAAATCCAACGGCAAATTAAGGGATGGATCCCAACATATAAGATTTACAAAATCACCATCTTCACATTTCTCTGCAACAATCTCTTCCAATCTTCAACGAACACCGAAGGTCATACCGCTTCCATAGAAGCAAACACTCGGAGTCTGAATCGTCACCTAGACTACCAATAGCTGATGCCTTCGAATATGGAATAGATTACGAAAATGAAAATCCACAAAAAGAAGAAACAATCAAGTCTCACAAACCGGAGACACCCCTGGATCAAATCAGACACGATCATAGATCCCAACTGTGATAATGAATCTCAATAAACCATGACTCTAAAGAATTTGCCAATAATCCATGAAAGACCGCCAACAAACAATGCCTCCAGTAGACATTTGAAGAAAACACCAAAACTCAACCAAGATTTGAAGTAGATTGCCACAACTTCTCCTTCAAATCGACAAATGTGGATACCAAGGCTTTACCAGATGCGGATCTTCCAACAATGATCCATGAAGGATCTCCAACGCCTCTACTGAGGCCAATGCCAATAAAGTACTACAATTTGGACTTATCATACATGCCAAATCTCTGTAGTATACTCTGCCAATGCCGGTTCTCTCTATCTCCTAGAGAAAACCCAATGAACCCTGAAGTTCTGCAACTAACCCGAGAGTCTCCAAATGAACTGATAACTTCTGCAACTGACTCTGAAGGGTCTTCAATTGGCTTCCAATTGGCTTTAATTGGGTGAACAAAATTTTTCACCTCCATCACCCACACGGATGATAAAACACCGTTGTACAAATATGTCTCTATTCCACCAAGCATCTGGAGTGAATATGCACCTCTTACTTGGAATGACTTCAACCGCTACACGTAATCCTGCATGGCTTGTACCTCTATCACCAGGTACTTGCATCCTCCAATAGAATACTCACTGTTTCCCTGTTGAGGTGACTTCACCCAAACTCTCTGGGTGCCTGTCGTGACTTCACTGCCATGAAATAGATTTAGGACAAAGAAAGAGATCTGCCTCTCACTGGGTGCGCACTACATTGTTTTATTCTTTTCAATTTCTCTGTCTAGAGCTTTCTTTTGTGAACTAGTTGTTGCTGCCAGGCCAAAATCTGGCACACTGCATCTCTGTACGACTCTGCTGCGTACTCTTGCACTGTTGTACGCCTGTACCTTGTACGACACTCCTACGTACTCATCTGTGCTATCGTAGCCACGTGCTTTTACATCTTATGTGTGCACTACTGCAATTGTTGCTTTTCCACATTCACATACTACCAGTACTTCTCATATTATGTTTGACAGTAGCTCCAACTGCCACAACATTTCCCTGAGACTGCACTGGTTGCCAATCATCTATCTGTCGATGAATGGACTTTTTGATTGAACCAGATCTTCTGATCAACTCTGGAGATAATCATCTCTGCAATCCTCTGATCACTCTTGATCAATCCTGATCTCCTCTGATCTGCCACTTGACCAAACCTAATCTCCTCTGGTCTCTAATGATCTATCTCTCGATCTGTCTAGTTGTCCAATTTGGTTAGAATTTGTCTATTCTAACCTCTTTAGTGAATTCGTAGCGTTTCACAATATCCGACAACCTCCTTTCGACTATTAAAGATGACAAACCCCCATGTTTTGACAATCTTTAAAAACCGTTCAGAATTTCACTATTTTGACCTCGCGGTTGCATCCGGAACGGTCCATTTAGTTAGGACCAATCTTCGCTGCACTTCTGGGGACCTCACTGAAAAATTTCTCCAAAAGTTGGGCCACACCATAATTTTCTGAAAAGTCTGGGCCAAATTGTAATTTTCACAAACTCATGGAATATTCTGTTCCAACAGAATATTCCGTCCACTGCACCTAACGCTGTCTGCCACTTTTGATCTTCTTTTTACAGAAAACTCCATTTCAAAAATCTGACCATACGGATGTGTCCGGAATACTCCAAATAGTTGAAAAACACTATTGGATCGACAGAAACGGATTTCGAATGGCTCAGAACAAGCCACAACAGTTTGGAAGCCTCAGATCTGCGGCTACACCTTAGCCACGTAGCACTGGATCACTCCTCCTGCGGCTGCACCTTAGCCGCGTAGCACTGGATCACTTCTCATTGTGCTGACGTGGCAGATGACGTGGCGCTGACTGGCTGCCACGTGACGCTGACTGGTCTGCCACGTGGCGCTGACTGGACTGATGACGTGGTAGATATGTGACAGTCTCTAACTGCCGTGGTACTAAGTGGGCGCTGACGTGGCGCTGACGTGGTGCCACGTGACTAGTCTTCTTCCTCTACCACGCGTCTGGCGCATACGTGAGACTGAGATGACGCACCAGCTGTATTCACGGCACGTGGAGGTGCGTACGGAAACTGAGCCTCACTCGCCATCTTTAGGTGGCGCGTGAGGGCGCGTCCTACCTTCTTTGGAGCTCTGCTTTGCATTTTTGGACTCCTCTCGTCAAGACCTTACTTCTAGTATGCTCAAAACTTGATTTCGAGCAATTTGATTTCTGGATAGTTTAAAAAATCACACTGTTTTTGTTCCGAAAACGACTAACGAGGCTCTGATACCACTTGTTGGGGATCGAGGATCCCGCCTAAGACCTTCCAGAATTTATACCAAGCAGTAAAACACACACACACCCAAAGAGATACCTTCGGCCTCAATGCCTACGTCTATGGGAGAGTAACCGGTTATCACTATAACAATGGAGAGATTATAGAAAGATTACAATAGAGGAGGAGCTCACACTATCCTCCCTCACCCACTCACTCATCTCCGTCTCTCACACCGAGAGAGACGTCTCTCTACCTCACATCTCTCACTCTCTTGGTTTGCTCTCTTTTGGTTTTTTTTCTCTCTATTCAACCCCTCCTCCTCACCTTAATTTATACACAATTGAGGGATATTCTGATTGGTCACCACCTACCCCTTCCACTAGCTCCATCCAATAGCTAGTGGAGTAGGTGGAGTGGGAGAACCACCTTCAATCTAATGGAGGAAGTGGGTTCTCCATTGGAGCTCCTCACATGGGGTGAGATATGAGATATCCAACATGCCCTTGAAGCAATAATTAAAACAAAAGAGTCGTAACTTTTTGTCCATACAAATTTAATAGTTTTAAATTGAAAAAAAAATTGTAAATTGTAATTTTAAAAAAATCTCCCTTTTTTTTAGTCAAATAAGGTGAAAGATTCAAATAGGGCTTGGACATTCTTCAATCCACAATCTAAATTGAATGGTGTTGTTTGATCCCGTGAGTTTTACTATGGATTTTATTTTGATAATTTAAATTATTCATTTTGTATGACTCTCTCTAGATATATCATTCGCGAGAAAATCAAATCGATCCGATAATTATAATAATCTTTTTATTTGATCAATTTGCATGTGCCATGCTTTTAAGACTCGATCTTAACTTTCACTACTGAAGCCCGAAAAAATTCTGAGCATACTGAACTGGATACATAAAACCATAACTGGATCATTAGACTTATTGTGGTATACGCTAAGGCTATTGTCCAAATATTTTACCATGAAAAATGTTGAGAGTGTATATAGTGTAGATGAAGACTTATTGTGTTGTGGGTTACACTTATAATGAATTTCATTTACACAATTTGAATTCTGAGTAAATTTTTATTTCTTTTATTTTTATTTTTTCTTTTGAATTTGTAGTGTTGGTGATTACAATTACTTCCAACAAAAGAGCTTGATCAATAATGAAAATTTCATCTGATCATCCCTTGTGCATTCACTTGTTGGGATTATTGCATATTTGTGTACGATACAACCATGTACATATTTTTTTTTGTATATATCTATACTATTATATATGTGAATGTTGGAGTTAGTGTTGACGTCTTATCTTTTTGGATGTTTTTTGTTTTTTATAAAAAAAACCCATTTATAATAGTCATATAGGTAGTTATACCCTAAATTCATATTTTTTTCTCTTTCCAAATCTCTCAAATTTTGATTTTTTTTAACAACAATACTACAAACCCACCCTTATCAACCTGTAATTTATCTAGAAAAAGAAATCAATGGCTTAGATTCATATTATGTGTAGATTCCACATTTCATCAATTCAATTTCTACCACAAAAACACATTCGGGATAAATTCAGAATCTGTAATGTGAAGCCCCCGAAATATGCATTTACTTTTAAGACCCTAATGATGAATTATTTTCTTAAAGCCCTCGATTACTTGAATTATTTCGAATCTTGTCGGTTAGCAATTTTATTTTCTTTTTTTTTTTCAAAACAGAAATTTTCCTAGCCGGATTAGGTTCCCTAACCTAATTTAATTCTACATAAATTACATGTATTCAACACCAAGCCCTTAATTCGTTGATTGCTCGCAAATTAAACCCTAGAGTCGAAAACGCATCACGGACGAAACCATACAAACCCTAATCGACCCTGGAAGCTTAGAAATCAATTATAACACTCTAATATTAATTATTTAACTCTTAAATTTTAGATTAATTGCTCTAAACCCTAACTTCCGGATTTTACAGTCTTCATTCAGTTATTTACCTTTAAATTCAAAACAAGATAATACAAACTGAATTATTTTTTTCCTAGACACTAATTTATTAACTCTTCACTTGAAATAGATATTTTAATTAAGCCCAAGCCCTCACATTTTTATTAAATCACAAATTGACCTCAAACAAGTACCATCATATATTTATATATATACACTTGTACCCTAAAATCTTTTTTAACATTATGTTTTACAATTTCCAAGATTTGTACACCAAATAAATAAGAAAATCTTCCCAAATTTTGAGGACATGACTAGGCATCATCATTATACTATAGTACAAACAAATCCCTTGAATCTTGGAGCAATAATGACTTTAGTACCAATAAAGATTTGCTATGAGTATTTAAATTAGCCCTAAATCTAACTAGATCATAAGTAAATACATAAATAAGATTCCAATACATGAGTTTAATTCCAAGCCCTCATTTCTTTTATTAAGCATTACCCAAAAAAAAAAGTACATGTACCCTAATGTTATTAGTACCATCAATCTTGTAAGATATATATATATATATACACACCTTGAAGAGTGTGCTCTAGGACCAAAACAAATAAAATAATAACCCATCACACTCCTAGGGAAGAGTGAGAAACCAATTTCCAAGAACCACCATGATGGAATTCTAGAAATACACAACCTAATACCTAGACCTAGGATGCTAATTCCCAAAACTAGTTTCATTACAACCAAGTGTTACCTAATCCTTGAGTAAACCACTCCCCAAGTCACTTCTATTCATTTGAACTTCAAACAAATCCTAAACTTTCCATCCATTTTCAACTAGTGGGCATTTAGGACATTTTGCATCAAAACTTGTCTATAAATACCAACACCCCCTAGCTTGCAAGCACATATAACACACCACACCCACACACACATTTTGGCTAGAGAGAGAGAGAGGAGAGCAAGGAAGAGAAGTCTAGGAGAAGAGGAGGAAGAAAGAAGAGAGCTTCCTTGTGCAAAGCTTAGTAGGTAAGCCACAACACAACCTTCTCTTTCATTTTCCTTTTTCAAATACATGTTTCTAAGGGTTCTAAATAATGTTTTCAAATATGTTATTGATGAGTTACTTGTGTTAAAAATGCTAAAAGTTGAGCATTGATTCCATCTCTCTTGTATTTTTCCCATTTTGGCACAAAACCACCTTCTTTTCTACCAATCTCTCAACTTTTCAAGAGCACTCTTTCAAACAAATTTTCTGAGTTAAACATGTGATACTTAGTATATTTTCTTCACAAAAGAAATGAAACTTTCCCATGGTGGAACCCCCTTTTTATAATTTTTCTTGTTTTGGGCATTCTACCTAAAAATCTGTTTTTGCAGCCCACTTTCAAAAATTCCAGAAAAATGTACAAAAATATTCTGAACCTCCATTTTATGTCAAAACCTCCCTTAAGGAGTTAGCTTTCAACTAAAATTGGTTTCATCAAAAAACATTAAGCGTTTTGAAAGAAAATCAAGTTTTCGTAACGGTCGACGGATCTGGACAGATTCTGGACAGCGCTGGACTATTTTCTAAATAACTTAAAATCTGGAAAAGCAAACCCATTTCCGAAAAATGTTCTAGAAACTAGATCAAATTCTCTACAAACCATAGGAAGACCGAGTTCGGTGGATGATCTAAAGTAGTCCTTTCGTATTAATCTTCACGTGATGTTAAATCTGGAAATTTGTTATGTATGGATGTTTTGTGCCCTTGTATTCATGAAAATGTTTAATGGCTTATGATCATATCTTGGCAAGATGTTGTATGTGCATGTTATGTTATTTATCTTTCTTATCTTGAGGATGCATGCTTATGTGGATATTATTATATTGTTTAGTTGGACTAACCTTGACTTAAAACACTTAATTCAACGGGAAACCTAATTGGGTGGGTATTGGGTTTTCGAACACTTGAGTTATGAAAAGATGATAATATGTGGTATATGGATTGTTGGGATGCGTTCCCTATTTGAAGTTAAAGTCTTGCGCAAGTGGTTTTCGGAACCCTTGAACGGAGCGGTTGTATTCGGACCCTAGGTAGCTTGGTGTGAGGAGGGATTTGGGCAAGGCCCATTATTACCGTCTCTTTTGAGGCCCTGCGGTTGGCGCTACGCGGTATATAACCGTTGGTAGGCATCCGAGGTTAGTTCTGCAACAAAGCAGCAAAAGAGGGGGCATACCGAATAATCCGCGTCCGATTCTTGTGGTTGGGAGGACGAAATCTCTTTGGGGGATTTCTAGATTACTGACATCTAACCTAACCATTTATTTATTTATTTATTGGAGTATCATGCTTTACTACTTGATGTTATATTTTGTGATTGTGTATTGGACTGGGAAAAAGGGGTGGGGTGTGTGTGTGTTTACTGGGCATTCAAAGCTCACGGCGTGTCATGCCAGGTGCCGAAGAGGAGCTTATAGCTGGAGACGACAAACCCGAAACCTTCGAAGACTTTTGGCTATCTTAGGAAAGTTAGAAACCCCTTTTGATATTTTGTAAGACTCATATGAAGATTTAAGTTTTCTCTTGGGATGTAATGTAATGGATCAGGCTTTTGAAATTAATGATATTTGAGGTTGTTATGTACTTATGTTCTATATATTGATATGTATGAACCTTATTGTTGCTTATGAGACCTTGTGTCAATACCTTTTAAGATCTGTCAAAAGGGTAGTGCGCTGCCTAAGAAAGCCGGACTTAGAAGGGAGGCTAATTTGACTCCTCCGGCGATCTGGGATCTTACTTGGTTATTGACCATAGGACTCATTAGTGACTCTCCCTTAACTGCAACCTATAGTGTAGATTCGGGGCGTCACAATATGGTATCAGAGCCTAGGTTCAACCCTTACCCACGCGTTTCAACCTGCGGTTAGAGACTACCTTGCCCCGACTATGTTAGAATCTTTCTTGACCTATCTTAGGGAATTTCTTCGAATTTCAGGCACGCCAACATCAACTCATGAGGACCTACTTCAGGATCGTGAAATGGTTTTAACCTTGAGTGCGGCATCACATCGCGCAGTAGGGGGTACTATTAGTTCTACGCGTCTTCTATCGATCGACGTACCCTCATCTTGTATTCGTAACCTTTATTCGATGTCATCATTTTCCAAGATTAAGTCTTGTCCATCTAGTCCTATTTTATACTACTATTTGTAAATTTGACCTCCTTTGACCCTTGATTATTTTATTTAGCCCAAGGCTTCTTGTAAATAAATTCATTTTCTTTACTCAGTGACGAATCTTGGATGTTCAGTTTGAAACGCGGATGGCCAACGCAGTTTCAAGTTAAATATCTAGTTTAGTCACTACCTCTATAACCTTGATCACATTGAAGTTCGAAACCATAACATCATACTATTCATCCATATTTCAATTAATCCTGGTATTATCACCATAACTGCTTCATATTCTTCGTCTCCACTTCAATCCAATTTTAGGAATCTCGTAATTATTATTTTGTATATGAAGTTGTGCTGTGCGAACACCCTAGGATAATTAAACTCTAAATTAGGAATTGCCTCTGTAGTTAGAATTTGACTTACGCCTCACCCCATTCAAGGGACAACAAATGGTGGACCATACTTCGAGACAAGTAATAACAAGAGCTTGCAAGCAACAATAGAAATGCGGTACCAATTGAAACCTTAAAAATGGACTAGTAACCGTGGCTAAAATCCCGAACCCTATCAAGAATCAAATTTTGGAGGAGTCTCACCATCTTTGCGGAAATAATCGGCACAACATTGACTTCAGAATGAATGGGGGTAGAATCCAAGAGGATTTGGAGCTTGTGGAAAGGAAACTCAACTTCATAAAGATACCCTACTACGACCTCATCTTAAAAATAGATTCGTTACTCGATAGAAGGAGATGACCTACCCATCCAACGGAGCATGTTTTCAGTTTAAGGGGGATAGATAAGACTCCATGACTTCAACGAAATGTAGGACACAGTGGAGCGATCCACTTGCGGGTAGGATAACAAGTCTGATTTTAAATGAGGAGAGCCAAGAAAAAAAATTAGAACTTCCACGCGTAGCATGCGAATATATAGATGTATTTCCTACGGAATTACCAGGATTGCCGCCAACCCGAGAAGTAGACTTTAGCATCGAGCTACACCCTGGAACTACCCCGATATCCATGGCTCCGTATCGCCTGGCACCAGCAGAACTACGAGAGTTGAAGACACAGCTACAGGAATTGTTCGAAAAAGGATTCATTAGGCCAAGTACTTCGCCATGGGGAGCACCCGTGTTGTTGCTAAAAAGAAGGATGGATCGTTAAGGCTATGCATCGATTATCGTCAACTCAATCGAGTCACGATTAAGAACCGGAACCCACTCCCGAGG
Source organism: Camellia japonica (assembly GCA_030407325.1). Taxonomy (NCBI): domain Eukaryota; kingdom Viridiplantae; phylum Streptophyta; class Magnoliopsida; order Ericales; family Theaceae; genus Camellia; species Camellia japonica. The sequence continues at coordinate 143,239,393 of JAPPVO010000031.1, read as the reverse complement.
ATTGATGACCTTTTTGACCAACTTAGAGGCTCAAGGTGCTATTCAAAGATCGATCTCAGGTCAGGTTACAATCAACTACGAGTCAAGGAGGAGGATATACCAAAGACTGCCTTTCGTACTAGATATGGCCACTATGAGTTTGTAGTAATGCCCTTCGGACTAACCAACGCACCGGCAGTATTCATGAGCCTAATGAATAAGATTTTTAGACCATACCTTGACCAGTTTGTAGTAGTATTCATTGATGACATCTTGGTATATTCAAGGTCTGAAGAAGAGTATGAGCAACACTTAAGGACTGTCCCTTAAGTTCTTAGGGATAATCAGTTATATGCCAAGGCGAGTAAACGCGAGTTCTGGTTGAATGAAGTAAAGTTCTTAGGGCACGTGGTATCAGAAAATGGGATTGCGGTGGATCCAACCAAGGTGGAGGCAGTATTAGATTGGAGACAACCAAAAACTGTGTCGGAAATCCGCAGCTTTTTAGGATTGGCCGGTTATTACCGGAGGTTCATCCAAGATTTCTCCAAACTAGCTAAACCAATGACTCGTCTGACGCAAAAGGGAGTAAAATATGAGTGGGACAAAGCTTGCGAAAAATCCTTCCAGGAGCTGAAGAAGAGGTTAACTAGTGCGCCAATTTTGACCATCCCAGAACGAGAAGAGGGGTACACTGTGTATTGCGATACATCTAAAGAAGGGTTAGGTTGCGTGCTCATGCAAAATGGAAAGGTAGTCGCATATGGATCTAGGCAGTTGAAACCTCATGAGCGCAACTACCCCACCCACGATTTGGAATTAGCAGCTGTGGTTTTTGCCCTAAAGCAATGGCGACATTACCTGTATGGGGAACAATTTGAGATTTTCACAGATCACAAGAGCTTGAAGTGTCTATTCACATAGAAGGACCTTAACTTAAGATAGAGACGATGGATGGAGTATCTTGAGGATTTCCAGTTCACTCTCTCATATCACCCCGGTAAGGCCAATGTAGTAGCAGATGCTCTAAGTCGTAAGAGCAAAGGGATGTTGGCTAAGATCTTCATAAAAAAATGGGATATGGTTAAGACACTCAATGAGTTTAGGATCCAAGTGAAATCCCAAATTACAAAAGCATGTCCTAGTGCACAAAAGGTGATGCCTAAGTTGATGAATGAGGCCGTGGAGGCCCAGAAGCATGATCAAGAGGTAGCCTATATCAAGGGACGTCTAGAATTAGGAGAGCCCATGCCCGATTGAGTAATTCACCCCGATGGAAGTTTAAGATACCAAGGCAGATTGTTTGTACCAAGTGGCGAGTTGCTTAGAGAAAAGGTACTGAAGGAATGTCATCATTCTGCATTGGCGGTACATCCAGGAGGGACTAAAATGTACCAAGATTTGAAGAGGCAATATTGGTGGAAGGGAATGAAGAAGGAAGTGGCTAAATTTGTAGCAAAATGTCTGACATGCCAACAAGTGAAAGCGGAACATTAGAAACCAGGAGGAATGTTGCAACCTCTACCAATAGCCGAATGGAAATGGGAGTATGTGACGATGGATTTTGTGATAGGGTTGCCTAAGTCACCTAGAGGGCGCGACGCTATATGGGTAATAGTGGACCGTCTCACCAAGTCAACACATTTCTTACCCTATAAGATGACTGACACCTTAGAGTCTATGTGTAGACTCTACATTGGGGAAATCATTCGACTGCATGGAATTCCGGTATCTATTGTGTCAGATCGTGATCCACGATTCACCTCTCGATTTTGGGAGCGTACAGGAAGCTCTTGGTACCGGGGTATGTTTTAGCACCGCCTTTCACCCACAAACAGATAGACAATCTAAACGCACTATCCAGACACTCGAAGATATGCTGAGAGCTTGCGCAATGGATTTTCAAGGAAGTTGGGAACGACACCTACCCCTAATCGGATTTGCCTACAACAACAGCTTTCAAGCTAGCATCGGCATGGTACCCTTTGAAGCATTACTTGGACGACTTTGTAGATCGCCGGTTTGTTGGACGGAAGTGGGTGATGCAAATCTGATAGGAACTGAACTTGTTCTAGAGACTATTGAAAAGGTCAAATTGATCCGACAACGATTAAAGACTGCCCAAGACCGTCAAAAGAATTATGCAGATAGGAGGAAAAGACTATTGATGTTTGAAGTAGGCAGCCACGTGTTCCTAAAGGTGCAACCTAGGTGTGGAGTCGTACGTTTTGGGAGAAAGGGAAAGCTGTGACCACGATATATCGGGCCTTTTGAGGTATTGGAAAGAGTGGGCGAAGTAGCATATAGACTAGCTCTACCCCCGCAATTAGCAGGGATACACAACATCTTCCATGTATCTATGTTGAGAAAATACATCGCCGACCCAACACACGTCCTCAAATGGGAAGAGATCAGTCTTGACAAAGATGTTACGTTTAAAGAAGGACCGGTAGCAATACAAGATCATCGAGAGAAGAACCTTAGAGGCAAGACGGTTCAATTGGTGAAGGTGCTATGGCGTCATCGGGGAATTGAGGAATCTACATGGGAACGACAGGACTGGGTGAAGGCAAACTACCCCGAGCTTTTCGAAGGCAGTATATAGTTGAATTTCGGGGACAAAATTGTTTTAAGGGGGATAGGTTGTGAAGCCCCCGAAATATGCATTTACTTTTAAGACCCTAATGATGAATTATTTTCTTAAAGCCCTCGATTACTTGAATTATTTCGAATCTTGTCGGTTAGCAATTTTATTTTATTTTTTTTTTTCAAAACAAAATTTTCCTAACCGGATTAGGTTCCCTAACCTAATTTAATTCTACATAAATTACATGTATTCAACACCAAGCCCTTAATTCGTTGATTGCTCGCAAATTAAACCCTAGAGTCGAAAACGTATCACGGACGAAACCATACAAACCCTAATCGACCCTGGAAGCTTAGAAATCAATTATAACACTCTAATATTAATTATTTAATTCTTAAATTTTAGATTAATTGCTCTAAACCCTAACTTCCAGATTTTACAGTCTTCATTCAGTTATTTACCTTTAAATTCAAAACAAGATAATACAAACTGAATTATTTTTTTCCTAGACACTAATTTATTAACTCTTCACTTGAAATAGATATTTTAGTTAAGCCCAAGCCCTCACATTTTTATTAAATCACAAATTGACCTCAAACAAGTACCATCATATATTTATATATATACACTTGTACCCTAAAATCTCTAGGAGAAGAGGAGGAAGAAAGAAGAGAGCTTCCTTGTGCAAAGCTTAGTAGGTAAGCCACAACACAACCTTCTCTTTAATTTTCCTTTTTCAAATACATGTTTCTAAGGGTTCTAAATAATGTTTTCAAATATGTTATTGATGAGTTACTTGTGTTAAAAATGCTAAAAGTTGAGCATTGATTCCATCTCTCTTGTATTTTTCCCATTTTGGCACAAAACCACCTTCTTTTCTACCAATCTCTCAACTTTTCAAGAGCACTCTTTCAAACAAATTTTCTGAGTTAAACATGTGATACTTAGTATATTTTCTCCACAAAAGAAATGAAACTTTCCCATGGTGGAACCCCCTTTTTATAATTTTTCTTGTTTTGGGCATTCTACCTAAAAATCTGTTTTTGCAGCCCACTTTCAAAAATTCCAGAAAAATGTACAAAAATATTCTGAACCTCCATTTTATGTCAAAACCTCCCTTAAGGAGTTAGCTTTCAACTAAAATTGGTTTCATCAAAAAACATTAAGTGTTTTGAAAGAAAATCAAGTTTTCGTAACGGTCGACGGATCTGGACAGATTCTGGACAGCGCTGGACTATTTTCTAAATAACTTAAAATCTGGAAAAGTAAACCCATTTCCGAAAAATGTTCTAGAAACTAGATCAAATTCTCTACAAACCATGGAAAGACCGAGTTCGGTGGATGATCTAAAGTAGTCCTTTCGTATTAATCTTCACGTGATGTTAAATCTGGAAATTTGTTATGTATGGATGTTTTGTGCCCTTGTATTCATGAAAATGTTTAATGGCTTATGATCATATCTTGGCAAAGTGTTGTATGTGCATGTTATGTTATTTATCTTTCTTATCTTGAGGATGCATGCTTATGTGGATATTATTATATTGTTTAGTTGGACTAACCTTGACTTAAAACACTTAATTCAACGGGAAACCTAATTGGGTGGGTATTGGGTTTTCGAACACTTGAGTTATGAAAAGATGATAATATGTGGTATATGGATTGTTGGGATGCATTCCCTATTTGAAGTTAAAGTCTTGCGCAAGTGGTTTTCGGAACCCTTGAACGGAGCGGTTGTATTCGGACCCTAGGTAGCTTGGTGTGAGGAGGGATTTGGGCAAGGCCCATTATTACCGTCTCTTTTGAGGCCCTGCGGTTGGCGCTACGCGGTATATAACCGTAGGTAGGCATCCGAGGTTAGTTCTGCAACAAAGCAGCAAAAGAGGGGGCATACCGAATAATCCGTGTCCGATTCTTGTGGTTGGGAGGACGAAATCTCTTTGGGGGATTTCTAGATTACTGACATCTAACCTAACCATTTATTTATTTATTTATTGGAGTATCATGCTTTACTACTTGATGTTATATTTTGTGATTGTGTATTGGACTGGGAAAAAGGGGTGGGGTGTGTGTGTGTTTACTGGGCATTCAAAGCTCACGGCGTGTCATGCCAGGTGCCGAAGAGGAGCTTATAGCTGGAGACGACAAACCCAAAACCTTCGAAGACTTTTGGCTATCTTAGGAAAGTTAGAAACCCCTTTTGATATTTTGTAAGACACATATGAAGATTTAAGTTTTCTCTTGGGATGTAATGTAATGGATCAGGCTTTTGAAATTAATGATATTTGAGGTTGTTATGTACTTATGTTCTATATATTGATATGTATGAACCTTATTATTGCTTATGAGACCTTGTGTCAATACCTTTTAAGATCTGTCAAAAGGGTAGTGCGCTGCCTAAGAAAGCCTGACTTAGAAGGGAGGCTAATTTGACTCCTCCGGCGATCTGGGATCTTACTTGGTTATTGACCATAGGACTCATTAGTGACTTTCCCTTAACTGCAACCTATAGTGTAGATTCGGGGCGTCACATGTAAGATGGGTTCCTAGCATTTTTCTTTTTTTGAAGGAAAAAGTCTCAAAAAGTCCCTTCTAAGAGCTCTTTTGCCTCACTTAAACAATTGTCCTCGAGCAAATATTGCCTTTTCTTTTCATTTTTTGCCTCACTTAAACAATAACTTGGGCTTCTACCACACATCAAGTTCTTTACCTTATGGCAACCATTCCTCCTTTCCAAAGTTCTTCCTTGAGCAAAACTAAGGAAAAAAAAAAAAAAAAATCAAAAGGATGAGGAAATGGAAAATGTTGAGAGAATATATATAGAGAGGTAATCCCAACTCTTTCAAAGGGAAAGGGCTAGCGAACTGACAACTCTGTCTATACCAAGACTTTTGGTTTCACCTCACATACAGCTTAGAAGGTCTCATGTATGTTCAACAACATTTCAAGGCTCGACCCACTGATATTCTTTTGATCTTCACACCTAAATCTAGCAAAACATGGCTCAAAGCCATTATTTATGCAATCATGAAGAGAACATTTCAAATATTGTATATAAAAAGAAAAAAAAAAAGAAGGTAAATAACCATAACAATTATCACACATGCTCCTTAGTTTGTATAAAAAAAAAAAGAAGTAAGCATTATAAGATTACATTCATATAAACATAATCATAACTGTGTGTACCGAATCTCACACTAGATGAAAGTGGATCAAAGCTACTTAGCTGGACTGGATTATCTAGGAACTAAGGACCTGCAACACAGAACACCATCAGAGTTGCCCGGACGAGATTGGCTGGAAAACCCTTTCGACATGGGAATGAGTGATTGGAGAAGATGAAGGATTCTCTTTAGGTGTAGAGAGAGAGAGAGAGAGAGAGAGAGAGAGAGAGAGAGAGAGAGGGAAAGAAAGAGTGTTTGAGTAAAGGTAGAGTGAGTTAGTTCAAGTTCAATTACCTTTCCATGTGAAGAGAGTGTGGCTTATATAGAGTATTCTGCTTGTTGCCCAAGATGGTTTCATAGAGTTTAGTGCCTCAAGGCTTCCCTTAGCATTGCTCAAGGTAGAGGACCACAAGGTAGTTGACCATGGATATATGTGCCCATTGTGACCATGCATATAACAGATCACATTTTCCTTTTCTAACTGTTTCCGTAATTCTAGTAAGGGGGGACTAGTTGAGGTGGCTGCCTATGCATATGTTCATAGCTTTCACGTTTCTTTGAGGGGTTCCCTCAGCTCGGTACCGATGTGCCCCGGCTCGGCCTTTTGTAAGATTGTTTGCTGAGATGGGCTAGCTCATTTGGAAAGCTTTGTGTGGGCTTGGCTCACTTCGGTTCTGATGATGGTTTGGCCCATCAGTTTGGTTCATTGATCAGGTCTAGTAGCTCGACCCAGCCCAACATCACGATTGAATTGGCTTTTCCATTGCATGTTGGGCCCAAATGCTTAAGGACTTGGAAAGATCATTCTTCATGGATATGGGCTTAACTGGTTGGCCCATACATTCTTCTGGCCCACTTGGGTTTGGGCTTAATGGATTGGACCGGTCTAAGGTTTAGATCCAACCCATTTATATTTGGAAAATTTACCCATAAATCCTATTTTTTGAAAAGTTGAACCATTTAGTCCTAAAAGTTTTCTTATGCACCATTTAGTCCCATTTTTTTAGTAATGTTGTTTATTTAATTTTGATTATTTTACAAATTACAATAGTACCCCTTTTGTGGAATGTTGGTTTCCTAAAAATCTGCAACATCATTCATCAAAACAACATCAATTACACATTACACCACTATCCTGTACAATATCCGACGGATGATTTATAAACCAGTATAAATCAGTATTCCACTACTTCAACATATAAACCAGTATCAGAACATATAAACCATCCATCAACACGGATGATTACACCACTAAATCAATTATTTAAACTAGTATTCCACTATTTAAACATATGTTCTGATTACACCACGGATGATTATTTCTACTACCCATAAATCAATTACACCACTATCATCTACGAGGTACCAGAACATATAAACCAGTATTCCACTACTTCCACACGGATGATTTACCAAACATCACCAGATCATCATCATCAGAATAGTGATTTGTTATCAAACATCACAACATCAAATTGGATCATCAACATCACAACACCATCAAACATCACCACATCATCAACATTGAACATCAACATTGTCATCAACATTGGATTTCAAACAGTGATGTTGTTGAACATCAACATTGAACATCAGATTTCATCAACATTCAACATCAGATTTCATCAACATTGAACATCAACATTCAACACTGAACATCAGATTTAATCAACTTTGATGATGTTGAACATCAACATTGAACATCAGATTTCATCAACATTCAACATCAGATTTCAAACAGTGATGTTGTTGAACATCATGTGCCAAGTGAAAGTCACTATTCTGTTGAACATTGAACATCAGATTTCAAACATTGATGATGTTGAACATCAGATTTCATCAACATTGAATATTATGAAAAATTTACCCATAAATCCTATTTTCTACAATAACCAGAGACGGCGCGATTCAGCAACGTAATCGCCAGATTACGATCCGAAATTTCCCAAGCCATTCTCGATCTCGCGATGTTCAGACCTAGTAGGAGTTTTCGCTCTTCGTTGTCTATTACAGCCCCAAACCCACCAGAAATCGATCGGCAAATCGGAGATCGGGATGGGTTTGTCTATGAATGAGAAAACCCAGATGGAGAAGGCTATGAGAATCCCCAAATCAATGAATTTAGAGAGAGTATGGGATTGGAAGAGACAGGGGAGACCGAACGAAAGGTTGTGCGGAGGGGAGGGAAGGGTGAGTAGTGTGTGTTTGTGTTTATGTTTATGTGTTGGTAGCTGTATGGTATGGTGTATGGTTAATGGATGTGTTCTTCAACAGAAATTTGAACATTCCAGATTTACATTACCATGGTGAAAGATTCCATGTCCATCTCTTCCGTAACGTCCGCGAACGAGGGAAAACCAAAAAGGCCATAGTACGCTTTTTTGGGTATACTAGTAATTTCAACATTGTTAAATTACACAGTCACCCACATCAAATGCGGCCACACACTCCAACATCGTGTACAAAACTGTCATTATACACCAAACGGGACTTATCAGATCTGATGTTTAAACACGGGACTAAATGGTTTAAAAGTATTTTTCTTAGGATTTATTGGTGCATTGCCCTTTATATTTAGCTCCTTCAATAACCATAACCATGACCATCTAAAAAAAAATTATTCATACATAAATATATGTAAAATAACAGCATAAATCTATACAAATATATAAACTATTAATATATTTCGTTGAATCTCCGTGACATTTTACTTTTAAATAATGCTCTCAACAATGGAGATGTGAAAGAATTGTACCAACGAAATTAAGCTTCAACAATGGAGGTCTGATAAAATTTCTCCTATGAATGGGTAACTCTATGATTGAGTAGGCGTGTGTAACAAAGGTGTGTACAATTTTGATTTTTTCATCATGAAAGGTTATATTTGAAATAATTGTGTATACTTGTGTGTGGAGTGAGAAAATTATAATTTTTTAGGATAAATTATAAATACTCACCCTGAGGTTTAATTTTTGAAAATTACATTCCATCTCTTGAGATTTTTAATTTCATAACAAATTACTACTTTTATTAATAAATCATCAAGTCAATTAACAGTTTTTAATAATGTTATAAATATGCTTCAATTAATAATTTATGTAGTTTTGTTATTGTATAGGAGAGCAATTATAAATTTTATTTTTTTAATTAATTCTATTAAATAAAAAATTCTAAAAAGGGAGTATTTGTAATTTTTCAAATTACAGAATGCAATCTGTACTTTAAGCAAACTTTAAGGAGTGTATTTGTAATTTACCTATTTTTTTAAGACTGTGAACTGAGAGGGATGTGTTGTAAGAGAGAAGATATTTACAAATAAAAAATAAAAAATATTATAAATATTAATAATTAAAATCATAAACTTTTTCACTTTTGGTAAATAATTTCCACCGACATAATTTGAGTCCAAAAATTAAAATATTAATTTTTTTTTTTTCATTTAACTAACAAATTGCAAATAAAAAGGGAGTTACATGAATTAAAATTTTAAGAGAATTTAATATAATTATGTCACACATATGAAAATATATTTTTTTCTAAACCTTGATGGAGAGGTTAAAGCAATTTACCCAGTGTTCATTTATCAATTTTGCTGAAAAAAAAAGAAAGAAAAAGAAGCAAAACAAATCAGCAAAATAAGTCACTTTATGTTAAAAAAATAAATTAGCATAATAAATAAATAAATAATAATAACAGTCGTAATGCACTCTGTTTTACTTGTAATGATAACTAGATCAATGTCAAGAGTAATTTCAGTGTATCACCTGTTGATGTGCCTATTTAATTACATTTTGTGTTTTGAATATTATGTTTCATGTTTTTTGAAACATATAATTATTTAGTATTAACATGAAATTCTGGAAATACAAAGTAATTGCTTATCAATTTATGTTTTATTATTGACACATGTATATTTGAATAAGCAAGTGCATTAACTCGAGGATCGTTGGTTTCGTAATTGCCCTAATTAACTCCTTTGTTTAGAACTATGTTTTGTGACATTGAAAAACAAAATTTTACGGGTAAATTACACAAATCTCCTAATATTTAAAGAAAATATAATAAGTATAATAATTTTAATATAATTATATTGATCTCTCAATTAATAAGGTTAAAGGGATCGTGAATAATACACATGATGTAAAAATTCAATAATAAATAAGATAAAATAGACATTTCAGTATAAAAAAAAAATGACAATATCAATTTTTCATCTATATAACTAACAAATTATTGATAAAATAAGTTAAGTATTATGTGCATTAAAAGAAAAATAATGACCCTTCGAGCGTTTTAAGATTTACTAAGATCTGTTCAAAGTATTCTCCAAATAAAATAATTTACTAATACTTTCCAATTAGATTCATGTTGGTTTGTACAATATTTTCTCCAGACTACAGGTTGTTTTAGGAATAAGTTATTTTAATAACTTTTTGATTTATTGCCTAAAATATAATTAGTATGTTTTGGATATTTTTTTACTTTTTATAAAATAAAAAAAAAAGTGCAAAAAGTATAGGGGAAAGAGAATTTTTGACATTTTTATATAATTCGTTGACTTTTTAATTTTTTTTTAAGAGTAAATTACAAACACACTCTCTGAGATTTACTTAAATTATAAATTACCTTTTGTAGTTTTAGAAATTACATTATATCCCCTAAGGTTTCTAATTTTATAACAAATAGGTCTTTTTATGAATAAATCATTAAGTTAATTAACAGTTTTTCTTTTAATAATGTTAAAATTTTATTTCAATTAATAATTTAGATAATTTTATTATTGTATATGTGAACTGTTAGAAATTTCACTTTTTCAATTAATTTTGTTAAATAAAAAAATTTTGAGAGGAAAGTATTTTTAAATTTTTAAATTACAGAAAATAATTTATATTTTAAGCAAACTTTAAGAGGTGTATTTGTAATTTACCTTTTTTTTTACGGGTTTTAACATTTTAACTATTATCCAAACTTCTGAAACTTTTGCATTAGTTTTGTTTGTATTTGAAAACAATCTTATAAATAGGAAGGCTTTTCTGCAGGAGAGGCATGCTCATTATCTCCATTCCACACTTTATACCTTTGTAATAACCCCTCTCCTACCATTGTAAGCCTTTCTTACTCTTCTTTTTCCTTTTGTAAGTGTTATGAAATTTCGTTATCATAAAACCAGTCCTTTAAGTTTTTGATATATATATCTTAACTAGAGATTCTACCTCTACAATATAGCAAGTTCTTATTAGTTATGGCTACCTTTCCTCCTTCCCAAAGTTCTTCCTTGAGCAAAACCAACAACGCAGAAGATCAGAAGGATGAGGAAATCAAAAAGGTAGAGAGAATCTACGAAAGAAATCGAGAGATAATCTCAACCCTTCCAAAGGAAAAAAGCTGGCTAACTGAGCATCTTTGTCTACACCAAGGCTTTTGGTTCCCCCTGTATACCCTAGAAGGTATTATGTTTATTCAACAATATTTCAAGGCTCAACCCACTGATGTTCTCTTGATCTCCACACCTAAATCTGGCACAATATGGCTCAAAGCCATTGTTTTTGCAATCATGAACAGAACCTGTCACAACATGTCTGTCACTCACCCTCTAGTCACCACTAACCCTCATGATTGTGTTCCTTTCTTAGAGATGAAGATTTTTAGGGCACCCCCCATTGGAGATGTTGAGAATATGCCCTCGCCTCGCCTCCTTGCTACCCATATCCCTTATACTTTGTTGCCTGAGTCTGTTCTAAGTTCTGGTTGTAGAATAGTGTACATTTGTCGAAACCCGAAAGATGTGTTTGTCTCTATGTGGCACTTCATGGCTAGGTTGACGACTAAGGAGCTATCATGTTCACCCCTCTCTCTAGAAGAGGCATTTGACTTATTTTTCAAAGGGATCTCTGGATACGGACCCTTCTGGGATCATGTTCAGGAGTACTGGAAAGCAAGTTTGAAATGTCCTGAGACAGTTTTGTTCTTAAAATATGAGGACATGAAAAGGGAGACACTGTTTCATGTAAAAAGATTGGCTGACTTTTTGGGACAACCTTTCTCTTTAGAGGAAGTGAGTAAAGGGGTCGTGCAAGAAATTGTAGAACTATGTAGTTTTGAGAGCTTGAGCTATTTGGAAGTGAACAAAAATGGAGCAGCAGATGTCAGTGCCAAGAATGATGTGTTCTTTAGGAAAGGCAAGGTTTGGGATTGGAAGAACTATCTAGCAACTCAAATGACAGAGTGCCTAGATCAGATTACCAAGGAAAAATTAGGTGGTCTGTTTTGATTTGAGTAACTGTTATTGTTGTTTAGCTTGAAGTTTTAGTTGTATGGTATTTTCGTATTTATCACTGTTGTCCTGTTCATTTGTGTATTTTTCCTTAAATTTTTTCCTTTTTGTGAGTGTTGTTAATTTTGTCCAAATAAATAGCAGTGAGAACTTTGTTGTTTATTTAGTTAAATCTAGCTTCCATCTTAGAAATTAGCACAAAATTAACTTATTTAACAAAGAGCAATCTAATAACTATTTCTCTCTCGAATTTGGAACCCATGTTTTTATTTTTTATATTTTTTTTGCTTGGTGGAACACATGTTTTAAAAATATACATATATCATTTGTTGCATACATTTACATGACATGTGGATAAAAATAAAATAAAATAAAATAAAATAAAATAAAATCAATAAGGATTCTACTAATGACAGCCCTAAGGGCTAATAATAAGAATCACATAATGTCGAAATATTTATACTTCTAATACACATTTCACATATCTCAAAATATTATTTTTATATGTTTTTAAACATATTTTCAAATACTAACAGTAGTCTTAAGTGTTATTTTTAACAATATTCAATTAATAAAATGGCTTTGCTAGGTGCAAGCAAAAAATTTAGGTTGCGTTTGATTTAGTTTTGGAATTGTGATTATTTTTTTAGAATTATGATTTGAGTGTGGAATTGTGAGTTAAGTTTTGAAAGAAGAAAATTTGTTTAGTTATGAGTTTTGAAATGAATTTTTAAATTTTAAATTTTGAAAAAAGTGGATTGGGTCTATCAGTTGTTCTTTCGGACATCTTTCCGGTTGTCCGACCAATTGACCGGAATAGTGCAAATCTTTTTTTTTTTTGGCAATTGCAACCTGTTATTTGAATATATATATATATATATATATATATTTGTTTTAGATATTTTTTAAATATAGATTTTTTTTTAAAGATTTTTTATAAAAATAATTTAAGAATCCCATCGCTAACCATCTTCAACACTATATAATCAAAAGAGTTTTGAATTGAGTTTTGAGTTGTGTGTTTGATTATGAGTTTTGAAATTAATTTTTGAATTGAGTTTTGAGTAATTTTAAATTGTGTGTTTGGTTATGAATTTTAAAAAGTAATTTAAAAATTTTACTTTTAGAATCATGATTTCAAAGGCAAACCAAATACAGTCTTAACTTTTCACGGGTTTGAGTTTGAAACTAGTCATGTTACTGTAAATGTATCAAGTTTTACCCCTCCTAACATACACAATTAATAGGGACCAACACTACGTAGAAGGGGCAAAAAATTAGGATGATTTCATTGAAGGGGCCAAAACTAAATGCCATAGAAATCGGTCAATAATAGCATATAACTATTTTTTAAAAGGGTACAACTCCTCTGATGTCTGGAAATGGGACAAGATGGTGCTGTTGGACTGCGATGGGACCAACTTTAGGTCCATCTCGATAATCAAACCATTTAATATGCAAAGTTCATCAAATACATCATTCCTGAGAAAATCACATTAATCAAACATCAATAACCACTTGATCTGTTTGCATTTGAGTTTGCGATTTATTTTTAAAATCATAATTGCCGTTGAAACAAATGCAATCTGATCAAATGTCTATCCATGTCCAATCAACGTAATTTTTTACAAAAATAATGTACTCGAGAAGTTTTATACATTGAACAGTTTAGATCATCAAGATGGACTCAAATCGGGCCCACCACGACCTAATAACATTGTCTAGTCTAATTTTAAACTGGAGAGAAGCTGTGACCATTTTAATATCAAAAAGCAGCTAATTTTAGTGAAGAAAAATAAAATTTTGAATACATTATGAAGTTTGATCGGAGTAATATTGAAATATTTTTAAAAAATATAAAACTCACCTATTGTGAGCTCCTTCTGTGATTAGGTAATTATTTTCTTCTCAATTCTCTGTTAAGTAGTGTGGATTTGAACATAATGCCACTACAAAAAAAAACACTTTTGGCGACTAAAGTTTTAGTCGCCAAAAGTCCTGCTTTTAGTCGCCAAATGTCAAATTTCCACTTTCCCCGACAAAAACTTTTGGTCGGCGGTGTCGTCGCCAATAAATGGTCGCAGATTCCTTTGGCGACTAAAAACCTGTTAGTCGGCAATATTGAATGTCTTCAGCGACGAAAGAATTAGTCGCCAATAGTGTTTTCCATTTTTGGAAATTACACATTTCGCGACTAAACGTTTAGTCGCCAATACTATTTTTTTTTTAATTATTTAATCATTTCGCGACTAAACTCTTTAGTCGCCAAAAGTATTCTTGGAAAAAAAAAAAAATTTCCCTCACCCGCCTGAGAACCCCCCTCCCATGTTTCGAACCCATGACTTGCACGTTCCAAACCTTACGCGCACAGTGCCCTCCACTGTACCACTATTATTAGGTTAGTAATCTATTTAATGAAACATCTCTTATATTTGTAATTATTCTCCTATTCATTGAAAAAAAAGAAAATTATACCATAACGTTTCCTAGCTAATACCATAAAAATTGATAACTCTTTCTTATGGTAGGGTATGTAATTTAGCCTTTTCGTACTAATTTTGTAACGCCCTCAAAATAATACATATAAACCCACATTCTTGACATGCATAGATATAAGAGAATAAAGCATATTTCTATTTATCAGAGTATTCATTACCAAAGTATTACATGTTGACATCAAAAGTAAATGCCCTACGGGCTTACAACTTTCCAAGTCAACACTTGAGTACAACAAAAGAAGAGTTCTAACTCTTTATACAAAATAAGCCATTGGCTTGATTTACATGTAATACAAAAAGGAAACCACAAAAGAGTCATTCAGTCTCTAAGCCTCGCATGCTACGTCCTTGGAGGTGGCATACCATCTGTACTTGAAAATGATGTCCCATAAAGGGTGAGCCAAAGCCTAGTAGAAATATACTAAACCAATTATGAGAAATAACTAAAACATTAGCATTCGATAAAAGGTTAACGCTTGTAAACCAACTTACAACACTTCCCAATTTTAGGACAAATACATTTGTGTTTCATTCCACTTTTCTTTACATATCCAATTAAAATCATAAACATGACTCATTATCTAGTCAAACCATTTAGATGAGACTACAACTCATATTAAAACACTTCCATTATCCACAATTCAAATGAGACTACAACTCATATTAAAACACTTCAATACTTCAATTATCTATGTTATGCAAACATAATTAAGGTTTCGGGACTTTCACCCTAGACACTCCGGCCAACTTAGTTATCAATGGAGTCCATCCTCTATCTCCTTCCAAACAGGTTTGAGAGTACATCCCCTATCTCCTCTCAAACCATGGAGTACATCCCTTATCTCCTCCTAAATAGTATACATATACAATGTATTTAAACATTTATCATATACAATGATCAATCAATACATATATTCGATGTATTATTCCAACCGTCATATTCAATGACATATTCCAGGTGATTAGTTTCAGTTTTCCCTAATTAACATACAGTGACTACAATAATCAAGACTATCCTCCGCCGATAGCCCAAAGCAATCATTTCTAAACAGATAATAAATTTGTCAAACAGATAAAATATCAACATTTTCATAGGTAAGTGATTTATTTATCCAACTACACCATTCAATCCCATAATTCCCCAATTTCATGATGTGCATCTCAATTTCATATTTCCATCTTTCCCAAATTAATTCTACAAATTAATCAATCATAATAAATTAGGGCTTTTTCCCCCTTTTTACAAAAATTGCACCCGATGCCAAATTTCATCAACCATACACAATAACTTCATTTTAGGGACCACTCATACACTTGGAACCCCAAAAATAGAAAACCCCTCTTTTGTGATTTCAATTTTAAACCCTAGTTTCTCTCAAAACCCCAAACACCACCATGTATACAAAATACATAACATCTAGGTCAAAACTCATAAAAAAGAGTAGGTTATCCCTACCTTAAGTATAGAAGACGAGCCTAGTAAGAGAAAAACTCCAAACACGCCGAAATCACTTTCCATTCGGATGAAAATGGAGGTCTTGAAGAGCCCAAGCTTTTTAATGAAGGAAGGGGGGTGAAGAGATCACTTGATCTTAGCTAAAATGTAGAGAGAGAGAGTTGTAGAGAGATGAGCTCTCAAAATAAGGTTTTGGAAAGTTAGAGAGAGAGAGAGAGAGTGATGAAAAAGTGATTTAAAATATCACAGTCACGATCTCATATACGTATAGTCCGCTCGAGCGGAGAGTAATACGCTCGAGCGTAAGACACAAAAACTAGACCCGCTCGAGCGCCAAGGCACAACAACAAAACACCACCCGCTCGAGCGTAAAGATACACGCTCGAGCGCAGAATACACTCCTCCAATATTTTACAGACTTCGAATACCTGCTCGAGCGCAAAGATACCCGCTCGAGCGTAAAAAACACTTCTGCAGTAAATCCGCAGACGCACAAAATGCTGAAAGGATACAAACTCCGCTCGAGCGCAACAAGACCCGCTCGAGCGGATCATCAAAAATCTGGGCAGCAAGATTAGAGACTAAAACTCAACCAACCTGTTCGAAACACGCCCAAGACATTTCTAAACTCAAATTTCAAGAGTTAAAGGACGAAAATATGATGCAAACAACAACAATCATCTATGGAACCGAGTCCGGAATACAATAAACAATAAAGGGAAAACCGAGATCGCTATAAATTTATTTCTTAGTTGCTTAAACCAATAATTTAATACAAAATTTTTGAAATTATAAACTTAGAACTAGGATGAAACAAAGAAATATTATCACCCCAACTAAAATATTTTGATCCCAAAATCGAAAAATTAGGATGAAACAACGAAATTTCATCACCCAAAAATAAAAAAAATAATCCCAAAACCGAAAATTAAGATGAAATAACGCAATATCATCCAATATGTTTTGCATAAAATTCACAAAAAAATAAAATAAAAAATGAGGAATTACTTAGTTTAGAGAAACTGAAAATTTTCTTACAAAACTAGGGAATTTTATACCTAAAAAATGAGAAACTGTCAGGGGAAAAAAAATGTAAATTTCATCCCATAACTAAAAAATTTGGATAAAATTGTGAAATTTATTCAAATTTCTTAGTTTTTTCAAATTGAGAAAATGATCAGTTACCCAAGGTTTGCATGTGGATTCCACCATTTAACGTGGAACTCACTTAATATCATGTCTAGTTGATATTTTATTAATAATTTATTAATTTTGTTTACATTATTATTTAATATTTGGATCACAAAAAATGAAAAAAATATAAAAATTAATTGACTTTAACGTGTCACTCAAAGAGGGTGGGTGCATTTTGTATTCTTGCATTTGGAACGTCCTCTAAGGGTAATATGGCACAAGCAAAGAAAAATAAGTGTAATTCTACTTGCACTATATTTTCAAATCTTTACACCATTTTATTTTATTTTAGGAGGAGGATTCCTTCTAGCCTAGACTTTAAATTAGAAGGCGCTGTTTGGGTTCATGGGATCCACCACGGGCCCCGATTTGATCATAATTATTCATTTTGTCTGGCACTTTGTATATTTCATTTATACAAAAAATTCAGTCGATCTGATAATTGTAATTTATTTAATTTATCTTGTTTTTAACCAAAAAAATATATGGTTTATTTTTAAAAATACAAAAAAAAAAAAGGTTAAAAATGCGATAAATTAAATAAGTTATAATTATTAGATCAATCTAATTTTGTGTGTGGATGAAACACGCAAAATATCCGACAAAATGAACGGTTCGGATCATCGAACCAGGGCACGTGGTGGGCTCCATGGGCCGAAACAACACCTAGTCCAAATTTTGGACTGGAGGGATCTTCCTCCTTATTTTATTTTCATTAGATTTCTATTTCTATATAAAATTACCAAAGAGACCTTGCATCTCCAAATTTTGGAAACTAAATTTTCATTACACCCTCATCCCATCACTACCACCTCCACCGACTCACCAACGCTCCCACCTCTCTACTACCACCTATCTCCTCCACCCAGTCCCTCTTCGCCTCACCTTGCTACCCTCAATTCATTTCCAGCAACATCCAACCTAGAACGCCGCCTCCACGACCCAACACTACCCCGCTAGCATGACCTAGTCTTTTAACCCTTTTTCCACCCAAAGCACGAGAGAGAGAGAGAGAGAGAGAGAGAGAGAGAGTCCTATAGAAAAATATGAAGACTCAAAATAGGGATAAAGGGGTTGTGGTGGTTAGAGGCGGTGAAAGGATTGTCGTTTGTGGCTAGAGTCGATGATAGTGGTGCTGGAGGTGGGAGTGTTGCAAAAGGGATGGTTGTGGCGGCGAGGATCTACGAAGGTGTTAGCCGCAACGATGCGTGCGATGTCCTATGTCTTGGGCTTGAATAGTATTGTGTAGTAGAATAGTGTGTATTACTTTCGGTATTTTGTTTATTGTATTGGGTCATGAAATTTATTTTCTACTCTTACTTAACCTCTTGTAACTTTTCTGGATTGAAAATTTTGAGTTTTGGACATTAGAACTTGTCTTGGGTTGCAAAATCAAATTCTGAGTTTCTGGGCAAAACCGCTCGTGCAGATTTGAGAACTGCTCGAGCGGATCCTCACAAAGTTTTACAAGTTTTTCAGAGTTTTCTGGGAAAAAACTGCTCGAGCGGATTTTGGGTGGATTTTCTAGGCAGCTCTTTGGAGCAAACCGCCCGTGAGGCAAAAAAATCCACTCGTGCGGATTGGAAACCGCACATGCAGATTTCAGTGCGTTTGTTTCGAAATTCATGCTATTTTCCTCAAAACTAATGCCAAAAACGTGATATACACAGATTTTCAATTCTTTTTCTCTCTCTCTCTCTCTCTGTCTCTCTCTCTCTATACTCATCTTTTCTCTACATTCTCTCTACAAACACACCAAAATCCAACTTCTCTCTAAGATTTAGCTCAAATCTTCAAGAGTTTGAGGGGGCTTCTTGCATTGAATCGAAGAGGGCGACGAAGGCTACGTTTAACTGATTGGATTGAGTTTTTGTCAACCTTGAGTTCTAGGGTTTTCTTCCTCTTCATCTCCCAAGCTTGAGGTAGGGATAATCTTTGAGTTATATATATATATATGTGTGTGTGTGTGTGTGTGTGTGTGTGTGTGTGTGTGTGTGTGTGTGTGTTTGTGTTTTTACAAGTTTATGTATGTTTTGAGTATTTCATCATGTGTTGATCATGATTTTGGGTTGTTGAATCCTAGATGATTGTATGAGTGGAGCTTGTCTAATTTTCCCAAAACTTTTGAGAATATGAGTTACGTTCTAAGGTGTGAGTGTTGTTTTGAAAAAATCTTTTCAAAAATGGAACAAAACCTTATTTTGGTGGTAACCCTAGAATTTGGAGATTTTGGGAAAAAGTTGATGTATTGTGAAGTTTATGCTTGGTAAATTGTTATGTGAAAAAATGATGGAGAAATTCCTATGATTGTATCAAATGACGGAATTTCATAGAGGAAATGAGAATAGTTGATTTTAAAACTTATTAATGGTTTGTCTTGGAAAACCAAGTTTGGAAAATGATGTTTAACATGTGGAGAATTCATGAATCTTGATATTGTTATATTATCTCTTGGAAATATATATTATGATGTTATATTGATAAGAGATGTGGAATTTGATTACAATGGAAGATTGTGTAGATGAATTGAGAAATTGAGAAATTTCTAGGCATTGATATAGAAATATATTGTATTGGCATTTTATTTTATTATCATCACTTTTCGAATTGGCATTGTTGAGATTATTAAATGTAACTTTATTATTGCATTGGACATTTGCTGTAACGCCCTCAAAAATAAATCCATAATCATACATTCATGATACAAGAAAGAGATATCATATTTCCAACATCAGAGTGTTCTTACAAGAGATATTACATGTTGACAACAAAAGTAAATGCCCTATAGGCTTACAACTTTCCAAGTCAACACTTGGGTTCAACAAAAATAGAGTTCTAACTCTTTACACAAAATAAGCCCTTGGCTTGATATACATGTAATACACAAAATAATCACAAAAGTAAGCCTCCAGCTTCTATAACCTCCTAAGCTACATCCTTGGAGGTGGCATATCACCTGCACCTGAAAATGATGTCCCATATAGGGTGAGCTAACGCCCAGTAGAGATATGCTAAACATAATATGAGTAATAACTAAAACATTAACATTTGATAAATGTTTAACTCATATAAACCAACTTATAACGTATTCTAGTTCATGACAAATATGTCCATGTTTCATTCTACTTTCCTTGACTTAACCAATTCAATTCATAATCATGGCTCAGAACCTGGCCAAACAATTCAATGAAACTATAACACATATTAAAACACTTCCATACTTCACAATTCATATGAGAATATAACTCATATTAAAAACACTTCCATACTTCAAATGATACACAGATTTGCTGTATCAGTGGAATCCATCCCTTATCTTCTCCCAAACAGGTTTGAGAGTCTATCCCCTATCTCCTCTCAAACCATGGAGTACATCCCTTATCTCCTCCCAAACAATATACATATACCATGTATTTAAACACTTATCATATACAATGATCAATCAATGCACACATTTGCTGTATTATTCCAACCGTCATATTCAATGACATAACCAATTGATTAGTTTTAATTCACCTAATCATCATGCAGTGTCTACAATAATCAAGACTATCCTCCATCGATAGCCCAATGCAATTATTTCTAAACATATAATAAATGCGTCAACAGATAAATTATCAACAATTTCAAAGGTGAGTGATTAATCAATCCAACTCCACCATTCATTCTCATAACTTCTCAATTTCATTATTTCCAAACCAATTTCATTATCTCATGATAAATGTCATTAATTTCACAAATGACCCAATTAATCCCAACTAGGGTATTTTCTTCTTTTTCTCAATATTGACCCAAAGGTCCAAATATCATCAATAGACCTCAACAGCTTCATTTTAAGGCTCAAATACACATATATAGTTCAATGGAACAAAAACCCCTCTTTACACATTTTAAGATTTAAAACCCTAACTCCCAAACTTTCCCAACTACAACATTAAATCAAAATGACTACAAGTTTATGTCAAAGATCATAAATATGAGTAGTTATCCCTACCTCAAAGTTTGAAGCCCAAAGAAAAAGATGAAGAAACCCAAAGATGCTCCAAATCAACACTTTTTCGGATCCAAAGATAGCCCAAACCAAACTCTACCTTTTATACAAAGGAACCAAGGTAGAAACACTCTAGAACTAGATGGATTCTTAGAGAGAGAGAGAGAGAGTGTAGAGAGAGAGGCTGCCAAAATTAGGGTTTTGAAAAGTTAGAGAGAGAGAGAGAGAAAGTTGAAAAAGTGATTTAAAATGACCCAGCTGCGATCTGATATACGTATGACCTGCTCGAGCGGAGAATAGGACGCTCGAGCGTCAGACACAAAAACTTAACCCGCTCGAGCGCAAAAAGACCGGCTCGAGCGCCAAGGCACAACAGCAAAACACTACCCGCTCGAGCGCAAAGGAACCTGCTCGAGCGTAGATTACACTCCTCCAGTACTTTTACAGACTCCGAACACCTGCTCGAGCGTCAGATATCGACTCGAACGCGACCCGCTCGAGCGTAAGGAAACACACTCAAGCGTGAAAAACACACCTGCAGTATTTTTTTGCAGACGCACAAAATGCTGAAAGGATGCAAACTCCGCTCGAGCGTAAAGGGACCCGCTCGAGTGGATCATCAAAAATTTGGGCAACAAGAATAGAGACCAAAGCTCAACCAACCTGTTCGAAACACGCCCAAGACATTTTAAACTCAAATTCAAAGAATTAAATGACGGAATTGAAAGATATATCACAATAGACATCCACGAAACCAAGTCCGGAATACAAAACCAAAGGAAGGAAAACCAGGATCGCTATATTTGCATCGCCATTCCATTTTATCATTGACGCAATTGATTTTGGATCTTGCATTGAAAAAGTATTGCTTTGAAAAAGGAAATTATTTTGTGAAACAAGATCATATTGATTTGTTTTTGAGATAAATACGTTGGTAAGTCCAGAAAGGGGGTGTAGTTGGTATTGGTTAAGTTGGCCTAAGTGTCGATGGTGAAAGACCGAAAACACGCGCAGAAGAGGTATCACGTGCCTTCCGGTTAGCAGCCGATAAAGTGGGGATTGGTAGTGTTTGTTATGCCTACTTGTAGACACTAACTTAAAGATTGCATGGGTCGTATTTACTGTCCCTTTGAACTACATTAAAATTATTGAATTGTTAAATTCTCAAAATTGCATTGTGCACAAAAGTTTTAAAAGATAGAGATATATGTTTTTGAACATAGCATGGCATGTGCATTCATTTTAGGAGATTGTATAAAATATATATACTTTGTTAAGATTTTCCTACTGGACTTTGTGCTTACCCTATGAGATTTTGTGAAGGAAATGATGTGGTGATCCCGCTGAGTTAGAGTCAAGGAATATATTTTGAGAGTATGAGGTTCTTTTCTTTTGTTGCAATTATTTTTGACAAGCCAAGTGCTTTATATGTATGGATTCAAAAACCACTTTTTGTGTAACCGGGCTTAAGTCTTAGAATTTGTAGCTCTTGAGGGCATTAATTTGTATTTGACATATTATGTCACATGTTATAGATTCATATTCTACGAATGTTGAATATACGCATGTGGAATATTTTTTGTAAATCTCTTTGATGTTTAATAAATACACATATTAGATATTGATGATGTCTATGTTGAGACTTTATATTCCATACATATATTAAGCATTTGAGGGGTTGATTTGGAAACAAGATAATGTAATTGGAAGTTGGTGAATCTGTTTTGTATTAATTATTCGGGGCGTGACAATGAGACTATGGCTGTGCGAAATAACACCCAATCCACTAAAACCGCACCACTACGCACCGATCTATCCGCTAATCACAGATTAAACTTTGAAATTTATAACCTGCCTTTGAAAATGCTCTGCTCTACTATAGTTAATACATATTTTTTTTAACCTCTAATGAAATATCAAAGTAAAAATTAGTGTGAAAAAGATTTAAGATGTGAACAAATTAGTAGTTATGTATATGAAAAATATTATGTAATGCCTTGAAATAATTGCTATAGACTAGGGGTGCTCACAAATTGGTTTCGTGTGGTTTGCGGTTCGGTTTTGATCCGCCCGCATGTATACAGTTTAGGGAAAAGTCAAACCGTAACCGCCCGCAGTAGGGTTTGCGGTTTGTGCAGATAGAACTTGCGGATGTACAGGCGGTTTGCGGTTTGGATTTTTTCCTTGAAAAATTAATTTTTGATTTTTTTCCCCCCATTTTGTAAATATTTATTTTTGGTCATTTTCTTCCAATTTTCTAAAATGCTCCAAAAAAATCATTCAAAATCATTCCTAACACAAACAAATCATTCAAAATCATTCAAAATTCTAAAATCATTCAAAATCTTAAAATCATTCAAAATTAATCTACTACCCAAACAAATCATTCAAAATCCTAAAATCATTCAAAATTAAAGTACTACCCAACAATACAATTAAAATAAAATCATTCAAAATCCTAACTAAATCATCAATCTCATTCTCTAACTACTTTATCAACATTCTCCATCTACTACCCAATAATACAAAATTAAAGTAAAATCATTAAAGTAAAAAAAAAAAAAAATTAAACAGATTCAGATTCAAAAGTAAACAGATTTAGATTAAAAAATTAAACAGATTCAAATTCAAAAGTAAATAGATTCGGATTCAAAAATTAAACAGATTCAGATTCAAAGGTAAACAGATTCAGATTCAAAAGTAAACAGATTCAGATTCAAAAGTAAACAGATTCAGATTCAAAAATTAAACAGATTTAGATTCAAAAGTAAACAGATTCAGATTCAAAAATTAAACAGATTCAAATTCATCATCCCTTGCAATTTAAATTCAGATTCAATTCAAATTCATCATTCCTTGCAATTTAATTTAATTCAATTCAATTCAATTCAAATTCAGTTTCATCAAATTCAATTCAAATTTAGATTCATCATCCATTGCAATTAATTCAACACAATTCAAATTTAGATTCGATTCAATTCAAATTAGATTCAATTCAGATTCATCATCCTTTGCGATTTAAACAAATTCAAATTACAAAGATTAAATTAAACAGATTAAAATTACAAAGATTAAAAAAAATTAAACAGATTCAATTTCAATTTCATTATGTTTAATTCAGATTTAAAAAAAAAAAAATTCAAATTCAAATTACAAAGATTACAAATTAAACAGATTCAGATTCAAAAGTAAACAGATTACAAAGATTCAAATTAAATAGATTCAAAAGTAACAGAATAAGTAAATTAAACAAAAATGAGAGAGTGAGACATTGATGGGTCAAGTAAAACAAAAACAAAAGAGAGTGAGGCAGATCTGGGAAAGAGAGAGATAGATAGAGAAAGAGAGACAAAGAGAGACAGAAACAGAGACAGAGATACAAATCACAGATCGGGAAAGAGAGCGAGACAGAGAGAGCTTTACCTTAGAGTTGCCGGAGAAATAGAGTCGATTGCGAAGGTCGATCGTCGCGTGCGAGCTGTGCAGATGAAAAATGAGGGAGATATGAGAAGATGAAGGTCGATCGATGCGAGCTGTGCAGATGAAAAACAAGAGAGGGTGAGACAGATCTGATTGCCTAAAAAAAACACAGATCGGGAAGAGAGAGCGAGACAGAGATAGATACAAATCACAGATTGATGAAAGAGAGCAAGACAGAGAGAGCCATACCTTAGAGTTGCCGACGAGAGAAAGTCGATTGCGAAGGTTGATCGTCGCGTACGAGCTGCGCAGATGAAAAACGAGAGAGAGATGAGAAGATGAAGAGAGCTCTCTGTGTCTCAATGAGTCAGTAAGATAAGAGATTAGGGTTTTGTTCTTCTCAAGTGGTTTTGTTTAGGTTGGGACAAAACATATCGACGATCTAGATTTTTTCCAAAAAAAAAAAAAAAATTGCTGGCGGTTGTGGAATGTGCGGATCAAACCCGCGACCCGCCGCAACCCGAAAATTTGAAATATTTCAAACCGCACCCTACCCTATTGTATTTGCGAAACCGCCCATATGTGTGCGGGTAGGGTCTGGTAAGGCGGGTTGTGCGGGTCGGATAACCCTATGCCTTGCCCTACTATAAACCATTTACAATATTAATTACATAACAACACATGATGAAATAATTATCTTTCATTTATCCCAATTACTTGTATAGAAGGTGACATATGCCGATATAAATTCAGAAGTCCAATCCTAAATTTATAGCATATGTTACAACAATAAGTGAGATACGAAGGTGAAATAGATAAATGAATGCCCTAAAGGCTTATAACTTTCCAAGATAGTGCTTGGTTACAACAAAAATGGACTTAAGTCCAATATAGTTAAAACCCATAGCTTGTACAAAATACATGCAATAAATATAGAAAAGAAGCTCTCGCTTCAAGTCGTCCCAAGCTATTGTTGTGGTGGAGGCATATCATCAACACCTGAAATGTTTTTTTTCTACGTAGGGTGAGCCAAAACCTAGTAAAAATAATCCAACACAGTATATGAATCTTAACAAAGCTATAAGGTGAATGCATATGCAATACTTGTGCCAAAACATTTTTATATCTCTTTCTAAAACATGCAATGCCATATGAATATCATAATTCATTTCCTTTACAATAGAAAAGAGGGCAGTGAATCACATTTTGGGAATCTCAAGGAAATACAACCTTTCACGAAAATTTCGTCCGTAGGAAACCGTGAACTAGCACCCATGTAAACGTAGACTATATAAGCATTACTATTACTATTTTACGGATATTTCGTTCGTGGGATCGACACCCATATATACGCGTAGTTTTTTAGGACTTTCACCATGGACACTCAAGGTTACTTATTTCAACGAGATAATATGTATTTTCCAAATTCACCCATTTTTCTCAAATTCGATATTCATTTCCAATGTATAAATGTGAGATAATGCTCAATGTTAATGAATGAGAAAATAATTTCAATTTTCCTAATTCTCATACAATTTCTACAACAATCATAGCTATTTTCTAACGATAGCCCAAAACAAATATTTCTAAACAAATAACCAATTATCAATAAAGATAAACTCTCCAAATTTTGAAGAGGTGAGTGATAATATATATCTAACTCCACCATCCTCATCAACATCAATCCTATTTCACAATTTCAATATCAATCTCATAATTTATATAAAATCAACATTTAAGGCATTTAGGACAAAATCCATTTTCTTTCCAAAATCAATCCCAAGTATCAAAATCAACAATTTCTTCCCAACTCAACATTATTTTCAATATCACAATCATTTTCAAGGATCCATTTGAAAAACCCCTCTTTTGATTTTCTTTACCGAAACCCTAGGTTTGTTCCAAAATTTCCAAAATCACAATATTGTTTAGAAATAACAAATAACTAAGTTAAAACTCATAAAAATTGTGGATATATCCCTAACTCAAGCTTAGAAGACGAGGGAGGGAGAGAGAGAGAGAGAGAGAGAGAGAGAGAGAGAGAGAGTGTAAGAAACTTAAAGACGCCAAAAATCAACTTTGCTCTGATTAGAACGAAGGCCTTGCCGAGCTCTACCTTTTTAACAAAGGGATACGGGTGAAAAGATTGACGGATCTAGGTGGATTTGAGTGAAATAGATGAGTTTTAGAGAGAGAGTGAGAGAAATTAGGGTTTTGAAATCTTTAGAGAGAGAGAGAGAAAGAGGTGAAAAGTGACTCAGAAAAGTAACTTTATGAACTGATATACATGCAGCTTGCTCGAGCGCAAGATGTGTCACTCGAGCGACCAGACACAATAAGTTTCATCGCTCGAGTGCAAGTAGTTTCACTCGAGCGCAGAATACAAACTCCCAGTAATTTTACAGACAGAAGACCGTCACTTGAGTGCAAGAAGCTTTGCTCGAGCGAAGAATACAAACTACTAGTATTTTTACAGACCTGCAAAAGTACTGAAGGTTCACAAAGACCGCTTGAGCGTAAGAAGTGTCGCTTGAGTGAAGAAACAAAATTCTGGGCAACAACTATTGAAAAACAAGCTACCAACATGTTCCAAACGTAACCAACTCGTCCCAATAGTCAAACTCAAAGAGAAGTAAGAGGAAATAAGACATGAACAACTGTATAAGACAATGAAATCAAGATCCAAAACATCAAATGGGTCGGGGTCTAAATCAAAATCACTATATATTATGTAAAATTAGTTTGTATTATATATATATGAAAAATATTATGCAAATGTTTGATAATTGTTTAAGAATATTTTTCAACCAACTAGCAAATTGAAACTACTCCAAACTACTCAACCCGCAATTTGATTAATTGTAAACTGCCACCTGCTACATAGTTTCTCTTTTAGCCTCAAACCGTACCGAACCGCACTACATACACCCCTAGGTGGGACAACTGAAGGAGTGGTGGTTAAGGTGGTAGGGAGTTGTGAACATGGTGATCGTGATGATGGTGATGTTCATGGCGGTGAGATAGTGGATGGAATGGTGACTGTAGAGGCAAGGGGTGGCGGAATAGTGGCCGGAGGGGATGGTGGAAGGAATTAGGGTTTTTAGGTTTTAGGTGTAAGGAGAAGAGTGAATGCTAGAGATAATGATAGGAATAAAATTATAAAAATTGTAAAAGATAAAGTAAAAAAATTGAATTCTTGAGGATGTAAATAGTTGGATTTGTGGTGTAAATAAAAATTATCCGTAAAGTAATTTGAAAAAGGACTGTATGGGTCATAAAACAGACGGTGGTCTTTAAACTGGTAGTGTGCTCTTGTATGGGACTTAACCTTAACTAATAAACCTTGATTTTCTATGTTATAAATAAATTTTTATAATTTTTAAATATTAGGGTAACTATTTGCGTCATTGGAATGAGCATTAGGCTAGAGATTCATTTTAAAATTTTGAGTTAATAGGTCTAAGCTTAAAATTTTTTGAGCCAAAAAGATATTGATGTATCTAAAATGACACCTTTTTTGTCTAAAGTTTATTTATTTATTTATTTATTCAAATGTCACCTATTACCTATTTATCAAAATATATATCCAAATATCACTTATTTGTACATGTGTTATCTATCTATTCATATATCTATGCAATGTCATCGATTTGTCCATCTCACCTTCACCAGTCACCGTTGCTGGCCACCATTGACTGCCATTCGTTGACTACCGATGACTTTTTCAACAAATTTTCAACATATATCCTTATCATCAAAAATATTAATCTTATTCCAGAAAATATATAGCCCCATTGGTGTGAAGTTTTTATCAATTATAACTTGTTAATAATTACATTATTTTTTGGGTCAGTTAATTTTAAACATGTTTTTCATGTGTAGCAAAAATTTCAACTGTCAAATTCTTAACACGTTTTTCATGTGTAGCAAAAATTTCAACTATTACCATATCAAACATGTATTATGTATATTATATTAACCGATAGTCAATGAGATCTGAGCATAGTAGCTTTGTCACCTTTGATTATTGTTGACCATCAATCGGTCAATAAAACAAATTGACAAGTTATCCAATGTTGACAAGTTATCTAACGATAAAATAATAATAAATAAATAAATAAACTCACAAAAATAATATTTAGTTTAAATCAATACTGGTACGATGAGACTTGCATTTTGAATGAATTTTGATCTTACATTACTTTTTTGACATTTTTCCCCCCCAATTCTTGATTCTTATTATTAGTGATTGAAAACATCATGTAGCCAGTATCCATCCAATAATAAATAGCAAAGTATGTGACAATTTTTCAAGAAAAATATAAACAAAATGACCACATTATATATATCATTGAGTAAACACACATCTATCATTAGACTATTCTCATATCGTCTTCTAAGTTATCCAAACTTAGTTAATATATTTGAGAGGCTCATCCACACATTACTAATTAATTTTGAGTTAGATACTTTAACATGATATCAAAATTTGGTCTTGGATAGTTTCTAGTGCGTAAAGTCTCTATCCGACTCTAATATCTCGCCTCTCGTTTCTCTGTTGTCTTTAAATGCTATCTGGACGAGTCAACAATTTCTTAAGAGTAATGGACAAGAAATATTTTTTTTAAATTGTGATTTAAGTTCTTCATATGAGAAAAGTCATTTGATTCGTTTGAAAATTGAGAGCCAACCACTCTACATTTCGGATTATAAATATGGATCCCAAAACATATTTCCTGTCTATTCCAAAAAATGGGTTGTAGGAAGATTTTATTAGCTGTTTTGGATGCAATGTTGATTGTTATGCTTCTACTGCCTTTTCATCAAGTGGCTTCAAGGGAACTAGCCGGGACTTCC
Organism: Camellia japonica; assembly: GCA_030407325.1. Lineage (NCBI taxonomy): Eukaryota > Viridiplantae > Streptophyta > Magnoliopsida > Ericales > Theaceae > Camellia > Camellia japonica. Next base: position 143,209,976 of record JAPPVO010000031.1, on the reverse strand, counting down.
CACTTTCTTGTTGCTGGTAAGTCTGCCTCTCTTATGTTATTTTATTTTATTTTATTTTATTTTATTTTTTTATTATTAATCTTAACATGCAAAATGCAATTTATGTTTATTTTGACAGGAAAAAACAAAACAAAACAAAAACAATTAAATTACAAATTTACCCCTTGAGGCATGTTTAACATACGAATTGCTCTCTATAGTTCAAAAAATTACACCCTACCCTTTGAAGTTTTTAATTTCATAACAAATGACCCCATTTTATTAACATATTTTCAAATACTAACAGTAGTCTTAAGTGTTATTTTTAACAATATTCAATTAATAAAATGGCTTTGCTAGGTGCAAGCAAAAAATTTAGGTTGCGTTTGATTTAGTTTTGGAATTGTGATTATTTTTTTAGAATTATGATTTGAGTGTGGAATTGTGAGTTAAGTTTTGAAAGAAGAAAATTTGTTTAGTTATGAGTTTTGAAATGAATTTTTAAATTTTAAATTTTGAAAAAAGTGGATTGGGTCTATCAGTTGTTCTTTCGGACATCTTTCCGGTTGTCCGACCAATTGACCGGAATAGTGCAAATCTTTTTTTTTTTTGGCAATTGCAACCTGTTATTTGAATATATATATATATATATATATATATTTGTTTTAGATATTTTTTAAATATAGATTTTTTTTTAAAGATTTTTTATAAAAATAATTTAAGAATCCCATCGCTAACCATCTTCAACACTATATAATCAAAAGAGTTTTGAATTGAGTTTTGAGTTGTGTGTTTGATTATGAGTTTTGAAATTAATTTTTGAATTGAGTTTTGAGTAATTTTAAATTGTGTGTTTGGTTATGAATTTTAAAAAGTAATTTAAAAATTTTACTTTTAGAATCATGATTTCAAAGGCAAACCAAATACAGTCTTAACTTTTCACGGGTTTGAGTTTGAAACTAGTCATGTTACTGTAAATGTATCAAGTTTTACCCCTCCTAACATACACAATTAATAGGGACCAACACTACGTAGAAGGGGCAAAAAATTAGGATGATTTCATTGAAGGGGCCAAAACTAAATGCCATAGAAATCGGTCAATAATAGCATATAACTATTTTTTAAAAGGGTACAACTCCTCTGATGTCTGGAAATGGGACAAGATGGTGCTGTTGGACTGCGATGGGACCAACTTTAGGTCCATCTCGATAATCAAACCATTTAATATGCAAAGTTCATCAAATACATCATTCCTGAGAAAATCACATTAATCAAACATCAATAACCACTTGATCTGTTTGCATTTGAGTTTGCGATTTATTTTTAAAATCATAATTGCCGTTGAAACAAATGCAATCTGATCAAATGTCTATCCATGTCCAATCAACGTAATTTTTTACAAAAATAATGTACTCGAGAAGTTTTATACATTGAACAGTTTAGATCATCAAGATGGACTCAAATCGGGCCCACCACGACCTAATAACATTGTCTAGTCTAATTTTAAACTGGAGAGAAGCTGTGACCATTTTAATATCAAAAAGCAGCTAATTTTAGTGAAGAAAAATAAAATTTTGAATACATTATGAAGTTTGATCGGAGTAATATTGAAATATTTTTAAAAAATATAAAACTCACCTATTGTGAGCTCCTTCTGTGATTAGGTAATTATTTTCTTCTCAATTCTCTGTTAAGTAGTGTGGATTTGAACATAATGCCACTACAAAAAAAAACACTTTTGGCGACTAAAGTTTTAGTCGCCAAAAGTCCTGCTTTTAGTCGCCAAATGTCAAATTTCCACTTTCCCCGACAAAAACTTTTGGTCGGCGGTGTCGTCGCCAATAAATGGTCGCAGATTCCTTTGGCGACTAAAAACCTGTTAGTCGGCAATATTGAATGTCTTCAGCGACGAAAGAATTAGTCGCCAATAGTGTTTTCCATTTTTGGAAATTACACATTTCGCGACTAAACGTTTAGTCGCCAATACTATTTTTTTTTTAATTATTTAATCATTTCGCGACTAAACTCTTTAGTCGCCAAAAGTATTCTTGGAAAAAAAAAAAAATTTCCCTCACCCGCCTGAGAACCCCCCTCCCATGTTTCGAACCCATGACTTGCACGTTCCAAACCTTACGCGCACAGTGCCCTCCACTGTACCACTATTATTAGGTTAGTAATCTATTTAATGAAACATCTCTTATATTTGTAATTATTCTCCTATTCATTGAAAAAAAAGAAAATTATACCATAACGTTTCCTAGCTAATACCATAAAAATTGATAACTCTTTCTTATGGTAGGGTATGTAATTTAGCCTTTTCGTACTAATTTTGTAACGCCCTCAAAATAATACATATAAACCCACATTCTTGACATGCATAGATATAAGAGAATAAAGCATATTTCTATTTATCAGAGTATTCATTACCAAAGTATTACATGTTGACATCAAAAGTAAATGCCCTACGGGCTTACAACTTTCCAAGTCAACACTTGAGTACAACAAAAGAAGAGTTCTAACTCTTTATACAAAATAAGCCATTGGCTTGATTTACATGTAATACAAAAAGGAAACCACAAAAGAGTCATTCAGTCTCTAAGCCTCGCATGCTACGTCCTTGGAGGTGGCATACCATCTGTACTTGAAAATGATGTCCCATAAAGGGTGGGCCAAAGCCTAGTAGAAATATACTAAACCAATTATGAGAAATAACTAAAACATTAGCATTCGATAAAAGGTTAACGCTTGTAAACCAACTTACAACACTTCCCAATTTTAGGACAAATACATTTGTGTTTCATTCCACTTTTCTTTACATATCCAATTAAAATCATAAACATGACTCATTATCTAGTCAAACCATTTAGATGAGACTACAACTCATATTAAAACACTTCCATTATCCACAATTCAAATGAGACTACAACTCATATTAAAACACTTCAATACTTCAATTATCTATGTTATGCAAACATAATTAAGGTTTCGGGACTTTCACCCTAGACACTCCGGCCAACTTAGTTATCAATGGAGTCCATCCTCTATCTCCTTCCAAACAGGTTTGAGAGTACATCCCCTATCTCCTCTCAAACCATGGAGTACATCCCTTATCTCCTCCTAAATAGTATACATATACAATGTATTTAAACATTTATCATATACAATGATCAATCAATACATATATTCGATGTATTATTCCAACCGTCATATTCAATGACATATTCCAGGTGATTAGTTTCAGTTTTCCCTAATTAACATACAGTGACTACAATAATCAAGACTATCCTCCGCCGATAGCCCAAAGCAATCATTTCTAAACAGATAATAAATTTGTCAAACAGATAAAATATCAACATTTTCATAGGTAAGTGATTTATTTATCCAACTACACCATTCAATCCCATAATTCCCCAATTTCATGATGTGCATCTCAATTTCATATTTCCATCTTTCCCAAATTAATTCTACAAATTAATCAATCATAATAAATTAGGGCTTTTTCCCCCTTTTTACAAAAATTGCACCCGATGCCAAATTTCATCAACCATACACAATAACTTCATTTTAGGGACCACTCATACACTTGGAACCCCAAAAATAGAAAACCCCTCTTTTGTGATTTCAATTTTAAACCCTAGTTTCTCTCAAAACCCCAAACACCACCATGTATACAAAATACATAACATCTAGGTCAAAACTCATAAAAAAGAGTAGGTTATCCCTACCTTAAGTATAGAAGACGAGCCTAGTAAGAGAAAAACTCCAAACACGCCGAAATCACTTTCCATTCGGATGAAAATGGAGGTCTTGAAGAGCCCAAGCTTTTTAATGAAGGAAGGGGGGTGAAGAGATCACTTGATCTTAGCTAAAATGTAGAGAGAGAGAGTTGTAGAGAGATGAGCTCTCAAAATAAGGTTTTGGAAAGTTAGAGAGAGAGAGAGAGAGTGATGAAAAAGTGATTTAAAATATCACAGTCACGATCTCATATACGTATAGTCCGCTCGAGCGGAGAGTAATACGCTCGAGCGTAAGACACAAAAACTAGACCCGCTCGAGCGCCAAGGCACAACAACAAAACACCACCCGCTCGAGCGTAAAGATACACGCTCGAGCGCAGAATACACTCCTCCAATATTTTACAGACTTCGAATACCTGCTCGAGCGCAAAGATACCCGCTCGAGCGTAAAAAACACTTCTGCAGTAAATCCGCAGACGCACAAAATGCTGAAAGGATACAAACTCCGCTCGAGCGCAACAAGACCCGCTCGAGCGGATCATCAAAAATCTGGGCAGCAAGATTAGAGACTAAAACTCAACCAACCTGTTCGAAACACGCCCAAGACATTTCTAAACTCAAATTTCAAGAGTTAAAGGACGAAAATATGATGCAAACAACAACAATCATCTATGGAACCGAGTCCGGAATACAATAAACAATAAAGGGAAAACCGAGATCGCTATAAATTTATTTCTTAGTTGCTTAAACCAATAATTTAATACAAAATTTTTGAAATTATAAACTTAGAACTAGGATGAAACAAAGAAATATTATCACCCCAACTAAAATATTTTGATCCCAAAATCGAAAAATTAGGATGAAACAACGAAATTTCATCACCCAAAAATAAAAAAAATAATCCCAAAACCGAAAATTAAGATGAAATAACGCAATATCATCCAATATGTTTTGCATAAAATTCACAAAAAAATAAAATAAAAAATGAGGAATTACTTAGTTTAGAGAAACTGAAAATTTTCTTACAAAACTAGGGAATTTTATACCTAAAAAATGAGAAACTGTCAGGGGAAAAAAAATGTAAATTTCATCCCATAACTAAAAAATTTGGATAAAATTGTGAAATTTATTCAAATTTCTTAGTTTTTTCAAATTGAGAAAATGATCAGTTACCCAAGGTTTGCATGTGGATTCCACCATTTAACGTGGAACTCACTTAATATCATGTCTAGTTGATATTTTATTAATAATTTATTAATTTTGTTTACATTATTATTTAATATTTGGATCACAAAAAATGAAAAAAATATAAAAATTAATTGACTTTAACGTGTCACTCAAAGAGGGTGGGTGCATTTTGTATTCTTGCATTTGGAACGTCCTCTAAGGGTAATATGGCACAAGCAAAGAAAAATAAGTGTAATTCTACTTGCACTATATTTTCAAATCTTTACACCATTTTATTTTATTTTAGGAGGAGGATTCCTTCTAGCCTAGACTTTAAATTAGAAGGCGCTGTTTGGGTTCATGGGATCCACCACGGGCCCCGATTTGATCATAATTATTCATTTTGTCTGGCACTTTGTATATTTCATTTATACAAAAAATTCAGTCGATCTGATAATTGTAATTTATTTAATTTATCTTGTTTTTAACCAAAAAAATATATGGTTTATTTTTAAAAATACAAAAAAAAAAAAGGTTAAAAATGCGATAAATTAAATAAGTTATAATTATTAGATCAATCTAATTTTGTGTGTGGATGAAACACGCAAAATATCCGACAAAATGAACGGTTCGGATCATCGAACCAGGGCACGTGGTGGGCTCCATGGGCCGAAACAACACCTAGTCCAAATTTTGGACTGGAGGGATCTTCCTCCTTATTTTATTTTCATTAGATTTCTATTTCTATATAAAATTACCAAAGAGACCTTGCATCTCCAAATTTTGGAAACTAAATTTTCATTACACCCTCATCCCATCACTACCACCTCCACCGACTCACCAACGCTCCCACCTCTCTACTACCACCTATCTCCTCCACCCAGTCCCTCTTCGCCTCACCTTGCTACCCTCAATTCATTTCCAGCAACATCCAACCTAGAACGCCGCCTCCACGACCCAACACTACCCCGCTAGCATGACCTAGTCTTTTAACCCTTTTTCCACCCAAAGCACGAGAGAGAGAGAGAGAGAGAGAGAGAGAGAGTCCTATAGAAAAATATGAAGACTCAAAATAGGGATAAAGGGGTTGTGGTGGTTAGAGGCGGTGAAAGGATTGTCGTTTGTGGCTAGAGTCGATGATAGTGGTGCTGGAGGTGGGAGTGTTGCAAAAGGGATGGTTGTGGCGGCGAGGATCTACGAAGGTGTTAGCCGCAACGATGCGTGCGATGTCCTATGTCTTGGGCTTGAATAGTATTGTGTAGTAGAATAGTGTGTATTACTTTCGGTATTTTGTTTATTGTATTGGGTCATGAAATTTATTTTCTACTCTTACTTAACCTCTTGTAACTTTTCTGGATTGAAAATTTTGAGTTTTGGACATTAGAACTTGTCTTGGGTTGCAAAATCAAATTCTGAGTTTCTGGGCAAAACCGCTCGTGCAGATTTGAGAACTGCTCGAGCGGATCCTCACAAAGTTTTACAAGTTTTTCAGAGTTTTCTGGGAAAAAACTGCTCGAGCGGATTTTGGGTGGATTTTCTAGGCAGCTCTTTGGAGCAAACCGCCCGTGAGGCAAAAAAATCCACTCGTGCGGATTGGAAACCGCACATGCAGATTTCAGTGCGTTTGTTTCGAAATTCATGCTATTTTCCTCAAAACTAATGCCAAAAACGTGATATACACAGATTTTCAATTCTTTTTCTCTCTCTCTCTCTCTCTGTCTCTCTCTCTCTATACTCATCTTTTCTCTACATTCTCTCTACAAACACACCAAAATCCAACTTCTCTCTAAGATTTAGCTCAAATCTTCAAGAGTTTGAGGGGGCTTCTTGCATTGAATCGAAGAGGGCGACGAAGGCTACGTTTAACTGATTGGATTGAGTTTTTGTCAACCTTGAGTTCTAGGGTTTTCTTCCTCTTCATCTCCCAAGCTTGAGGTAGGGATAATCTTTGAGTTATATATATATATATGTGTGTGTGTGTGTGTGTGTGTGTGTGTGTGTGTGTGTGTGTGTGTGTGTTTGTGTTTTTACAAGTTTATGTATGTTTTGAGTATTTCATCATGTGTTGATCATGATTTTGGGTTGTTGAATCCTAGATGATTGTATGAGTGGAGCTTGTCTAATTTTCCCAAAACTTTTGAGAATATGAGTTACGTTCTAAGGTGTGAGTGTTGTTTTGAAAAAATCTTTTCAAAAATGGAACAAAACCTTATTTTGGTGGTAACCCTAGAATTTGGAGATTTTGGGAAAAAGTTGATGTATTGTGAAGTTTATGCTTGGTAAATTGTTATGTGAAAAAATGATGGAGAAATTCCTATGATTGTATCAAATGACGGAATTTCATAGAGGAAATGAGAATAGTTGATTTTAAAACTTATTAATGGTTTGTCTTGGAAAACCAAGTTTGGAAAATGATGTTTAACATGTGGAGAATTCATGAATCTTGATATTGTTATATTATCTCTTGGAAATATATATTATGATGTTATATTGATAAGAGATGTGGAATTTGATTACAATGGAAGATTGTGTAGATGAATTGAGAAATTGAGAAATTTCTAGGCATTGATATAGAAATATATTGTATTGGCATTTTATTTTATTATCATCACTTTTCGAATTGGCATTGTTGAGATTATTAAATGTAACTTTATTATTGCATTGGACATTTGCTGTAACGCCCTCAAAAATAAATCCATAATCATACATTCATGATACAAGAAAGAGATATCATATTTCCAACATCAGAGTGTTCTTACAAGAGATATTACATGTTGACAACAAAAGTAAATGCCCTATAGGCTTACAACTTTCCAAGTCAACACTTGGGTTCAACAAAAATAGAGTTCTAACTCTTTACACAAAATAAGCCCTTGGCTTGATATACATGTAATACACAAAATAATCACAAAAGTAAGCCTCCAGCTTCTATAACCTCCTAAGCTACATCCTTGGAGGTGGCATATCACCTGCACCTGAAAATGATGTCCCATATAGGGTGAGCTAACGCCCAGTAGAGATATGCTAAACATAATATGAGTAATAACTAAAACATTAACATTTGATAAATGTTTAACTCATATAAACCAACTTATAACGTATTCTAGTTCATGACAAATATGTCCATGTTTCATTCTACTTTCCTTGACTTAACCAATTCAATTCATAATCATGGCTCAGAACCTGGCCAAACAATTCAATGAAACTATAACACATATTAAAACACTTCCATACTTCACAATTCATATGAGAATATAACTCATATTAAAAACACTTCCATACTTCAAATGATACACAGATTTGCTGTATCAGTGGAATCCATCCCTTATCTTCTCCCAAACAGGTTTGAGAGTCTATCCCCTATCTCCTCTCAAACCATGGAGTACATCCCTTATCTCCTCCCAAACAATATACATATACCATGTATTTAAACACTTATCATATACAATGATCAATCAATGCACACATTTGCTGTATTATTCCAACCGTCATATTCAATGACATAACCAATTGATTAGTTTTAATTCACCTAATCATCATGCAGTGTCTACAATAATCAAGACTATCCTCCATCGATAGCCCAATGCAATTATTTCTAAACATATAATAAATGCGTCAACAGATAAATTATCAACAATTTCAAAGGTGAGTGATTAATCAATCCAACTCCACCATTCATTCTCATAACTTCTCAATTTCATTATTTCCAAACCAATTTCATTATCTCATGATAAATGTCATTAATTTCACAAATGACCCAATTAATCCCAACTAGGGTATTTTCTTCTTTTTCTCAATATTGACCCAAAGGTCCAAATATCATCAATAGACCTCAACAGCTTCATTTTAAGGCTCAAATACACATATATAGTTCAATGGAACAAAAACCCCTCTTTACACATTTTAAGATTTAAAACCCTAACTCCCAAACTTTCCCAACTACAACATTAAATCAAAATGACTACAAGTTTATGTCAAAGATCATAAATATGAGTAGTTATCCCTACCTCAAAGTTTGAAGCCCAAAGAAAAAGATGAAGAAACCCAAAGATGCTCCAAATCAACACTTTTTCGGATCCAAAGATAGCCCAAACCAAACTCTACCTTTTATACAAAGGAACCAAGGTAGAAACACTCTAGAACTAGATGGATTCTTAGAGAGAGAGAGAGAGAGTGTAGAGAGAGAGGCTGCCAAAATTAGGGTTTTGAAAAGTTAGAGAGAGAGAGAGAGAAAGTTGAAAAAGTGATTTAAAATGACCCAGCTGCGATCTGATATACGTATGACCTGCTCGAGCGGAGAATAGGACGCTCGAGCGTCAGACACAAAAACTTAACCCGCTCGAGCGCAAAAAGACCGGCTCGAGCGCCAAGGCACAACAGCAAAACACTACCCGCTCGAGCGCAAAGGAACCTGCTCGAGCGTAGATTACACTCCTCCAGTACTTTTACAGACTCCGAACACCTGCTCGAGCGTCAGATATCGACTCGAACGCGACCCGCTCGAGCGTAAGGAAACACACTCAAGCGTGAAAAACACACCTGCAGTATTTTTTTGCAGACGCACAAAATGCTGAAAGGATGCAAACTCCGCTCGAGCGTAAAGGGACCCGCTCGAGTGGATCATCAAAAATTTGGGCAACAAGAATAGAGACCAAAGCTCAACCAACCTGTTCGAAACACGCCCAAGACATTTTTAAACTCAAATTCAAAGAATTAAATGACGGAATTGAAAGATATATCACAATAGACATCCACGAAACCAAGTCCGGAATACAAAACCAAAGGAAGGAAAACCAGGATCGCTATATTTGCATCGCCATTCCATTTTATCATTGACGCAATTGATTTTGGATCTTGCATTGAAAAAGTATTGCTTTGAAAAAGGAAATTATTTTGTGAAACAAGATCATATTGATTTGTTTTTGAGATAAATACGTTGGTAAGTCCAGAAAGGGGGTGTAGTTGGTATTGGTTAAGTTGGCCTAAGTGTCGATGGTGAAAGACCGAAAACACGCGCAGAAGAGGTATCACGTGCCTTCCGGTTAGCAGCCGATAAAGTGGGGATTGGTAGTGTTTGTTATGCCTACTTGTAGACACTAACTTAAAGATTGCATGGGTCGTATTTACTGTCCCTTTGAACTACATTAAAATTATTGAATTGTTAAATTCTCAAAATTGCATTGTGCACAAAAGTTTTAAAAGATAGAGATATATGTTTTTGAACATAGCATGGCATGTGCATTCATTTTAGGAGATTGTATAAAATATATATACTTTGTTAAGATTTTCCTACTGGACTTTGTGCTTACCCTATGAGATTTTGTGAAGGAAATGATGTGGTGATCCCGCTGAGTTAGAGTCAAGGAATATATTTTGAGAGTATGAGGTTCTTTTCTTTTGTTGCAATTATTTTTGACAAGCCAAGTGCTTTATATGTATGGATTCAAAAACCACTTTTTGTGTAACCGGGCTTAAGTCTTAGAATTTGTAGCTCTTGAGGGCATTAATTTGTATTTGACATATTATGTCACATGTTATAGATTCATATTCTACGAATGTTGAATATACGCATGTGGAATATTTTTTGTAAATCTCTTTGATGTTTAATAAATACACATATTAGATATTGATGATGTCTATGTTGAGACTTTATATTCCATACATATATTAAGCATTTGAGGGGTTGATTTGGAAACAAGATAATGTAATTGGAAGTTGGTGAATCTGTTTTGTATTAATTATTCGGGGCGTGACAATGAGACTATGGCTGTGCGAAATAACACCCAATCCACTAAAACCGCACCACTACGCACCGATCTATCCGCTAATCACAGATTAAACTTTGAAATTTATAACCTGCCTTTGAAAATGCTCTGCTCTACTATAGTTAATACATATTTTTTTTAACCTCTAATGAAATATCAAAGTAAAAATTAGTGTGAAAAAGATTTAAGATGTGAACAAATTAGTAGTTATGTATATGAAAAATATTATGTAATGCCTTGAAATAATTGCTATAGACTAGGGGTGCTCACAAATTGGTTTCGTGTGGTTTGCGGTTCGGTTTTGATCCGCCCGCATGTATACAGTTTAGGGAAAAGTCAAACCGTAACCGCCCGCAGTAGGGTTTGCGGTTTGTGCAGATAGAACTTGCGGATGTACAGGCGGTTTGCGGTTTGGATTTTTTCCTTGAAAAATTAATTTTTGATTTTTTTCCCCCCATTTTGTAAATATTTATTTTTGGTCATTTTCTTCCAATTTTCTAAAATGCTCCAAAAAAATCATTCAAAATCATTCCTAACACAAACAAATCATTCAAAATCATTCAAAATTCTAAAATCATTCAAAATCTTAAAATCATTCAAAATTAATCTACTACCCAAACAAATCATTCAAAATCCTAAAATCATTCAAAATTAAAGTACTACCCAACAATACAATTAAAATAAAATCATTCAAAATCCTAACTAAATCATCAATCTCATTCTCTAACTACTTTATCAACATTCTCCATCTACTACCCAATAATACAAAATTAAAGTAAAATCATTAAAGTAAAAAAAAAAAAAAATTAAACAGATTCAGATTCAAAAGTAAACAGATTTAGATTAAAAAATTAAACAGATTCAAATTCAAAAGTAAATAGATTCGGATTCAAAAATTAAACAGATTCAGATTCAAAGGTAAACAGATTCAGATTCAAAAGTAAACAGATTCAGATTCAAAAGTAAACAGATTCAGATTCAAAAATTAAACAGATTTAGATTCAAAAGTAAACAGATTCAGATTCAAAAATTAAACAGATTCAAATTCATCATCCCTTGCAATTTAAATTCAGATTCAATTCAAATTCATCATTCCTTGCAATTTAATTTAATTCAATTCAATTCAATTCAAATTCAGTTTCATCAAATTCAATTCAAATTTAGATTCATCATCCATTGCAATTAATTCAACACAATTCAAATTTAGATTCGATTCAATTCAAATTAGATTCAATTCAGATTCATCATCCTTTGCGATTTAAACAAATTCAAATTACAAAGATTAAATTAAACAGATTAAAATTACAAAGATTAAAAAAAATTAAACAGATTCAATTTCAATTTCATTATGTTTAATTCAGATTTAAAAAAAAAAAAATTCAAATTCAAATTACAAAGATTACAAATTAAACAGATTCAGATTCAAAAGTAAACAGATTACAAAGATTCAAATTAAATAGATTCAAAAGTAACAGAATAAGTAAATTAAACAAAAATGAGAGAGTGAGACATTGATGGGTCAAGTAAAACAAAAACAAAAGAGAGTGAGGCAGATCTGGGAAAGAGAGAGATAGATAGAGAAAGAGAGACAAAGAGAGACAGAAACAGAGACAGAGATACAAATCACAGATCGGGGAAAGAGAGCGAGACAGAGAGAGCTTTACCTTAGAGTTGCCGGAGAAATAGAGTCGATTGCGAAGGTCGATCGTCGCGTGCGAGCTGTGCAGATGAAAAATGAGGGAGATATGAGAAGATGAAGGTCGATCGATGCGAGCTGTGCAGATGAAAAACAAGAGAGGGTGAGACAGATCTGATTGCCTAAAAAAAACACAGATCGGGAAGAGAGAGCGAGACAGAGATAGATACAAATCACAGATTGATGAAAGAGAGCAAGACAGAGAGAGCCATACCTTAGAGTTGCCGACGAGAGAAAGTCGATTGCGAAGGTTGATCGTCGCGTACGAGCTGCGCAGATGAAAAACGAGAGAGAGATGAGAAGATGAAGAGAGCTCTCTGTGTCTCAATGAGTCAGTAAGATAAGAGATTAGGGTTTTGTTCTTCTCAAGTGGTTTTGTTTAGGTTGGGACAAAACATATCGACGATCTAGATTTTTTCCAAAAAAAAAAAAAAAATTGCTGGCGGTTGTGGAATGTGCGGATCAAACCCGCGACCCGCCGCAACCCGAAAATTTGAAATATTTCAAACCGCACCCTACCCTATTGTATTTGCGAAACCGCCCATATGTGTGCGGGTAGGGTCTGGTAAGGCGGGTTGTGCGGGTCGGATAACCCTATGCCTTGCCCTACTATAAACCATTTACAATATTAATTACATAACAACACATGATGAAATAATTATCTTTCATTTATCCCAATTACTTGTATAGAAGGTGACATATGCCGATATAAATTCAGAAGTCCAATCCTAAATTTATAGCATATGTTACAACAATAAGTGAGATACGAAGGTGAAATAGATAAATGAATGCCCTAAAGGCTTATAACTTTCCAAGATAGTGCTTGGTTACAACAAAAATGGACTTAAGTCCAATATAGTTAAAACCCATAGCTTGTACAAAATACATGCAATAAATATAGAAAAGAAGCTCTCGCTTCAAGTCGTCCCAAGCTATTGTTGTGGTGGAGGCATATCATCAACACCTGAAATGTTTTTTTTCTACGTAGGGTGAGCCAAAACCTAGTAAAAATAATCCAACACAGTATATGAATCTTAACAAAGCTATAAGGTGAATGCATATGCAATACTTGTGCCAAAACATTTTTATATCTCTTTCTAAAACATGCAATGCCATATGAATATCATAATTCATTTCCTTTACAATAGAAAAGAGGGCAGTGAATCACATTTTGGGAATCTCAAGGAAATACAACCTTTCACGAAAATTTCGTCCGTAGGAAACCGTGAACTAGCACCCATGTAAACGTAGACTATATAAGCATTACTATTACTATTTTACGGATATTTCGTTCGTGGGATCGACACCCATATATACGCGTAGTTTTTTAGGACTTTCACCATGGACACTCAAGGTTACTTATTTCAACGAGATAATATGTATTTTCCAAATTCACCCATTTTTCTCAAATTCGATATTCATTTCCAATGTATAAATGTGAGATAATGCTCAATGTTAATGAATGAGAAAATAATTTCAATTTTCCTAATTCTCATACAATTTCTACAACAATCATAGCTATTTTCTAACGATAGCCCAAAACAAATATTTCTAAACAAATAACCAATTATCAATAAAGATAAACTCTCCAAATTTTGAAGAGGTGAGTGATAATATATATCTAACTCCACCATCCTCATCAACATCAATCCTATTTCACAATTTCAATATCAATCTCATAATTTATATAAAATCAACATTTAAGGCATTTAGGACAAAATCCATTTTCTTTCCAAAATCAATCCCAAGTATCAAAATCAACAATTTCTTCCCAACTCAACATTATTTTCAATATCACAATCATTTTCAAGGATCCATTTGAAAAACCCCTCTTTTGATTTTCTTTACCGAAACCCTAGGTTTGTTCCAAAATTTCCAAAATCACAATATTGTTTAGAAATAACAAATAACTAAGTTAAAACTCATAAAAATTGTGGATATATCCCTAACTCAAGCTTAGAAGACGAGGGAGGGAGAGAGAGAGAGAGAGAGAGAGAGAGAGAGAGAGAGAGAGAGAGAGAGTGTAAGAAACTTAAAGACGCCAAAAATCAACTTTGCTCTGATTAGAACGAAGGCCTTGCCGAGCTCTACCTTTTTAACAAAGGGATACGGGTGAAAAGATTGACGGATCTAGGTGGATTTGAGTGAAATAGATGAGTTTTAGAGAGAGAGTGAGAGAAATTAGGGTTTTGAAATCTTTAGAGAGAGAGAGAGAAAGAGGTGAAAAGTGACTCAGAAAAGTAACTTTATGAACTGATATACATGCAGCTTGCTCGAGCGCAAGATGTGTCACTCGAGCGACCAGACACAATAAGTTTCATCGCTCGAGTGCAAGTAGTTTCACTCGAGCGCAGAATACAAACTCCCAGTAATTTTACAGACAGAAGACCGTCACTTGAGTGCAAGAAGCTTTGCTCGAGCGAAGAATACAAACTACTAGTATTTTTACAGACCTGCAAAAGTACTGAAGGTTCACAAAGACCGCTTGAGCGTAAGAAGTGTCGCTTGAGTGAAGAAACAAAATTCTGGGCAACAACTATTGAAAAACAAGCTACCAACATGTTCCAAACGTAACCAACTCGTCCCAATAGTCAAACTCAAAGAGAAGTAAGAGGAAATAAGACATGAACAACTGTATAAGACAATGAAATCAAGATCCAAAACATCAAATGGGTCGGGGTCTAAATCAAAATCACTATATATTATGTAAAATTAGTTTGTATTATATATATATGAAAAATATTATGCAAATGTTTGATAATTGTTTAAGAATATTTTTCAACCAACTAGCAAATTGAAACTACTCCAAACTACTCAACCCGCAATTTGATTAATTGTAAACTGCCACCTGCTACATAGTTTCTCTTTTAGCCTCAAACCGTACCGAACCGCACTACATACACCCCTAGGTGGGACAACTGAAGGAGTGGTGGTTAAGGTGGTAGGGAGTTGTGAACATGGTGATCGTGATGATGGTGATGTTCATGGCGGTGAGATAGTGGATGGAATGGTGACTGTAGAGGCAAGGGGTGGCGGAATAGTGGCCGGAGGGGATGGTGGAAGGAATTAGGGTTTTTAGGTTTTAGGTGTAAGGAGAAGAGTGAATGCTAGAGATAATGATAGGAATAAAATTATAAAAATTGTAAAAGATAAAGTAAAAAAATTGAATTCTTGAGGATGTAAATAGTTGGATTTGTGGTGTAAATAAAAATTATCCGTAAAGTAATTTGAAAAAGGACTGTATGGGTCATAAAACAGACGGTGGTCTTTAAACTGGTAGTGTGCTCTTGTATGGGACTTAACCTTAACTAATAAACCTTGATTTTCTATGTTATAAATAAATTTTTATAATTTTTAAATATTAGGGTAACTATTTGCGTCATTGGAATGAGCATTAGGCTAGAGATTCATTTTAAAATTTTGAGTTAATAGGTTTAAGCTTAAAATTTTTTGAGCCAAAAAGATATTGAAATATATATCCAAATGTCACTTATTTGTACATGTGTTAACTATCTATTCATATATCTATGCAATGTCATCGATTTGTCCATCTCACCTTCACCAGTCACCGTTGCTGGCCACCATTGACTGCCATTCGTTGACTACCGATGACTTTTTTAACAATTTTTCAACATATATCCTTATCATAAAAAATATTAATCTTACACCAGAAAATATATAGCCCCATTGGTGTGAAGTTTTTATCAATTATAACTTGTTAATAATTACATTATTTTTTGGGTCAGTTAATTTTAAATTTCTAGTAGTGTATAATTTCACGGGTCTATCAACTGTCAAATTCTTAACACGTTTTTCAAGTGTAGCAAAAACTTTCAACTATTACCATATCAAACATGTATTATGTATATTATATTAACCGATAGTCAATGAGATCTGAGCCTTGTAGCTTTGTCACCTTCGATTATTGTTGACCATCAATCGGTCAATAAAACAAATTGACAAGTTATCCGATGTTGACAAGTTATTAACGATAAAATAATAATAAATAAATAAATAAATAAACTCACAAAAATAATATTTAGTTTAAATCAATACTGCTACGATGAGACTTGCATTTTGAATGAATTTTGATCTTACATTACTTTTTTGACATTTTTCCCCCCAATTCTTGATTCTTATTATTAGTGATTGAAAACATCATGTAGCCAGTATCCACCCAATAATAAATAGCAAAGTATGTGACAATTTTTCAAGAAAAATATAAACAAAATGACCACATTATATGTATATCATTGAGTAAACACACATCTATTATTAGACTATTCTCATATGGTCTTCTAAGTTATCCAAACTTAGTTAATATATTTGAGAGGCTCATCCACACATTACTAATTAATTTTGAGTTAGATACTTTAACATGATATCAAAATTTGGTCTTGAATAGTTTCTAGTGCGTAAAGTCTCTATCCGACTCTAATATCTCGCCTCTCGTTTCTCTGTTATCTTTAAATGCTATCTGGACGAGTCAACAATTTCTTAAGAGTAATGGACAAGAAATATTTTTTTTAAATTCTATTGTGATTTAAGTTCTTCATATGAGAAAAGTCATTTGATTCGTTTGAAAATTGAGAGCCAACCACTCTACATTTCGGATTATAAATATGGATCCCAAAACATATTTCCTGTCTATTCCAAAAAATGGGTTGTAGGAAGATTTTATTAGCTGTTTTGGATGCAATGTTGATTGTTATGCTTCTACTGCCTTTTCATCAAGTGGCTTCAAGGGAACTAGCCGGGACTTCCCACTTTCTTGTTGCTGGTAAGTCTGCCTCTCTTATGTTATTTTATTTTTATTTTTATTTTTTATTATTAATCTTAACATGCAAAACGCAATTTATGTTTATTTTGACAGGAAAAAACAAAACAAAACAAAAAAAAATTAAAGTACAAATTTACCCCTTGAGATATGTTTAACAAACGAATTGCTCCCTATAGTTCAGAAAATTACATCCTACCCTTTGAAGTTTCTAATTTCATAACAAATGACCCCATTTTATTAATAAATCATTAAGTAAATTAACAGTTTTTAATAATTTTAAAAAATATATTTAAATTAATAATTTAAGAAATCTCATTATTGTATAAGAAAAACAATTATAAATTTAATTTTTTAGTTAATTCTATTAAATAAAAAATTTTAACAAGTAAGTATTTATAATTTTATAAATTACTGGGCAATCTGTGTTAAAAAATTGCTCTGTTAATAGGGTTATTTATTATTAAAATTTCATTTGGAATAGATTCTCAAATTTTAAATTTAATGTGACTTTGATATGGCTAAAAGCTATGACTGATTTGTTATTACTATTTTAAAATTTTAAAATTATAGATATATTTAGATGAATCAATAGTTTTACGCCATGTGTATTTTTGAACTTTAAAATTGAAATAATTTATAAAATTTATATTAATACTTTAAAGCTGCTAAATTCTCTCATACGAAAAATCACTTTACGGATATATCTACTAACAGCAAACTCGTGCTATGCACGGAATGAAAATTTTTTGAAATACAAAATATTATGAAATAAAAAAATTCATCATATTTGTTTAAACTCTATAAAACAATTTCTATTAAACCAAAAATAGTTTAATAATTTTAAACTAACTATTAAAATTTAATTATTAAAAGAATATCAAATTTCATTAAAAATTATTATATTCTATATTGGTTAGGTGAATTGTCTCTACTAAGTATATTTTGTATAGGCGAGCTAGGGTCATATTGAGTTGAATTGCATAGAAAAATTATGTCTACTTAACCCCAACACAATATCAAGATTAATATAGCTATCCTAAACCCGACCCTAAAAAGATTTTTAAATTTCAAACCTACTCAATTAATCCATTATACACGGATTATTATTATTATTATTATTATTATTATTATTATTTGGGGTGTCTTGAAGCACTTTTAAATGAATTTGTCATTTTTAATAATAATTTCAATTTAGACCATTAGCAAAATTTAATTGAAAATGATTTTTGGCTTTTTAACAAATATTTTAGTTTAAGCTATAAACACACACACAGACTCACATATTTTCTTATTGTTCATTTTTTTTATAAATAGTTTCAGAAAATGTAGATATGTAGAATGTTAAAAATAAATTATTTCAAAAAATATTGTTTCAGTTTGAAAACTTATTGAAATATGAAAAAAAAAATTAAAATTATCTTATTACAATTGTCAAATCAATTTGTATATATATGAATAATCTAAAAACACAAATTTTAAAAATTAATGTTTCAAATTATTAAAGTGAGACCAACTAATCGAAATTAAGCTGGTGCAGTCGAAATTAAGCTGGTGCAGTCCAAATCTTGCATGGAAACAATCTAATTCTTTAGATGTAGATCGCAAGGGAAACACAACTCATACATAACACGGATGAAAGAGGTTGGATAATTATGAATCCTAATTTGGTGTAAGAGCATCTCTATTTTTTAATTTCTAATTTAGTTAAATTTAACTTTAATGAAAAAGTATTCAAAAATGATCTTTAAATCTTTTATTAAATGTTCATCAAATTAAGGGAGAAATATATTTTTATTAAATTGAGAATTCATCAAATTTGAATTTGATGAAAAGTTTAGAAGATAAAAACCTTGGAGATGATTTTTTTTTGCCCCATCAAATTTTAATGAAAGAGAAATTTAAAAAAAGAGGAGAATTTCAAAAAGATATTGATAAAAATTTGATGAAAAGATTGGAATAGTTCATATCAAATTATTATTTTTTTTAATTAAAACCATTTAGATAAAAAATAAATAAATAAATAAAGATACTCTAACTTATGATATTGGTCTTGCTGAAACAGACATGACAGTAATGAATACGAATATGAATACTAATACAAAGCTTAAAGAGGCTGATATGAAAAACGCTGATCCAGAGGATGGCAACTACAGAGAGCCTGCTGGTGGTCCATGACCTAGTTATTGTTCGTGTTTGCGGTCTGCTTCTACATACAGCTTTGATTAATAAAACCTTGGACATGGTTGAAGGATCTTTCACATAATTATATTATTGTTTGTTTTTTGTTATTTTTTTTTTTTAAATATGATGGGAATGAAATAAAATTCAATGGAAGGTTTTCCAAGGCTCTACTTATTTACCCAATTATATTCTCACTTTTATTTTTAATTCACATAGAACCAAAAATTTATTGTAATTTAAAAATTAATAATTAGAAAGTGAAAATTTTAAAAATTATTTTCCCAACTTCTTGGTAATTCATTTATTTTTAATTTGTGTCTTATAAGTAGTAAGCAGAAGCTAATCATAGTAGGGTTATTTGGTACAACTTATCTGAACTTCTTATAATCTATTTTATTTTGAGAGTCTATATCAAACTATTTGATATAATTTTTGCTTATAATTTATTAGACAAAAATCGGTTAAACAAGTTTAAAAAATTGATTATGTGAAAGTTATTGAAAGGATGTTTTATTTATATCATCAAACAAATTACTAGTTCACAATAGTTAGAAAGTTAACAGAGCTTACCTAACAATCAATTACCAAGTCAAAACTCAACAACTTGTTATATACAACTCCCATAATGGAGAAAGTATTAAATTTCTCTCTATAAGAATTGAACCCAAGAGACTAAAACAAATATGTAATTCTCATTTTTTTAACACAAACTTAAATTTCGAATGAATTGAAAATTAAAGAACTATGTGCCAGAGACTAGTGGGTTGATTTGGACCGATCTAATTAATCTCCAAATAGGAATATACTATGAGATTAGTTATTGGGGGAATTATAAATCAATGCAATTTCAAAATAAATTTCAAATCAATAATAAAATTTACTAACTTTAATAATTAAAATTATAAGTTTTTTTTCATGAGTTTGTAATTTTTTTTGGTTCTTACCACTGATTAGCAATTTCCTCTTAGTTATTTATGAATGATCACCATTGCCTTTCCAATTCCCAGCAAAAATCCGGTGTATCTTGCAATACATACAAAAATACTATCTTGGAGCATATTCCTAGCTTGTTGCTTAATTGAAAAATACTATCAATCTATCGATTTCTTATCAAATTTTATCACTAGACCCGAAATAATGAGTTTCGTACAACGGAGGTGATTTCTGCACGTAAATGATATAGACTTGAACCCTCATTTCCAAGCTAGCCAAATGACAATGGTTAAATACCTGGTGGGGATGTAGCCGGAAAGTTCCTCCAATGGCTAAGTCGAATTAAGGAACAAAGATGCTTAAAAGCACTAGAGAATTGGGTTTACATACTAAAGTATGATGTGCAAAGAAGACTACTTCCCTATGTTGTGTTTTCTTTTTTACAGCTTCCCCTAGTCTAGATTAACACAACCCATCTTGTAGTTTCTCTAGGATTTATTGCTAGGCAATTTTAAAATTGGGTCATGATTGAGACCCCCTCCAATCATCACCCTCACCACCCCCACACACACGCGGCGGGTGGTGATTGGAGGAGAAGGAAAAAAAAAAGAAAAAAAAAAACTGGCCAATCATGTTAAGAGGGGGTCAAAGGGGGTGGGAAGGAAAGGGGGTCCGGAACATTATTGTTTAAAATTATCCAAATCTCATAGAGTTGTGTTGCTTGCAAATACTTACACAAAGGGTAACGATCAATTTCCTATCTGGCAATGCGTTAATGGGGCACACAAGGGTTTTATTAAATATAGTAACTATATATTTTATCTATTATACATATCATATTATATTTATTACTATATTTAAGATTACCATATTTAGGTTTCTATCATCTTATATAAAAGAATCTTGTATACATTGTTACATTATTATTTAACATAATATTGAATATATACATTATATAATATTCTCTTTCTCTCTCTTTATTAGATATCCTAACATGGTATCTGAGTTAGAGGTTAAACTCTTGGTGTTCTTTGCTTTACCGACAGGCGGCAACCTTGCCTTCGCTGCCCGTCAGACCTCAACCCATTCCGCTACCATATTTTCCTTTCAATATCGTTTCATGGTGATCTCTTTCTCTGTCCGCTGATTTATTTCTATCCCAAATATCTCTTCCATATTTTTTTTTAACTCTCAATCTATTTTTTTTTTTTTTTTGTGTTTCTGCTCCACTTTGTCTTTCCCTTTGCTTCAAACTCAAATAAGTTTATATTTTCAAACCTATTTGAGTTTAAGGGGGTATTATACTTATATAATGGGGAGCATGGTTATACACTGTGCAAATGCACTACCTAAGCCCCCCCTTGGTGCACTCTCTAAGCCGCCCTATGTAGCACACCACCCACGCCGCCCTCTTGGCGCACAATCTAAGCCACCCCCTATGACGCACTCCCTAAGCTACCCCATGTGGCGCATCACCTAAGCCGCCCCATGGCACACTTTTCTCATAAGTCACTCCCAGGAGCACAATGTCATCTGTTGCCATCATCATTCAACACCACGTCATAAGTTATGTCTACTGGTTCAACATCCATTGCTTCTTTACAACGGTCCGACATGACCTCTTAAACTGTCCCGACATTGATTTCGGTCAGTTCCTACAATGGTCCGACATGACCTTAAACTGTCCCAACATTAGTTCCAACTAGTTCCTACAACGATCTGACACTATCTCCTGGTATAAGCTCCAGTCTCTGATCTATCTCAAGCGCCATTACGTTCCCATTTGAACTTTGCAATATATTTGCCTTTTATTTCATTTTTTAATTTTATTTCATGTTTTAGTTTCTCTATCCAAACTCAAGTTAGTATCCCTACTTGAGTTTGAGGAAGGGTATTAAATATAGTAACTATATATTCTATCTATCTATCATACATACCATATTATATTTATTACTATATTTAGGATTATCATATTTAGGTTTCTATCCTCCTATATAAAGGAGTCTTGTATATATTGTTACATAATTATTCAACATAATATTGAACATATACATAATATAATATTCTCTTTCTCTTTCTCTCTCTCTCTCTCTCTCTCTCTCTCTCCCTCTATTAGATATCCTAGCAGTTTGGTTAGCAAGATTAATAGTGAGGGGATTAACAGTTCATGAGATTAGTGTAAGATTGGTTATCTAGCTGAATTAGTGAGATACATAATTCCCTCTAATCCATGTTTGTTTTGCAATAGAAATGAAAACATATAACTTCAATTATATGTATGTTTTGCGTTATTATTAGTTATATTAATGCTAGATTTTGAGAAGGCCTATTATTAGGATTTTGTAATTGGTGATCCCGTTTGACAAAAATCCTTTTAGTTGTAATATTTTGCTCTTTTGTTTCAGTGAGGCTGTGAGTGCTTAGATGCGAA
The DNA here is from genome assembly GCA_030407325.1 of Camellia japonica. Taxonomy (NCBI): domain Eukaryota; kingdom Viridiplantae; phylum Streptophyta; class Magnoliopsida; order Ericales; family Theaceae; genus Camellia; species Camellia japonica. Next base: position 143,187,307 of record JAPPVO010000031.1, on the reverse strand, counting down.
TCCAACTCTAATTGTACTTGTGTAGAGGAGTTTAAACTAACATTCTGTATCTTAAGCATTCTTTGTTTGCCACTTTGCTAAATATATAGGAGGCAACGCCCACTAGCGGGTCTGGGAGAGCGCCCGGGCGGGGTTAAGGGGAAGCACCCCTAAAGCAAAAGTTGTTTAACCGCTCGAGCAATCATTTGTGCACTCGAGTGGTGAAGTGGTTCATCAAGTATTTTTGCCTTTGTTTGAACTTCTAGGAGACAAGTTTTACCGCTTGAGCGGTGGATGTTGCGCTCGAGCGATTGGCCTATATGTGAACATCGCCTTTTAGTCAGACAGCTAGAGCGGTAAAGTGTGCGCTCGAGCGGTCATCCTGACTCTGTTTAGTTTAAAATGCGTCATTTACTATTTTTAGGGTTAAACCCATCCAAATTCTTAAAGAGGAGAGATACTAAGGTTTTCTATATTATAGGGTATTTATATATTGGTTTCCTTGATGATTTAAGAGTGATCGATGGATCTATGAGCTTCATATTAACTTCATCAAGAGGTTTGTTTTTATTATTTCATTCACAAAAGAGAGAAGTATTCTTCGGTGGATTTTGGAGAACTTGGGCCTAAAACTTTGGTGGATTCCGGAGTGGCTCATCGTCGTGGATTCAACATCAACATTGTGGATTCAACGTTGGGTAAAGAAATTCTAAGGTAAAGACGGTGGTGGAAGAGGCACATCGGATTTGATTCAATTTAGTCGTGGATTCGTTAAATAACTGAGGGTACTCGTGTGTAATTTTTTTTTTTTTTGTCTTCTTAGTGGATTGTTTTGTGACTTTGACCCGTGATTTTTTTTTTTATCACAATTGGAGGTGCTCTAATTGTGGTTTTTTTTTTTTCACGTTAAATCTTTGTGCCGATTTGTTGTTGATTGTTTGATTGGGTTTGACAATAATCACGAATCAATGTCTCGAGGGTTTTTAATTTTTTCAATGACTCAATTAATTGAGAGTACTTAATTTTTATGATAACTAGCTTTGGATTAAATGAGAGGTGGTTGGGGTGGATGAAGACTTGTGGATCCACAATTACGATTTCAATACTTGTCAATGGGTCTCCTATTGACGAGTTCAATACTTTGAAGGGATTAAGACAAGGTGACCATTTATCCCCATTCCTATTCAATATAGCATCAGAAAGACTGAATATGTTACTGGAAAGAGTAAAGGATCTAGGCTAATAAAAAGGGTTGTGGTAAGGCAATCAGGGCTAAGGTTGTCATACAATAATCTTCTATGAAGTAGAAGAGGAGGTGATTGCACGTATAAAAGAGTTTTAGGGTGCTTTGAAGTGCTGTCTGGCTTGAAGATAAATTTCCACAAAAGTGTGGTTCATGGTATGGGGATAACTGATGAAGTAACTCAGAGATTTGCATCCCAATTACACTGTCTGAGTCAAAAGCTACCTATCAATTACTTTGGGCTACCACTTGGGCAAATCCTAGAGGAAGAAAGACATGGCAACCTTTGATGGAAAATATTAGGTCAGAGCTAGCAATGTGGAAAAGAAGGCTGCTATCATTCGCAAGTAGGCTCACCGTAATTAATTTTGTGCTATCTAGTTTTCCTATCTATTATATGTCTATTTTCAAATTACCTAAGAGTGTGGCCAAAGAAATTGACAAAACTATGGGGAAGTACAGAGTTGAAAAGAAAAGTGCATTTAGTTAATTGGTTGGACATTACTAAGAAGAAAGATCAAGGTGGGTTGGGCATCAAATTGACTAAGGAAGTTCATAATCAGTTACTAGCCAAGTGGTGGTAGAGATGTGGTGTTGAAGATGACGCACTGTAGAAGAAAGTATTTGAAAAAATTAGAAATCTACTAGATATTGATTTGTGATTATGTATCAATTTTAATCAGTAAATAACAATCCCAATCAAACAATTAAGACAAATCGACACAGCGATTTTAATGTGGAACAACCATAATTAGAGCGCCTCCAATTGTGATTAAAAAAAAAACCATGGGCAAAAGCCACAAAACAATCCACTAAGAAGACAAAAGGAATTACAGAAGTGCACTCTCAATTACCTAGTGAATCCATGCCCGAATTGAACCGACCCCTATATGCCTTTTCCACCATGGTCTTCACCTCGGAATCGTCTTACCCAACGTTGAATCCACAACGCTGATGTCGAATCCCCGACGATAAGCCACTCCAGAATCCACCAAAGCTTCAGGCCCAAATTCCTCGGAATCTAACGAAGAACAACACTCTCTCTTGTATTGAACGAAACAAACTATCCTTTGATGTATACTTTTCAAACCAGATTTAAACTCAAACAAATATCAAAGAAACTAGCAAAGAAGCTCCATATATAAACCCTAATATCTAAGAAGAAGATCTGGAAGCCATAACCCTAAAAACGGATGTAACCACATATTTATAGAAAACTGATCCGTGATCTCCGCTAAAGCGCAAGAATGGAGCTCCAGCGGATTGACACTCGAACGCAGGAAAGGCCGCTCGAGCGGAAAAATACAACTCCCAGTACTTTTGCAGGCGATCAAACTTCTAGAACCAAAGATTCTCTGCTCGAGCGCACAAATGGTTGTTCGAGCGGACAAGCAACTTCGATAACAATTTTGCTTCTGGCTTCAGGGGTGCTGCCCCTCGACCCCGCTTGGGTGTTGCCCCGGACCCACCAAGGGACGCTGCCCCCTAAACCCCCATGAGCTAACCGGGCAGCTCAATCCTCGACATAGTTAGCGAAGTGGCAAACATGAAAGAATTAACATCACAAGCTTCTCTACAAGCGTATAATTTGGGTTGGATTCGCATCTAAAACTCATAGCCTCAATGAAATAAAATATCGAATAAAATTACAATTGAAAAGAGTTTTGTTAAACGGGATTGCCAAAAATAAAAACCTAACAATCTCCCCCTTTGGAAATGTCGTGACAGAACACACCTAACAAATAAAATCCTAATCACCCCAACTCATTACAGCCAACAAAACAAACTTCTTTCTCAAGGTTCTGATCTGCAAAACAGCTATTAGTGCCACAATCTCTAAAACAACTATTAGAGCCACAAGAGTATATGAAAATGCAATAGACATATGACAAGATTATCATGAAGCATGAGATGAAAATATATTAGATATAAATTAGAGATTTTAAGAACATGTAGTATGAATAGATGATAATCCTAAGAAACATGCAAACACGCTCAACAACCATTTTGATTATGACTCAAACTTCTCCCCCTTTTGTCACGAATTGACAAAAGAAACTCAAACAACGAAAGTAAGATCAAAAACCACACAAACAGGGACAAGATGATGGAAAAATTAATAACCTGCAAGAAGTAAGCAATAAACAAGCAGTGGATAGCAACACACAAACCAACTAATGCCAAACTTCCTTACTAAACCAATCCAAGATGATTCAAACTCCCCCTCACTAAAAGTGACCACAAATACTGAAAACAATGAACAAGAAGAAAAAGACAAAAACAAAATATGGTGAAGCAAGCAAAGAATTTCTGATTTGTACCTTAAAACACACAAGAATATCCAAGAAACACAATTACTTGAAAACACAATGTGCACAGCCTCTAGAAGATTCCTCATAAAAGAAAGTGATGCATTATGTGAAAAGCATAGATCCCATGAAAAAAGTGTGTGTGTGACTCTTAGAGTTCGACAAACACTAGATGCAATCCTAGTAGTGATCTGAAAGATGGACCTCCAGCAAGAGAATCTAAGCACAAGTAAGGAAAGTCAAACCACTAGGAATCACGAGGTATTTGGTGAGTAAAAGCAGAGTGTCACAACCCAAACCCGCCCCTATGGGTTTAGCACCATAACCGGCCAGTAATCCGTGATTACCGAAGGCCTGCTTAACAATAAAGACAGTAATACAGAGTAAAGGGGCTGGCGAAAGCCAAAACAGTAATAAAAGATGACCAATGAGCTGTGACAGTCTGTATGCAAAAAGACTTTTCTGCACATATACACATTCAAAACCATAACAGTATATACATACATCATATACAGACATTCAGGTTAGGACCAAATCCCCACCATACAGTACAGTGCAAGTCTAAACATTTATTACAAAACAGAGGAAAAAAGGGAAAATTTTAAAACACCCCAAAATAGCCTTGGCTTTGACGCACTCGGAACCTCGAAGTGAGGCACAATGGTTGGCTTTGACAAAACGGGAGTTAACCCGACGCTCCTAGCATCGATCCGGTGCCTGAACACCTACATGTATATATAAACAGTGAGCTAAAGCCCAGTGGATAACAGTTGTGTAAAGAGGTTAAGAATGAATGTCTTTTCAGTCATTAAACAGTCATATCAGTCATTTAGAAACCATAGCAGCTATATGTGGTACATCCAATAGCAAAACAGTACAGTAGGTCTTAACAGACCGAACAGTCAGTTGATGGCCATCATAATAATAAACAGTAATGGTTCCAAACATGGGAACCGACAGAGATCTCTGTAACAGTAGCAGTAACAGTACAGTAACAGTAAATTGCTATGGATGCCACGAATACAGTTCACAAATAGGACAAACATTCATTCAGTAAGAAATATCATTTCAGAAAGCAGTACAGTTGATCATTCAGAAAATATTCATAGTTGAACATATCTTTACAACATTGTTACTCACAGAGGTCTGGGCTATAAGCGGCTAATGAGCGTCCTCGGATGCCAACCCTACACAGTTACAAAATGAACACACACTAAGTTACACACTTGGGAATCAATGACTTAGTCCCTAACTTGACTTGTTGTGGTTCTACATCAATATCATCATTAAAATGCCTTAAACTAGGCCTAGGAATGCCTAGGATGGAATGAGGATGTAAAGATGTACTTAAAAATACTTTTCAGAATTTTCAGAAAACCGGGGTCTTGCTCGAGCGTGGCTTTCTACGCTCGAGCGGACATGCAGACAAAGGAGCTCCGCTCGAGCGTGACTTCCTTCACTCGAGCGGACTGTAAACTCAAGCAAAAGTGCTGGATGTATGTAATTCACGCTCGATGGGCGCTCGACCTCTGCTCGAGCGTGAGACACAAGTCCTCGCTCGAGCGTGCATTCCCTCGCTCAAGCAGACTGTAAACATATGAAAAGTATTGGATACACGCATTTCACGCTCGAGCGTTACTTCTCCCGTTCGAGCGGGATACATGTACTCAGAGTGTACGCTCGAGTGTGAAGTCTTACGCTCGAGCGTGGGTCCAAAATCTGGAATTTCCAGATCGAACCTCCAAACTCAAATTCAACATTTAAAGCATCAAATTCGATTCCTTTGGGCCAATTTTCTGGAAAACACTTTAAAACTCATAATATGACATGTTTCAAAGATCAATTTGCAAAATCAAAGCCCAAAGGTAGTTCAATTAAACACAAATCCAAACAAAACTTCATGAACATAATGTATATGTAACATGCAAGTGTTCAGTTGAAATCAAAGCTTCCAATACATAATCAAATGAGTCAAAACTTCCAAAAACATGATGAATTCATGAACCATAATCAAGATATGGACATGCATATAGCAATTTCCATGGAAACAATCTCAAAATGCTAGAACATGTACATGCATACATGATTTAAGCCTTAATTCAACATGTTAGAACCAATTCTAGATTCTAAACTCTAATTTACCATGAACCATGCAAGAAGTAACTCAAATTCACAATGGAGAAGATGAATTCTCTACCTTAGGTCCTCAATTTCAAAGGTAGAAGCTCAAATATGCAATGAATTCTTCAAATCTTCTAAGTCTCAAGCAAATTTTGATGAACTCAAGCTTACTTCCAACTCTCTAGCTCTCTCTCTCTCTCACGTTTTTGGTCTCTAGAGGAAATGAATGACATATCAAACATGAGGGAAGTAGAAAAAGAATGGTCTAGGATTGTCCACTAAGTGGCAATTTGATAATAAAGCCAAACTAATGTAATTTAACATTATTTAATCTAATTTAATCAAACCAAATCACATTTCAATTAAATCTACCATAAAATCACATAAATTCTAATTAGCATAAAACATTAATCAATTTCAGATTCGGCCGCCGATAAGGCCTTTAATTGACAGTTCAAACTTAAAACATAAACAGATCAATTAACAATCAAACAGATAGAAATGTGTTTAAACTAATACACTCAATCAATTAGTTCAGAATGTCAGTCAAATCAGTTACTTAATCATGTTCAGTCACAGTTTAGCAGTAATCAGTGGTATTATCAGTAAACAGTGGTGAGGGTTGTCACACAGAGGCTCCCTCTCAATCAAAGAATCTTTTATTTTTCTTTTTTCTTTCTTTCTTTTGAACATTGTTTTTTTTCCTTTCTTTTGCACATTTTTTCCTTTCTTTTGCACACTCATTGGCGGCTGACATGCTCAAGAGTATGGAAACTGAACCAGAAAAGCATGGATACAATACGGATAGCCTAGTTGGTGACTCTGAGGTAGCATTTTCCTTATGTCTTAACTACAAAGAATTGAGGGGAAAACCGTGGAGATACAAAAAGATAGAAGGTGGTTAAGAGACTCAGCATCACCTATGATATACTAATATAGGTCAATTCCTCTAGAAAAACAAAAGATACAATGTCAGAAGTCCATAGAGAAAAATGATCACTAAGGCGGAAGACTCCGATATTTGCTAATCCAAGAGTGTGTACAGAATGAGATATACTAATCAAAGAACACACACTCCGAAATGAGTAATGACCACATAAAGCATACACATATTAACATGTAATGGATATTCTCATCAATTTTAATATGCCACAAGAACTTCTCAAAAATTTCAAGCTTGCAAAACCATAGTAAGAAAATCTTTTTTGATATTTTTTTTTAATTTAAAAAACAAAGGAAGACAAAAAACGAACAAACACATATTTTTTTTAAACAAAGAAAGACAGAAAACGAACAGGCACACATTAAATGACTTAAAAAGAAAAAACGCATAGAAACCCAAAAACTAAAACGAATAAACAAATTAACGCAAGTCACCCAAACCGCTTTAGTATGAACAAAGTTGTGAGAATTACAGTTCTTGGGTGGTGTCTTGACATTGTGGTTCCTTTCATTTTCATTGGGAACCCGTCTCGACTTGGTTTCCAACTTCCTATTCCTAGGTCTAAGCAAATGCAAACTCGCTCCATGTTTGGTCTCAAGCAAATCAAAATAGCAAGGTCTATTATGACCCTTAACCTCATTACGACCAATGAAGTGTCTTCTATCCCATGAGATGTTGGAATTTCTTCAATCTCTATGAGACACTCTCCCATGCAACTCGTAACAATAAGGGTGAATATGACCATACATACTACAATGATGACAAACAAAAACAGGGTTTACAAGATGTACCTTCTTTTCTTTGACCTTACCAACTCTAGGAAGATTGAGAAGTCTTTCCTCTCGTTGAATCTTGTGCTCCCCCTGCCCTTGAGTTCTTGTATCATGAGATGTGGATGCACTTTATTTTTGCTCTTTCTTACCACCAAAGCCAATGCCACTCTTGTCAAAACAAATTTATGAGACAAAATGATATTGTCCAAAGTCTTTGATCCTTTGTTCCAAAGACCAATGGTTGCCATAGCATACTTGATCTCTTCCTCTTTCTTGATGATTAGCTCTTTTAAGGGACCTTGAGATATCTCGAGAGTTTCAATCTTTTCTTCATATGTTGCATAGATTTTCTGTAGCTCATTCCTCTTTGTCTCACAAGTCAAGAGTTTTGCACAAAGGTGTGAAAACCCACATTTTATTATTCTTAAAAGAAAATAAATAAATAAATTAATTAATTAATTTTATCCTAAGTCTATCTGAACTATGTATTAGTATAAAAGTTAGTTTTAAATTAACCCAATTCAATCATTAATAATGATATTATTATTATAATAATAATAAAATAATAATAATAATAATAATAATTTTGTGGGTGTTCAATATTTGTTATTTATAAATTATTTTATTAAGGATTTATTTTAGAATTAGAAATTGAACGTCCAAATAGCCTAAGGAGGTGAAATTGATAAGTTAAATCAGTTTAATTTCAAGTATTGGACCATATGAAAGTGTAATTAAATATTCGATTCAGTTTAGTAAAACTAAGCTTTGATCAATTGGGTCCAAATTGGAGTTAATAAAGTTGTGAGGATTGAGAATTTAGATTATTATGAACTAAATTTATTTATGAGGTGCTCAATTGAATATGTAATTTATAGATGGAGATTTTGAGTTTGATCTGAAATTGAAGGCCTTAAAGGTTTGAGAAACCAAAATTGATGAGCTCAATAAGTTTAATTTGATATTTGGAGCCTTTTGGGGTTTGATTTGAAATCTGATTCAGAATGATAAATTAAACAAAATTAATTGGGCCTTAATGGAAGTCAAATTAGACCAATTAAATTATGTAGGATTTGTGATTAGGTTTGATTAATTTAATTATGTGTTAATCAAGATTTATTAAAATTAAGTGTTGCTCAATTAAATTAAGCAAAAATATAAATTGAATTATGTAAGAGTCTAGAAGTGGGAGTGTTTATGGGTGTGGGTGTATTGAGAAATCTGCTCTGTGTGTGTGCATGTGAGTGATGTGCTGGAGCCTCAATGAAATCTGTTAATGTCCATGTGCACACGTGGTGTGTAATGGAAGAATGAGATGTATGTATTGTGCATTGGGAGTGTATATCACTTGGTGAGAAACTTTCAAAGTCAAAAAGAAGGGGGTCCATCTTGCTATGTGTATATTGGAAAATTCAAGTACAATCTCATCTTTCTGCGAAGAGCATTTCCAAAAAAAAAAAAAAAAAAAAATGGGTTTAAGATTTGAGACACTGTAGAGAAAGAGATTTCAAAGCTTAGAACTCATGTGCTGGAAATGGTAAAGAAAGGCTAAGGAAAAAGCTTGGGAAAGTGAAGGATTGAAGAGGAGTTCAAGATTTTGTCAAGGATTCATTAGTTGAAGATTTTAGGTAAGAAAACCCTTTCAACCCTCTCATTTTTTTTTAATTGTTGAAATTTTCAGATATAAAATGACTAATTTATAGATAGAAATTTTTATATATGTGTATGTAAAATTTTGTGTTGTGTATATCAAATATTTGAAGATGTTGATAGTCTTAAAGTCATGGTATTAGTGTGGAAATAGGCTTGCATGTGTAGTTTATATCATTAAAGAGAGGATTGAAGAATTTATTTGGTCCTTGAATCTGTCAGAATATTTGTACGAATTTTTAGACAATTTTATAATCACAATTTGAAGATTATTTCTTCTAAAAAGTTGTTTAGAATGATGTCTACTTCATCCATGAATTTTTGTAACAATTATGGAGTTTTGTACGAATTTATACAGATTTTTAACCAAATCTAGAGCTATAGGCAGATTTTACTATGTGTTTGAAAAATCATTAAAAAATTTATATTAAACCAAATCTGGTAATTTCTAAGCAAAAAATGAAATTTTAGAAGTCTAGTTTCATAATAAATTTTTATATTATAAAATTGATTTATAAATTTAAGTGTGGAATTAATTTAAGAAAATGTAATAAATCTGTGTCATGAACATTCTTGGAATTTTTAAGAATTATTTATAATTTATTTTTGGAAAATTATTTCTGAAAAATGACCATAACATGTTTATTGAGTATTCTGTAAATTTATATGAATTTCAGAGTTGTATAAGTAATTTATTTATAATTTTAATTGCAAGATATACATTCTGAAAATTTTGGCAGATTAAGGAGGAATAAAAAATTATCTCTTCAATTGTTTCTTTAGACTAAAATTTAATATTGTGCTAATCTAATCTTGTAGATTAAAAATCCATGTATGTGTGATTATGATTTATTTCTTCTTTTTGGTATCTACATTATTATTTCATACCATGGTTTAAATAAATTATTTTTTAAATTTTGTACATTTTTTTACTGTTGTGTGACATGTATAATATTTTATGTAGGAAATTTTAATGAGTTGATATAACATTATTGGTAATTAAATGTTGAATTATTGTGAATATCTCAACAAGTAAAGAAACACGAAATTTAACCAATGATACATTAAATTTTAAAAGTGATGGGGTGAGCCCGGTTTAGAATCTTGCGCAAGTGAGTTGCAAACCCTAACATGGCACGGGAAGGTATTTCGGCTCTTATCGGTGTAAGCAATATAAGGTTGGTGGTGCGGGTGTCACAACATAGACCGTTCTCTTGGGACAGACCGTGATGTCACGACTCGAGTATGTAACCCTGGTGCGTGGGCATCATTGGTAGTTACAGTAAGTAACATTTGAATATTTGACCAAGGGGGAGTCAGAATTGCCCGTGGCCATTGCTTAGCGGTTGAGTTGAAATAGTGCTCCGCGGGGAGTTACTTAAAGTTATCTGATAAGCTAAATCTTTGAAAATTAAAAAAATAAATAAATAAATAAATAAAGGTGGGCATATTCCTTATGATGAAATACTGCTTCCGTTTGTTATAGTTTTATTTTTATTTTTATCTATTGTTATTATTTCAACTGATAACATTCCTTTTATGCTTACTAAATATTACTTGTTATTCTGTTACTACACATTATTCATAAATTGTGAGTATTATTATCGGGGTGGGTACTTTCGGGTTGTAGTATCTTATTGAGCTCGTCACTCATTGGCATTCCCGTTGTCCTAGCGTTTTATGTCAAGTACCGAAGAAATCGAAGGGAACACCGAGGCCTTGCAAGGTGACATTCAACCTTGGTTAGCTTGAAGAGTGCCAAGTTCCATGAACTATTTTCTAAAATTTCTAGTTTTTCTCTAGTTTTCTTTTTATATTTGTGTCATTTCTTTTATGTACTAAGACTAAGTTGTGATGTAAAAACTTTAAAGTCTGAGTTGTTAATTAATGGATGTTAGTAATATTGGTAGCAATATTGATTTTAAGTTCTAAATCTTATTATGATGTCCTTAAATTTTGGGGCGTCACAAAAGGACTTGTCGATCATTAGATATCTTGATGGAATCATTCCTACTCTCGGAAATCTCCTCCTTTAGTTTGACATTCTCAATTTCATATGTTTTGAGTTTCGTAGTGAGTTTGTCATTCAATTTGGATAAATTAAGAGATTCCATAGGATGTACCTTCTTTTCTTTGACCTTACCAACTCTAGGAAGATTTAGAAGTCTTTCCTCTCGTTGAATCTTATGCTCCCACTGCCCTTGAGTTCTTGTATCATGAGATGTGGATGCACTCTGTTTTTGCTCTTTCTTACCACCAAAGCCAATGCCACTCTTGTCAGAACAAATTTGTGAGACCCAATGATATTGTCCAAAGTCTTTGATCCTTTGTTCCAAAGACCAATGGTTGCCATATCACACTTGAGCTCTTCCTCTTTCTTGATGATTAGCTCTTCTAAGGGACCTTGAGATATCTCGAGAGTTTCAATCTTTTCTTCATATGTTGCATAGATTTTCTGTAGCTCATTCCTCTTTGTCTCATAAGTCAAGAGTTTTGCACAAAGGACTTGTCGATCATTAGATATCTTGATGGAATCATTCCTACCCTCGAAAATCTCCTCATTTAGTTTGACATTCTCAATTTCACATGCTTTGAGTTTCATAGTGAGTTTGTCATTCAATTTGGATAAATTAAGAGATTCCTTATATAACTTTTCATAAGATTGTTGAAGCTCTTCATCATCACTCCCCGAGGATTCATTATCAGTGGCATTCTCAACCGGCCTCTTCAAATACTCTATTTATCCTTCAATTTCGGAAGCCGCTATGAAAGTAAGAAATTGTTCATGTAACTCTTCACCTTGATCTTCGTTGTCACTTTCTTCTTTATCAGTTTCTGATTCATCATCCCAAGTGATAGCGAGGGCTTTCTTCTTCCTCAAACGAGTAAGGCATTCTTGAGCAAAGTGGCCAAATCCTTGGCATTCATAGCATTGGACTCTTTCAGAGTTCCCTTGTATCCTTCCTTTCTTTTTCTTGGTTATAGAATTAATTTTGAATTTATCTTTGCCTTTGGATTTATGAGTTAACTCCAAAAGATTAGGATTCTTTTTCAGAAAAGACTTTTTAAATTGTTTTACAAAAGCATCCGTAATCTTGGAGTCAATCTCACAATCCTCATCAGAATCCTTTCCAACTGTATGAGCAATACTCAAAGCAATATCGTCTTTTTATTTCTTTTTGAAATTTCTATGTGCCTCATAAGTTTGGAGATTTCCAACCAAATGATCCAGCTTGAGGTTGTCAACATCTTGAACCTCCTTAATAGCCGTAACTTTTGGTTGGAACTGATTGGGCAAGGTCCTCAAAATTTTTCCCACAACCTTGGATTCAGGTATTTTTTTCACCTAAATTGAAACTGGAATTTACAATGTCACTCAACTTCATATAAAATTCATCAAAGGTCTCACTATTTTTCATTGAAAGGTTTTCAAAACTAGACGTGAGCCTTTGAAGTTTTGAGCGTTTAACTAAAGGAGTGCTCTCATGAATAGTTTGTAAGATATCCTAAGCTTCTTTTACAACTTCACAATTATAAATACGACTAAACTCTTCAGGTGTGATGGCGCAAAAGAGAGAATTGATAACTTTACTATTCTAGCTACTATTTTGGTAATCAATTGTGTCCCACTTATCAATTGGTTTGGGGAAGGTTACTCCATCAACGGTAATCGTCGGTTCAGTTCACTCATAAATGACAGATTGCCAAACTTTTTTGTCAATAGATTTTAAAAATGATCTCATCAAAGCTTTCCAAAAGAATAATTGGATCTGTTAAGTAAGGGTGGTCGAACCATAAAATTTCCCTCATGAATTGAATCCATTATAACAAATCAAAAAGATCTCACTCTAATAGTTTTTTTTTTAAACAAAAAAATAGAGCGGCCTGCTTTGATACCGTTTGAAAAAATTAGAAATCCCATATATATTGATTTGTGATTATGTATCAATTTTAAGTAGTAAATAACAATCTCAATCAAACAACCAAGACAAAATGACAAAACGATTTTAACGTGGAACAACCACAATTGGAGCGCCTCTAATTGTGATAAAAAAAAATCATGGGCAAAAGCCACAAAACAATCTACTAAGAAGACAAAAGGAATTATACAAGTGCACTCTCAATTAACTAGCGAATTTACGCCCGAATTGAACTGACCCCTATATGCCTCTTCCACCACGGTCTTCACCTCGGAATCGTCTTGCCTAACGTTGAATCCACAACGCTAATGTCGAATTCACGACGATGAGCCACTCCAGAATCCACCAAAGCTTCAGACCCAAATTCCCCAGAATCCACCAAAGAACAACACTCTCTTTTCTATTGAACAAAACAAACAATCCTTTGATGTATACTTTTCAAACCAGATTTAAACTCAAACAAACATAAAAAAAAGCTAGCAAAGAAGCTACAAATATAAACCCTAATATCCAATAAGAAGATCTAGAAGCCGTAACCCTAAAAATAGATATAACCACATATTTATAGAAAACTGATCCGTAATCTTCGCTCGAGCGCAAGAATGGACGCTCGACCGAACTGATGCTCAAGCACAGGAAAGACCGCTCGAGCAGAAAAATACAACTCCCAGTACTTTTGCAGGCGATCAAACTTTTGGAACCAAAGATTCTTCGCTCGAGCACACAAATAGCCGCTCGAGCGGACAAGCAACTTCGATAGCAATTTTGCTTCTTGCTTCGGGGGTGCTGCCCCTCGACCCTGCCTGGGTGCTGCCTTGGACCCCCACGAGTTGACCGGGCAGCTCAATCCCCGACATAGTCAGCGAAGTGGCAAACATAAAAGAATTAATATTACAAATTTCTCTGCAAGGGTACAATTCGGGTTGGATTCGCATTTCAAACTCACAGCCTCACTAAAATAAAATATCGAATAAAATTACAATTGAAAGGAGTTTTGTCAAACGAGATTGCCAAGAATAAAAACCTAACAATATTGATAAATATGGATCAGTGAGGTGTAGATAGCTACCAACTATGGAAGAAAGAGGAAATAAGTCTTATGTGTGGAGAGATATATTGGCAATGGTAGTCTTCAATCCAAACATGCTTAACTTTGTTGTAACCAATACTAAGACTGTGATAAGAGATTGAAGTAGAGTAAATTTCTGGCTAGACAAGTGGCTAAGGGATGTAATACTAAAAGAGGAATTTCCCAAGCTATTTAGACTTTCTATTAAAAAAGAAGAAACAATCAGTATGTGTGTACAACCAAGGGACACTTCAGGGGACAACATAGGGGAGTGAAAGCTTGAATTTAGAAGGCAATTATTTTCTTAGAAGGAGGAGGGGGAGTTTGGAAGATTGTTAGACTTATTAGGTGCACCTCCAAGGTTGATTTTGGGTCACCAAGATTCATTAACATGGAATGCATCATCTTCTGGTCAATTCACTATTGTTGAAGTTAGGAATTGGTTTGACAATTATAAAGGTCCTAGTCTTCTTATTCCTAAACTAATTTGGTGTAATGTGGCCCCTCCAAGAGCACAATTCCTTAGTTGGTTGGCATGGAGAGGGATGGTGAAACTACAAGGAATCTACAGAGTATTGGGATTCTAAATAGCAGTATGGCAAATGTGTGCCCCTTTTGTAAGAATGAGCCTGAAGATGTGAACCATGTTTTTCTACTCTATCCTGTGATTTGGAAAATATGGTCATGCCTATTGTAGTGGTGGAATGTCATTTGGGTCACTCCTACTAATCTAGAGGGACTACTTCTCTGGTGGTTGGGTGCTAAATTTAAAAGGCTTATGCTTAGTATTTGGAAGCTTGTACCCATGGCAATGCTTTGGTTTGTGTGGAAATTGAGGAATGAATGTGTGTTTAAAGCTTGTCAGCCTAATGTGGAGGAGCTAGTTGATATTGTAAAGGTAAGGGTAGCATTATGGGCAAAGTCTAACCTTATGGAAGTGCATTATTCAATTCATGAACTTGTGGAGTGCCTTATCCGGATTAGTCATTGTTAAGCAAGGAGAGGCTAGCTGCTGTGGATTGTTATTGGTGGTCTCTTTGCTTTTAATAGATTGCTTGGTTTGTTGTTAGTTATTTTGCTGTTACTAGGAACCCAACTGTTTCTAATTTGGTTGGTTTCTCACCAATTGCGTGTGGTTGCTATCATATGATTGGGCATGTTCTTTGGTGTCAATCTAATTGGGATCATTGAGCGTTGCTATGATGATTTTTGCACCCCTTCCCCCATTTCTATTGATGTAATATCTATGTATTTGTATGGTTATTTCATCAATAAAGGTTTTTTTGTTGATAAAAAAGAAAAAATAGTGTAGGATTAAAAAATTCATTTTGTTAGATAGAATGGTCATTGAAACCTAATCCAAATAATAAAATTTGCAACCAAACAATAGAATGTGAGTATTATGGATAAATAATTTCAATCATATCTTATGGTTCATTCAATCAAACAAGCCCAAGAGCATTATACACAATGTTTGGCATTCATAATCATCATTACACTTGACCATCCTATCCACCACTCAATGCGCCCAACTTGGCAAGCCAAACCATTTTGGCTAGGCTTGGTAAATAATCCCTGCCTGCAGGGTCGATTTTGGGGCAAAGCCCCTAAAGCAACAGTTTTGAGCCTCAAAAATGCCCCAAAAAAAGGTCCAAAACTACAGTAATTATTGTACTAATTGAGGGGAGATTGAAAATTTTTTTTTTTCTAAAGTTTCTTTTAAGAGACTCAATCTAAATAAAAATGTCCAAAATTTCGAGGTTTCCATTTATGTTTCAAATACATTTGAGGTATAATTGCAAATTTAATAAGGGGCACTTGTGGGCCAATCCTGTTGACCAGATTTACTTACAAATCCTATTATATTCTTTACCTATCAATATCTCCAAAATGTCATATCCTCACATTTTTCATCTCCATTATTCACGCTGTCATAACTGCACCTTCTCCCTCCAAAGACCACCTTCGACTATTGGAGACTACCTCTGACCATCGTTTCTGACCACTGGCAACCACCTCCGATGATATTTTTTTGGTAGTAATTTTTGACAATTTTTCTATAATTTTTCAAGAAAAATCAGCATCCATTTCAACCACGTCAATCTCCCATACCTTCTCAAATTTGGTAGTGACAAGATAAATGAAAAAGTAGAAGTAGTGATAAATTTATCATTGTATCAATATTTATCAAGCCAGTTAATCACTTACTCTTTTTCACTATCACATTCACACTTACATACATATACCCTCCCTTATTCATTCAAAGAAACACATTCACACTTACATATAAGAAAGAAAAAAGATTGACAAATTTATCACTATAATAGATTTATCCAGATTTATAACTGATAAATGTTATCAATGATAAATTTATCACTGTATCAATATTTATATCAAACCAGTTAATCACCTATTCTCTTTCACTATCACACTCACATACTTACATACATACACTCCTCCCCCCTCATTTATTCATTCAAAGAAACACATTCACACTTACATATATATATATATATATATAAGGGTAAATTACAAATACACCCCTTGAGATTTTATTAAAATATGAATCGCCCCATATTGTTCTGAAAATTACATTCCACCTCTTGGGGTTTCTAATGTCATAACAAATCACTCATTTTATTAATAAATCATCAAATCAATTAACAATTTTTAGTGAAGTTAGAAACATATTTCAATTAATAATTTAAAGTAATTTCATTATTGTATATGAGAGCAATTATGAATTTTATTTTTTTGTAATTAATTTTGTTAAATAAAAGAATTTTGACAGGAAGTATTTATAATTTTCCAAATCACAGAAGGCAAACCATACTTTAAACAAACCTCAAGAGGTGTATTTATAATTTATCCTTAAAAAAAAAGTAGGACTGATAAATTTATCATTGTAAAAAGTTTATCTAGATTTATTACTGATAAATGTTATCAGTGATAAATTTATCATGGGTAAATTATGCAAATAGTCCCTATAGTTTACACGATGTGTCAATTTGGTCCTTGTAGTTTCAATTTGCTCGATTTTGCCCCTTAATTTAATGGATTGTGTCATGTTAGTCCAATAAATAACGGTTGTTAAGTTAATTTAACGGGAGGTCAAGCAATGTATCAATTTGGTCATTGTACTTTACATGATTTGTCAATTTAGTCCCTATAGTTTCAATTTTCTCGATTTTGACAAGGACTAAATTGACACATTATGAAAAATACGAAGACCAAATTTTGACTTTTCGTTAAATTAACTTAACAATTGTTATTTATTAGACTAAAATGACACAATCCGTTAAATTAAGGGGCAAAATAGAGCAAATTGAAATACAGGGACCAAATTGACACATCGTATAAATTACAGGAACTATTTGCATAATTTTTCCATTTATCATTGTATTTCCATTTATCATTGTATCAATATTTATATCAAACCAATTAATCACTTAGTCTCTTTGACTATCACACTCACATTTACATATATGCAGACTTCCTCAATTATTCATTCAAAAAAACACATCCACACACTTACATATAGAAAATAGTTTTCCGAGCAATAAATTTATCACTAATATATCACTAATACAAATTTCTCTAAACATTATTTTAAAAGTAATAGATGGAGAGAATAAGAAATAGAGGTATGATGTGAAGAATCTTTGTCTCTTTCATTATTGTTATCATCATCATCTTACAAGTCCGAAAACCAAAAAAAAAAAAAAAAAAAAAATTTGATGCTAAAAGTCAAACCAAAACAAAACCAAATTAAAAGGCAAAAACATCTCTAACTGGAAAAAAATTTTAAGAGGTTTTTAAGGTGGATCTTTGATTTTTCAATAGTAATTATAATTTTGAAAATAAATCGCAAACACAAATATAAGCTAATGAAATGACTATCGATATCCGATTAATATTATTTTTTGTAAGGATGATTTACTCAACGATCTTTACACATTGCATAGGTTAGATTATTGAGATGGATTCAGAGTCGGACTTATACTGCAGCCTAACATCATTGTCCAGTTCAGTTCCAAACTAGAGAGGAGTTAGCCCATCCAAAAATTAACTCTAAATTAACAATTTTCGTATAATTACAAAGTGTTTCTTTGAAATAAATTTGCATAAAACTTTGACCTATAAATTTCGTCAGTCAATCAAATGGATAAAAAATAATGATGTGATTTTTTATTAGAATAAAATGCCCCATAATTATGATTTTGTCTAAACATCACTCACATTCAAACATCATATTTGAATATGAACGTTAGGAGAATAAAGGCAACTGAGCAATGCTACATATGATTTCATTTTGTAGTTTTTTTTTCTCACTTTTGAATACAAAGTAATGGGACTCACATTCATTAATGCATATAGGTCAAAATATGGTAAAAAATAAAATCATATGTAACGTTTTTTACCATAATTAGGTAAGAGATTGCATACTTGTGTCATTATATATCAATACATATTTAAATAAAAAAATTATTTAAAGTAATATAAAAAATTTCTCACTTCCATTAGTACCACGAAAGTTGTCAATATTGTAAGAGAAATCAATTTAATTATGTCAAAACTATAGAGTTATTGTAATTTCTTAGTTACTTGAGGGAAGCCAATGTAATTTACCTTAATAGTTAGGTGTTCGTAGGCTGAACAGCTTGAGTTCGGCTTGTTTAAAACTTGTTTAAGCTCGGCTCATTTATTAAATGAACTAGCCCAAGCTTGATTTTTAGCCTCGTTTAGAGCTTGAGTAGTCTTAAGCTCTGCTCGATAAGGCTCGTGAACATAAAAAAATAAATACATATAAATATATATTTTTTATGACTGGGTGTCCGAGCCAACTTACGTGTACCTTAACTAATAAATTATATTTATTTTTAATAATATATCAATAAATTTTAAATAATTTGTTTTATTTTTCTATTTGTGTTTGGTGTTTGAGTAAATTTTTATATTTGATTGATGAAATTTATTATTAATATAAGTATTATTGTATATTTTGCTCATGATTTTTTTATTTTTTATCTTAATAAGTAAATTAATTTAAATATATATATATATATATATATATATATTTTAAGCTTGAACTTGGCTCATTTATATAATCGAGCGAGCTCAAGCCGAGCTTAAGTTTATCAAATATTTGACGAGCAAAACTCAAGCTTGGTTACCTCCGATGACACTCCAACCACCAACTACGGAGGCCACCTTCGATCATCCAGGATCGGCTTAGGCTTCCACAAGGTCTAAAGTAAAATTTTATTGCGAGGCTTTTTATATTTTAAACTTAAATAAATGTAAATAATATTTATTATTTTTAGTAAATTATCATGTAAAATTCATGTCTCTTCGATTCTCATAACTAAAATTTGAGAGTTATTTAAAATATTTAGTTATGAAAAAAAAATAATTAAAAGTACCAAAAGTTATCAAATAAATAAAACTTATAAATTCAAAGTTTTAAGAAAGGTTTATAGAACTTATTTCAAATTAGTGAGGGTTCTTTCAAATTTTCTTCTTTTTTTTTAAATTGTATATTATAAGCTTTTAAAAATTTATGGTGTCCTTTTCAATGTGAACTTTTTTTATTATAATAATAATAAATAAATAAATAAATAAGTGTGCATATGATAAACATATACTAAATGGGTGACCTTTTTTAAAAAATTAAAAACTTGTATTATGCTCATGAGAATTTATCTTCTTTTTTTTTTTTTTCTTTTTCTTATGTTGATTTTATGGAGGTCTTTATCAAAGTGAACCTTATGAGAAACAATTATTAATTATTTTTTTTTTTTTGGGGTGAATATGAGAAATAATTATGACGTATGATTATTTATGAAATTTTTTAGGCCTTTTTGCAAATGAGGCCTAAAGCCAACACTTCAATTGCTTAAGGTTTCAGCCAAACCTGTGGCCATCCCTATAATTACAAGAAAAATTGTAAAGTTTAATGTCAGAGTAACGTCATACATGAACAGTATCTACTAAGCAGTAATTGAGTTAACTTGGGTTCAGAAAATACATATAATTATTGCGTTAATGCGAAATTTATTGTGCAAAGTTGAATCTAATGTGAGATCCTACTTTAATTCTTGGTCAAGGAAGCAAGATAATAAAATAATAATGCATATGAGACAGTTGGGAATGCAGTACTTCTAGGTGCGGTGGATACAATCCTTATCAAATGTATAATTTATTTATTTATTTTTTATTTTTTATCAACAAAATAAATATTTTATTGATAATGAAAATATTAAATAAGGAAGGCTTAACTGAATTGCATTATAACTCAAAAATAAATCTCACCTATGTTGACACCTATAATTAAACCCAATCATGTGCAAGCCAAGACCAATGCAAAAGGTTGGCTGGTGAGGCCTCAACCCGGATGCAGAACAGAGCAATAAATCCCACCTAGGCTTCAACATTATCATAATCATCCATGAGTCGTTGAGAAAAGTTAGGGATCATGAAATTTTTTTTCATGAAAATGATCATGAAAGATTTATGATCTTTGGATTACCTTAATTAATGTGTGGTGCTTTATTCTAAGTGTAATCTAAGGATTACAAAGCTTTTATGATTATTTTTATGAAAGATTTTTCATGATACCTAACATTGCTGTGAATCCTTACTTTATGGCCTTTTATTCCCTCCAAGTGGTAACATTCTGGAATGTTGGTGGAATGTTTCACCCATAACGCCACTTTATCAAATGTATAAATCCTAACCTTTTTTATCCAACATACTTAAATGCGATTTTGTATGTTAGATGATGACTTCAAATTCAAATTCAAATTCAAAATAATTCATTTTGTAATATAAAATTAGGAATTACGGCATAGTTATCGATTATGATAATGTATAGATTGTGAAGGTATTTCATATATACTTCATTTGATGACTTATTGTCGAAGTGCAATATATCCTGTATTTTGGGAATATCGAACTCTCACCCTCAACTTTGTAAGTACTAAAGTCATACCGTCCATTTAACTCTTAAGAATGGAACTCCATATGTCTCCTTAGGAAATATTTGAAGGCCAAAGGTTAGCTACTTAGGCTACACCCGTTGGTTATGAATCCTACTCTATATAAAAAGATTGTATCTGATTCTGGGTCTATTAAGAATTTTTCGTCAGAGAAGATGTATCAATTTCAAACCCAAAATTTTTAATTATTATTTTGATCCATTGACGATTGAATAAGAGAAAAGAAGATTCAAAGTTTATATTACCAAGCAAATGAGCTGTCGTGATTCATGAGTTTGTTGGTGAGATTAGTCTAAAATGATCAGATTATGTTCATACTACATAGTCAACTGAAATTTCGATTGTTTGGTGGCTACACAAGAACCATTTTCCCACCTGCTAACGTTCTAAGCAGATGTGGCAATGACATGCTAGTTGGACTCATGATTTTGAACAGCAATCAAAAGATGTAATGATTTTGGTAATATAATCATATTTAGGTTGGTATTGATATATTAGTAAATAACGATATCAGAAGTTTAAAATCTCGTTAAGTAATGACTCATACCATACATAACGAATAATATTAAAAGCACTGGTTGGACTAGAGAAGCTAACTGCATCGACAAGAAAACTTTAAGAATGAATGTATACATCATCAGAAACATAACAAAAGTAAAAGTTGAGCAAATAAATATAAAAAAATAATCAGAAACAACCTTTGATAAGAGCTATTGGTGAGATTTATACTTTCTAACATACAAAAAAGAAAAAAAGAAGAAACCTTTGATAATGTTTCAGACGATCCAAACTACCCCAGAACAAACCTCCCCAACCATGCTAGTGAATTACATTTCTATTGCTTTCTTTGCTTATTTGGTTTTAATATCAGCTAGCAAAGCCCAATCAGGACCAACAAAGTCTGGAGCAGAAGCTCTTCTCAAATGGAAAGAAAGTATAGGCAACAATTCAATCCTTAGTTCATGGGTATATCCTGAAAATGGCAATTTTTCAAGCTCAAATCCATGTAAATGGAGTGGCATAGCATGCAACAATGCAGGAGATATAACTGAAATAAACCTAGCATTCACAGGTTTACAAGGTACACTCGAGTGCTTAGATCTCTCTTCTTTTCCTCAACTTCTTCGCCTCGATCTCAGAGAAAACCAACTCACTGGAGCCATACCACTCGACATAGGCACACTCACAAAACTCCAGCTTCTTGATCTTTCCACAAATAATCTTTCCGGTTCACTGCCTCTTTCTCTTGCCAATCTCTCTCAAGTAATTGAGATAGATTTTTCTAGGAACATGATAACCGGTGAACTTGATCCACGATTGTTTCCTAATGGAACAAGTGTAACGAACACCAGGCTAGTTAGTCTCAAGAGACTACTCCTCCAAGATACTTATCTTAGTGGTCACATTCCAATAGAAGTAGGAAATTCCAAAAATTTGGTTCTCATTGCCCTAGATAGGAGCCTTTTTTCGGGTCCTATTCCTCAATCTTTGGGTAATTTGAGTGAGCTAACCATCTTGCGCCTTAATGATAATCAATTTTCCGGACAAATTCCCCCAAATATTGGTACCTTGAGCAAGTTAATTGATATTCGCTTGTTTATAAACCGATTATCTGGTTCGGTGCCTAGAGAAATAGGAAACTTGTCATCCTTGGTAACTCTTCATCTAGCAGAGAACAACTTCACAGGTCACTTGCCTCAACAAGTGTGTCAAGGTGGAAAGCTTGTGAATTTCAGTGCATCCTACAACAATTTCAGTGGTCCTATCCCAACAAGTCTACGAAATTGCACGACCTTATACAGAGTCCGGCTTGAATATAACCAATTAACAGGTAATCTAGACCAAGACTTTGGAGTGTATCCAAGCCTCACTTACATAGACTTGGGCTACAATCGCCTTCGTGGTAATCTCTCACCACAATGGGGACAATGCCGGAACTTGACACTACTAAGAATTTCCGGGAACATGATAGGTGGTGAAATCTCAAATGAAATTGTTCAATTGAGCCAACTAGGAGTGCTTGACCTTTCTTCTAATCAACTCTCTGGAAAAATACCGGCCCAAATTGGAAAATTGTCAAAATTAACGTCCCTAAGCTTGAGAGATAACAAACTTTCGGGTCAGGTACCTTTAGAAATCGGAGTACTATCAAATTTGGGATATCTAGACCTGTCATTGAACATGTTAAGTGGTCCAATTCCTGATCAGATTGGGAATTGCATGAAACTACGGTTTTTGAGTTTGAGCAAGAATGGCTTAAATGGTACGATCCCATACCAAATTGGTAATCTTGTAGGTTTACAAACTGTACTTGATCTAAGTCACAATTCGCTAACCGGAGAGATATCACCCCAGATTGGGAAGCTTATAAACCTAGAAAATTTGAACCTCTCTCACAATAATCTTTCTGGTTCCATACCAAATTCTCTAGGTGATATGGTCAGCTTGTTGGCCATTGATTTGTCCTACAATGATCTAGAGGGTCCTCTTCCTGATAGTAAGGACTTTTCTTTGTTTCCTCCAGAATCTTTTGCCAATAACAAAGATTTATGTGGTGATCTTCAAGGTCTAAGGCCATGTAACACACCAATATCTACTAGCAAAAATGGAGATCAATCACGTATGGTCATTATTGTCATCACCTCTACTGTGGGTTCATTGCTTTTAATTCTTGTGGTTGTTGGGATAATTGTGCTTTGCAAGAGGCATCATCAATGGAACGTCCGAGAAGATGAACAAGAGGTTCCATTACGGAGAGACAATCTTTTTTCGTTTTTGAATTTTGACGGAAAAATTGTGTACGATGACATCATCAATGCAACCGAAGATTTCAATGATGTGTACTGCATTGGAGTGGGAGGATCATCAAGAGTTTACAAAGCTAAGCTACCAAGTGGCCAAGTGGTTGCAGTGAAAAAGATGAACTCCACAACCGAAGGCATGGAGATTGATGAGGTGAGGAGTTTTGTGAATGAGCTAGCAACATTGACAGAAATAAGACACCGGAACATTGTGAAGCTGTATGGTTTTTGTTCCCATGAAAGGCACAAATTTTTGGTTTATGAGTTCATGGAAAGAGGAAGCTTGGCAGATATTCTAAGCGATGAGAAAGAAGCAAAGGAGCTGGATTGGGATAAGAGGGCGAAAGTTGTTAAAGGTGTAGCAAATGCTTTATTATACTTGCATCATGATTGCGTGCCTCCAATAATTCATCGAGACATATCAAGTAAGAATGTTTTATTGAACTCAGAACTCGAGGCTCGTGTCTCAGATTTTGGGACTGCAAGGTTTCTGAAGCCCAATTCTTCGAATTGGACCTCAATCGCAGGCACATACGGATACATTGCACCAGGTACTTAAAAAAATCAAATTAAAGGGTCATTCTCGTCATGGATTCTATAAAAAAAAATTATATAGGGATTGACTTTCTTTCATGAAATAGTAAAATTTTCTTTTGAGAGTAGGAGCAAAATTATCCATTGAAATCATGGTTTTAAATAATAGTATTGGGAGATGTATTGGTATAGGCAATACATCGCTTGATATCAGTGAATAATAGTACTAGATCTCAAAAATTCTATTACATATAAGCCAATACAATACATAATGGCTGATAAAACTATTATCAAAATACTATATGATTTTGTTTTCATCAAAAACTTCTTTAATAATTGTTTCAAAAAAATGTATTAATTGTGTTGAAAACGACCATCTAAAAGTAATTCTCATATTTGTTTTCAAGATCTATCTATGAGAACAATCACTTGTTTACCATCCAATAATTACTATTTTAATTTATTTATTTATTTATTTATTTATTTTTGTTCTTTCTTTTTTATCACAGAGTTATCATACACAATGGAAGTAACAGAAAAATGTGATGTGTATAGCTTTGGGGTTTTGGCACTAGAAGTTTTGATGGGATCGCATCCGGGAACTCTCATTTCAAATCTAACCTCACTGGTGGATCAAAAAATACAACTTAAAGATGTGTTAGATCCTCGTCTTTCACCTCCTACAACTCAAAAGATTGCAGATGAACTAACTTCTATTGTAAACCTAGCACTATGGTGCTTACATGTTGATCCTCAATCTCGGCCTACCATGCATGTTGCATCCGAGTTGCTCCAAATGCAAGCTGGTGATGACTAGATTTCTATGTGCAGATACATGAAGTACATATTTGCATATAGGTTAAATGTACTGTTGGTTTCGAAAGTATGCGCTATGTTTAATTTTAAGCCGAATGTTTTAGTTATGTCAACATCGTTTCTATCCAATTTTTTGTTGGAAATTGGACAAAAATACCGTCCATTAAAAAATTTGGACTGTTACTGAAATTTCTCTTAACAATTATTTTTGCTTCACGGATCAGTAGATAAAATGTCTAATTTGTTGAACATACGTAAGGATTGTTTTCTCAAGAACCAGTGTGATATTTCCAAGATGCAGCTGGATAAATTGATGATAAACTTGATTAGGTGGTAAATTACACTTTTTACTCTGTACTTTGCACCAAATCTCACTTTAGTCCCTACACATGAAATTATAACAATCAACCCCTTACACTTCTGGTCAAATTCCACTTTGATCCCTACACATGAAATTGTAACTGTTAACCCCTCATACTTTTGGTAAAATTTCACTTTGGTCCCTACACAAGTGTCAATATTTTCTTTTTGTTACTCAATTATTTAAATCTTTAACAGAATTTAGTTATGTAATAAAAATGTGACTACGATATGAGGGTAAAAAAAAAAAATCATATACATTTTCCACCAATACACACTATATCCCAAAATTTACATCAAAATATGACTGTGTTAGGCTAAAATAAAACGCAAATTGTGAATAATTAAGAAGATGGACTAGGGTTTTGCATAAATTAGAATTACGAAATTCTGCTTTTCACAATAATATAATCTACTGTCTATTCATCTTTCTTTTTCTTTGATTTCTTTGTCGCATTTTTTTATATTTTTATATTTTTTTTAATTTATTTCAAAAGCCCTACTCTTGCATTTTCGTCCTAATTTTTACCATATGAACATATATATATATATATATTGTATTATGTAACTCTCATGTGCTTATTATATAGGACAAAGTGTATTGGTGGGAAATATGGATGATTTCCCTCTCTTACCCTCATTTCATAGTCACATTTTTGTCACATGACTGGATTTTGTTAAAGATTTAAAGATGAAATAATAGAAGAGGGACATTGACACTTATGTAAGGATGAAAGTGGAATTTGAGTAAGAGTGCAAAGAGTTGACCGTCACTATTTCATGTGTAGGGACCAAAGTGAGATTTAGAACAAAATGTAGGTATGCAAATTGTAATTTACCCCTTGATTTGGTATTAATTGAAGACTTTTCACTACAAGAAAATACACATTCGGCCAGTAAAAAATTAGTCGCCAAAACCTCATTTTTGGTTGCCGAAAGCCAATGGCGACTAAAAATTTTAGTCACCCAGTTAGTTGGGTATACTTTGTCAGCGATAGTATTGGTGACTAAAATTTATTTGGTCGCTAATTTACAACTTTTGGCTACTAAAAATTTATTAACCTTTTGGCAACTAAAATTTTAATTGCTGAAAGTTTCTATATAAAAATGAATTCAGTTATGTACGACTAAAAATTTCAGTCCCCAAAAGATGTCGTGTCCTTTCGTAACTAAAATATTTAGTCGGCAAGTTTCTTTGCTCAATCTGATTTGGTCGCCAAGACTGTAAGTTGTTTACAAATTTGTTCTTCACATTTTGTACACTACAACAAAATGCATTTTTGGCGACCAAATTTGGCGACTAAAAAAAATTTAGTCGCCAAAACTTATGGAATTGGCGACCAAAAATTTTTTTAGTCGGCAAAAGTACAACATGTAGCTACTAATTTTTTTTAGTCAGGAAATATTGATTATTGGCGACTAAAAAAAATTTTAGTGGATAAAAATGCCACAATTGGCGACTAAAAAATGTTTTAGTCGTTGTATAGATAATTTTGGCTGCTAAAATTTTTTAGTCGCCAAACGAAAAATAAAAATTTACTTTCAGACTTTTGGCAACCAAATTTTTTGGTTGCCAAAAATTTATTTTCAGCAACTAAAAAATGTTTTAGTCGCTACATAGCTAGTTTTTGGCTGCTAAAATTTTTTGTCGCCGAATAAAAAATAAAAATTTACTTTTTATCTTTGGCGACTAAAAGTTTGGTCGCCAAAAATTTATTTTTAGCGACGAAAAAATATTTTAGTCGCCAAAGAATTAAAATATTTGGAGGGATTTATAAAATTAATTGGCAATCAAAATATTTAGTCGCCAAATTACTACTTTTAGCGACTAAAACAATTTTAGTCGGCAATAGTGTATAATTTAGGCTAAAATAATATTTATTAGTCAGATTTTTCGCACCCTTTTTAGCGACCAAAATAATATTTAGTCGCCAAATGGCATGAAATTATTTACTCCTTATATACATTTCCTGACAAAGAAATCATTTAGTCGTGGAAGCTCAAAATTTTATAGAGGGAATAATTTCAGATTCGCGCCTCTGTCTCACACTTTTACCCTTTCTGTGTATATACACCACAGCCACAGAACCTCTCTCTCAGCAAACCTCACCACCGCAAATCAACAAACCTCACGGCAATCAAACCTCACGACCTTTCATCCTCAGCACCGTTGGTCCCCGCACGCCGCAAATCAGCACTGCCACTGCCGCTAATAGGTTCGCTCTGTTGCTCTCTCGCTTTCTGTCTCTCTCTCTCTCTCTCTCTCTCTCTCTCTCTCTCTCTACCCTTTCTTATATTTCCCCAACTGTGAACTCTTGCTCTAGGATTGTTTATTCTACCCATTTAGTTTAATTTTGTCTTCATTTCTAAAATGGGTTAGTTTGAAGTGGTTTCATTACTAGAGTTTTATGGGTTTAATGTTATAAATGGGTTTGATTTTAGGGTTTGATACCTTTCCCCCTATTTTTCCTTTCTCTTTCATTAGTTTCAAAGCCCTAATCCATTGTATGTAATCTCATGTATTCAAAAATAGAAATTATCAAATAAAAGTGTTATCAATGGCAAGGTATGAAGCTGGGATCTGATCCCTTTTCGAAGGTTCTAGGAAAGTAATTTTCTTGAATTTAATTTTCTAAAGGTCGTTGTTTGCTGACATTTATAAATAAAAAGCATATTGTACATTTGTTGAAGGTTAAAAAATGTGCACACTTCTGTATTTTTATTTTATTTTTTTGTAATTTTCTTCACTAATGAAGATTCATCTGGCAGTGATGGCAGAAGGCTATTTTTGTGGATCTGAATTTACAGCATTTTTTGATGCTCAACAAGGTTTTTGTCATTTTTCTTGTTTTAACAGGTTTTTCTTTCTGGATAATTTGACTGGATTCGAGATCACATATCTTTTGGAAGTAAATTTTTATTTTTATAGCTTTTTCTCGTTCTCAAATGGGGCTGTATGGAACACTGAGGTGGTAAGATGCAAATTGTTTGAAATACACAATTGGCTGACAGTTTTGAGATGTACTTTGGCCTTTCCGAGTGACCACAATTTTGATGCATGATGCAACCTGTTCATCAATAGGATTATCCTAAGTCAAATCACAGCTGAACAAGTTTGCTCAACTAATTCTCTAGGCAACTAGTCATAATTTTCTACATAATTTAATTTCATTGTAGATAGAAGTTTCTCAACATCTCTAAATACTAAAAAAACAAAGTTAGTTCTTCATAGGATGGTAATTGGCCTTGTTAGAGATTAATTATACGTTATGAATAGGAAAAAAAATGAATGGTTTTTAAGTTGAACACGTTGACATATTGTAACAACTTTTGTGATTCTGTATTTGTAAAAGCTTTTGGCTCTCTTTTTGGAAGAAAGAGGAGTGAGTTGACTATTTTCCTTCAAGAATAGGGATAAGAGTGGGCTATTGATTTCCCACTAAAGCTACCATCTCAATTTGCTGAGAACCTTATTTGGACAGCAAGTTCTTCCACATTTACTTAATGGGAAAGTGAGGGTTCAGTTGATTAGGTTAGGATTTTTTATGTAGTCATCCAAAAGGAATGGTTTCTCCTGTCAGTTCTTGGCTAAAATGAGTTTTACTCTTTCAAATACATTAGTAGTTCAACTATTCCTCATCATTACCATGCATGTGTCACCTGAATGTGTGCAATGCATGTATACAATTCCGAATCATTACTCTTGGTTAAATTGTGAATTTTTGGTCATTACAATGGCAAGTAATGACTAGATATTATCATCTATAGTTTTTCTAGGGCTGGGGAACTCAATTGATGTAAGTTATAACTTGAAACCAAAGTTGATATGATGGTGTAAGACAGAGCTTGCTCAACATTATATGAAGTATTTTCTCTTTTTCTCATAAATAAATTTTTGGTTTTTGCTTCTTGGCTTTGATGTTATTTATAGCGATCCCGGGTTTTATCCCTTGTTGTACAGTGATCCGGACTTGTTTCCGTGGATGTTAGTAGATGTTTATATCTTGTTTGCATCCTTTCATACTTTGTAATTGAGTTATAGGATGTGTTGGGCAGGTTTGTTACAGGTTGGTTGAACTTAGAAACCAAGGGTAGTTGCCCAGATTTTTGCCTTCACGCTCGAGCGGATCTTTTGACGCTCGAGCGGGCCCTTTGTTGTTGTTTCTCCACTCGAGCAGGAGTTTTGACGCTCGAGCGTGATTTTCCATCTTTCAGTATTTCCTCTGTAGTGTTGGACGCTCGAGCGGGCGTTTTGACGCTCGAGCGTGAGTTTGTGTGTGACGCTCGAGCGGGGAGTTTTACGCTCGAGCGGGGACCTGGTTCAGCAAAAAGTTCTGGGAATGTGTATCCGCCGCTCGAGCGGGATTTTTGACGCTCGAGCGGGGGTTTCCACGCTCGAGCGGGGCGACTCTTATATAAAACCGAGATCCGACTTTTTGGATCACTTTTTCATCTCCCTTTTGATTTTAAAACCCTAGAACCGTCTTCTCTCTCTCCCTACACACCTTCTCTCTAGGGTTTCATCTCCTTTTAGTGTGTTTTTACCCTAAGCTTTTTGTATAAAAGATAGAGGGTGACTTGGGCTTCGTTTTAATCTGAGCAATAGTGGATTTGGAGCACCTTGGGTTTCCGCCATCTTCTCCATTTGAGTTCTTCACTTCGAGGTAGGGATACCCTACTCCATACTATAGGTTTTGTCCTAAGTTTTGGTCATTTTGATATGTTGGTGTTGTTCGGAAATTTTGGGAAAAGCTAGGGTTTGATTTATAATTTAAAAAGCCCTAATTGTTGTAATGAATTAATTCGTATAATTAGTTTTGGGAAAATGGGGAATTTGGTTTAATTCATGAGATTTGGGGAATTATGAGATTAAATGGTGTAGTTGGATAATTTAATCACTCACCTATGAAAATGTTGAGCTTATATTTGTTGATACATTTATTTCCTGTTTAGAAATAACTGTTTTGGGCTATCGGTGGAGGATAGTCGTGATTGTTGTAGACATTGCATGCTAATTAGGGAAAACTAAAACTAATCACATTGAATGAGTCATTGAATATGACAGTGGAATTAATACAGCAAATACGTGTATTGATTGTATATTGTTTGGGAGGAGATAGGGGATGTACTCCATGGTTTGAGGGAAGATAGGGGATGGACTCTCAAACCTGTTTAGGAGGAGAAAGGGGATGGACTCCACTAGTACAGCAAATGTGTGTACTTATTGATTCTTGGAAGTGTTTTAGTACAGCAAATATGCACACTTATTGACTTATGGAAGTGTTTTAGTATGAGCCTTAGTCTCATTTAAATTATTGATATTGGAAGTAATGTTGATGTGAGATGTAGTCTCACTTTATAGTGTGGCCAGGTTCTGAGACATGTTTGTATAATTGGAAAGTTGAATAATAACGTAAAGTGAAACATGTCATGGACATTATTGTCATGAAACTGTATAGTGATATAATGAATTTAATAGTGTTAACCATCTATCAAATGCTATTGCTTTAGTCAATTCTTATATTTGGTTTAGTATATTTCTGCTGGGCTGTGGCTTACCCTATACGGGAACATCATTTTCAGGTCCAGGTGATATGCTTCCTCCAAGGACTTAGCTTGAGAGGATTTGGAGTTGAAGACTCTGTTTAGTTAGTTGTTCTTTTGTTTTATTTTGATATTACATGTAAACTCAAGCCAAGGGCTTAATGTGTAACTGAGTTAGTACTCAGACTTTTGTGTCCAAGTGTTGGCTTGGAAAGCTGTAAGCCCGTAGGGCATTTATTTTCGATGTTACATGTAGTGTCTTTTAATAAGAATACTCTGATGAATGGAATAATGTTTTGTTTTCTTTTAACCATGCATATTAATATTGTGTATATTATGGGTTTATTTTGAGGGCGTTACATTATTTTTTTCTTAATTATTTCAATTATTATTTTGCAGCTTCCAGAGCATTCAGTTTCATTTTCAAATGGTTTGCTGCGTTGCCACTCATATTGTGGTTAGCTCTATCAATTACAAATTTCTTTGTGAAAGACTTTTTGATCTTGAGGGTAGGAACCTTGATGTCATCATGTAGGAGGTTCTATATCTAACAGCTGTGCCATGTTTGGTGTGCATTGCAAACTAACAAATGCCATTAATTTTCAGGGCCCTTGTCCAAATTATGGGATAGAAAATTTCTCCTTCTTTGGGACCATCCTATCAATATCTAATGGTGGTTCCGCCAACACTGTTAAATGCTCAAAGTAAGTTTGTGGTTATGTATGTTATCTATGAACCTCATAATACTTCATTTGCATTCCTATAATCATGTTCTTGGTGACATTTATAGAAAAAAATAAACTTCAATTTTTAGTAATTTTAAATTTCATTTCTGGCGTTTTCCTCAGTTGTGGAACTAAAATGGTTTATGATTCAAACACACGCTTGATTACACTGCCTGAAGGAAGTAAAGTTTGAGTGGAGGTAGATTCCCTATCTGACCTTTAATCTCTTTCCAACCATGACATCGGAATTCATAAGAAAGCAAAAATCTTCAACTATATTCATGTAGTGAGCGAAGTCAAATGGCCTAATTTATGGCCATACATAATAGAGCAATACATTATTATTCAAGTGTAGATATTAATTGATGGCCTAATTTTAAATGTTAGATTGAACATAATTATGTTCAGTAATTGACTTTGTCATAAAAAAATATTACATCTTTTGTATCTCCTACAGCCTACAGGATACTAAAAACAGTGAATTGATACAAAATCCAATACCCAATTTGACAACTATAATTACAAATTAATTCAGTATTTGTTTTGATTCGTTTGGTTGTTTTAAACTCTGTGAAATGGGAAGACTATGAAGCTAAAAAAGTTAAGGATTTTTTGAGACCTGGAAAACCTCAAGTCGCAATTTTTCTTGCATGATGCATTAGTTTGTAAGAAAAAAAATTAAAATGACAAACTAATTTATATTACATTTTCCGTTTTCTTAAATGTTAGGTTATGGCATTTGTCCATTAATATGTAATTCCCAATAGTATTGTCATTAACTTTGTGATGTCAATATTGCTTCTCTAAAATGTTAACTCTTTGTTAAAAATATTTACATTCACAGAGTAACTTGAATAAAAGGCATGCTAAATGGTCTTCATGTTCTTCAGGAGTACACACTTCAAGGAACTGGGGTTTAATTTAAGTTTCTTAACCATGAATCCTTTCTCATTTCAGGGATGACTGATTGAAAGAGAAAACCTGACCGCCCACACACGTCTTTATGCCTTTTTTCTCAACATTTTCTTCTCCTCTATTTCTTCATCATCTTTTCATAGCTGCTACTGCAGCTACTTGTCTTCTTCTTTACTGTGGTTGTAGACTTCTTCCTTCATTGGTTGATGCCACATAGGTTTGTGTTTGTGTACCCACTTATTGCATGTAATGCACAAGCCCAATTAACAAGTCTGTGGGTACTATAAGTTAAGCCCAATAGCAACCCTAGTCTGTAGTCCAAAACTAAGCTAACTATGTTCAAGAAATAAAATAAACTGAACCCTTCTGACTAATAAAGATAAGAACTCTCTAAATGATGATAATGCAATGCATGCGTTTTGCCTTTTCACAGAAGATGAGTATGTTTGTATGATCAAGGCAGGAAGCTGAAGTTGTTTTGATAATGCTTCACTACAAAACATGCTCAAGACTCAAATAAGCCTAAAAAAGAATTATAACAAACTCAATCTTAGAGTGAAATTGCCAACACAAAAGTGACTAAGGGGTAACTAACATTTTTTGCTTACACATATAGTTAATAACTGTCTGATTATGATCATTCAGGATATAACCTCTCCTTTGTAGTCTTGTCAAGATCTTTCGTAGGTCTATTTCTATGTATGTGTGGAAGACAAATGGAGGACTGGGACTGTGCATTATGCGGGTCATTCGGAGGAGATCTGACATGCCAGGTTTCACTATGGCTTGAATCAATTTGGGCTATCTTGCTGATGTGAAAAATTTGGACTGTTTTACTTAACACTATTATTCATTCATCTACTTTTTTATGCTATGTGGATGTATATTATCAATTAGCTAGCTAACTAAATTTTGGCTATTTTTTCCTTGGTTGTTCTCTTTTTTCCTTGAGCTTTTGGCTCGAACCTTCTGATAATGATCATGGGTGATGTCATTATGGTGTTGGATTGGAATGTGCATGTAGTTGTATTGCTATCGGTTGGTTGGTTTGGAGTTACCTTGGGTTCCTAGATTGAATGTTGAATTATCTCTTTGGTAGTATAGAATATCTCTTTCTACTGAGCACTTGAAAACCCAATATTATAGCTTAGAAGTGGATGAGGGTTTTGTTGTTTGAATGTCCATTCTTATTTTTACAGTTTGAGTTGACCTTGGTGTAACTAGTGATGGTATTAAACTCAGCCATTGCTAACCAATCACTTAGACTACTAAATCAAAGAACAGGCAGATCTGAACATCAAGTGATCAATTAGTTAAGTGGGAGTTTGAGCGCCCATTTGTAAAAATATCTTGAGAGCAAGAGTCTCATAAAAGCGTCAATATACATATATAAGTAGAGACATTTATCAAGTGATTTTTTATGCTTTAATCATGTGCAAAAGTAATTATATCTATTTAAAAATCAACTGAATGTAGTTCAAATAATGTTTTTATTAATAGTTCATAACACCAAAAAGACTTTAGGGAGAAGGGGGCCCACAATTGCATAATAAATAAAATTAGCACTTAATTACAATGATTGTTGAGTGTTCTACCATCTCTATACACTCTAGATCACATCATACAGAGGTTTCCCACCTTTTGTGTGTGTGTGTGTTTTGTTATGTGACCTTCAACACTTGGTTTGACTTAATCTTTGAGTTCTTGTCTAGTGGAAGGTATAATTTCTCATTCTATCACACACCTATACTCTAGTCACACACAGAGACACCATAGGAGCTCTAGATGAGCATCCATGTTGAAGTGTTTAGGATTGTGTTTAGTGGTTGTCAGTTTTAGGTGAGTTGAGAAAACCTTGTTTATTGTTATATTTGAGAGAGTAGTAATTGTGGAAAAGGTTGGTAGGTGATCCTACTGAAAACCCTTTGAAAGTAAGTGGTTGTAAAGATTTTGAGTGGCCTTAGTGAAAGCCCATTTTATAATATTGGAGCCATGCCAGTGAGGAATCATGAGTGGATATAGGTACAAGGGTTGGGTCGAACCACTATAAATGTTGGTATTAATCTCTTTTTTTATATCTTGTACCTTATTTTACTTAAAGGTTAGGTCTATTACATTTGCAACTTCTTTTCTTTTGTGATTTACTTGACTATTTATTTATTTTTGGTATGCGATTTACTTGAAACTGTAGTTCTTGACTTCAATTTTTTGGGCTTGTAGCATTCAACATGTTCTATTTCATGATAGAAGAGGTCTTACATGGTTATGTTATTGTATGCCTACGATGGAAACTAATCTAATTTTTTCCTCAATATTTTGTAGTCTATGCTTGTTTTCTTGAATCCAATCAAGTTTGGAATAACCTTTACGTTCGGCAATTTGCTCTCACTTGGGAGGTTTGTGCTTAGATTTGTATATTAGTATGCTTCTTGTCATTATTCCCTATAAAGAGATTTAGTTTTTAGTTATTTAGATTTCTATTGAAATTTTGGGATTCTTTATTGAAGTTTGGATTCATTCATTCATCCTCATATGTTCATATTGTTTAGCAGGTAAGTATCCTATGCTTTCTAAAAGCCTTGACTTGTTTTCTTATTTGTCTTGATCTTTTCCTTGGCAAGTTGTAGTGCCTTTAGTTTGTACTCATGGTAAACATGTCCTCATTTTCTTCATTTTTCTCAATACTTGAATGTATATATCAAATTAATTATATGAATTTGTGACTCTACTCTTGGTTGTCAAACATTATTTGGAAATTACTAAAAAAATTTGTGGACAAATTACTTGGGCCGTCAAGGTTTGAGTCTATTTGCATTTCTAGTGCTTAGAGTTGATGAAATGACATTTTCTAGCTTATAAAACTCTGTTTGGACTTTGGTTCAACGCTTTTATGAATGGTGCAGCATTGCACGTACAGGAAAAATATGCATGTGATCCTCACGTCATGTACGTTTACTTAATTGATCATTTCAACTGTTATAGATGTAGTGATCAAACCAGTCTCAAGTCAGATTGTAGATGTAGAATTAAGTAAATTTATGGAAGGGTGATAGTCTTAGGTCAATGATGAGGCTGGTGAAGAGGTGGGTAGTTAGCGTGCCTTAAACTAAAAAAAAAAAAAGGGCGATAAGGGGTGAAAATACGAAACAGCCCCCGAACTACCGTATGGATGTCACGGCCACCTTCCCTGTGACAAATAGGACCTATCACAATAGATGAAATGTCATTAGCACACGTAGTTTGGCAGTTAGAGCTGAAAATGCATTAAACTTAACCGAAAAAGGGCGTTAAGGAGGCGAAACAGCCCTCGAACCACCGTATGGATGTCACGGCCACCTTCCCTGTGATAAATAGGACCTGTGACAATAGACAGAATGTAATTAGCATGTGTACGTTAGGAGTTAGAGCCGAAAACACCTTAAACTTAATCGGAAAAGGGCGTTAAAGGGGCAAAAATGTGAAACAGCCCCCGAACCACCGTACGGATGTCACGGCCACCTTCCCCGTCACAAATAGAAGCTATGACAATAGATGGAATGTAATTAGCACCCGTAGTTTGGGAGTTAAAGCTGAAAACACATTAAACTTAACCGAAAAGGGGCATTAAGGGGGCGAAAATGCGAATCAGCCCCGAACCACCGTACGGATGTCACGGCCATCTTTCCCATCACAAATAGGACCTGTGGCAATAGATGGAATGTAATTAGCACACGTTGTTTGGGAGTTAGAGCCGAAAATGCATTAAACTTAACCGAAAATGGGCGTTATAGCAGCGAAAATGCGAATCAGCCCTTGATCCACCGTACGGATGTCACGACCACCTTCCCTATGATGAATAGGACCTATGAAAATAGACATAATGTAATTATCATGTGTTGGTTGGGAGTTAGAACCAAAAACGCCTTAAACTTAACCGAAAAAGGGGCGTTAAGGGGGTGAAAATGCGAAACAGCCCCAAAACCAGCGTACGGATGTCACGACCACTTTCTCTATCACAAATAGGACCTGTGACAATAGATAGAATGTAATTAGCACACGTAGTTTGGGAGTTAGAGCCAAAAATGCATTAAACTTAACCGAAAAAAGGTGTTAAAGAGGCGAAAATGCAAATCGGCCCCCGAACCACCGTACGGATGTCACAGTCACCTTCCTCATGAAAAATAGGACACGTGACAATAGATGGAATGTAATGAGCACGTGTAGGTTGGGAGTTAGAGCCAAATACGCCTTCAACTTAACCGAAAAAGGGCATTAAAGGGGCGAAAATGTGAAACAGCTTCCGAACCAGTGTACAGATGTCACGGCCACCTTCCCCATGGCAAATAGGACCTGTGACAACAGACGGAATGTAATTACCACGTTTAGGTTTGGAGTTAGAGCCGAAAACGTCTTAAACTTAACCGAAAAAGGGCGTTAAGGGGGCGAAAATGCGAATCAGCCCTCGAACCACAATATGGATGTCACAGCCACCTTTCTTGTGACAAATAGGACTTGTGACAACAGATGGAATGTAATTAGCACGTGTAGGTTGGGAGTTAGAGCCAAAAACGCCTTAAGCTTAACCGAAAAAGGGCATTAAGGGAGTGAAAAAGTGAAACAGCCCCGGAACCACTATAGGGATGTCACGGCTAGCTTCCCAATGACATATAGGACTTGTGACAACAGACGGAATGTCATTAGCACACGTAGTTTGGAAGTTAGAACCGGAAACAACTTAAGCTTATTCGAAAAATAGAGAGTTTGACTTCCAATAAATGTTCAACATTTTCATTGTAAATGATGCCATTTTTTCAATCATACACGGTGGTCATTTGGGTGGTAAACATATTAAGAAAGCATGATATGGTTATAGAAATAACCCCGTAGATTACTCAATCATTTTACTTTGACTAGGAAAATGAGAATGAAGAAGAGTTAAAATAAATTTACCACCAAAACATTCTACTCATCAAAATTTATTTTATGAAGAAGTATGCTCCTAAAAATTGTATTATTTGTAAATTGAAATCAAGTTTGGAATAAATCTTTCATGATACATACATGTGATTGTATTTCGAAAAAAGGTTTTTATAGATTGTTCTATCCTAAATGCATGTTATTACAACTTTTTTCCTATGTCTAAATGAATTGACATTTTGTAATGGGTGCAATTATTTTTTTTTATTTTTTGTAGATGACTTTTGGCGTGGACTTGTGGATAGTCTACATTTTTGTTTATGGAGGACACTTGACACTTTTGTATAGTCATGCTAACTATGTCTTCCTCTGCTTTTGTGAATATTAGCATTACTGATACATATAATTTTTGTAATCCAACTGATAGTTGCTGGCGTGGCATATAGATCACCTTTTGTCGTGGTACAGATTACGATGGTAAGTTGTATCACGCCAAATGGCCATATCGCATGGTAGTAAATATATTTTTTGTATATAGCGGGTTGGATTTTTGTATGGAAATATAATTTTAGTTTGGACAATAGTTGGTTTGTATAGAATATAGACATTTAAAGTTATTCATTTTTGGAAGGTCGGAAGTAATATGGACTGTGGCACGATTGATAATTTTACGTTGTGAAATGATGGATAGTATATGTATTGTTTGTTTATATATGTATTACAGGTTGCATGATATATAGACAGGTTGTGAATAAATTATAATTTTGCGATGAAACATAAGAGCACGTTTTTGGCAACTAAATTGTTAGTAGCTAAAAAAAAAATCGAAAAATAGTTTTGGCTACTAAAAGTTTAGTAGCCAAAAAAAATAATCAAACATTTAGCGACTAAAATATTTTGTAGCAAAAAACAATCAAACATATGGCGACTAAAATATGTCGTAGCTAAAAAAACAAGCTGAAGAAATAAAAAAAACTTTTGGCGACTAAAACTTTAGTAGCAAAAAAATGTGAGACTTTAGGCGACCAAATGTTTAGTAGCCAAAACACAAAATGTTTGCCGACTAAAATCTTAGTAGCTAAAAACATAGGACTTTAGGCGACTAAACCTTTAGTAGGCAAAAAAAAAAAAAATTGACTTTAGGCGACTAAAATCTTAGTAGCCAAAACATTGTTATTTACTTTAGGCCACTAATATATTTAGTAGCTAAACTCTTTTCCGCGACTAAATGATTAGTCGTTAAAAATAACTGAACTTTTAGCGACAAAAAAATTAGTCGCCAAAAATATGATATTTAATTTTATTTCAAACCTTTTGGCGACTAAAAACTTAGTCAGCAATGTAGTATATTTGGCGACTACAATAATTTTAGTCGCCAATGATCTTTCCCAACAATTATTCTCCGACTAATTCTGTGACTAAATATTTTTGTCACTAAAAGCTTCGGCGACTAAATAGTGACTTTTGGCGACTAAAAATTTAGTCGCCAAAAGTGAAAATTCTTGTAGTGGTAGTTGGACATGTACCTTTTGTTTGTTTATTGTACTGTATTGGAGACTTCTACTATAGTTGCACAGTTTCATTTCAATGTACTTCAATTTAGATTTTCTTTTTATGTTCTCATGGATTTAAAAAAAAAAATGGTTTATTAAATGCATAAAATATCAACTTTTTTGGCAGAGGTATATGTTTACATAAAAAAATAACAATAAAAAACTACTTTTTGGTGACAATTTAATTTTGTCATCGAAGGAGTTAATGTAGATACTCAGCAATGAAATATGAAATTGCATAAAACATATAAACTTTTAAGCTATGTTTGATTCATGAATTTGAAAAGTGATTTAAAAAAACAAAGGGAAAAGGAAAAGGTAAATGTAAGTGAAATGTAAATAAAATATAATTACATTTCACTTACGTTTCACACAACTTTTATAGAAAGGCTTTGCCAACAACAAAGCTACTAAAAAAACTACACACGAAGCACATTGGTGTGTAGTTTTGTAGGCTCCGATCCATATGATATTCCAATCATATTGTTGACACTAAATTTTATAAAAGAGCAAATTACACTAACAGTCCCTGTAGTTTGGGGCTCGTGTCACTTTAGTCCCTAACTTTTCAATTGTGATACATTGGACCCTAAATTTTGAATCTTGTTCCAAATAAAGACTATTGAAGATACCATTACTTAATTTCAAGGGCAATATCGTTAATTTGATAAAATATAAACTAATTTGACAAAAATAAATATCAAAAAATATTTTTAAAATGTTAAAAATTATTTCTATCCACCAAAGAAAAAATTATATAAAATTGATAAAAATTACATAATTAATTTTTAAAAATTAATTTTACATGAACATCATCCAAAAACATAATAAAAATTAATTTGGTAAAAAAAATAAATAAATGTCTAAAAGATTTATCAATTTTACATAATTTTATCTTTAGTGGATAGAAATAATTTTTGAAAATTCAAAAATATTTTTTTGACATTTATTTTTGTCAAATTAGTTTATAATTTATCAAATTGACGATTTTGCCCTTGAAAAATTCAATGGTATCTTCAATTGTCCTTATTTGGAACAAGATTCAAAATTTAGGATCAAATGTGTCACAATTGAAAAGTCAATGACCAAAGTGACACAAATCTCAAACTATAGGGACCGTTGGTGTAATTCATCCTTTATAAAATTTTCTGCCGACTGAGGTGCCAATGTGGCATGGCAGATGTGCTGATGATGTGGCATAATAACCTGGTTGTAAGGAGTTAAATGAAGGGCCAGAAGAGTAAGCCTAGAATCAAGAGATCAAGACCAGGTCAAAACACAAAATCTGCAAAGCAATTCTTGTAAAGAAGGGATATGGATAAGTAGAGGTTGAGATCAAGAAGAATCATGGTGACACGTGTGGCTGCAGCAGGGATTGCCAAGCAAGTATAAAATAAAGACTTCAGAATAATAAAAGACCTTCAACTACATTCACAAATCATGATGTTAGAGTAGCTCCTACTAGTTAGGAGTAGATACTTAGCAGTTTTAGGAGTAGTTTAGTTATAAATCGTCTGTTATTGATTGATGTAATTTCAATTTCTTTATTCTTGTTTAAATTCATGTAACTTGCAACAAATGAAAATTTTACTAGATTTATATCAATTTAGT
This sequence comes from Camellia japonica, assembly GCA_030407325.1. Lineage (NCBI taxonomy): Eukaryota > Viridiplantae > Streptophyta > Magnoliopsida > Ericales > Theaceae > Camellia > Camellia japonica. The sequence goes on along the minus strand of JAPPVO010000031.1, from coordinate 143,146,547 downwards.
TCGTTTCACTTTCATTCTTCTTTATTTATTTTTCTTCAAATAAGTCTTTGACCTTTTAAGGCATTAGGACTCAACCACATTGCTTGATCATTTGTGTTTGGTAAAAGTTTAGTTTTGTTTGTTCATTATTCTCTGTTGATTTAAACAATTTTTGCTAACACATATTCATTGTAATTTCTCAGTAGTTGAAGTAGTTAATGTGGTTGAAATATTATAAGACTTTGGGTTCTCCCTACGGATCAAAACCAACTCATTTCAAAATTTTCAGAGATCCAATTCTGCTTTAACGGACATAGATGACTTTATGTGCTAATATATATATATATATTTTATTTTATTTTATTTTAGGCTAAATTATACCAGTTGTTCCTATACTTTAGTCCTGGAGTTATTTTGATTCCTGCTATTTCAATTGACTTAATTTTGATTCTAAATTTATAAATTTGTCTCAATTTCGTCCAATTGATTACAATTGTTAGTATTATTTTGTAGAAAATACGCACATATGTGGCATGTTTCATGCTTTTAGGAGCAAAATTATAAATTTTCTTAACTCTCAACTAATTCAGTAATTACTTTCTGTCAAAAATTCTAATGGTGTTATTAAGTAGTCCAAATTGACACAAAATTTAAAATTAAGGGTCAAAATTGAGTCAATTAAAAATGTAGAACCAAATACAACAAAATGAGTAAAATGTGGGAACTGCTGAAGCAATTTATCCTAAATTTTGTTTTTGGTACATAACAGTTTTATAAAAAAATTAAATTAATTGGCATTGAGAACTCTCTACCACAGGTGTTCTGGTGCCAAAATTCAAACATGAAAGATGGGAGCTTGTTAGACTTTTCTCTAATTGAGGCTGCTGGTCATTCTAATATATGGCCTCAGACTTTTTTCTAATTGAGGCTGCTGGTCATTCTAATATATGGCCTCAGACTTTTCTCTAATTGAAGCTGCTGGTCATACCGACCACTTGAAACTCTCTATATTCGTGTTTAATTAAGGATGTATTTGAATCTTATATTTCAGTATACGTTTTCAAAGAGAGACAAAAGAAAAATTAAAAAGAAAAAGTAATAAAATTTTAGTTTATATTATTGTGAATATTTGTGTTCTTTCTTTTTTTCCCTCTTAAACCACTATCATACAATTCAAAATTTAAACACTGCTTAAAAATTGCGAGGTACCATTGTTTTCTTCAATAATACTCATAAATTCTAATTCAACTTAGCTTACATCCAGCCCACTCTAGTCCAGCAGGGGCTCGTGGGCTCACACGAGTCTTAGTTCGATAATTTGAATCGCTAATTTTTTAATCTCTTGTGTATATCTATGCAAAAAAAATTATATTGATCTAAAAGTTATAATCACTTAATTTAATTAAATTTATTTTCAGAAAAAAAGAGAACGGTTTGTTTCTAAATTTATATTTGTCATCTTTTTTTTTTAAATGATTTATAATTATTGGATTAATATAATTTTTTTATACGGATGATCTACATATACAAAATTAACAATACAGATTATCAAGATATGATCTGTGATTATTGAACCAGTCCAATGACTGTATAGACGGAAGACAAGCTAACGACATTCTAATTTATGGCCTGAGACCCAAAATTCAACAAGTCTTCTTGGCCCCAAAAGTTAGCCTGCTAGAAAATGAAAGCAACTATTACTTGTGTTATAAAAATGGTGACCCCTAAATGTCCTTCCTTGTAATGGTGAAAAATGGCTTTAGAAAAGGTTTTTGTGGTTTTGAAGGTCCTCTTGATCCTTATGCTTCTCTTGGCTTTTGAGGTTGCTGCCAGAGAACTGATCCACACTTCGAGTCCTCACATTCCTTGTAAGTTTCCAATTGCTTGCGGTTCATTTAAATTCTGAAGATCATACAATACACATACTACATGTATTTATATAGAGAGACCACCAATATTCTTCATACTAGAGCAACAAAAGTATTCTTTGTAGATCATCTCTCTCTCTCTCTCTCTCTCTCTCTCTCTCTCTCTCTCTCTACACATATATATTGAACTTCCATTATATATATGCATATCAGAGGTGGGCACACACATAATGTATAATTTATAATTGGATCTAATAACTAAGTAGATATTTGAAACAATTAAAAAGAATTGAAGCAATTTATAACAGGGACAAATTGTATTGATAGTCCTTATACTTTAACTTTTGTGTCATTTGGTCTTGTAATTATAATTGACTCAATTTTGACTTTGATTTTTTAATTTATCTCAATTTGGCCCAATTAATTAAAACTGTTAGCATTATTTTATAAAAAATGCCCACATGAGTGATATGTGTTATGCCTTTTGGGACAAAATTATAAACTCGATCAACTCAGTGAATTAATCTCAATCAACTTAGTGATCATTTTTCTTTAAAAAATAAAAAAATAAAATAACTAATGGCATTGTCAATTGAACCAAATTGACACAAAATTTAAAATTAATGGTCAAAATTGAGCTAATTAAAAATGCAATGTCAAAATGATACTGTAACAACCCTCATTCTGGCTTGACCATGCTTGCATACATACCTGTATGATCTTGTCTTATGATGTTGCAATCTGGTTGATCTTGTTTTGTCTTGCTTTGTTTGGAGTATTGCTTGCATGATTTTGTTCTTTACTTGGTGTGTAGCCGAGGTCGTCTTGAGCTTAGTTCACCTTTGAACCTTTGTACTTAGAATTATTTTTGGAACCACTTGGTTGACCTCCATCTTCACCCCGGGCATGTTTGCCGAGATGTCACTATCTGGGCCGAGGTGTTCGGAACCAAGGCCGAGGAGTGTATCATCTAGGCCGAGATGTTTTGGCACTTGATGATCTTTGTTCTTGGGCAGGTATGGCTTAGACCGAGGTGTGGCACACCCAGGCCAAGGTGTAGCACGGCTTAGTCAAGGGTCGTCCTCCCTAGCTGATGTTTTGTTACCCTGTTGCCGAGCTTTGACTGTAGCCGATATCATTACTTGCCGATGTATCTTGCCATTTAGCTTGTTGTATACACTTTGTCATAGATTTGTCTTATCAACCAGTCACCTTTTTGAGTTGAACCAACCCGATAGTGCCACGTGTCCGAGCTGTGTGTTAAGACAGCCGGCAGACCTAGAAACAAATCATTTTGTCTCAAATCTTTGTCTTTAGAGAGAGAAGCTCTAAAGGAAGAAGGAGGGAGTTTTAGAGTGAGAGAGCAAAGTTCCGAGCTTGATCTTCGAGGATCGAACCGTTAGATTTGAGTTTTGAGGTTAGATTCTTGCTCTACTCTAGTTAATCTTATTGGCTGTCAAGCTGCATTGCATGATTGAATTCGTTTTGTATGCCATGCATTGATTTGAAGTTGGTTCTTGAAGAGAAAATGGTGTTCTTGAGTTCTTGAAGAAAAAGCCTCGTTTTGATCCGAAAGTTTGGAACTAGAACCATGTTTTTGTGTTTGTTCTTGCATGATCTTCTTGTATGGGTACCCAGGTCCATGTTTTTGAACTCTTAGCATGAAATCTCAGTTTTTGGAACAAACGAGTTATGATTTTAGCATGCATGTTCTTGATGATTTTGTTCTTTACATTCTTCAAGGGGGAAACCCAGGTTTTTCCCGACTTCGTTTTGAATAAAGCCATCAGGACCACACCTCGGCAAGGAGGTGTGGGACCTCGGCAAAGGCCTGGTTGGTACCCAGTGTGTTTTCATAAGACGAAAAACAGTGTTTAAAACCCCAGCATGTTTTGCTTTGTTTTGACTGGAATCTGGTGAGAATGCCGGGATCATTGCATGCATGTAAAGCTTGTTTTGAGAATGTATTTGCCGTGTGATTGTAGGACCTTGATCTTTGCTTTGAGCCTACACCCGAGAAGAACTATGTGAGTGGCATTTCTAATAAAGCTATGTTATACCGTTTTGATAAATCTTGCTTTGCTTTGTTTTGATGAAAGTATTTGTTAAGCATGAATGATTAGCGCTATTTTGATGTATCAAGTGTAAGCTTTGTTTTGATGTCATCTTGGAAAGTCCCTTGTGCTGGAGGACTCTAAACTTTCGCAGTACTAAGTATGAAAGTCCCTTGTGCTGGAGGACTCTAAACTTTCGCAGTACCAAGTATAAAAGGATACGGTCCTTTTTCTTGGAAAGATGTGGTGTTAAAGCAGGCTACGGGCCTAAGTAACACAAGACCATCGTGTTAAAAAGAGCTACGGGCTTAAGTAACACAAGTCCCTTGTGCTGGAGGACTATAAACTTTCGCAGTACCTTTGACTAATCGATTACGGATCGTACAGACCTTGTTTTGCCACTGACGGTTTACCGCGTGGATTTGTTTGTTCGGAAAGCTTGGTTTGTATTCTTGCCGATGCCAGTAAGCATCCCTTGAGACTTGTAAGACTTGATAGATGAATACGGTTCATCTCTTGATTTGATAAGGTTTTGATGTGTTTTGTTTTGAAAGAATCTCGGCTAATATTCGTACGGTTCAGCATGTTTTGTTTTGAAAAGACTTCGGCTATATTCATGCAAAACCTTTATTATTGGTACCATTCACTGAGTATCCAAGCTCACCCTCTCTATATATATGTAGGTAATGAGCAGGACGGCGGCGACGCCTAGATGTGTTTTGCACAGCTTGTTTTGGATTCATGATTATGTCGGCCTTGTTTTGTATTCATGTCGGCAATGTTGTAATTACGTCGGCCAATCTTGAAAATCATGCTTCTTGACTTGTATTCATTGTATTTTGTACATGTCGGCTCGAGAAGCCTTTTGATCAAGATGTAACTTGTATTTTGTTGTTTCGAGCTGGTTGTAAAGCTATAACTTGTATGTCATTCCATTTGATTTATGCACGGCTCTTATGGACCACTTGTATTTTGATTTATTGCTTCCGCATTTGTGAGCCCCATATGTATATTATACTCTGATTGTGTGTGATCTTTGTAAGTCGGCCTTCGGTAATCACGGATTACTGGCCATCACGGCACCATCCTACTAGGGGCGGTTTGGGGTCGTGACAGATACAAAAGACAAAATGTAAAAATTACCGAGGTAATTTATCCTTATAACAATTATCATGTTTAGGGGTATTTTCGAAAAAAAAAAAAAACTATGTAATGTCTACACCAACAGATGCGTTTACTTTATAAATTAGTATCGGTGCTGCTACATGCATTAATTAGTGTACTAACTAATGTACCAACACTAGTTATGACATTATTATTGACTCTACCCATTATACAAATCACAAATACCAAAAACCTCTTAAATTATGCCACATCAATAATTGGTACACTAATTCGTGCATATAGCATTATTCAATTAGTGTATATATTTATTAATGGTAAAAAGCCATTGGTTTACTATTTTTCATCCAAAATTTTGAGTACTTTTCATTAACAATAAGTTTAGAGAGTCTCCTCAATTTATTTAAAAATTTACCAACTGCATTGATAACCTAATTAATTGAAATGTTATTCTTTTCCTTAAAAGCCTCCACTTTGATGTAGGCTACTATATGGACAGTAAATCTTTGGGTAAATTAGGTAGGCTCCCCTAATCTTATTGTTTCATTAATGATGTGTTGAATTTAAAAAGGGCTTTTTGTTAATAAATCTCATTTAGAAATGTTATAATCCGAGAAGTTCATGAAGGAATTTTTTAACCCATTTAGTCCTATATATTTATACTTTAGTCCTATAATCCGAGAAGTTCCTTGATGGGGTATTTATTGCTAATGAAGTAGTAGATGGTTGGAAGAAGGCTAAGCAACAAGGATTGATCATCAAGCTAGATTTTGAGAAAGCTTTCGATTCAGTTAACTGGGAGTTCCTGTTCTCTTTGATGTCCAGTTTTGGTTTTGGGACTAAATGGGTCTATTGGATTAAAACATGTGTATCTACATCTAGAATCTCCATCCTAGTCAATGGTTCTCCAACTAATGAGTTCTCTCCGCAAAGAGGACTACGTCAAGGCGACCCATTGTCACCCTTTCTCTTCAATATAGTGGCTGAGGGGATTAATATTCTACTAAATAGAGCACTAAATCTTGGCATCCTACATGGTGTCTCGGTTGGGGTTAATGGGGTTCTGTTATCACATCTTCAATTTGCTGATGACTCAATTTTCTTCTGCAAGGCTGATATGGACCAGGTGGTGATTGTCAAAAGACTCCTCCGGTGCTTTGAAGTCCTTTCGAGGCTTAGAATAAATTATCACAAGAGTGTTGTGTGTGGTGTAGGTGTGAATGATGAGTATCTAAATGAAATTGCCAGTCTCTTGAACTGTCAGGTGCAAAGCTTGCCACTGAAATTTTTGGGGCTACCTTTAGGAGCCAACTCGGGTAGAAAATCAACCTGGAAGCCTGTGCTTGATAATATTAGATGTAGGCTTTCAGGTTGGAAGAGGAAAATGTTGTCCTTTGCTGGGAGGTTAACCTTGATCAAGTCTGTCCTTTCTAGCCTCCCGGTGTACTATCTTTCCCTTTTCAAGATGCCCGAAGGCGTGGCTTGTGAAATTGAAAAGATTGAGGCTGCTTTCTTATGGGGTGGTGATGGCCTAAAAAGAAAAGTTCATCTGGTAAAATGGGTTGAGGTTACAAAGAGTGTTGCCCAAGGGCGTCTGGCATCAGAAGGATCGGGGATGTCAATGCATGTCTGCTTCTAAAATGGTGGTGGAAATTTGGAAATCAAATCTCAGCATTATGGAGGAAAGTTATCTGTAGCAAGTATAAAATTGAGGTCCAGTGTTGGCATCCTCCTGTGCAATCCTCCTACAAGTTCTCTAAGGTATGGAAGGATATCACCTGTATAGGAGTCCATAGCGCTCATACGTTTCAATTCTTCCTGGATAACTGCCAAATCAAGGTTGGAAATGGTAGTCGTATTAGATTTTGGCATGACAAGTGGTGTGGATCTACCTATCTAAAGGAGGAATTCCCCTCTCTCTTCAACCTGTCTGTTGATAAGAATGGTTCTCTTCAACATTTCTATGCCAGGAAAACCAGCACTTCAGTTTGGAACTTTCCATATAGAAGAAACCTCTATGCCTGGGAAGAGACCAGTGAAGCTAGGTTGATTACAATGTTATCTTCTGCCCCCCCTTTGTGCCTCTCCAGTCCTGACAGCCTGGTGTGGTTTGCTGTGGGTCCAGGTTCTTGTGTTTTCTCTGTGTCCTCCCTATATTCTCTTTGTAATTCTCTCCTTGGGCCTCACCTCAACATCAGTGAATTCATCTGGAGCAATACCTTACCTCCCAAAGTTCAGTTTTTTGGATGGTTAGCTTGGAAAAACAGAGTTAAAACAGTGGTGTTTCTGCTCGATATTGGTATCCTAGGTAGCAATGTTTCTCCTTTATGTCCTCTCTGCAAAGTGGCCTCTGAATCTGTGTCTCATGTTTTGCTCCATTGTCATTTCTCTTGGACCATTTGGTCATCTGTGCTATTTGAGTGGGGGCTCAGTTGGTGTATCCCTCAATCTGCAGCAGTTCTGTTTAACTGGTGGATGGGGGTTAAGCTCAAGCACTCTCTCAGGAAATTCTGGGGAGCAATCCCACTGGTTGTACTGTGGTCCCTTTGGAGGCTAAGGAATGAATGTGTTTTTTGAGATGCTCATCCTAATGCTGTAGAATTGTGGGAACTTATTAAGATCAGATTGGCTCTTTGGCTTAGAGCTTCTATCAAGGATTTCCCCTTCACAGTTGAGGATGTGGTTCTCAATTGGCGTCAAATCAGGCTATGTTATTCAATTTAAAAGGAATCTGCCACTGTCCTGTTCAGTTTCAGCTCCAGTGGTGATCTGCTGCTGTTATCCCAGTGGATGATCTGCAATTAGTGATTTGTCATTCCAGTGGGTGATCACAGTGCTGTTTTGCTGGTGTTGTGTTGTTGGTATTGTGTAGCTGACCTGGTGATTGATACCCCAGCGGGATTGTTGCTGAATTGGTGATTTTATGATCTGGTAGAGTGGCTGATTTTTGGGTGCTTGTTGCTGTCTTGCTGACTTGTTTGTTGCTCCAGTTGGTAGAGTTGAGTTGTTCTCTGCCTTGCTGACTTGGAATTCTTGGCTGTTTGGGGTTCTATCCCGCCAGTGGGTGATCTCCATCTGGTAGTGTTGCTAATTTTTGTGGGGAAAGTGATGGTAGAGTTGAGTTGTTCTCTGTCTTGCTGACTTGGAGTTCTTGGTTGTATGGAGTTCTTTTTGTTCTCTCTTCTTGTTGGTTTCTCACCAACTGGAGCTTTGAGCTTGTCCTAGCTCTGAGCTCCTCTTTATTGATGTATTCTATCATTATGTTGTTTCATCAATAAAGATTTTTTTGCCGATAAAAAAAAAAATATATATTTATACTTTTATTTCATAAAGTCTTTTTTCTTGATTTACATTATTTTCTTAGACTCTTATACCCTTATATTTAATGTTGATATTTAATATTGGGGAAGGATAGAGAAGGGAAAGGACCAATATATAGGAAATTTTATACACAAATTAAATAATATTGATGTTATTATTATATATTATTATATAATGTGAATATATTTTTAATTGACAACACATTAAAAACAATGTGAACATTCTCTCTCATCTGATGTGAACGTTCACAACACCTTTCCGAAAAATTTTCTCTCATCTAATGTAGTGATGTGAACGTTCACAACATATGAACCTTCTTATTCTTAATTGACAACACATTAAAATAATGTTTATTATATTTTTAATTGACAACGCATTCTTATTCATAACATGTAGTGATGTGAACATTCACAATATGTGAACATTCTCTCTCACCTAACATAGTGGTGTGAACGTTCACATTCGTATGTTTTAGTATGAATATTCACATCATGTAATTAACTACACAATGACAAAAATTTATTTCAAATTAATATGAATATAATGATGTGAATATTCACATCATGTAATTGACAACATAATGACAAAAATTCATTTCAAATTAATATGAATATAATGATAGTCAACATCTTGATGTATGGGAACTACCAAAATATAATGACAATCAACATTAAATACCAACATTAATAAGGGGTAGGAGAGATTGAGGGTATTTTGGCTTTCTTAGCTCAAATAAGACCTAATGCAATAGTCAAAAACAATATAGGTTGGATGGAATGAAACTCTTAAAAAGAGAATTTATTAAAAAAGCTTCCTTAATAAATTATCAATAAAATATCAACTAAACACAATATTAAGTGAGTCTCACGCCAAATGGTAGAATCTACCTTGGTAAGTGATCATTTTCTCAATTTAAAAGCCAAGTTTGGCATCTAAAATAATACAAAAAGTTAAAAAGTCACTATCCTATTTAAGTCACATCATCTTATTTAAATCACATCAGCTCTCTAACACATCACATCAAACCCAACCCAAACCCAACCCATATAAGCCAATAAGTCAAAAAGTGCACTTTTTTAGAATATCCCAAACCAACCCTTAAGAAATTTGAATAAATTTCAAAATTTATCCCAATTTTTTAGTTATGGGATGAAATTTACATTTTTTTTTTCTTACAGTTTCTCAATTTATTTTTTTTTTTTTTATAAAATTCCCTAGTTTTGTATGAAAATTTTTAGTTTCTCTAAACTAAGTAATTCATCAATATTTTTTTTGAATTTTATGCAAAACATATTGGATGATATTTCGTTATTTCATCTTAATTTTTGGTTTTGCGATTATTTTTTATTTTTGGGTGATGAAATTTCATTATTTCATCCTGATTTTTGGATTTTGGGATGCCAATATTTTTCCGATTTGGGGATGAAAATATTTTAGTTTGGGTGATGAAATTTATTTGTTTCATCCTAATTCTAAGTATATAATTGCAAAAATTTTGTATTAAATTTGTTGGTTTAAGCAACTAAGAAATAAATTAGTACGAAAAAGCTACATTACACACCACACCATAAGAAAAGTTATCAATTTTTACGGTATCAGTTAGGAAACGTTATGGTATAATTTATTTATTTATTTATTTTGGCGAATTACACTAACCGTTTTTATAGTTTGGGACTCGTATTACTTTAATTCCTAACTTTTCAATTATTATACATTTAACCTTAAATTTTGAATCTTATTTCAAATAAGAACAATTGAAGATACTATTACTCAATTTCAAGGGCAAAATCGTCAATTTGATAAAATATAAAGTAATTTGACAAAAATAAATGTTAAAAAAATATTTTTGAATTTAAAAAAATTATTTCTTCACACCAAAGATAAAATTATGTAAAATTGATAAATTTTTTATACATTTATTTATTTTACCAAATTAATTTTGAATGTGTTTGGATGATGATCATGTAATGAGTGGTTGTTTTTAGGGGTACTTACGTGTAGGTCTTAATAAGTAGACTTATTGTCTAATAGGTCCTATGAGAAAAAATTGTCATAAAAAATGTCACTAATTGTAAGTTTTAGCGACAATTTATAAAAATTATGACCAAAAAGTCACTAATTGTCAATTTTTAGCGACGTATGTAAAAAAGTGTCACAAAAAAATATTTTTAGCGACAATTTTATTAAGACTTATTTTCAATAGGACTTGATGAGAATTAAGTCTAATTATTAGGGCCTATTGGTACTTTACCCTTGTTTTTATTGATACTTTTCGATGATTATCATGTAATAGATAGTTGTATTTGTTATTAGTAGATATTTTTGAATGATTATTATGTAATAGATGATTATTAGACTTTTAATGTGTATTCGATATATTCAATATATGAAATGTTTTTAGTCTTAGATTTTTTTGATTTAATAGATTAGTTTAATAGTGATATCAAAGTTATCATCATATTTGACTTTTGAAAAAATAGAAACTAATTTAACGAAAATAAAAGTAACCACCCATTACATGATCATCATCCAAACATATACTAAAATTAATTTGGTAAAATAAATAAATAAATATGTAAAAGATTTATCAATTTGATATAATTTTATTTTTTAAAAAAAAATTCAAAAATATTTTTTGACATTATTTTTGTCAAACTAGTTTATATTTTATCAAATTGACGACTTTACCCTTGAAATTGAGCAATGGTATCTTCAATTGTCCTTATTTGTAACGAAATTCAAAATTAAGGATCAAACGTATCACAATTGAAGAGTTAGGGATGAAAGTGACACAAGTCTCAAACTATAGAGACTGTTAGTGTAATTCGTCATTTTTTTTCTGTTAATCGATAGGAGAGTAATTATAAATATGAGAGATATTCTATCAAACATTACTAAGGTCTTGTTTGGGAACATGTTATTTTAATAATTTTTTAATTTTTTGGCTAAAATATGAGGTAAAAAAATTAATATGTTCAGAATGATTTTTTGATTTTTTACAAAAAGATGTGTAAAAAATAGAGAGAAAATGAAATCTTTGACTTTGTTTTGTATTATTTGTTAGATTTTTAGATTTTTTAAATAATTTTTTGATTTTTAGACTAAAATTGATATTGCCAAACAAAACCTAGGCATGATAATAGCTACAAAGGCCTATTTTGGGAAGATTGTAAAAAGTGACTTTTTGATTTTTAACCGAGCTTTTGGCTTTTTTAGACAAATGATTTGGAAAATTGGTAAAAGTTGACTTTTGGCTTTTGTGATTAATATTTGTTGATGATGTCAAATGATAATAAAATGACCATACTATCCCCATTTAGTTTAAAATATTTACAACTTCACCCATGTAACATATTTTGACTCATGAGGGGTAGAATTGTAATTTTATCATTGACTAAAAACCAACTTCCCAAATGAAAAAAAAAAATTCAAAAAAAGCCAACTTTTAACTTTTATTACAAATCAAAAACAGTAAAAGCCAACTTCCCAAAAACAAGCCAAAGTCAACCAACACCAAGCCTGACAATTAATCACTAATCCCAAAGTAAGCCCAACAACTATTACTAACCTACATGCAAACCTCATAAGGGGGTGAAACAAACTACAGCAAAAGGGTATCAAACATCTCTCAATTAAAATTGAATCTGCAATCTCACGTTACAAAATGGTGTTATATAATCAATAGGTTAAATACCCTGATCCGTTATGGTATAATTATGAAGGGCACAACATAAAATATATATATATATATATATATGTAATGAACTGCTATAGTAGTGTTATGAATATCAAAATATTACGAACCATTGTGAATTTTTTTTTGTTACAAATTATTGTGGTATAATTATTAGAGTTTTACTATATGCACATTTTACGAGTGTAAATTTTTTTTCCCCAAATAGTATATATATTGTGTAATATAGAATTCTTCTACTATATATATATATATATAAGTTGGGTCATTCTACAATACACATTGCTTTTTGAGATGTACCATATACAAATCACTACAAAAAAATTTGTTTTTGCGACGGAAAAACGCCGTCGCAAATGCCCCAAACGCCGTCTCAAAAGGTTTTTGCGACGGTAAAATGACTTTTTGCGACGGCAAATGGGGGTCGCAACAAAGGGGGTTGCAAAAGGGTTTTAGCGACGGCAAGTGCCGTCGCCTTTGTTTTTGCGACGGGAAAATTCCTTTTTTGAGACGGAAAATTTCTGTCGCCAATAATGGTGGAAAATCTGAGTTTTTTTGCGACGGCACAGTATTGCCGTCGCTAAAAGGGTTTTTTGCGACGGCAAAAATACCCGTCGCTAAAAGTGTCGTAGCTAATGACTATTATCGACGACAATGATACCGTCGCTAAAGGCCTTATTTTTCAATTCAATTCCCTACCTTTTGCGACATTATTGGTGCCGTCGCAAAAAGCCTAGTTCAATTTACTTTTTGAGACGGGTGTTCTGCCGTCTCAAAAAAAAATTTAAAAAAAAAAAACCTGTATTAAAATTATTAAAAATATAAAAATAACTTGTATTAAATAAAAAATAACTATAAAAAAAATCAAAAATTACATAATAATATAAATACATACATAAACAAAAATTGGCACATGATGAAAATTCATAATGTTGTTCCATTCATAACAATACATAAATAAAAATTCATAACAATAAAAATTATGCCACTACATAATGTCGCATCATACATATATAATGTTGTTCACAAATTTAAATAACATAAATTAAAAACAAAAGTTTTCATCATATGATTCTTCCGTGGGTTAATATTTTAATCTTTACACGCCTGCATTCCATAAGAAACAAACTGCTACTCCCGAAATATCTGAAAATAACAAAATAAAAATAATTAATGACAATATAATTGTGTTAATATTTTAATTACAAAAAAAACATAAAAAATTAACTACTATATATATATGCACATATGCATTATATATGGCTTTTCTAACTATTTACTAGCTAATAGACCCTGAAAAATTGTTCAAATCATACATGATATTAAACATCCAGCTGAAACATGCTATTCTAAGGAAAGGGACCTTGAGTAGCTCTACTATATTTGAAAATTTGTTTGCAGTCAGGCCTCAGCAAAGATTCACTTTTCAGAAGGAAATAATAGATGCAAATGTCAATGCACTCCTGAAGACATATTGTCTACTTCAGCAATATTTCACGCATGTAAAAAATTCAAGATGCCATTTTAAATAGGCCAAACCAAAAAACACACCTACATACCTTTTCTAGTGCTAGAGCAAGTTTCGAGAGATTTGGATAAATGCTTCTCGCACTCAAAAGGATCTGATTCACAGAAGGTTCAATGAAATAAGTCATACGAAAACATAATACGACTTAGATACAGATATTTGCTAGGCATAACATATATTTAAACATAGAGAGCAGTAAGCAATTGTTTCAGCAAAAATAAGCCCAACATGAAACAACCCTAGGATGCCCTTCCCTCAACAAGGCAATCTCCAAAACTAACAAACAAATAAAATTTGGGATTCCACTAATTCAAAACCTCAAATAAGGTTTGAACCATCACCAGAATTCAGTGCACAGTAGTAACCAATTACGAGATTGTTGAAGTTATTAGGCAGGGTACAACAAAATGAAACATGATACTCATAATGGACAAGTATGATCACCTCACAAAGCCTCTGCAGGGTAAAAGGAGGACCTTCTATAAAGTTGAGAAGAGCTGCAGAGGAGAATAAACATTCTGTGAATGCTTTCAACAATATATTACCAAAATTTCAGATTAGGAGAACAAATACATATATAGCTAGAAAATATCACTAATATACACAATCACAAATATCCAAAATATCCATCAGTATTATGGAGTTATGCACAACACCCTTCCAGCCTTTATAATGGTTTACTATGCATGAATTCAACAGAGATATGGCTCTTAACAGAGTTGACAGAAATAGAAAGTTACAAGTAACTAGCCACAAGGAGCAGGTTTTGAGGCCTTTTGAGATCAGTGAAGAGTATGGTTACAAGCATTCAGGGAACCAATACAAAGAAGTTATATTTTGATTTTCTCCTTTTTTTCATTTTTTATTTTTTATTTTTGAAGAAAAAAAAAATATTTATGACTCATACAATATATAATCTTGAAGTATACAAACAAAAGAAATAACTTGCAAATGCATGACATGCGAAGCTACATATGAATTTCTAACTTTGTACTAGCCTATGATCTTTTCCTCACGTCATTTAAGTTTGTTGGTAAAGCAGTAACACATGCATATCAGATTAGGAAAATACAATTTAAGCATTGCACTGCTAATTGGAAACACATGGCCATTATAGGGGATCTCTTCTACCCACTGTTTTTTTTCTTGGTTTCAGTGAGAGAAATTCTAAAATAAGTTTATGAAAACTATATATTTACTTATATTTTTCATATCATCAAAAGTTCCATTTGAAAATTAACAAACAAGACTCCATAAATAGCACAAGCCCCTTGCAGATCATATGCTTTGCACATACATATGCCCTTTGTGACTGCATATTGATGGAGGGGAGAGATCATAATCATAGAGACTGACCTGAATCGTTATTTATATGGTTTTACACCCAAAAAAATGGGGATAAAACATCCACCATAATTTCCATTAATGGCAAAACCAAATCCATCAATGATGAAATAAATAAACAATTCTTCTCTTTTCAACCTCCTCAAAAGGATAAGGAGAAACCCCCTAATTTTCCCAATACACAACTAGATTATAGAGCATCTCCAGACAATCTTCCCTATAGTGTGCAAAGCACATGCTATAATGCAGTTAATTCCTCAACACAAGATATCAAAAGAATAATTAAATAAATCCAATTATGTACAGTGAGCAATTTAACAATCATCATAAAATTGGCATGTTAAAATTTTCAATGTACTAAACAAAATGATACGCTAAGACTTAACCACAACCAACCCCAGCCACACTATCCCCATCCCACCAATACCTCTTCTTCCCTCCCCAAGGCAGAGTTCTCATCCATAAGGCAGGGTAGAACCTCCATAGTTTAAACCTTGGTACTGAAACAAGCAGATTACATGAAACTCTTCTACAACTAAAATCTATATTGATTACATCTTCATGTCAATGACTAGCCATTGCGAAAATTAATGAAAAGAATAGAGAACACATGCATGCACCATACATAGAAAGAAAGAGAAAGAAAGCAACTTTCACTTACTTTTCACAAGCACCCTTCCTAAACTTTTCAGCCTATCTAACTGGGAAGACATTGCCTTCATAGTAAAAGATGTAGGTCCAAATCCCACAAACTTTGAACCCAAAAGGAATCCTATATAGAGTCTCCTATATAGAGTATAATAAAAAGAAGAATGAAATAAAATTCTTTATTTTAAAACCTAAAACACTTCATTAGTTTTGACCAATCTCTAAAACATCTTTTCACATTTGTGACAATAATCATGATAAAACATGGAAAATAAGGTTTAAAAAAAATAGCATTTCCAACTCCAAACAAAATTATCCTTGAATTACTTTTACCAAACATATTTCAAATGCTGGTCAAGGTGGAGTCCCGTCCACCTCCATTTTTTTTCATAGCCATCTCTGAAAGAACATGAAGTACATTACAAGATTAATTTCTCATTAGAGTTTTGTAAAGTAGAATTACCACCCCCAGCTCTGCAGAAAGTACAAGTCTGGTATTTTCTTCTAAACTTAATTTCTACTTTGGTGTTTCTTTCAATTCAAACAATCTTGATAGACATCCCACCTCACCCTTGTGGGAAGAGCAAAGAAATTTTTAAAATAACAAGCCCACAAGAAATCTGTGATTGTTAAAAAATTAAAACAAAAAATATTAAAATTTGATAATGTGTTCATCCTTGTTAAGCCTCCGATTTTTATTTTGTAGCCACTACCATCCCAATACTAACTTTTCCAAAATGCCAAGTTAATAAATTTAACCCAAATATATATGTATATACATTTTAAGGCCCATTACCTTCACATTGATCCGAACAAACCCTGTGAGGCCATAGGAGTGTGCAAATATCAACATGACATTTGCTTCTCGACAGATTCTATCCAACTTCACCATTGAATCTTCTGCTAGTTGATAGTGTAATATGAGCATCCCCATTGAAGAGGAAAATTTCAGAGGAACAAAAAAAAAAAAAAAGAGGCAAATTACTAATCATACAAAACAGTGTATCAAGGAGCGGGAAAGCCATCAAGGCACCAAATGTCAACCCACTGGTCTAAATCAACAGCAATGTTAACATGTACACATCATAAAATCACAATACCATTTGTTGTTGATCAGAAAATAATAATAATAATAAATAAAATAAAATCACAATACCACCAACTAAAAGGAAACAACAGAACATTAAACCCAACATATATATCAAATCCCAAAAGTTCGTAATGTTGTCAAAAAAATATGAAGAATTTTATAATTTCTTTTTAATTTTTTAGATCTGGAGGAGTCAATACATGGTTGACTGGCTCAAATCGAACACACACACACACACACACACACACACACACACACACACACAACGAGAGTGTGTGTGTGTGTGTGAGAGAGAGAGAGAGAGAGAGAGAGAAATGGAACCTGGAAAGGCTTGATACGCATTAGCGTAGGGTTCGGAGGCGCCTGGGGGAGGAACAGGTTGAGGGAAGCCGATGGCGGGCTGAGGATGAGGAGGAGGAGGGTAGTTGGAAACTCCCTGGAAGGTTCTGTAGTGAGGTTGAGGCGGATCGGCGCTGGCGACTCCTCTCTCCTTTCCCCCTTCACCCATCTTTTCTTTTCCCCAAAATACACTAAAAACTTCTAGGGTTTCTTAGATGATAAGTGAAGAAGATGATGGCCAAGATCACACCCTAGTCTGCCGCCGCACGCCACAGAGAGAGAGAGAGAGAGAGAGAGAGAGAGATAAGAGGAGATTAGGGATTTTTTGTTCTTGAGATCGGGGATTTTTGGTTGAGGAGGGAAAACCGAGCGGGAATGGGAAAAAAAGGGCTAGCCTCATATTATTTTTATTTATTTATTTATTTTATTTTTATTTTTATTTTTGTCACAAATGAATATTTAAACAACAAAACAAAACGGTACCATTTAATCTTTTTTTTTCTTTTTTTACGACAGGAGTTATCGTTGCTAAAAAAAAAAATTTTTTGTTAAAATAATTTTTTTGTTTTTGTAGTTAATGACATTTTTTTTATTTTTCATTTTTTTTTAGTTACTAAGGTTGAAAATTTATTTGTTTCATTTTTTTTTAATGAAATTTTTATTTTTATTTTTATTTTTTTTTTGGTAGAAGTAGGGGTAATATTTTAATGAAAAATATTTTCCGTTACAATAAAGTTAATTTTTTTTTGTCAATGAAAAATATGTTTTTGTGGCCCTTTTTTTTTTTTTGTTACTAAAAATCAAGAACTAATTTTTTGTGGTAGAAGAAAGTGAGTGGCAGTAGTCGTGAAAGTGGTGGACAAGAGGTGGTGGTGGTGGTGGTGGTGGTGGTGGTGATGGTGGTGGTGATGGCGATGGCAAAGGCGAAGGAGATTAGTGGTGAAGTTGTAGTAGTGGTAGAGGAGATGGAGTGGTTGTGGTGGAGGAGAGGTAATGATAGTAGTAGTGGCAGCAGTAGTAGTGGTGGCGATGGTGGTAGTAATGGTAATCGTAGAGGTGGAGTGGCAACAGTGGTAATAGTGGCGATAGTGGAATGGCATTTGCAGTAGTGGTAAATGTGGTAGAGGAGATGGGTGGTGAGAGAGAGAGTTGAGTGAGAGATAGATAGAGAGACAGAGACAAAGTGATAAGCGAGAAAGAGACAAAGTGGTCGCTAAAAGTACATTTTCTTGTAATAATCGATAAATTAAGAGGGAGCTCAATAAATAGAGAAGAGATGAGGGAGAGGGTGAGCAAGGCGAAACAGTGAGGGAGAGAGAGAGAAACAAACAGACAGACAAACAGACAAGTAGACAGATAAAGAGAAGAGTGATGAGTGAGAGAGACAAAGACTGAGAGAGAAAGAGATAGAGAAGACAAAGAGAGAGAGACAGAAAAAGATAGAAAAAATAAGAGATGAGCAAGAGATAAACAAAAAGAGAGAGAGAGAAAGCGAAAAGAGATTAACGAGAGAGAGACATAGAAAAAAAAGAGATAGAGAGAGAAGAGAGATGAATGAGAGAGAGAGACAAAAAAAGAGAGAAACAAAAGATGAGCGAAAGAGAGAGAGAGAGAGAGCGAAAAGAGATAAACGAGCGAAAAAATTATTATTATTTTTTTATTTGGTAGAAGTAGGGATAATATTTTCCATTAAAATAAAGTTAATTTTTTGTGGTCAATGTGGCATTTGCAGTGGTAGTAGTGGTAATAATGGAATGGCATTTGCAGTAGTGGTGAATGTGGTAGAGAAGATGGGTGGTGAGAGAGAGATGAGTGGGAGACAGATAGAGAAGAGAGATAGAGAGATAGAAAGAGAAGAGCGATGAGTGAGAGAGAGACAGGGAGAGAGAGATAGACAGAAAAAGAGATAGAGAGAGAAAGAGAAAGAGAGAGAGAGAGAGAGAGATAGAAATAGAGGGAAAGATAAAAAAAATAGAGAAATAAGAGATGAGCGAGAGATAGACAAAAAGAGAGAAATAGAGCGAAAAGAGATGAGCGAGAGAGAGACACAGAAAAAGAGAGAGAGAGAAGAAGAGAGAGAGAGATAGAGAGAGAGAGATAGAGAGAGAGAGATAGACGAGAGACACAGAGAAAAATGAGAGAGAGAAACAGACAGACAGAGAAAGAAGAGTGATGAGTGAAAGAGATAAAGAGAAGAGAGAGAGATAGAGACAGAGAGACATGAAGATGAAAAAATGAATGAAAAGAGAAAAGTTATATCAAAAGAGTAAGAAGACATTGTTTTTTTAATTTTTTTTTTTTTGCGACAGAAAAAAGTACTAGAATTTATTCAAACCATTTTGTGACTGTATATATATGAAGCTGTCTCAAAACCACAATCACTATGCTAGGTTAGAGTTTTCCAAAAACTCTTTTGAGAAAATTATATTTTCTTGTTTTCCATGTTATATTGTTTTTACTGAATTTTTTTAATATTTTAAGTATTTTTTTTAAAATTTTAGACGCACCTAACATAAATACACCTAAAAATTTAAAATATTGTAAAAAAAATCTTTTAAAAATTCACTAAATACCAAAAATACAATAATTCAATACATTTTTTTTTTGTATTTTTATGTATTTATTAATTTTTAAAAAAAATTTTTCATAATTTTTTTTTAGATACATCTAAGTAAGGTGCATCTAAAAAATATATTTAAAATTTTAAAAATATTCACTAAAAATTAAAAAAAAAACACGAAAGTCACTTTTTGCGACGGCAGAAAATGCCGTCTCAAAAAAGCAGAGTATTTGCGACGGCACCATTTGCCGTCTCAAAAAAGCAGAGCATTTGCGACGGCACAATTTGCCGTCTCAAAAAAGCAGAGTATTTGCGATGGCAGAAAATACCGTCGCAAATGATCTCATTTTTTGAGACGGTAAATTGTGCCGTCGCAAATGCTCTGCTTTTTTGAGACGGCAAATGGTGTCGTCGCAAATACTCTGCTTTTTTGAGACGGCATTTTCTGCCGTCGCAAAAAGTGAGTTTTTGAGACGGCAAGTGTGCCGTCGCAAATAGTCCCGTCTCATATACCCACTTTTCTTGTACTGAATTGTGATATTTATGATGTTAGTATTACAAATGTCATAATTAAATTAGGTTTAAGTTATAACCAAAAAAAAATTTAACTAATTAATAACCAAACACTACTTGAGGTGTAATCAAAAGTCTTTTCGATCGTAATCAAATAATAATAATAATATGTCATAAAACCTCCTAAATCATAATCACAATAAAAATTATTAAAACTCATAATTAAATCATAATTAATATCACAAAGCGTTCTAATCCAATCATCATCAAATACATAGAAGTCATAAAAATTTATCATACAATAATAACATTGTGCAATTACGAAGGAATAATACTATATGCACTAATTAGTGTACACACTAGTGTACCAACAGATGATGTGGCATAATTTTAGAGGTTTTGAGTATTTGTAATTTGTATAATAAATAAAGTCATTAATGATATCATAACACTGGTTGATACACTAGTGTGTATACTAATTAGTGCATGTAGCACCACCGGTTACGAAATGATTACAAGCCAAGAAGTGAATACACAAATATGAATCAACAATGATTTAGACCACTAAAAAAATACACCACTAATAACACTAATGCATTGGAAATGTGTTAGGACCTTTTGTTGTCAAATTCCATGGATCAAAACCAAGGTTGTAACAAGAGTTCTTTAAGAAGTTGGTTTCCTTCAAAAACAGGATTACTTTGGAGTTCTGCAAGAAGTTGGTTTTCTACAAGAAGTTGGTTTTCTTTCCTAACTAGGATTGCTTTGGTTTTCTATAAATAGTTGGGTTTCTCCCAAATCTAGGCTATTCATTGATTCATTCATTGAATCTCTCCAGATCTTCTTTTTGGTTCTTAAGGGTTATATCTGGAGATATTTTTTTAAGTTTTCTTTGATGTTTTTATTGAGTATTCAACTCATGGTTTAAAGAGAGTACATCAAAGGTTTGTTTGTTATACACAAAAGAGAGAGTTGTTATTCAGTTGTGAATTCTGAAGAATTCGAGCCTGAAGCTTTGGTGGAATCCGGAGTGGCTCATCAGAAAGACAATTCCGTGCTGAAGATGGGGTTGGAAGAGGCACATAGAGGTTGGTTCAATTAGGCGTTGTGGATTCGCTAGATAATTGAGAGTGATACCTGTGTAATTCCTTTAAATCTTCTTAGTGGATTGTTCTTGTGGCAGTTGCCCGTGGTTTTTTGATCACAATTGGAAGGTGTCCAATTGTGGTTTTTCCACGTAAAATCTTTGTGTCTCTTTCTCTTGATTGTTTGATTGGGATTGTTATATTTTGCTTAAAATTGGTACATAATCACAAATCAACATCTAGGGTTTCTAGATTTTTCAATTGGTATCAGAGCGGGTCGTTCTATTTTTTTTAAAAAAATTCTTTTGGATCGCTTTATTTATTTATTTTTTTTAAAAAAAATATCGTTTAGAACGAGATCTTGTTTGATTTGTGATAATGGATACAATTCGTGAGGGAAATTCCTATGAAAATTTTTTTTAAAAAAATCCAAAAAGATTTTCTTAGTATGGTTTTGCAAGCTTGAAATTTGTGAGATGTCCTTGGTGCATATTGGAATTGATGAGAATAACCATTACATGTTAATATATGTGTGCTTTCTGTAGTCATTACTCATTTTGGAGTGTGTGTTTTTTGATTAGTATGTCTCATTCTGTACACACTCTTGGATTAGTAAATATTGGAGTCTTTCGCCTTAGTGATTATTTTTTATGGGCTTTTGGCATTGTATCTTTTGCTTTTCTAGAGGAATTGACCTATACTAGCATATCATGGGTGATGTTGAGTCTCTTAACCACCTTCCATCTTTTTGCATCTCCACGGCTTTCCCCTCTATTTTTTGTAGTCCAACCATGAGGAAAAGGCTACCTCAGAGTCACCAACCAGGCCATCTTTATTATATCCATGCTTCTCTGGTTCGGTTTCCATACTCTTGAGCGTGTCAGCCGCCAATGAATGTGCAAAAGAAAGAAAGAGAAAAAAAAATGTGCAAAAGAAAGAAAGAAAAAAAAATGTGCAAAAGAAAAAAAAGAAAAGAAAAGAAAAAGATGTGAAAAAAAAGGAAAACTAAAGGATTCATTGATTGAGGGGGAGCCTCCGCCTTTACTCACCAAATACCCCTTGATTCCTAGTGGTTTGACTTTCCTTAGTTGTGCTTAGATTCTCTTGTCGGAGGTCCAACTTTTATATCACTACTAGGATTTGAATCTTGTGTTTGTCGAACTCCAAGAGTCACACACACACTTTTATCATGGGATCTATGCTTTTCACATATTGCATCACTTTCTTTTATGAGGAATTTTCTAGAGACTGTGCACATTGTGTTTTCAAGTAATTATGCTTCTTGGATAGTCTTGTGTGTATTAAGGTACTAATATGAAATTCCTTGTCTGCTCCACCATATTATTTTTTGTCGTTTTTCTTCTTATTCACTGTTTTCAGTGTTTGTGGTTGTTTTTTAATGAGGGGGAGTTTGGTTCATCATTACTAGTGTTTGATGTATATTGATGGTACAGTAGTTTGGTTGATGGTACAGTGTTTTTACTTTTGCTTATATCCTTCTTTGGTACAGTTGGATTGTTAGTATTTTGTTTATGGATTGATTTATATTTTGTTATTTAATCCAGTTCCACATATTTTGGTTGGCTTGTGTGTGGTTATTTTATTTCAGGATAATTGTTCAAGAGCATGGATTTGAGTGTTGGTTCATAGTTAGTGGTGCTGCTTGAGAGATTTTGTTAGGAAATTTGTTTTAGATTGGTTTTATCCAGGATTTGACAAAGGGGGAGATTGTTAGGACCTTTTGTTGTCAAATTCCATGGATCAAAACCAAAGTTGTAACAAGAGTTCTTTAAGAAATTGGTTTCCTTCAAAAACAGGATTACTTTGGAGTTCTGCAAGAAGTTGATTTTCTACAAGAAGTTGGTTTTCTTTCCTAACTAGGATTGCTTTGGTTTTCTATAAATAGTTGGGTTTCTCCCAAATCTAAGCTATTCATTGATTCATTCATTGAATCTCTCCAGATCTTCTTTTTGGTTCTTAAGGGTTATATCTGGAGATATTTTTTTAAGTTTTCTTTGATGTTTTTATTGAGTATTCAACTCATGGTTTAAAGAGAGTACATCAAAGGTTTGTTTGTTATACACAAAAGAGAGAGTTGTTATTCAGTTGTGAATTCTGAAGAATTCGAGCCTGAAGCTTTGGTGGAATCCGGAGTGGCTCATCAGAAAGACAATTCCGTGCTGAAGATGGGGTTGGAAGAGGCACATAGAGGTTGGTTCAATTAGGCGTTGTGGATTCGCTAGATAATTGAGAGTGATACCTGTGTAATTCCTTTAAATCTTCTTAGTGGATTGTTCTTGTGGCAGTTGCCCGTGGTTTTTTGATCACAATTGGAAGGTGTCCAATTGTGGTTTTTCCACGTAAAATCTTTGTGTCTCTTTCTCTTGATTGTTTGATTGGGATTGTTATATTTTGCTTAAAATTGGTACATAATCACAAATCAACATCTAGGGTTTCTAGATTTTTCAAAATGGTAAAAAAAGAAACGAAAAAAAAAGAAACAAGGCATAGAAAGTGGGCGGGGTCCACTGCCACATCATTAGTGCTCCTTCTAGTGCTTTATTTCTAGTGCTCCCAAGCATTTTTCAATATGAATACAGAATACAACTATTTATAAACAATTAATAGGTGATACGATACCATATATATATATATATATTTGATGTATATAAATATAAACTTAAAATATATAAATATAAAACATATCAAAATGTATGTAGGTGTATTTATTATTTTTTTTTTCTCTCTCGTTTGATTCTATATATTTTACTTGAATAATTCTAAATGAATTTTTTTAAATTAAAAAAAAAAAACAAACAAACAAACAAAAAACACACACAATTGTGTTACGAGATTTGTCTACACACACAACATGCATATTCTTGAAGTGTCGGTTTGTCCACACACACACAACATGCATGTTTTTGAAGTGTCTCAACGTGATTTTGTAAATAAATAAATTTGAAAAGAAAGCATAAAAAAATACAAAAAAGTTAATAGGCCATGTAATGTGTCCAACATGTGACATATTTTGAAGTGTTTGTATTTCTTAAACTATCTTCTAAAAATATCTAAAATCTTATATATACAAATAAAATTAGTGTGTATTTCAAATTCAACTTGTTGTGTATGAAAGAATTTAGAATAAACATGGAGCTTAGGCTAGGTTTGTTTTAAGATTTAGATTGAAAGAAATTATGAGTACGACAAAATTTAATAAGTAGATTAATAGTGGGGTGGTTTAGGTTGGAAATATAAAATAAATTGTATTTGCTTGTTTAGTAGTATAAGGGTTTGTTTCATAAGGTATTATAGCATATATAATTGAGATTATTATCCACGAGACTCAGATTATGTGTTTTGTTGCAATTTTTATTATTAGGATTAGGTTTCCATGGACATTCTATTCAACAAAATTGATGAATTTTTAATATTACAACTAATAATGCAAAACAAACATATAATTGAGGTTATATATATATATATATATATATTGCAAAACAAATATGGACAAAAGAGAATTATTTAGAGAGATTTACCAATAAATCCCAAATGTTAAACTTATGAACCAATTGGTCCCAATTTTTTTTCTAATAAACCGTTTAGTCCTTGGATATTTTGAGAGACCTTAATGCCCTCATTTAGATGTTATTAGATGCATGCTCTTTATGAGGGTGTGTCACGTGCCACATACAATATGTCACGTGACACACACAATGGGTGTCACACATCAACAAAGTACACCAAGGCTCTTTATGAGGGTGTGTCACGTGACACACAATATGTCACGTGACACGCACAATGGGTGTTACATATCAACAAAGTACACTAAGGCTCTTTATGCTTTTTGCCTTGGAGTGTCACGTGACACACACAATGGGTGTCACATATCAACAAAGTACACTAAGGCTCTTTATGCTTTTTGCCTTGGAGTGTCACGTTACACACACAATATGTCACATGACACACACAATGGGTGCCACACATCAACAGAGTACACTAAGGCTCTTTATGCTTTTTACCTTGGAATGATGTATGTCACGCGACACACACACAGAAGGGTATAATTGACCACTCAATGTTACTAAACAAAGGAAATAGGATCAACTGGTAAGATATTTTCCCACTAATAGGACTAATAGGATCAACTGGTAAAATCTTTAATATATAAAAGGCAACTTTTATTTTTTATAGAATAAATGTATCATCATTGTGTTTGATTTCAATTTTTTGGATTCAATTTTCTGAAAATTAAGTTTTTTGTTTTTCATATATATATATATTTTTTATTTTTAGTGAATATTTTTAAAATTTTAAGCAACTTTTTTTTTTTTACTTTTTTAGATACATCTTACTTAGATGTATTTAAAAAATAAAATATTTATAAAAAAATATTTTAAAAAATTAATAAATACACAAGAATACAAAAAAATGTATTGATTTTTTTTGTATTTTTGGTATTTAGTTAATTTTTTTTTTAAATTTCACAAATATTATACTTTTTAAGTGTATTTATGTTAGATGTATCTACAAATTAAAAAAAAAATTACTTAAAATATTAAAAAAATTCAGTAAAGATAAAAAAAAAATACGAAAAACAAAAAAATTTAATTTTCTAAAAAGTAAATTCAAAAAACTGAAACTAAATAAGTTGAGTATTTTTATCTCCAAATCTCATATAATTAAATTGTGAAAACCCATCCCTCCACACTATCCCCATCATTTCATCTGTATACTACTGTAAAATTGATTGTGAAGCCCAACCCTCCACCCTACCCTCGTCATTTTTGTTTCTACAGAGAAAATCTATAGCGGTCACGGGCCTAAATAATTGGAGTATATCATGCGAATAGTGGGACAAGGCAGTTCGGCCAGTGTTCACGAAACTATCCTTTCGGATGGTAAAAATGTGAGATCTAGGATTTCAGTCTATAGAGCCGCATCGACTTTTTTCTGGTAAAATTAATTAATTCACATATCCTATCGTATAAAATAAATAAATAATAAAAAAAAGTGAATAGTGGAATAGAGTTCTCGTGGGTGTGATGTTTTTGATCCTTCACGCTTCTAACAATTGGACTTAATTCCTGTCAAATCTTATTGAAAATAAGTTTTAGTAGTTTTAGACGATTTTTTAGATATCTCTAAAAATTGATAATTAGTGATTTTTTTGTTTAAGATTTTTATAAATTGTCACTAAAACTTACAATTA
The DNA here is from genome assembly GCA_030407325.1 of Camellia japonica. Lineage (NCBI taxonomy): Eukaryota > Viridiplantae > Streptophyta > Magnoliopsida > Ericales > Theaceae > Camellia > Camellia japonica. The sequence continues at coordinate 143,120,190 of JAPPVO010000031.1, read as the reverse complement.
GTGACGTTTATCTGTGACGAATTTTTCAAAATGTCGCTGAAAGTTGAAAATTAGTAATTTTTTTGTGACAATTTTCTTAAACTATCGTCAAAACTTATAATTAGTGACATTTTTTGTGACAATTTTCAAACTGTCACTGAAAATTAATAATTAGTGACGTTTTTTTAATAGTGTGTGATAAAAAATATCATTAATTATTATAAGACCTATTAGATAATAAGTAGGATCTATACGTGAGTCCCCAAAATATTTTGATTGTTTGGTTTTAGTTTAGGAATTTTTACCCATAAATTTCATAATTATGGGTAAAAATTACCAAAAGTCCATTGTTTGGTTTTGGTTTTAGTTATAACTAGAGCTTGTATCTTATAGTTTATAATTGGGCTTTTTATTGATAAATCCCATTTAGAAGTGTTCTAACCCAAAAGTCCATGAAGTCAACATCTTGATGCATGGAAACTACCAAAACATAATGACAATCAACATTAAATATCAACATTAATAGGGGGTAGGAGAGATTGAGGGTGTTTTGGTTTTTTTTACCTCAAATAGGATCTAATGGAATAGTCAAAAAATAATATGGGTTGGATAGAATAAAACTCTTGAAAAGAGGATTTATCAAAAAAGTTCTCATTTAAAGACTATTTAGCATTTATTTAAGAGTTTTAATAGAGGTTGGTTGTCGGCAAAATAAAATGTGTGGGCTATTAACAGTTTAGGTTATTTATCTAAAGACTCTTTAAATTATTAAAAAATATTATTTTGATCCTTTAAATTATAAAAGCGTACAAATAGACCCCATAAACTATTGAGAAGTATCACTTTAATCCCTTAAATTATAAAAGCATACAAATAGACCCCCTAAATTATAAAAATGTACCAATTGGACCCCCTAATAGAAGGGGTCAAAGTAAAACACGTCAATAGTTCAGAGGGGTTCATTTGTATGATTTTATAATTTATGGGGTAAAGCGATACTTCTCAATAGTTTAGGGAATCTATTTGTACGCTTTTATAGTTCAGAAATTGAAATGATATTTTTCAATAATTTAGAGGATCTCGATGTAAATAACCCTTGCAGTTTTATAAGTACTTCTTGGAAAACAAAATAAGGGTAACGAATCTTTGAAAAATATTTACATCAAACAGGTGTATATACTTTATATAATACTAGTGGTTTTCAGTTTCACATCTAATTTTTTGGGGATTTAATGAATAAGAAAGGCGGGTTGAATTTGAAATTAATCAACAATTATTAACAGTTAACACTATAGGCATTCATGAAAAAAAATGTTAATATACACTTTTAATCTAGTTTCAATTTAGTTATTTCATTCAAGTTGGGCACTTATCAATCTCTTAAAGTGTACATGTAAAAAAAATAATGAAACTTTGGACAAAACGACTAAATTAAAATTGAATTTAAAGAGCAGAGATTAAATTATTTAATTTTAAAATAATAGAGATTACAGTAAAACTTAAATTACAAGATTACACATTCCTCAGTAGAATACATACACTACAAGAATTCACACTTTTGGCAACAAAAAAATTGGTCGCTAAAAGTCTATTTTTGGTCGGCAAAAGTTATCCGCGACCAATTTTTTTGGTCGCTACTTTGGTCGCCAATTGAGGGTCGGCAAAAGTAATTCGCGACCAAAATTTTGGTTGGTCGGCAAAGGTTGGATTTGCCGACTAAATTTTTGGTCGCTAAATATTTAATTACCGCGACTAATTCATTTTGTCGCTAAAACACTTTGGTCGCGAAAAGTGATATTTTCCCAACCAAATATCTTAGTCGCCAATTGACACATTTCGCGACCAAAAAGTTTGGTCGCCAATTATCACATTCAACGACCAAAAAGTTTGGTCGCCAATTGTAACATTCCACGACCAAAAAATTTGGTCGCCATTTGTTACTTTTCGCGACCAAAACTTTTGATCGGCAAAAATGAGTTTCCACGACCAAGAGCTGTTTTGGTCAGCAATAGATGTATTTTTTGCGACCAAAACTCTTGGTCGGCAATTGTCATTTTTTGCAAAAAAAAATTATTTTGGATGTCGCGACTAATAAATTGGTCGCCAAAGCAGGAAAACAATACACCTGTAATTCCTAATAATTCATTCAATCCATAATAAACCTATAATTTTAAAGCATCATTCAAATTAACTGAATCATTAACATTCGACACAATACATAATTCATTAACATTCGACACAATAAAACTATTCTAAGTTTTCATTCACAAGTCACATCCATCTAGCATAACAATTTGAAACATAACTATTTGTTATCCATGCGCAGCTATCAACAAATAAAACTACTAATATTTGTTATCCATACACATCCATCCAAAAATATTTAATCCTCCCAAAAATGCTCATACTGCCAAGTAGTCTTGTACAATTTAGCTTCGTGAACTTGTTAAGAAATATGTTGGGGAGAGTGCTCGTCTGGTTCGTGAACTTTTGATCCACTTTTCCCAACTTTTGATCCACTTTTCAATGATGGCCCCATCGATATTGTTTTAGCCACTTCAAATGTTTCTGGGAACAAAGAAAAATTATGTCACTATGAAACAGCACTACCGAACAAAGATAATAAAACCTCAACAAACTTCACTACAACATACCTTGAAAAGCCCCAGAGTGCTTCAGTCATTCAAGAACAATAGCTAAGGCAGGTCCGTGAATATCTTTCAAATTCTTGGTCACCTAGTCATGTAACAAGACAATAAACTCAGGAGTTCTGCTAGATTTTTGACAAAAACCAAAGGAGGCACCAAAAATTTTACTTACATTTGAGTAAGCAGGGTGAACAGAGCTATGGGAGCCTTATTACCCTGGCTACCCTTCCCGAGGCATATGCCTGCTTATCAACAATTGCTATATAGACTAATTGCTAATTGCTATATAGATGATCTACCTACTTATCAACAAAACATCAGGTCTCATACCTATAAATGCAGATTCACCAAATATGACTTAAACCAATAGGACTCCAAGTTTTTAATTCGTTGATAACCCAATTGTTCTCTCATTTAAAATAAAAAATCTCAACTCAAATACATGAATGAAAATATATGACACCCCCAACTGGTGTTCCACCAGACATTGCTCACACAAAATAATGACAACCAAAGAATCCAACAACACCTTTCTAAACTGTCAAACAACCTACTTCTAAAATTTCTTAAATTTCCCAAAACATAAAAAGTATGAAGACCTGTAGTCTGTAAATCCTATTAAATTCTGACTAAAAAATTATCCACAAACCTAAAAATGACCAAACAATGTCACTAATGGAACAGTATAAAATCTATCTAGATATCTCTGTAAATTGAATGCACAAACTATAAAATTCAATCAAGTTCTATATCCTAAAAACCATTATCATATATATGATAAACTCAAACACAAAACCCACAAGTTCTCTCTTTAAAGTCGTAAGGGAATTTGGGGAATGAGAGATCGATTTCAAATTTCCCTAGCATCCCTCTGATTCAAAGCGATGATAAAAACTCATAAGTGCACACTCAGATTATCTCAAATCGTGACAAATCAAACATGATATAGAAAGAAAATAACAAGGTATGAGGCTATTACAATCTGCAACATACATTCCAAGGGAGCAACAGTGGAGCCAGACCAGCTTCTAACTTCCAACAGAGCAGACAGATCATTCCAATGGAGCAACACTGGAGCCAGATTACCTTCACAGACAGAACAGACCAGCTGCCTACCTCAGCGAGACTACCAATCTTCAAAGCCCAGCTTCCACCTTCCAAATATTGGTGACAGATTTACCTGCATGTCAGTCCTAATGCCAAGAATAGCCTAAAGAGATCTAAGCAATTATTACAACACAGCAGAAACCAAGACTGTATTTGAACATATCAGCAATCAGCAGCATAACAACTTTGTTCAATAGGTAGCAGAGCAGACCTATGCAGCCACAGAGTCAACCATCATTAAGATCAGTAATGCCTCATGATTTAAGCCTCAAGATAGCAGCAGATAGGCCATACACACAAACAATAGCAGCATAACTTGGTCAAGACGTCTACGAAGCAAAACTTAAAGTAATAACTAAGCTCTTCTAAAATCAATAAAATTAAGAGAGGAATCACAGGACTTCCAGAAGAGCCAAAACGAAAGGTGCAAAGTGCATCACTTTCAATCCATGTATATCCATTTGTAGGTCTTCAAAATGACACAATTTTACACCCTCCAAATGCACCATGTTAAGCACATTGATTGGAGTGTGTGTAGTTTCGTATGTTAAAATGTTAATTATCAAAAAAAAAAAAAAATATTTCTTTGTGGTGTCTATTTATATAGAAGAAGAAAATGTACTGGTGTCTATTTATATAAACCATTACAACGTTTTCTCAAAATTTCAAGTCATATAATGTTTATTGAAATGTAGTACGTCTATTTATTAATTATACTTTTGTGCATCAACTCAAAATCTGAAAGTAAGTAGGAAAAGAAAACGGGCAACCAGATAACCTTCACAAAAGCAAGAAATTCTCCTGAACACGAACAACAACTGCCATCCGTTTCAAGTGAGATGCAAAGTGGTGTCTCTGCACAATCTGAACAGCATTGCCACCTCCCCTGAAATTGTTGAAAATAAAATTAGGATTGGGAAAAACTTAACATAATAGCCTTTTACAAAAACCAATGAAGTGAAAGATGAACAAGAGATGGAAACAATTATTCATTAAACAATGAATTATAGACTGCACAAGTAACTATAATGTCACTGTTTCTAGTCCATGTAACCTAAATATGCAAGACAACAAATAGAGGGGAACTGGAGTTATTATCGATCAAGCGAGCAACAAGTAAATATTCACACTTATCCCATGTGTTTTGGTGCATTTTGGTATGTTTCGGTGGAAACAATGGAATTTCAGTATTCATTTATGTTTCGTTTTGATTTCCTAAGAAACGTAAACATTTTGACCATTTCAATGGAAAAGAAACAAAATGGTGCTCCTTGCTTAGGTGACTGATTCACATAGCAAGAGCAGGAGCAGTAGAGGGAGTAAGAGTGGAGGAGCATCAGATTTCAACACATTTAGGGCCCAAAGCACTGCTGGAGCACTTATACATATGTGTTCGAGTCTGTATCTGTGCAAATGAGCTGGAAATATATTTTCCGTTGCATTAATGAGGGCAGCCGGCCTTTGATTCAGATTTGTTTCACAAGTAAAGATAAAATTTAGCCTTTCATATTGTCCATTAGCATATTTTTTCCCTCATCATTTTCTTTTTATAAGTACAACATTGAGGATACCTAACTACAATAAGAAAAGTGATAAATAACATTAGTTAGAAGAAATCAAGGGTGCAAGAGAGATTAAAGATTGGAACAATTTATATAATGTAAAGACCAAGACAAACAACAACTGAGTACTAATTAAATAGTGACAACTACTGTTGCTGCTTACTTTTTTGGCATAGCCTTCTCATCAGATTTATAACTCCATTCTATTCCCTTAAGTGCAGCCTTCTCAAGAGGATCACCGACCTACAAGCAACAATGAATGATATAGTAACTAAAGCATAAGGCAGTTCAGTACAAAAAAGTTCCAATTTGAGATCTGAAATATGAAATTCTCAGTGCTCAATAAACTTTTAACAAGGATTCTATATGTATTAGGTAGCTGCCTCTAAGCACAAGGCAGTTTAGTACCAAAAAGTTACAATTAGACAAGACTGGTTTACTCATGATGTAGAGAATGCAATAAAAGATAGTGTTCAATCCTGCATCAAATCAATCTAAACAATACTTGCAGGATATGCGAGAAATGTCAATCAAATCTAGTAATAATTTTTTGTCTGATATGACTGAAGCCTCTCACCCAGGTCATTTTGTTTTGACATGTCCAGTTCTTTAAAAAAAAAAAATTATTGTTTGGACAGTGCCCCATAATATAATAAGCTGGACAACTGATATTAGTGACTACCTCAGTGCTCAAAAAAGATAAGTCAAATTTTCTAGGATATTACTTTATGTGGGGAGTTGGTGGATCTTCTTGGCTGCCTTTATTCCATTCTCCACATTGGAGGGGAAGAGGATGGGATGCATTGGACGAGATCAAAATTTGGAAGCTTTAAAGTAATAACTTATTATAAAGTCTTGAGCAGTCAACATTGATCTTTCTTTTTTACTTGGGAAGGAGTTTGGGTCTAAGGCTCCAACTAAGGTGGCATTTTTTGTGGGGTAGGTTATGCTCCATCTGTTTTACATTGATTTTTTGTGAGGTAGGTTGACAGCAACGATTAGTAGCACCAGATCTTCGCAATTAATAGTCTTACAGATAACGTCAACTTCTCTATCAATCGAATTAGCCCGTTGGTTAACTTTTGGCATATTAGCAAGCCCAAAACACAAATAAATAAAGTTCAGAAAAAAAAAGAAAAAAAAGAAGAAAAAAAGGGGCAAGTTCTCAAATATTATCCTTTCAGACAAAGATTAAATCACAATTATCATTGATCTCCAAAAAACTATTTAAAAATGAGTTTGAAAACTAAAATCTTTGTTACTTATAACAACCGTTGGCAATCTAATAAAGAACAAATAAAATTTGGGTAATGATCAATGAAAAGAAATAGGTTGGCCTTTTCTTTAACAAAAATTCAATTCTCAATTATTTGTCAACTAACATATTGGAGATTTAGATAAGCAATCACTACAATGTACAAATTACCTGCAAAGCACAAATTTATCAATAAATAATTACAATCATCATATTTCTCTATATCACATTAATTATATATATATATATATATTGTCATTAAGATTGACATATCAAATGATAAGATAAGATGGTTAAAGTAGATAGTCATTGCAATATTACTCCAAATTTATTCTCTTCAACATGCCCACTCATGTGTGACTAGACTCTCTCCAAACACGTTTACAATATTATATTTTTTTATTTTTTTTTTGTAGGAGGTGAGATTCAAAGTTCTCAAATAGAGCTTCCTTGCCCCCTATGGGACCATTAATTCCATATCAAAGCCAACCCTATTCTCCTACAACTTAAAAGGGATATCTCTCTCTTGTCTTGTGGGTTTTCGAAAGACTATTGATTAATTGTCTCTCTTTTGTCTCTTGTTCTAGTTCATGGTTCCTCAAGCCAACCCCCAAAAATCTAAACACAAATATCAATATCAACTAACAATCAGCACATACAAGTATCAATAGTACTTTATTACTTTCGCTACCAAGTCATCTTGGTGTATAATAATTAAGATCCAATCAATTAACATAACATGAAAGTACCAAATAGCAGCAATCATTTCTTATCCGTAGCCTACACCAAAAAACTCACAAAGATAATTTCCCTAACAATGCAAGCTTGCGTATTCAAAGATTAGAAATTACCTTCACAAAGAGCAAGCTTAACCTTCCTTCCCTTGCAATGTTTGAAAGCAAAAAGCTCGTATATATCAATCTCTGCTATGTGATTCATGGAACCTATATGTGATTGTGAATCTTAAATGCATCCCCATTATCACATTAAAATGCTTATGAAATCTAAAGAACAAATCATGAATGTTCATGGAATATTTTTTTTCTTTTTTAATTGGTAGAAAAATATGAAAAGAATTACATTCGGAATTATAGTCCAATAGTTGTAAAAACTCTAAAAACCAATCTAACAACTAACCAAGTTAAGAAAGAACACCATAATGGGGATATAATAAACAATACAACAAAGACTATCATAATTATTAAATTTAACATTAAATATTGCATAATTAAATTAAATATGATACGATGAGATATAATACAATAGAAATAAAGACAGGAAATGGATTGTCTACTCTCAACAAATAAAGATAAGCTTTTTAATTCTAAATTAAAGAATTCAAAATGAATCAAATCTTTCCCAAGGTAGATACATTTGATCTTCATTTAGAAAAAAATAAAATTAGTAATCTTATTATTAAGTATAAAGCTTTTCCCACGCTCTATTTATATGCAACATATACAAATTTTTCCTACCAACTTTTCATCTAATCACCAAGAGAAAACAAGCATTAAAAAGTGACTAAGGAGAGAAAATTTGTAATCTGCTCCACATTTGTTGGTGTGTAGGTTAAATTAGCTTTTGGTGTGGAGACTAAAGCAACAATAAAAGGTGGTATTCTATTCAACCATAACTACATGGCTCCAATAGAAAAGCAGTAGCCTAACCACAAGGAAAATTCAAGCATACCAATAGAAACAAAGAACAAAGCAAAAAAGGAAAAAAGAAGAACATTGAAACCCCCTTTATGCAAAGATTAATAATTAACATTTTGTCATAACTCAATTTGAACACAAAACAACCTACAAAAAAGCTGAGAAGATTTTCATCTTCTTATAAGGAAATTCATTTTTCATACAAATTTGTGCCCATATTGTTTATCAACAGAAAAATTGAAACTAGACGTACAAGAAAATTAGTCCATAGAAAATTCTATCACAATGAAGTAGATATAAATTCTTCATAGATACAAACTCTAAACTTGAAATTGAAATGGAATGCAACGTAATAATAGAGAGAAAAGGTTAACAACATAAAATATTCTTTATGACTTTAACAGCAAAACCAAACATATTGTAACGCCCTCAAAATAAACCCATAATATATAACATTAACATGCATTAATAAAACAAAACGAATCATTAAATTATCCATCAGAGTACTTTTATTGAAAGACATCACATGCAACATCAAAAGTAAATGCCCTAAGGGCTTACATCTTTCCAAGCCAACACTTGGATACAAAAGATTGAGTACTAACTCAAATACAAATTAAGCCCTTGGCTTGAATGTTTACATGTAATCTCAAATAAAAACCAATAAACTAAAGACAAGTCTTCGAGTCCAATTCCTCCCAAGCTAAGTCCTTGGAGGTAGCGAATCACCTGGTCCTGAAAATGATGTTCCCTTATAGGGTGAGCCACAGCCCAGTAGAAATATACTAAACCACATATAAGAATTAACTAAAGCAGTAGGATTCGATAGATGGTTAACACAAGATAGTCAATTACATCATTATACAATTTCATGACACTAATGTCTATGACACGTTTCACTTTCCATTTATACAAATATGGCTCAGAACCTGGCCAAATAACTCAACAGAGGTTTCATCTCTTATTAACAATATTTCCAATTCAACAGGGATAACAAATCAAGTTAAATCTTTCTTATATCATAACGGATACACATGTTGGTGTTGTATCAACCCCAATCAAAATTCACTTCCATACTTCCCAATTGACACACATTTTAGTGATGTATCAAATCAAACAACAAATACTCCAGTAGATAAGCATAAGAGCTGTATCATAACTGTAATGGGCGAGCATATGAGCTGCGACCCTGGGTCCATCCCCTATCTTCCCTTAAACATTAACCGGTTTAGAGGTACATCCCCTATCTTCTCCTAAACCGTGGAGTACATCCCCTATCTCCTCCCATACACAAGTGATGCATATAAACACAAAGTCATATACACAATCAATCAATACATAAAGTTAATGTATTATTCCAACCTTTATACTCAACGACCTAACCAATTGATTAGTTTCAGTTTCCCGAATCCACATGCAATGTCTACAACAATCATGACTATCCTCCACCGATAGCCCAAAACAGTTATTTCTAAGCAGGAAATAAATGTAACAACACATATAATCTCAATTTCAAAGATGAGTGGTTAAATTATCCAACTACATCATTCAATCTCATAACTTCCCAATATTATGAATTAAACCAATTTCCACACCTTTCCCAAAATTAATTATACGAATTAACTTTATTACAACAATTAGGGCTTTTTAAATTATAAAACAAACCCTAGCTTTTCTCAATATTACCAAACAACCCCAACATATCAGAAATACCAAAACTTAGGATTAAATCCTATAAGATGGAGTAGGAAATCCCTACCTCGAAGCAAAGAACTCGAATGGAGAAGATGGAGATGACGACCCAAAAACCAAAGTGCTCCAAATCCAAGATTGTTCAGATTAAACGGAAGCCCTCGACTCACACTACCTTTTTAATAAAGAACCTAGGGTAGTAACACACTCTAGATAGATCAAACCTAAGAGAGAAGGTGAGTGGAAGGAGAGAGAAAACGTCCCTAGGGTTCTGAAATAAAAAAGGTGCTGAAAAAATGTTTTAAAAACCGCTGCTGCCTATTTAAATAAAATAGGCTCGCTCGAGCGAAGAAGTGGTCGCTCGAGCGACCAGACACAAAGAATACTCGCTCGAGCGAAGGAAAGCTCGCTCGAGCCAACAATACGATGCTTCAGGTCTGCAACCCAGAAGCACGCTCGAGCGACAGAATGCTCGCTCGAGCGAAGAACACGAAACTCGCTCGAGCGAAGGAAAGCTCGCTCGAGCCAACAAATACAGCTCTCAGGTCTATACTAGACGCAATCGCTCGCTCGAGCGAAGAAACCCTGGCTCGAGCGAAGGACCAAAACAAGAGCTCGCTCGAGCGACCAACTCCTCGCTCGAGCGACGGTCCAGAAATCTGGACAGCAACACTTGGTTTCTAACCCAACCCACCTGTAACAAACCTGCCTAATACATCCAATAACTCATGAATAAGGAATTTAGAGGACAGCAACCACAATACTATAACAACAGGATCTACGGAACATAAGTCCGGATACAACAACCGAATGGGAAAAGACCGGGGTCGCTATACATATTTAGGTGAAATCGTTGTGAAGTTCAAGAAGAAGAGATCAAATTGTTCAGGTGGGAATTTATTACCTAGGTTAGAGGCCAAGAGGTTGAAAGAGAAGCAATTGATCATCTATATCACGAAAAAGACGTCGAACTTGGTGAAAACAATTTCCTTCTAATCACGTAAAATCTATCAGATTAATATATATGCAGATTAATCATCTGTAGTCTTCCTTCTAATCACGTAGCAAATATATATATATATGCAGTTTGTGACAAAATTGAAGGAGAGAGAGAATGATGCAGTTCAGTGAATCAATTTCCTCCAAACCATTGTTCGATCAAATATGAAATTGCTATCTCATTTCTCTCTAGAAGTACGAATTAGTTACCTGGTGAATGAGAGAGAAGAGATCGGAATGGACGAGAAGGAGGCGATCGATGTCGTCGTTTTCGATTGATCTTCGTTCATAGGAAGAAAATTGATGCCGATGGAGAGAAAGGAAAGAGAGAGAGACATCCAATCTGGGTTCTTTCTCAACAAAGGAAATTGATTATTAGAGATCCAATATTAGGAGAAACTTATTACATATCACCATATTAAACCAAATTACCCCAATCTGGGTTCGATTGATGCATCAACAGTGTGAAGTAGAAAATTATTGGCGATGGCGATTTGCAGTGGTGGCGACGTGCGACTGACGTGAGCAATGTTGGTGAGGGACTTCGGTGAGCTAGAGAGAGTGGGCACCGATTGAGAGAGAGAACACAGAAAGAGGGAGGGGCGGGCCAACATAGAGAGACACAGATTAGGGCTTTTTTTAGATAGAGACAAGGGAGATCAGGGCTTTAATTTTTTTTTTTTTTCTGAAATTCAATTCCCGCCCCACGTTTCAAATTTCCCCTATGACATAGAAGAGCAATTATGAAGAATTTTGTGAACCTAGCATTTATATGGAATCGTCTTACGTCTAGAAATTCATTTTTTCACATTTTGCTAAAATCCGAACCTCTTTCATGCCTCAAAATGATTTTTGCCCAACATAAACTCTTTTTGAACTTATAATTATATCCCTGTGTTTTGAACATTTTCAAAGTTGATTTCAAGTCCTAAAAAGTCCAAAATTTGATTTGAAAACGATCTAGAATCAACCTGGGAAAAAACTAACGGCCAGCACCAAACAAGCCCCAAATGACCGGCAGATCATTCTGTTAAACACCAAAGGGCCAGAGTACGAGGAATTTACAAACGAAAAAGGTCCCAGTTAATGTATTTAATGTATACTTGATTTGCTTTCTTTGTTTCGCATTCTTTTTGCCATGTTTAGTTTCTAGGCTTCTAGTTTTTCTTATTTAATTCATGTTTATTGCTTTAGTTCTTCTCATGTTTTTGTTCATGCATTATAACATGTTTAGACTAGTTCGAAATCGCTAGTTCACATGAATATTGCTTATGATTGCATTAAAGTAGAGTCTTTCACACTTTTTCAATTTCTAACCATTTTTGGGGGGCATTTTTCTCTTACAACGGTATGAAGTTCTATAAAAACTGTTTTAATTAGCTCAGAAAAAACTAGGGGCGAAAGAAAACAAATTGAACACTCAAATGTTCTACTCTTTCAGTTTTTAGAAAAAAAAAATTAGAAAGATTGAGACTTCGATGAGACTATTCAGAGGAAGGAGAGGAGGAAGCAACGTACCAAGTAAATAGTGTTAGGACCTTTTGTTGTCAAATTCCATGGATCAAAACCAAAGTTGTAACAAGAGTTCTTTAAGAAGTTGGTTTCCTTCAAAAACAGGATTACTTTGGAGTTCTGCAAGAAGTTGGTTTTCTACAAGAAGTTGGTTTTCTTTCCCAACTAGGATTGCTTTGTTTTTCTATAAATAGTTGGGTTTCTCCCAAATCTAGGCTATTCATTGATTCATTCATTGAATCCTCCAGATCTTTCTTTTTGGTTCTTAAAGGTTTATATCTGGGGATATTTTGTTATTTTTCTTTGATGTTTTATTGAGTATTCAACTCATGGTTTAAAGAGAGTACATCAAAGGTTTGTTTGTTATACACAAAAGAGAGAGTTGTTCTTCAGTTGTGAATTCTGAAGAATTCGAGCCTGAAGCTTTGGTGGAATCCGGAGTGGCTCATCAGAAAGACAATTCCGTGCTGAAGATGGGGTTGGAAGAGGCACATAGAGGTTGGTTCAATTAGGCGTTGTGAATTCGCTAGACAATTGAGAGTGATACCTGTGTAATTCCTTTAAATCTTCTTAGTGGATTGTTCTTGTGGCAGTTGCCCGTGGTTTTTTGATCACAATTGGAAGGTGTCCAATTGTGGTTTTTCCACGTAAAATCTTTGTGTCTCTTTCTCTTGATTGTTTGATTGGGATTGTTATATTTTGCTTAAAATTGGTACATAATCACAAATCAACATCTAGGGTTTCTAGATTTTTCAATTGGTATCAGAGCGGGTCGTTCTATTTTTTTTTTTAAAAAAAAATTCTTTTAGAACAAGATCTTGTTTGATTTGTGTGCATGTTCGTTTTTTGTCTTGCTTTGTTTAAAAAAAAAAAATAAAAACCCAAAAAGATTTTCTTAGTATGGTTTTGTAAGCTTGAAATTTGTGAGATGTCCTTAGTGCATATTGGAATTGATGAGAATAACCATTACATGTTAATATATGTGTGCTTTCTGTGGTCATTACTCATTTTTGAGTGTGTGTTTTTTGATTAGTATGTCTCATTCTGTACACACTCTTGGATTAGCAAATATCGGAGTCTTCCGACTTAGTGTTTTTTTTCATGGACTTCTGGCATTGTATCTTTTGCTTTTCTAGAGGAATTGACCTATACTAGCATATCATGGGTGATGTTGAGTCTCTTAACCATCTTCCATCTTTTTGCATCTCCACGGCTTTCCCCTCTGTTCTTTGTAGTCCAGCCATGAGGAAAAGGCTACCTCAGAGTCACCAACCAGGCCATCCTTATTATATCCATGCTTCTCTGGTTCGGTTTCCATACTCTTGAGCGTGTCAGCCGCCGATGAGTGTGCAAAAGAAAAGAAAAAAAAAAAAAAAACTATGCAAAAGAAAGAAAAAAAAAATGTGCAAAAGAAAGAAAAGAAAAAATGTGAAAAAGAAAAGAAAAAAAAAGGGATTCATTGATTGAGGGGGAGCCTCCGCCTTTACTCACCAAATACCCTTTGATTCCTAGTGGTTTGACTTTCCTTAGTTGTGCTTAGATTCTCTTGTCGGAGGTCCAACTTTTATATCACTACTAGGATTTGAATCTTGTGTTTGTCGAACTCCAAGAGTCACACACACACCTTCATCATGGGATCTATGCTTTTCACATAATGCATCACTTTCTTTCATGAGGAATTTTCTAGAGGCTGTGCACATTGTATTTTCAAGTAATTGTGCTTCTTGGATAATCTTGTGTGTTTTAAGGTACAAATCTGAAATTCCTTACTTGCTCCACCATATTATTTTTTGTCGTTTTTCTTCTTGTTCACTGTTTTCAGTGTTTGTGGTTGTTTTTTTAAAAGGGGGAGTTTGGTTCATCATTACCAGTGTTTGATGTATATTGATGGTACAATAGTTTGGTTGATGGTACAGTGTTTTTACTTTTGCTTATATCCTTCTTTGGTACAGTTGGATTGTTAGTATTTTGTTTATGGATTGATTTATATTTTGTTTATTTAATCCAGTTCCACATATTTTGGTTGGCTTGTGTGTGGTTATTTTATTTCAGGATAATTGTTCAAGAGCATGGATTTGAGTGTTGGTTCATAGTTGGTGGTGCTGCTTGAGAGATTTTGTTAGGAAATTTGTTTTAGATTGGTTTTATCCAGGATTTGACAAAGGGGGAGATTGTTAGGACCTTTTGTTGTCAAATTCCATGGATCAAAACCAAAGTTGTAACAAGAGTTCTTTAAGAAGTTGGTTTCCTTCAAAAACAGGATTACTTTGGAGTTCTGCAAGAAGTTGGTTTTCTACAAGAAGTTGGTTTTCTTTCCTAACTAGGATTGCTTTGTTTTTCTATAAATAGTTGGGTTTCTCCCAAATCTAGGCTATTCATTGATTCATTCATTGAATCCTCCAGATCTTTCTTTTTGGTTCTTAAAGGTTTATATCTGGGGATATTTTGTTATTTTCTTTGATGTTTTATTGAGTATTCAACTCATGGTTTAAAGAGAGTACATCAAAGATTTGTTTGTTATACACAAAAGAGAGAGTTGTTCTTCAGTTGTGGATTCTGAAGAATTCGAGCCTGAAGCTTTGGTGAAATCCGGAGTGGCTCATCAGAAAGACAATTCCGTGCTGAAGATGGGGTTGGAAGAGGCACATAGAGGTTGGTTCAATTAGGCGTTGTGAATTCGCTAGACAATTGAGAGTGATACCTGTGTAATTCCTTTAAATCTTCTTAGTGGATTGTTCTTGTGGCAGTTGCCCGTGGTTTTTTGATCACAATTGGAAGGTGTCCAATTGTGGTTTTTCCACGTAAAATCTTTGTGTCTCTTTCTCTTGATTGTTTGATTGGGATTGTTATATTTTGCTTAAAATTGGTACATAATCACAAATCAACATCTAGGGTTTCTAGATTTTTCAAATAGCCTTCTTCGATGAGACGATTGAGAGAGATTGAGACTGAGCTCCTTCATATTTGCTCCATTAGAACTTCTGTGCATTTTGATAAAACCCTTGGAAGCCAAAGAGCTAGGGTTGTGTAATCTGATATATTTATTTATTTATTTATAAATATATTTTTTGGGGCTTTCATATTTCAATTGTATAAGAAAAAGGGGTTTTCTTCAATCCATGTCAATCAAATTAATTAAAGGAGGCAAAAACTACAGGTTTAGCAAATTCAAGGTGAAGAAACTCTTGAGAGGCAAAGATCTGAAAAGTTGAAAATTATAGTTAGGGTTTGAAATTGGGGAAACGAGAGCGAGAGAGAGAGAGAGAGAGAGAGAGAGAGAGAGAGAGAGAGAGAGAGAGAAAGAGAGAGCATGTTTACCTGATGCAAGAGGTCTGAACTCAAGAGGATTAGCAATGGTAGAGTGTAGGCGGCTCCACGCACTGCTACCTGGTTTGGTCAGTTCGCCGCCGACCTCAGTTCGCCGACCTCTGCCTTGGTCAGTTCGCCGCCGACCTCACGGTGGGGAAATAGGGCGACGCCACCACGGCGTGAGACATTTTTGGTGGTGGTGGTTTTGAATGGTGGTCTAGGGTTTGTGCTTGTGTGAATAATAGAGAGAAACAGAAACAGATGGAGAGAGTCAGAGAAATAGGGATACATTGTGGGCATATTTTGATATATTTGTTTGTTTGTTTGTTTGAGAGAAACAGATGAGAGAGGAGAAAATGAAAATGTGTGAGCTAACAGATTGCTAAAGATAAAAAATTTCAATTCCCGCCCCACGTTTCAAATTTCCCTCACAAATTTTTGGTGACCAAAATACCAAATTAGTCGCAGAAAAGGTACCCTTCGCCGACAATTTTTTTTAGTTGCCAAATCTCAATCAACGGCGACTAAAATATTAGTCGCTAAAAGTGCTAATTTGGCAACTAATTTTTTTTGGTTGCTGAAAATAAGTTTTTGGCGACCAAATTTTTGGTCGCCAAAAAAAATGTCACCTTCCGCGACTAAATTTGTAGTTGGTAGCCAAAAGCATACCACTTTCTGCGACCAACTCTTTTTTTGGTCGCCAAAATATAACCTTCTGCGACCAATAATATTTGGTCGCCAAAAATAATGATCATTCGTGACTAATTAATATTTGGTCGGCAAATGTCATTTTTTTGCGACCAAATTTTTTTTGGTCGGCAAAAGTGGTCGGCAAATGTGTGAATTCTTGTAGTGATAGTAACCTCATTTTAATAACCTATCTTGAGTAGTAGACAATTTGTTCCTAATATTAAGCCAAAGTATGAAACTATATTGTTTTAGAACTAATGTTGTAATTTTTTATAAAAAATGTCAAGAAAAATAAAAGTAAAAAAGAAAAAGAAAAAGAAAAAAAAAAGTTGATTTTTTAATACTTAAAGTAGCTATTGTCAAACTTGATGTCAACATATGGTATTTGCCTTGTTCAACAGATAAGTCGGCTGGCGAGCTGAGTAATGTGAAAGTTACAGGTAAAAAGCTCGACAATCCCTGGCCCCACAATCCATGATATTCTTTGTTTAACAAAAGAGACAAACTTTAAAGAGAGGATAGAAAAAAATTAATTGTACCTTCTTACTGTTAAGTTTGGACGAATAAAAATATGAAGTTTGTAAAATAAAAATATATGTGAGATTTTTTTCTCGTTTTTTAATTTTTTTAATTTTTAATTTTTTTTTTCTCTTTTATGATGGATAACCTTGACATTATAAAAATATGAGTTACATTTTGTACGGCTACACATTACATTTAATCCTCAATCCCAAATTTCGAATTAAGTTGCAATTGGGCTTATTTATATAACACAATTTTGACTAATGGACAACAATCATGTAATATTATTGATTACACATTGCATCCTCTCACGGTTATCAAAATCTCAGTTTAATCCTCCACTTTAGTCTTTAACATGTTTATACTTTTATCAAAATCTCACTTCAATCCCTCCACTTTAGTCTAATTGTCAATTTTCAAAACTACCTTATATGACTGGACGTAAATGTAACTTGACTTGAAATTTAAGGCATTAACTAAAATAGTAAAACAGTTGAGAGACAAAGTGAGATTGAGTGTAAAGTATAGGAACACAAAGTGCAATTTATCCTAAAAATATATCACCAACCAGCTTGGTTTCTTACAAAAGTACACCAATTTTTACGAGGATTTAAAGTGATATAACAAGAGAGTTCTCTTTCTCCCTATTTGTCATTATTTCTTACTAGGCTTATTTGAAGGTTCCTTCTCCTTCACAAATGTATTGTTTCTAGTATGTAGATTGCCCTTTTTAAATTTTACCATATTCCTGGTAAGGTCATCCAAGGCTTGGTCGCGGCGCATTGCTCGTGCCTTCCAAACCCTGAGAGAGGTTTCTTTATAATAGGGCTCCAGTGACTTTGGTCGTCCTTCGTTGTCTACATCCTTCATGTTGTTTGCCTCATTGGTCCTTCTTTGGTGATTTGTTCTTTCTCGTGATTGAGTCTCATGTCCTTTATTGATTTCTCTCATATTACATTCATTTTGAGCTCCAACACTCATCTTGTCTTCGTTTGCACAGATGGCACGAAATTATGTAAGTGAAAATCTGTACCACATTGTTGATGGTGGGAAAACTAATTCCCAATGTCTAGAAAAGACATACATGATGTCAAAGAATACTCTTTGGTCCCATTTGTTTTGAGTTATTGAGGAGGAGGTTCAATTAAAATGGAGGTTGGGACTACTAAAATATTGTTTGTTTGCAAAGTGGAGATCAGGATTATTCAGTGTGTTTGGTTTTAATTTTCTTACTTCAGTTTTCTGGAAATTAAGTTTTTTATTTTTTTTATTTTTCTTATTTTTAATGAATATTTTTAAAATTTTAAGTAATGTTTTTACTTTTTTAGATGCACCTTATTTAGATGTATCTAAATAGTAAAATATTTGTGAAAAATATTTTAAAAAATTAATAAATATACAAAAATACGAAAAATATACTAAATTTACAATTTTTTTTTTTATATTTTTGGTATTTAGTGAATTTTTTAAAGATTTTTTTCCACAAATATTATACTTTTTAAGTGTATTTATGTTAGGTGCGTCCAATTTTTTTTTAAAAAAAATTAGTAAAAATAAAAAAATATGAAAAACAAAAAAGTAAAATTTTCTGAAAATCAAAACCAAGCAAAGTGATTAATAGTGAGCTTAGGGGGGTTGGTATTGGTAAAGCAATCCCATGGGATTAGAAGGGAATTTACTATTTTGCCCTCTTATTGTCCTACCTAATTTACTTAATCCACTGAGTTAGTATGGTCTTTCCTTCATTTTTTTTAAAATTATTTCACTATTTTTAGCTCCCACCATTCTTTACATCAAAATAATTTAATATAAATATGATTTTTAATATTAAAATATAATAGTATGATAATGTTTATATCAAAAAAATTTATATAAAAAAAATAAAGGTTAGTTATAAAAAAAAACTCAAAGTTTCACATTTCTGAATTTAAACACTAGTATTTCAATTTTGACAAATTAAACCCTAGAATTCCATCCATGATTCAATTTGTCTATCTGTCCATCTCTGTCTGTGTAAGGTAACAGAGGAGGTTTAAAGTGAAAACACTAGGGTTTAAAGTATGTGTGAAATCTTGAGATTTTTTGTGTAATTAACCATTTTTTTAAATTAAAATCACTAAAAATAAAAATGATTAATTGCAAAATAAACCCCAAGATTTCACGTGTTTTTCACTTTAAACTGCCACACCCCAAAATAAACATGACAAACCCATTTCATTTGCGGGAGTAGAATTGAAACAACATACTTTCATTCATTAGAGTTATTATACAAACGGTAACACATGCGATATATATTCATAAATGTCCTATCCTGAATCTATAGCATGTGTTACTAGTAATCAAAAGATAAAAGTTGAACATATATTTGAATGCCCTAACGGCTTACATCTTTCCAAGTCATTCCTTGGTTACAACAAAATGAGTCTAGCCCAATACAGTTAAAGCTCTTGGCTATACAAATTAAGTATAACAAAAATGAGCCCTTGCTCCAAGTCTCTCCAAGCTACTGTCTTGGCGGAGGCATGTCACCAGCACCTAAAAATGGTTTTTTTTTTTCCCAATAAGGTGAGCCAAAGCCTAGTAGAAACAATCTGACACAATATATGAATTTTAACAAATGTATAAGCATGGAATGTATGTCTAATGCCCATCATAAAATCAATCATATCTTACAAGATTATAATATGCCAAATTCTTTTATTCCAATCTACCTTATCTTAATTTCATTCATATCAATTCATTTCACCTCAATTTATGAGTCATGTTCTTTATTATCCAGACCACCCAACTGAGACTACAACTCAGTGGTTCTCAAACCTACATAATCAATACACAACACTTTAATTTTTTCCATTTTACGGAAATCCGTCCTGGGGAATCGGTACCCATGTATATGCGCGATTTTCGGGACTCACACCCAGGACACACAGGCCAACTTAATTCAATGGAGTTCATCCCTTTTCTCCTCCCATTTATGGAGTACATCTCATTTTTTCTCCCAATTATCATACATGTACAATGTATTATAACACAATCATATTCAATGACAACAATAAGAGATTAGTTTCAATTCGCCTAATCTTCATGCAATTTCTACAACAATCATGACTATCATCCACCGATAGCCTAAAACATATATTTCTAAACGGACATACAATCTTTACAACAGATAAATTGTCCAAATTTCCATAAGTGCGAGATAATACATAGCTAACTCCATAATTTATATAAACAGCCTCTCAATTTCACACTTTTACTACCAATTCCATTATTTATACAAAATAATCATTTGAGTCAATTTAGGGCCAAGCTTCCATTTTTCCCAAGTTCATTCCAAACACCAAAATCAACTATTTTAACATAATATAAGTTCATATCTATTCTCATAACCGTTTCCATTACATTCATTCGAAAACCCCTCTTGAGATTTTAAATCAAAACCTTAGGTTTATCTAAAATCCTCCAAATCCCAATCTTGTCCTTCCAACATCAAATAACTAAGTTAAAAACCATATGAAAGTGTAGAGAATAATTTTTAGATGAAAAACAATAATATAGTTATAATACCAAAAAATAATATAGTTATAATACCAAAAACAATATAGTACCAAAAACAATAATATAGTTATGAAATATAATTTTTAATAGTAAAATATATCAAAAACAATAAGGGTATTTATGAAATTTCATATAGTTAATCCCATCATAAAATGACAAAACAAACATCACTACAACAAAAACACATTTTAGTGACACCATACTAGTGGCATGTTCTTAAAAAATTTCACAAAAAGAATATTTGGTGGCATTTTTTAGAAAAATGTCATAGAGCCACAAACATACAAGGCTCTAGTGGCATTTCAATTAAAAAAAGTGTCACTTCACTACAACAAAAATGTCACTATAACAAATTTAAACTTTAGTGACATTACACTAGTGGCATGTTTTTAGAAAATGCCACAAAAATAAAAATTGGCATTAAATGTTTAAAAAAAATGCCACAGAACCACAAACATATAAGGCTCTAGTGGCATTTCAATAAAGAAATGTCACATCAATTTTATGGCATTTTATAAAGGGGTATTTACGTGTAGGTCCTAGTAAGTGGACTTATTGTCTAATAGGTCCTATGAAAAAAATTTGTCATAAAAAAAGTCACTAATTGTAAGTTTTAGCGACAATTTATAAAAATCATGACAAAAAAGTTGCTAATTGTCAATTATTAGCGACATATAAAAAATTGTCACAAAAAAATTATTTTTAGTGATAATTTTACCAAGACTTGTTTTCAATAGGACTTGATGGGAATTAAGTCCAACTATTAGGACCTATTGGTAGTTTACCCTTTTATAAAATAATGACACAAAAAATTATGTTCGTGACATTTACCAACAGATGCCACTAAACTTTAGTAGCAATGGCACTTTTAAAAAAATGTCAGGACACTAGGTAGGTGCAAATTACTTTTTATGACACTTAGATGAAAAGTGTCATAAACAAATATTTTATAGCATTTTGAGAAATGCCACTAAGCCAAAAAATTTCCAAGCTTATAATGGCATTTTTGAAAAAATAAAAAATGTCAATATATTTTCTAAAATTTTAAAATGCAGTAAATGATTAAAAATAAATAAATTAAACTCAATATACACTATAGGAAAAAGCACATTCGGCGACTAAATTTCCTGACAAAAAAAATGTGGTCACTGAAAGTATAGCTTTTAGCGACCAAAACAACATTAATAGCCAAAAGTAAAGCTTTTTGGGGACTAAACAATTTTAGTAGCCAAAAGTCTACAATTGGCGACTAAAACTAAGTTTGGTCGCTGATTATATGAGTTTTAGTGACAAAAAATTTTTTAGTAGCCCAAAGTAAAGCTTTTTGGCAACTAAAAAAATTTAGTAGCCAAAAGTCTACAATTGGCGACTAAAAATAAGTTTGGTCGCTGATTATATGGGTTTTACCGACTAAAAAAATTTTAGTAGCCAAAAGTCTACAATTGGCGACTAAAAAATAAGTTTAGTCGCCAAAAGTGGTCATTTTTAGCGCAGGAGAACTAAAATCCTAAGGCGGGAATTAAATTTTTTGGCGACCAAAATTTTGGTAGTTGAAAGTGTATCTTCGGCGACCAAATCCGATTTTGGTCGGCAAAAGTTAAGTTTTTTAGCAACTTAAAAAACAATTAGTAGACAAAAATATAGAATTGGCGACTAAAAACTATTTTTAGTCGCCAAAAGTGGTCTTTTTTATTTTGCTAGTAAATAGTTTATTTACATAAATTATGTTCAATAAAATAATTATGTTTATACATATACTTTTATATTAATATGGATGTATGTACTATATAAATAATATATGTTACATATATAATCATGTGGTGCTATAGAGGTGTAGTGGGAAGATTGTGGTGTATAAGGTTTATGGTGCGGGAGGTTGGCGGTTCGAGTCTCCGCAAGAGCGGATCAAATTGTTCTACAACGAATTATCGTCACGAATGGCACCTGATAGCATCACGAATAGTGCCTATTATGACATTAAAGTGTCACTGAAAGGTTTTAGTCTTGATGGTGTAATGACACTTATAAGTGTCACTAACTCTTTTTTTAATGGCGCTTGATAGTGCCAAAAATAATATCTACCATGACATCAAAATGTCATAAAAAGTTTCTACCCATGATGGTGTAGTGGCACTTGCAAGTATATATCGTGGCACTAGTATCTACCGTGGCACGGATACAAATGGCACTTGTTCAAAATGCTACAAGACTAAAAAATGTCATTAAACCAATAGTTTTGTGGCACTTTCAAATGTCACTAAACTAAGAAAACGTTGTAGTGCATGAATCCTTCTCAGTCCAGTGGTCATCAAAAAATATAATTTTTCTTAGTCCTCTTACTAATAATCCATACACTAACAATTATACCCAATCTAACTCTAAAAACAAACAAACCCTTCATGCTAAAGTTAACAACTCTCTTAAGAACACTTAATTTCTCAATATTAGAGCCATTTAGTCGCTACACCTACTTGGTTTAAGAATGTGATTTTCACTAACAATAGGTATCTGAGAGTCATTTTTCTTTTTTGATCTATTCAAAACGTTCAAATCACAGTGACTCGAAATCACATTCCCTTTCTTTCAAACTTAACTAGAGTAGATTGAATGGAGAAAAAATTTCCAAAGCTCGTACTACTACCAACGATTTTGTTAGCCTTTTTAATTATTATTTTTTTATTTTTATGATTATTATTATTACAAAGAAAATAAGACCCAAGTAAGAGTGTTCGCGATTCGGTTGCGATCAAGAAATTTCTAATTTGACATCCATCCGTCGAATTGGCAGATTGGAAAAAATTAATCCGCATCCGTCCACTGAAACGGATGCGGATTGAGTGGATTGGCGGATGGATGCAAATTGGTTTGGCGGTTTAAATTTTTATAAATTTTAAACATAATACAACAACTTATCAACATTTTTTTTTTGAATAACAATCCAACTCAACATAACTAAAAGATTATCAAGTAAATTGTCAAATACCAATAATAAATACATATAAGAAAATCATGCATTATCAAAATTGTTTCATTACTTTTTTTATATTCAAAAACTATATATTGATTTTTTTTTAAATGAAAAAATTAAGCCTTCTAGTTTCCACACAAAAATACCAAATATTAACACTTGCTATTTGGTAAAAGAATTTCTAAATTGAAAACACAACAGAATATTTAAACTCTCTTTCAATTGAAAAAGACAAACAAAATATCTAAACAAATTGAAAATACAAAATCTTACAAATTACTAGGGGTGCTCGTGATTTGGCAGTTCAGTTGTGGCTAAAGGAATATCAAATCCGCCATCCGTTTAAACCCAGACGGATTGAAAAAAATCAATCCGCAACCATCCGCTCATTATCATGCATCCGTCCAAAATGCGGCGGATTGGTTTGGTTCGGTCAGTTTGGCCGGATCGGAATATCCGCTGTTCACCCCTAAACCCAAGCATACACTTCAAAAAAAGAAAAAAAAAAGAAAAAGAAAAAAAGAACAATAAGTTACATAAATCGTTCCTAAAGTATATCACCAATTTCATTTTAGTTCTTAATATTCAGTTTATATCAATTGCATTATTAAACTTCACATATTAACTCAATGTAGTTCATCTCCTTAACTGCCATATTTAAAACATATGAAAAAGTGTTTATGTCAACCTTACATCAAGTATTTCTAGGGCGTTGGGAGAAAATTTTCTCATTTTTTAGCTTAAAAGAATAAGGAGCCGTCAAATATATATATCCAAGCCTTTCATTCAATTATTGAGAACCAAATGCATAATATGTTTGTTTTTTTAACTGTTTATAATATAATTGATATAAATTAAATATTATGGGCTAAAAGTATTTTAAAGACCATTTGAATAATTTGCTCTAGAAAAAGTAAATAAGAAAAGAGAAATCAAAACCGACATATTATTAATGTGATGAGAACCGACCCAAGGCCCCCAAAGTCTCCAGCATTCTTTGTCAAAGATGGAGAAAAAATACCGTTGGAGGAGTTGATTTTAAACACTGAAGTAAGGATCCTAAAATCTTTTGACCGTTCCGCTTCGTTTGAGAATAAATTATTTTAATAATTTTTAGAAGTTTTTTAATTAAAATATGAAATTAAAATATATTTGGATTAATTTTTTAATTTTTTACAAAAAGATATGCAAAAAGTAAAAAAAAAATAAAAATAGAATCTTTAACTTTTTTATACAGGTTGTTACTTCCTATATCCCAATTTGTTATTCCTTTTTTGGAGATTTTAACTTTTTAAGAGGGCATACAATCATTACACTTAAATTTAAATTTCAAAATATTTTTCCACTATTGCTCCTATCTTTTCAAAATTTTAATATATTTATAATTATTCAAAAAGGGTAATTTTCAAAAATCAAATATTTTTTACTTTCACCTTTCAAATGAAACTATCATTTTGGGACATTCCAAAATGGAATAGTAGATTAACAAAACTATACACTACAAGAAAATGCAGAAATGGTGACTAAAAAAATTATTTTCGTTGCTGAAAGTGCCATTTTCGGCGACTAAAATGGAATTAGTAGCCAAAAGTGAAGACTTTTGGAGACTAAAACAATTTAGTAGCCAAATGTATAGTTATTGGCGACTAAAAATCAATTTCGTCGCCGATTATATGGGTTTTACCGACTAAAGGTTTTTTAGTAGCCAAACGTGACGGTTTTTGGCGACTAAAATAATTTAGTAGCCAAAAGTATAGGTTTTGGCGACTAAAAAACAGTTTGGTCGCCGATTATACGTGTTTTGGCGACTAAAAACAGTTTGGTCGCTGAAAGTAAAGCTTTTTGGCTACTAAAAAAAATTTAGTAGCTAAAAACAGGCAATTGGCGACTAAAATTCAGTTTAGTAGCCAAAAGGGGACGTTTTTGGCGACTAAAAACAGGTTTAGTCGACAAAACTGTTTATTTTTAGGCGGAACTTATTTTTTTAGCGACTAAAAAATAATTAGTAGCCCAAAATTACAGAATTGGCGACTAAATAATGGATTTAGTCGCCAAAAGTGGCCTCAATTTTTTTTTAGTAAATAATTTATTTTTTACATAAATTATATTAAATAAAAATAATTATATTTATATATATAGTTTTATATTAATACGGGTCAATATACTATATAAATAATATATATTGCATATACATTCATGTGGTGTTGTAGTGGCATAGTGGAGGGAGTGTGTTGCTAAAGGTTTAGAATATGGGACAGGTTGGTGGTTTGAATCTCAGAAAAAGCAAAAAAGTTGGTTTTTTTTTTTTCACGGAAGCACCTTTGGCGACTAAAATTATTAGTCGCCAAAAGTCTTTATTTTGGCGACTAAACGGTTTAGTTGGCGATTCAGTGAGTATTGGCGACTAAAGGATTAGTCGCTAAATGTATGATTTTCAAAAGTCTAAATCACTATTGGCGACTAAAACTTTGGTCGCTAAAGACTTGTTTTTTGCCGACTAAAAAAGTTTTAGTCGCCAATACCTCCGGCGACCATGTATTTGCGACAAAAGCGGCGACTAAAAATTTTAGTTGGGGAAACTAAAAAGTCGACTTTTGGTGACTAAAAATGGACTTTTGGCGACTAAAAATTTAGTCACCAAAGGTGATTTTTCTTGTAGTGATATATGACATAGTGGAGAGGAATTATAACATTAACTTAGGTCTAACTAACACCGATGACTTGTATTAACTTCATGAATATAGCCGGACTCAATAAGCCTTCTTAATTTTCTAAAAACTACGACGTAATAGCCTCGAGCTTCGTTGTTGAACGACTTCAATTACTCAACTAGTCTTGAATGTAGAAGGAACAATGCAAAGATATTCCAAGATTTTGAAAGAATTTTGTGGATTTTTAAAATCAACTCATAGATATTCTCTAGAGTACAAGAAATAATTTTGCAATGAAGAACAATAGTTGGAAAAACGAGTTATGAAAGCTTTTATATAGAAAAATAAATATCTAAAATCAATAAGAAAAATATTTAATAAAAACTAGAGAAGCGATTGATTGCTCTAGACAAAGTGATCGATCACTCACTCTCAAAAGAGATTGATCGCCTAATGATCGATAGCTACTACTCGTTAGTCGATCATTCAGCAATCACTAGCTACTACTGAAATTGTGATAGCTTGCCGATCAATCACCTATTGATTGCTATCCACTGTTGAAAGTGCAATTGATCACCCCACTTCAATTAGAGCTAATTTTGCATGAAATTTCAAACCAATTTTTTGTATTTGATTCAAACTCTTTTTCCGAAATTAACTATGGGAATGGGGTTACCTTGGGGCTTGAAATAAACTCCTCAAACAGGTTCCATCTATGTCTTTGACGAACATAGTGGACTTAGGCCGATGGAGATAACTGTGCCCATTTTGAAAAATGTTCCCCCAAAATTCCTTAATCACACAAGGCAATTCAAACTTTTAACTTCAAAATTTACAAAGGAACGATTTGTTACAGTTTTTGGGGTGATTATAGTTTTTATTTATTTATTTGGGAGTCTGTATTAGACTGTTTGATGCAGCTTCTGCTTATGGCTTATTAGGTAGAATTAGCTTAAATAAGTTAAAAAAATAAGCTGATTATTTGGAAGTTAAGGTAGGAGTGTTTTTAGCTTATACTTTCTAATTATCAGCTTTTAACTTAAAAAAAGCTCCATTAAACAGGGCCAAAGTCAATCTTCTCAATTTCACCTCTACCATCACAGTCACCAACCAACGACCAAGAAAGTATGTGAGTGCAAATTAAATACATAGATATGATAAAAATTAAAAATAAATATAATATAAGTACGATTTGATGTGTATAAAAAATAAAATTTTATAATTTTTAATAATGCATAACATTCAATAATTAAAAAAATTAAATACAAAATTTAGTAAATATATTATAGTGAAAGTGTTGCAGTCTAACCGTAATCAATCCTTAAAAAAAAAAATTAGGATTTACCATGTCACATGAAAAACCTCATATTCATATTCAATTATCAAAAGGTCAAATGGTGTGATATACACTGAAGGATTTTCACACCAGGGAAAAATAAACTGGCCTACTATATATAAACCCTGAAGAAGTACATGAAACGGTGCTCCAACTGTTAGATATATATATATTATTATTTAATATTTATCTATCTGTATTGTAGTTGTATCTCATCTCTTTTTCTATACCTATCTCTGATGTATCTCTATCTTCTTTTCTACACTTATTTAGGTTTCTTCTCAGCCTATAAATACAGGCTTCTTGTATTTGATTATTTATTCAATATAGAGTTTCTTCTTTCTCTTCTCTCACTACTTGCATAACATGGTATCAGAGTCTAGGATTCTTTCCTAGCTTTTTTTTTTTTTTTGGCAGATTGCTTCTATCCCTTGTTAGTTTCTACTGGCTTGTGCGTATCTAGTTCATCCGTATTTCCACGTTTGGACTACACCAACCTCTTCGTCTCTTCAAGATGAAGCCAATGCCACCAGACTCGCCTCCATAGGAACTTCCATGCGCCCTCACGCGCTTCCAAACGAGTGGCGCGTCGGTCAACCTCGTTCCCACTCTCACCACGCTCCGCACGCGTCGTTTCAGCCGGCCTCCGTCGGCTTCAGCCCCTCGGCTTCCGCTTCAGCCAATTCGCCCTCGGCTTTCGCCTCAGCCGACTCACCTTCGGCTTCCGCCCCAGCCGATTCCCCAACGGCTTCCGCCCGGCTTCTCTTAGCCGCGTGCTGCCAAAATCAACACAGCCAAAACAAAGCTTTTAACAATGGCCAAACTACTAAACTACCTTACTTTTCCACTCTTAGCTGCTTTGGTGGTTGTTCTGCTACCATCATCTTCCAAAGCTCAACCACCACCACCAAAGTCACAACTTGAGGCTCTTCTCCAATGGAAACAAAGTCTAGCCAACCAATCAATCCTCAGCTCATGGGTCAACCATGCACATGAAATTAACAACTCTTTTACACCTTCAACAAGTAGCCCATGCAATAATTGGCTTGGAATATCATGCAACAAAGCAGGAAATGTAACTGGAATAGACCTTTCATATAAAGGCTTACAAGGTACCCTTGAACTTCTAGATTTCACTTATTTTCCAGACGTCCTTCATCTTGATCTCAAACTCAACCGACTCACCGGTACCATACCATCTAATATAGGTGTACTGTCAAAACTGGAATTTCTTGATCTCTCTACCAATTCTTTTACTGGTTCTCTTCCTCTTTTGCTCGCAAATCTTACTAAGGTTGTCGAGCTTGATCTCTCCCGAAATAGAATAACTGGTGAACTTGACCCTCGATTTTTCCCAAACGGGTCAAGTTTAGATACAACTGGCATGTTTAGTCTCCAAAGGCTACTCCTCCAAGATACTATGCTTGGTGGGCAACTTCCATCATAGTTGGGGAATTTGAAGCATTTGACTATTCTAGCTCTAGATAACAACAATTTTTCGGGTCAAATTCCAACATCTTTGGGTAACTTGATCAACATATCCTACTTACACCTCAACCAAAACCAATTTTCCGGCCAAATTCCCAGAAATTTTGGTAACTTCAGCAAGTTAACTGATCTAAGCCTATTTGCGAACCAGTTATCTGGTTCAGTACCGAAAGAAATAGGAAATCTTTCATCACTTGTAGCTCTCCATTTTACACTGAACAAGTTCACTGGCCACTTGCCTCAGTTAGTTTGTCAAGGTCACAAGCTTGTGAACTTCACAGCAGCCTACAATTTTTTCACCGGTCCTATCCCGGTAAGCCTCAGAAACTGCACAACCTTATTTAGAGT
The DNA here is from genome assembly GCA_030407325.1 of Camellia japonica. NCBI lineage: Eukaryota > Viridiplantae > Streptophyta > Magnoliopsida > Ericales > Theaceae > Camellia > Camellia japonica. The sequence continues at coordinate 143,090,911 of JAPPVO010000031.1, read as the reverse complement.
CCGGCTTGAATATAACCAACTAACCAGTGATCTAGACCGTGATTTTGGAGTGTACCCAAATCTCAATTACATTGACTTGAGCCACAACCAACTGCAAGGGAAGCTCTCACCCAAATGGGCACAATGTCGAAATGTTACACTCTTGAAAATTGCCGGGAATATGATTGGAGGTGAAATCCCAGATACAATTGTTGAATTAGACCAACTAGTTGTGTTTGATCTTTACTCTCAACTTTCTGGGAAAATACCGACACAAGTGGAAAAATTGTCTAAATTGTCCTCCTTAAGCCTGAAAGATAACAAAATTATGGGTCAAATACCTTCAAGAATTGGGGGACTAACCAATCTTGCATATCTTGACCTCTCAATCAACATGCTAAGTGGTTCAATTCCAGATCAAATAGGGGACTGCTTACGATTGCAGTTTTTGAGTTTGAGCAAGAACTGGTTAAATGGTGGCAACCCATTGGGATTGGTAATCTTGTAGGATTACAAACTTTATTTGACCTGAGTTACAACTCACTTTCTGGAGAGATAACTCCTCAACTTGGGAAGCTTACAAGTCTAGAAACTTTGAACCTCTCCCATAACATTTTCTCTGGTTCCATACCCAATGCCTTAGGTGAAATGATCAGCCTCTCAGCCATTGACTTGTCTTTCAATGATCTTGTGGGTCCTCTTCCTAATGGAAAGGCCTTTAAATTGACTGCTCCACAGGCCTTTGCTAATAACAAAAATTTATGTGGTGAAGTCCAAGGTTTGAGGCCATGTAACACCTCATTTCCCGAAAGTGGTAGGCGAAAAACCGGACACTCTCATCAGATCATTATCATAGTCACCTCTATTTTGGGTTCATTGTTTTTGATGCTTTTGGTTTTGGGGATTACTACACTTTACAGGCAAGTAAACCGGAGGAATCTGAAAGAAGATGAATCCCGTCTAAAGCAAGAAAATATATTCAGTCTGGAATTTTGATGGGTAAATTTTGTATGAAGACATAATCACTGCAACAGAAGATTTCAATGACGTGTTTTGCATTGGAGTTGGAGGAACAACGAGAGTTTACAAAGCGGAGTTGCCAAGTGGCCAATTAGTTGCAGCGAAAAGGCTGAGCTCGGCAAAGGAAAGCATGGAAGTAGAAGACATGGGTAGTTTTGCAAATGAAATTGCAACACTAGTAGAAATTAGACATCGGAACATTGTGAAGCTCTATGAATTTTTTTGCCATGAAAGACACACATTTTTGGTTTGTGAGTTCATGGAAAGGGGAAGCTTGGAATGTGTACTAAGTAGTGAGAAAGAAGCAAAAGAGTTGGATTGGAGTAAGAGAATGAAAGTTGTTGAATGGGTTGCTCATGCTTTGTCTTACCTGCATCATAATTGTGTGCCTCCGATAATTCACAGAGACATATCGAGCAAGAATGTTTTGTTGACTGCAGAATTGGAGGCTAAAGTCTTTGATTTTGGCATTGCAAGGTTTTTGAAGCCTGGTTCTTCAAATTGGACCACAGTTCACTACTAAAAAAAACACTTTTTGCGACCGCTATAAACCGTCGCAAATAATAAAAAACAGTCGCAAAAGACTTTTTGCGACGGCCCATGCGACGGCAAATGCGGGTCGCGAATATGGGGGTGGCAAATACTTTTTGCGATAGCAAAACAACGGTCGCAAATTATTTGCGACCACCTAAACTACTTATGGCGACCGCTATTTTGCCGTCGCAAAAAACAAAGAAAAACACTAACATGATATTTGGCGACCATCTTGTTACCGTCGCAAAAAATTAAAAATAAAAATAAAAATAAATAATTAAATAAAAGTGTAGCGTTAAGCACTCTAGGAATAACAATGACAAGAATTCAAACAGTATAGCATTATAGTTTTATTGAACATTCTATTTGAGTCTCAAAATTTGAGCTACATGTAAAAGTTATTACAACTAAAAACTTAGAAAAAGTTCTTTTATGAAAAAAATACAATCCAGAACTGGCCAATCTTCTCATCAATTTTCTTGCTCGGGTGTTTCTCCACTCTATCAATGAACTGGCATAACACCTTGTACCCATATTCATCAAAATCATTTTAGCAAACACTTCCACTAATGCTTTGGCAACCTATAATTTATGCCAACCAAAATGTGACAAGCAACAAAGATGAATTATTTCACTATAAAGGTGAGAGCAGAAGTCCTTCCAGATTCATGAGGTTAATTTTTGGAGCGCATGTGCATGTGTAAGCAAGCACACACATAATTATTCTATGTCACATGAACATAAGAAAGACTAGAAAATATAACCAAAATTCTGGTTATCAAAACAAAAACAAGTGAAACAAGAGGGATTACGGGAACTATAATATGTATAATAGAACTACTAGTGTAATCTATTGCCAAATTAAAAAAACCAACCTTTATTGGGTTGATCCTCATTTCCCTCAGAAATTCCAAGTTATCAACCTGAAAGCTAAGGAACTTCCTGTCAATATAGCACATAAGAGTAGAATCTCAAATGCATACTATAACTAAAATTACATAAGCTAATGTGCAGCTGTCAAGGTATGTATATAGCTTCGCTAGAATGTATAAATATCGGGCTAATCTAAAATTTGTCTATAGAATTTTACTAGCATGTGACAGGTACTAGTGGAGTTGTCAAAAAATAAAAATAAATAAACAAAAGGGAAAAAAAATTAAATAACTACTGGTATGACCATCATCAAGACAATCATTCTTGAATTTTACCCGCTTCTAGTAATTGATCAATAAGGGAATTTGAATTTTGCTACTTAGATGGATCGAAAAAATTTAATGTTAAATTTGATAATAGCTAAGCTGTAAAATCTATTAAGTCCAAATGTGGAACAAGTGTTAGTATAGTAAATGATGGTCATGAATCACGACAGTCGAACTCAATCTGCAAGTGGCAATTAAACAAAGACCTATAGATGCAACCAAGTTTAAAAAGCAACAAATTCAAAAGGCTTTGATTTCATGTTAGGCAAGAAGTCTGTGTTACCATTGATGGGGATAAAGGCAGCTGCACTAAAATATTATATAGACTAACAATAGTGCCTATTGCTATCACTTTTGGAATCAAATTTTCAGTAAACATGGCCACTATTTTTTGGGTCAGTCAGCATACAGAACTTGGCTCTCTCTCGGTATTCGGTTCATAGGCCTGCAGCCCAATCAAATTTTCAAGGCCTCTTGAGGTGTCATTTAGATGAGCCAAGCCCCTAAAAAATGAAGTTCTAATGTAATTTGGCACCTTGGCAAATTAGACCAAAGAGACTCATTTCATCACTTTATCCCTTTGGATTAAGCAAATCAGCAAGTTCAGTCAACTATAGCCGCTGAATAATTGGGCTCAACTCTTTCCAAAAGGCTTCTCAACAACAATTCGAGTCCATCCACCAAGATCAGCTAGAAAGGATTACATTAAAGTGTTCATGAAGATTAATACTTCGAGGTTCCATATAAAAAGGATTATAACTCCAGTCTTATCTCATTCGTATTTTGAATAAGATTCCAACATAACAAAGAAAAAAATTGTGATATAAATTAAAATTCCATTGTGTGACATATACAAACCTGTACTCAGATAATTATAACTACTCATTAAAATGTATGGATCAAGACAATGATTGTCTGGACTCATTCCACAGCAAATGATATACCCTTTATGCATATGCATGTTACTTGCTTTCTAGGTAAATGATGTCCCTGAAGAAAACCCATTTGCAATTGAATCAGATTACAGTCTGAAGAAAGCCCATTTGCAGTACCAGATTTGGTCCATATGATATGCTCTAGGGATAAATTTCAGACCTAATACGGCATAATACATGGGGAAATATAGTGATATCCTTCAAGAACTTCATACACAGCAAATATCATAAATACATGCAGAAATATAGTAGAGTGGCATACCTATTCATTTTCTTTTGAAGCTTGTTGCCCACTAGATGCATCTGACACCTACAATATGTTAGTATAATGTGTTATTCATTTCGTTAGAAACAGAGTACAGATAATTTGATTGTGATATGTATATATACATATATTAATAAATAAATAAAATAGACATATACAAAAACAAGAAAGACATTTACAACCACAGAATTGCAAGTACTGAAATGATCCTCACATTTCCATAAGAATTTCAGAACATTTTAGAAATCTGAATTTGAAAGGTGGTGTTAGATTAATTTGAGTAGGGATTCTAGTAAAAGTTCACACCAGTACTAGCTTTTCATTCTTTAGTGTCAATTGCATTATACAATAAATGTATTTCAAGTGCTAATCTACTCTTTAAGATTTATGTGTTTTGAAATTTTAATGAATTGTTAGGACGATTATTAACTGTACAATATGATTTTTAACCAACTACACTATTTTAATTAAAGTTCTCTTTCATAATGGTCAGCTACCTATGGTAATATAGAGTTAGTGTGGAGTTAGATGTTAAATTAAAACTCAATTGATTATTAAATATTAAAAATAAAAATAAAAAATTAAAAAAAAAAGTCAGCTACAATGGAGTGATCCAATAGTGGCTTAAATATGATAAAAATGATATCACCATCAAGGGATGACCAAATCACTAATGGAAAGTTGCCACCTTCAAAGTCTCTACATATAAAGATGTGAAAGCTAGCTCTAATTCAAATCAATCAAGACTGGCTTTATATACAAGTTGATGCAACAATTGATTGTTGTTAATGCACAATGCCATTATCATAATTCCATGTGATACGGGCACTTGAAATAGTTTGCAAGGTTGAAATCAATTAGAGCATCTCTAATATTGATTAAATTTGAATAAAAATTTGATAAAAAATTTAATCTGATATAATATTTTGTTGTTTTGGAAATAATATTCACGATCACTTAAAAAAAATAAATACATAACCAATGCATGAGCAAAATTGTATTGTGAATAAAGAACTGAGCAATTATAGGTTTAGGAAAATGAACTATGCTAATTGTTACAGGACATCAAAATATTCCCTCAATATGTCTATTTGCCTCATATTTATATTTTCTTATATGTGTTTTCCAATAGAAATGTTGAGGCTTATCAACTAGAGGAAGACATCACTCATACAATATATAATGCACATTTTTTCCCTATCTGTGACAGAGCATTATAATCAGTAGCTTGTTTTAATACATAACAAGAGCATGTTGAAGATAATTTCAATGATCTAATTCTGAATATGAGAAAACCGTAAGTTCAAATAATAATTCCAGAATTCGATCCACAAAAATGAAGATAAGTAGATAGTGAAATTTATATATAGGTTGCTATGATCATCTGTAAATGAAAATCAAAAGCTGAACTGTACCAGTAGAAGCGAGTCCTGCTCGGTTATCTCCGATTCCTTCACTTTTTGTACACACAACCTGATCGATTGAGAAGATTGCAGTGAGATTAGTGGATAAGCAAGTTGAATCGATCATTACACACAACTTGATTTCTGCACACACAACTTGATTTCTCGGATCATTATAGAGAAAGTTGAATCGATGAAGATGTGTTTAGGCTTACCGATTATGAAATCTTCAACAGTTGTGGACTTGAGAAAGTTGAATCGATCGACAGATTCGAGCGAGAGAGGTAGATTTTGAGAGGGAGAGGGAGAGAAAGAGAACTCAGATTTGGGAAAAAAGAGGGCGGATTGAGAGGGAGAGAGAGAGAGTCAAGTTTTATAAGATTTTGATGGTAAAATAAGATTATCTTGGGTCAGGAAAATGAGATGGTAAAATAAAATTTTGATGTCTAAAAATGATTTTTTGCGACCGTTAAATAATCAGTCGCAAAAAAATAGACGCAAAAAGTCATATTTCTAGTAATGGTTGCAGGCACATACGGATACATTGCTCCAGGTGACTTCAACATATTCCACATATTTTTGTAATTAAACAAAATAGTCATTTCATATGAAGAGTTAAATGGAAATTTGACTCTCTCTCTTCCATATTTTCTATAATTATCAACTAATCATCTCACTTAAACTTACACATCATTGGGTCTAAAAATTAGATCTAGAAAATACTTGTATATCATTTTCCTAATGGGAAATGTTACGGGTAAGATATGGTAACTCACTTTTCCTAACTAGTTGGGAGACATGGGAAGACTCACTTAGTGTGAGTTGACGCTATAGGCGACACTATATGATGCTCCAGGTACTCAAGACTATTTAATAATTTTTGAGACTCATACCTTTATTCATTTACTGGTAAAATAGAAAATAAGAAATTCATTTGTGTATAGTATTTTCCTTTAAATATTTATTTGGAAATATTATTGTCAAAATAAATTTAATATATATATATATATATATATGGGTAAATTACAGTTACCATCCTTATAATTTACATAAAATCCCACTTCGGTCCATTTACTTTATTTTTTTGGTACATTAGAGGTTATAATTTGGAGAAGGGAAAGTCTTGCTTAACAAAACTCAAACACTTACTAGTTAAGGTGCAAGGGTTCTAACCAATTGTGCTACTCTCAATTGGTTCTCTTTACTTTTGATTGTGACGGTTAATTCATAATCTTTAAATATGTACGTTTTCGTAAACCTAAGAGGTAAATTGGTATTCATTAATACTTAAAGAAGTATTGATGTAATTAAAGAAGTATTGATGTAATTAACCCAGATAAAAAAATATGAATTAAAAATTCAGAAACACTTTTTGAAAACTCAAAAATGAAAATGAAGTACTAGTTCTTTACAATTGTGAATGAGAACTCGTAGCTTTTATTTATTTATTTTTATTTTTTTGTGGGGGGTCACAGAATTATCATATACAATGGCAATGACAGAAAAATGCGATGTGTATAGCTTTGGAGTATTGGCACTAGAAGTTTTGATGGGATCGCATCCGGGAACTCTCATTTCAAATCTAACCTCACTGGTGGATCATGGAATACAACTTAAAGATGTGTTAGATCCTCGTCTTTCAGCGATAAATTGATGATAAACTTGATTTGGTATTGACTGAAGACTTTCGTTCTTCACATTTTGTAGTTGGACATTTTGTTTATTGTACCTGTATTGGAGACTTTTGACTATAGTTGGATTTAGACCTCTTCAATATACTTGAATTTAGACCCTCTTTTTATGTTCTGGGTTGGATTTTTATTTTTATTTTTTTATATGTTTAATTTATTGAATGCATAAAATATAAACTTTTTTGGCAGAAGTATACGCTTACATGAATAAAAAAATATTTTATTGAAATACAAAAATATTTTTGAAAAATTATTTTTGGTGACAATTTAATTTTGTCATTAAAGGGGTCACTATGGATAGGCTTGGCAATAAATTACTGATATTTGCTCAAAACATACAAACTTTTAGCGACCAAATACTTTTGTAAGCAATTTATTTTCTGAAAAGGCTTTACAAAATTATTCTTCTCCAATATTGACGAGGTTTAACATTGTCGACAAAATCTCGTCGCTGAAAGTAAAAATTGGCTACTAGTTTAGAACATTAACTGACTGCCCTGAGCATTGCTAGACACCAACAAAACCATCATAAAATTAAGAGCAAATTACCAATAAATTTTAATAGTTTGACTTAATTACTATCAAGTCCTATTGATAATAAGTCTTAATAAAATTGGAGTTAAAAATAATTTTTGTGACGATATTTTGCATGTAGCTAAAAATTGACAATTAATGATTTTTTTTGGTCATAATTTTTACAAATTGTTGCTAAAACTTACAATTAGTGACGTTTTTCCGTGACGAATTTTTCAAACTGTCATTGAAAGTTGAAAATTAGTAACATTTATTTGTGATAATTTTTTTAAACTGTTGCAAAAACTTATAATTAGTAACATTTTTTGTGACAAAATTTTTAAACTATCACACTGAAAATTAACAATTAGTAACTTTTTTTTAATACTATTTGATAAAAAATGTTATTAATTATCATAAAACTTATTAGACAATAAATTCACCTATTAAGACCTACCCGTAAATCCTCTAAAAATAATGTGAGTGGTGTGTAGTTTTTTCAATAATTTTGTAGATACTCAAAGCATTTCTCGACTTGCTTTGGTTACTTTTGGCAATGACTTTTGTCATTGCTTATGATCACTTTCCTTTGGGATACATAGAGTCCGAGCTGAAAAAATTTTTGTTCATATACTTTTTGAGTAGTGCGTAAATAATATATAAAACATGATTAATCTAAAAATATGAAACCTATAACAAAAAAATTGAGTCCCATTCCATTTGCACTTAAGGAGTGTGTAAATAATACACACATTTTGATTGGTTGAAAATAATAGTCTATCATTTTGGGTGGAGTCATTACACTTTTTGAGTATGAGTCGACATATTTTGACTAATCACATTTTGAGTAACAAATTCATTTTTCAAAAAAGTGTATTTACCTCATTCAAAATGATATATAGATCCTACTATTCTAATGCATTAATAGTAAGTAAATTAATTACAAACTAATTTTATGTGATGAACTTAATTATTTATAAGTTACCAATAAGGTCTAAAATACGTATTTTTTGGTCAATGCCCAGCCTGTAAGTCTCCTTGTATCGGACTCGTCTAAGATTGGGGGCAATGCCTTGGGGACTGGGATTCTGAAGTTGGGAGGCCCAAAGTAGAGTGACAAAGGCCCTGAGTGTGGCTGCCCAAAGTGGACCATGGATGGTAGTTAATTAATAGCAGGGAGCTTGAGACTCATCCACAGCAAAAGATTGTCACAATTGGTGTATTTGAAAGCTCTCCCTAATAATAGCATAGCCTCCAATGAAGCAAAATTACTTGTCTACCACTAGTATGAAATTGTGTATCTCCTTCACTGGAAAGAGCACGAGTTTGATTGTTGGGCATTTCTAATGTATCCTTACCAAAAAAAAAAGACCTTCTAAGTGGCTACTGATAATGTAATTTAATTAAGTAATTATCGATATTCAATTAATTTAATTTTTGACATAAAAAATCTACTTGTCAGGCCTTTCAAACACTACAAGAAATTCGTTTTTTAGCGGCGTTTTAAAAACGCCACAATAATCCGAAAAAACGCTGTAATATCTTATAGCGACGTGTAATATTTTCGCCGTTGATACGGCCACCGCAATAGCTACACAACATTTGAAAAATGTCACTAAAAATATTATACGGCGTTTCTTAAAACGCCGCAAAATCTTTGACGACCGTCTCGCCTTCCGTCCCCAATTAACGTGTGATGTCACAATGACGTCATTTAGTGGCATTTTTCCAAAAATGTCACTTTTTTATATTTTTTTATTCCCTACACAAATTTAATGTGTGACGTCACAATGACGTCATTTTGTGGCGTTTTTTCAAAAAACGCCACTTTTTTTCAAAAAATGCCACTTTTTTTTTTTGGGGGGGGGGGGGGGGTGAGTTCCTTGCTAGTGATGGAAACTGAATTCACAATTTGGGGATCTCATGTTTTATGTTTGCTCTATGCAACCAAACTGCTAGATTTAAAACCAATCCTCAATACATGCCATATACATGCATAATATAATCTCACCAGAATCATCATTTCAAGTGAAAATTTCACATCTAGTGTCATATACATGCATATTGTCAACTAAGACATCTAAGCAACCATGAGTCTGTAACACATTGTTTCCATAGGACGCAATTCAAACAAAAGATTCCATGTCCACGTTGAGTTTTAGAAACTCAAGACAACCAAAAAAAAATCAAGTCATAAAGTTTAAGATCTTCTAGTTTCATATCAGGTGAAATGTCTACGTCGACTTTTAGATCGATTTCTGGGTCGAGGCTCGAATCAAGAGAAGTCATGTTTGCAATCCTGTATTTTCCTATAACACCCAAATTTTGCTTGTACTTTGATGGGTCTAAGGCTTTCCCTCTCAACCATGATTCGAAAGCTAAAAATTCGTGTATGTGGACACGTTGAGCTCCAGAGATTATCTCCTCCCCTAAAGACGAAGGGACAGAGAAACAAAGTCAGCTTTAATGTATAATGATCCAAAAAAAGGGATAAATGGAATAAGAAAAAAAAGTCATTTATTTGTTTTTTAGTAGGTGATTTTTATATATTTCAATGAGAAGTTCATTATGCAGGCCAAATGAAGGAGAGAATAGAGAAGGAGAAAAGGGCCATGTCAGGGAATATTATAGGAAGCATAAGTGGACATAAACAAGCAATAGTTCAACATAGAGAATAAGAAATACACTAATAATAACCAATGATAATAACAACAAAGGCAGTAACAAAGCCACCTGGGGTGGAGGTAGAATATATGCAAGATCTATAACATGGATATCTGGACTCTAAGATGAGCTTGCGGTACAGGTATATGGATAACAGACTCATATGGACAGGTGTACGATATGAAAACATGGCCTCCAGAATTAGCATCTGAGTGCAGGCATGTCTGGATAACAGATCTATATGATACACAAGCTTTGCCACTATTTTGAAGTATAGGTTATCCCATTGGATCCCCAGGGTACTTCATGGTACAAGCTTATAAAAATTTAAGTTGAAATATCTACCATGTCACCAAGAATACACCTCTTCCATAGTGGTACCAACAGCCAACCTGTCCTCAAAAACTATATTCAATTTGAGATGCTTAAACTTGTAGGACTCCAGATATTCTACAAGATTATCACATTCTATTTTTGATGAAACAGAGTAATTGGACTCCTATTCCTATTCTATTTTGAAATTTAAATAAAAAATAACACATCATTAATCAACATGCCTAGTGAAAGTAACTTGAATTACTCACCATTTTTCTGAAGATGTAACTAGGAATGTACTTCTTTTGACACCAATTCAGCCAACGATCTCATGAGCACCACTAGTAGTTTTATTTTAAAATATAAAAGAGCCAAAAGATACCTATAAAATGATTGATTGAAATTCAGAAACAAAAATAGAAATAATAATATAATAAAATGGAAAATTAAATTGCAAGGATAAGACAATGCGCAACAGTGTGAGACAAGGTAATCTGATTAAATGTCTTCAAAGGAAAAGAGATGTAACCACTGTTGCTAAAGGAAATGACCCACACTACACAATCCAAGACCTATTTTCCCTTGCCAATGTAATTTTTATTCCTTCTCTCTTTGTTTTATTTTCCAGTCATAGGCAAGAGTTGAATGTGAGCTCCATCCCCCCCTCTCTTTGTACAAAGCATATGCAGTTTAGATGCTTAGCTCTACAGAAGTTTTTTCGGGATGAATAAGCTCTAAAGAAGTTAAAACAGCCAAGAATGCATCAATAATCATTGATTATTTATTATGTTGGCTGAAAAAGCATAAACTTGCCAATGGGAAATGAAGCATAGTCCTAGGTAAAATTAATATCTCCAAAAATGCAGTCGGCTTGATCCATGAATCTAGCAGTCAATAGCAGCACATCTAATAGAGAGTTAAAAAAAAAAAAAAAACTACAAATTAGCATTTTCTAATGCATTTCTTAATAACATTAAGTACACAACAAAGACTCAAAATGTTTATGACCATGCACATCATAGAACTCAACTAACTAGACTGAATCTGAAGCCAATCAACAAATAAGTGAGAAGGAGGAAGGAAATCCAACTATAATGGTTTAGAATGAATTTGAGTTTGTCATATCTACTTCTTCTTCTTCTTCTTTTCTTTCATTGATATGTGAACCTGCATTTGATAAGAACAAATAACATGAATAAAATGTCATATGAAAATTTCATAATTAACTATTACTCACTTCCTCGGATGAACGATAACAATTAAACGATGAGGTGTATGCATGGGATTGTTGTTGTGAATGCACATGTGTAGCAGCTGGTGCAACAGGCCCACCCATGGCCTGTTGAGACTCCAATTGCTCTATTCGTGCTTGTTGAGCTTGGATTGTGCTTTGCATCTCCATTTGTACTTTCTGTTGATTAAGCATAGCATCCATCATCTTCTTCATTTGCATCTCCATTTGTGCTTTATATTGGTTAAGTTGCTCTTGGACTTGCGTTTGGATGATACGAGTTTGTTCTTGCGATTGCCTATATCTGCCTCCAAAGACATCTGCCGAGGAAGGACCCAATCCATATGTTCGAACACGACCAGGTCGCTCAGGCCCTAGAACCTGTTTGATAATTTCTTCATCTGTAGCATTGGATTGCGCCCCAAGGTCCTTCATTTGTGTCTACAATTGTTAATTAGTAATTAGCCACCAATAAAATTGTTCATAACTAGTGCCGTTAAATGTAACCTGCTTCCATTGGGCCATATGAATTCAATAACATCATCAATCCAGATTCAAAATTGTTTCAATGATACTTCCACTTCATATGCTCAAATTCAGAATTCATAAAAATACAGTCCTTGACTTGTAGATTTGGCAGCAAAAAAAGGTAAATGGAAACTGTTAAATTATAGAAAATTAAATTATGAATACTAACATTAAATTATAGATTTCATGATTAGGTCTAAATTATAAATTATAGATTTAATGTTATAAATTTGAGTTATCGTTTCTCCTTTTTCCCCAGTAATTTCATAACATTTCTTTAAAAAATAAATAAAGAAACAAATATGAGACAAGTAACTAATACATTCCATACATGCAAAGTATATAATTATGGTGCTACATACCATGACCTCAACAACTTTATCATCACTTGGTTTGTTATCCTTTGTGTACCTAGCCATCCACACCTCTAAGCGTATAGCGACCCCGGTCTTTTTCCCATTTGATTATTGTATCCGGACTTACGTTCCGTGGATTCCGCTGTTATATTTGTTGGTGTTGTCCTTTAATTCCTTATTCTTGGGTTATAGGATGTGTTTAGCAGGTTGGTTGCAGATTGGTTGGGTTTAGAAACCAAGTCTGCATGTTCAGTTTTTGGCTTGGTCGCTCGAGCGAGCTTCTCTTCGCTCGAGCGAGGTCTTCGTTTTTGGTTCTTTGCTCTCGAGCGAGCTTTCCTTGGCTCGAGCGAGAGATCGCGTCTAGTACTTAGACCTGAGAGATGTGTTTCTTGGCCCGAGCGAGAATTTCTTCACTCGAGCGAGCGAGGTGTATGTTTTCGAGTTCGTCGCTCGAGCGAGCATTTCGTCGCTCGAGCGAGCTTCTGGGTTGCAGACCTGAAGCATCGAGTTTTTGGCTCGAGCGAGCTTTTCTTCGCTCGAGCGTGGATTTTTGTGTCTGGTCGCTCGAGCGACCATGTCTTCGCTCGAGCGAGCCTGTCCAGTTTAAATACGCAGCAACAGTTTTAAAACGTTTTTTTTTACAACTTTTTGATTCAGAAACCCTAGTTACGAGTTTTCTCTCTCCCAACTCACCTTCTCTCCTAGGTTTGATCTAGTTAGGGTGTGTTTTTACCCTAGTTGCTTTACAAATAAGATAGAGGAGGGTGAGGGCTTTCATTTAATCTGAACAGTTGTTGATTTGGAGCACTTTGGAGTTTGGGCTATCATCTCCGTCTTCTTCTTTTTGGGTTCTTGCTTCGAGGTAGGGATTTCCTACTCCATTTATACGCTTTAATCCTAAGTGTTGGTATTTTGGTATGTGGGGGGTAGTTTGGTAATTTTGGGAGAAACCATAGGGTTTTGGCTTAGATTAATTTGTATAATTAATTTAAGGGAAAAATGTGGGATTGGGTTTAATTCATGAAGTTGGGGAAATTATGAGATTAATGATATAGTTGGGTAGTTTAAATACTTACCTATGAGAATGTTGATTTTACATTCATTGTTGTATTTATTTCTTGTTTAGAAATAACTGTTTTGGGCTATCGGTGGAGGATAGTCGTGATTGTTGTAGACCTTGCATGTGGCTTAGGTATAACTGGAATTAAGTCACTTATGTTGACTGTTGAATTAATACAGAACATTACTTGTATTGATTATGTGTTGTATACGGCAATTGTGTATTTCATTGCATATGCATGTTGTTTGGAGAAGATAGGGGATGAACTCCACGGTTTAGGGGAAGATAGGGGATGTACCTCTAAACCGGATTTGTTGGGAGGAGATAGGGGATGGACTCCAGTAGCATTACTCATATGTGTGCTTATTGATAATAGCAATATTGCTATTTGTTGTTGATATGATACATCATTATAATGTGTATCAGTTGGAAGTATGGAAGTGTTGTGGTTTGAGCTTTAGTCTCATTTATTTTTGTGACATCTGGATCACTATTATAGTTGGCCAGGTTCTGAGCCATAATGATATAATTGGAAAGTTGAATAAATATTGGAAAGTGAAAGGTGTCATAGACAATATGTCATAGACAATATAGACATTCGGGTCATGAAATTGGAAATTGATTATCTTGTGTTAACCATGTATCGAATGCTAATGCTTTAGTTAATTCTTATGCTTGGTTTAGTATTTTTCTACTGGGCTGTGGCTCACCCTATATGGGAACTTCATTTTCAGGTTCAGGCGGTTCACTACCTCCAAGGACTTAGCTTGTGAGGATTTGGACTCGAAGACTTGCTTTATTTTATTTATTTTATTTGAACAACTTGTAAACTTTCAAGCCTAGGGCTTTATTTGTTTTTGAGTTAGAACTCATGGAATTGTGTCCAAGTGTTGGCTTGGCAAGATGTAAGCCCATAGGGCATTTGTTATGATGTTTTTATTTCATGGTACTCTGATGAATGGAATAAGATACTTTATTTCCTTATAATTCCGCATGTCAATATTATGTATTATGGGTTTATTTTGAGGGCGTTACAAAGCGAGTTGCAGGAACTCCATTCTTCTTATTAGTTTCCTACAATTACACTTTAAATTAACAAAATCAAAATATACAATTTCAATTTGAAATATAAAGAAACTATATACCTCTACTCGAACAACTGAGAATGGTTTTCTGCCAGTTATGTGATTTAATGTCTTCTTCTTCCGAATTTCTTTGTTTTTGGTATTTTTTTTCTGTTACATATGAACACAAACACAAGATAATTTATTAATTAACAAACTCATCTTATGAGATTACGATAGAGTTCAATAAACAATTTAAATGATACCTGTGCCTTCCGAGTGCCCCAATAATAGACTAAGCTTCGCCATTGATGCTCATGTACTCTTTCGGGCCGATGAGTTAACCTATCAGCATCGTTGTCGAATGGCGTATACCCCAATTGTTTAACTCTAGCCTTCCACTCTCTCCATTTTTTTCCAACAGATGCCAAAACAAATTTCTTCATTGACTCGTCGGCATCTGTATTGACCTGCAAATAATTGGCAACTTTGTGACTATTGCATACACACAGCAGCAACAACATACACGCAGCAGCATACACACAGCAGCAAGCCCACAGCAGTAGCTAATTTCACAAATCAAGATAATATTAGCCGTTCCTATGACCCAACGATGATGATTGAAAAATTCCAAGTGTGCAATGGCAATGCTGGTATTTTTCTTACAAACAAGCACTATTTTGGG
The DNA here is from genome assembly GCA_030407325.1 of Camellia japonica. Classification (NCBI taxonomy): domain Eukaryota; kingdom Viridiplantae; phylum Streptophyta; class Magnoliopsida; order Ericales; family Theaceae; genus Camellia; species Camellia japonica. Next base: position 143,075,469 of record JAPPVO010000031.1, on the reverse strand, counting down.
TAATTGAATATAATATTTTTTATTTTTTATTTTTAATCATTTTCCTGGAAGGTAGAAAGGTCAAAGCCAGGAAGCCAGACAGCAATGCAGAAGAAAGAAAAAAAATACAAAATATGAAACAAATAAAACAAATAATAACAAATTAAGATTAAAATTGATATGTAAAATGAAATAATTCTTTTACCTTTACTTCTCTCCAAATTCTCTCTTTGTTTTCCTTCGGTACATGGCTCCAAGTTCTATAAGTGAGGGGCATAAGGTTCCCATCTCGAGCTAAAACACCCAAACGAGAAGCCAAGGGTGTATACCCGTCAACCACTTGGTTCAACTCATTAGGCACAATATGTAAAATGCCACCACTTGGGTTCCAATCACTACCATGCATGAGTGTTGGGCCTCTCGAACTATGACCTACTCATCCAAATATCAATATCAAGTTAGAAGATACTAGAAAGAATGATAATACAAGAATTGAGCAGTCAATGGAGCAAATGGAGTAGTGTCACTTAGTTTAAAAAAAAGAAATATAAACATCAAAAGAAAAAAGAACATCAACAGAGAAATCTAATGGAGTAATTCAATTGAATAAAATAATTCATACCAGCAGTAGTGTCATGTATCGAACCAGTACTCGATGATGTACTAGGCAAGCTACCTGGAGGATACCATGACATGGGTGGATCAGGTATGATGCGTGTACTCTCCTCTGAACTCTCATCTGAACTCCCACTATAAGAACTCTCATCTGCACTCCCACTGTAAGAACTCTCAGAATTTGTAGAGGCTGAATGTTGCCTCTGCCTAGAGCATCGTCAATTTGTCATGCTAGTTTACAGAAGACCACAAGCATACGTGTAGAATTTTATGGGTTAGCAATGAATATAAAGTCCAAAATATTAAAAAATTTCTCTACAAATTTAAATTTTAAACACAACCTTAATATAACAGATATGATCCTTCTCAAGGACATAAAAGGTTGTCTCAAGGACAATCACGTTGAAAAGCAAACAAATGACGTATTTTAAAAGCAAAGGTTTCATTAACATGAATATCCATGCTAAAAGCACAAATGTAACAATGAATATGAAACAAAATTACAATGTCATATCATTTCTTCATCATCTTCAGATTGTGTCTGTGTCGATATCCCAAGAGGTCCAATAGTTTCATCAATAGTTGTTCCAACTTCACCTTGCCTAACCCAATTTATGTCCTCTTCACAAGCAAACGAAGTTGCATCTAACTCTTGGTCGCCAAATCCTTCCACTTCATTATGATGTTCTCCATCATTAATTGGTTGTTCTCCACACACCTCATACAAGTCTCTAGGTTTCATCTTGACTACAACATCCCAATCAACTTCAACGGGATCATTAACATAGAAAACTTGTTGTGCCTGAGATGCTAGGATGAATGGCTCATCACTATTTTGTTTCTTTGTATATAACAAATGATTGAAATTAACAAGTGTGAAACCAAACCCATCCTGCTTCAGTCCTTTGTTGTTGTCAATCCAGTCGCACATGAATAGCACATGTCTACGGTCGTATGACTAATACAATTCAATAATATCTGTCACATATCCATAGTATGCTACTTCACCTTCCACAGGATTCATGTCTCTGGTACTTGCATAGCTACAAGTCTTTGCTTTCACCATAACCCCACTATTTTGAGTTTTTCTTCTCCACTCACGACTCCTCGTATGATACCTAGTACCATTAATTATATACCCATTGAATCTCGTGGCCTTTTTACTAGGTCCCAATGCCAAAGTTTTAATCTCATCTGACAACATAGCATTTTCAATAGCTAGAAGCTCTTCAACCTATTTTTACAAAGTCAACAAAATTAAACATCGACTAACAGAGAATTAAAAATTGAAAACATGAAAATTGAAAATTAAAAACATGTAAGTTATTAGTACTTACATGAGAATTAAACCATCTGGGAAACTCATCATTGTGACGGCGATCCACATCAAAATCTTTGAGACGACGATGTGACCGTTTAATAAAATCACGATGCTCCCTATACATTTAAAGTACTTATAAAATGCAAGATACTTATTAATGGTATCAATAAAATTTTGGAACAAAGATTGTATCTTACTCTCGATATGGGACAACCGTAGCAGTGTTAAATAACACATACCGATGAGCTTGTACCCATGATGTGTTATCAAGCGCAAACCCTTTTCCTTTTCCTAAAGCATGACCCAGTAATATCCCAGGATTGTCGCTAACATCGTAATTCCTTATTGGTCAATTCAATTTTGACTCGACATCATCCAAGTACCTTGAGCAAAAGGTCATACACTCTTCAACTAAGTATCCCTCTGCAATTGAACCTTCTGGATGACTTCGATTACGCATATATGACTTAAGTGTCATAAGATACCTATAAACAAACAAATGCACACATGACTTTCAATTATAAACAAACAAATGACTACAACCTTAAATTGGAGTAGAATTGCACACCTTTCTATGAAGTACATCCAGCGATATTGCACTGGACCAGCAATCTTGGCCTCCTCTGCTAGGTGAATAGGCAAGTGCTCCGTTATATCAAAAAAGGATGGAGGAAAAATTCTCTCAAGATGACAAAGTGTAAGAGCAATTTGGGATTGAAGACGACCTAACCCATCTGGCTCTAGAGTTTTGGAGCACAACTGCCTAAAGAAATTGCTTAACTCAATCAATGGTTCAACAACTTTTTTCGGTAACAAATTTCTCACTGCTATTGGAAGTATTTGTTGCATCAATATATGGTTGTCATGACTTTTCAGTCCACATATGCTATGTTGTTTGAGGTTAACACGACGAGAAATATTGGATGCATACCCATCTGGAACTTTGATATTCTTCAGGAGTGTACAAAACAAACCTCTCTCTCTATTGTTCATAGCAAAACATGCAGGCGGCAAATAATACCTGTTCCCAACCCCTTTTTTAGGATGTAATGCCTTTCGAATTCCCATATCTTGCAAGTCTCGACGAGCATTTAAATTATCCTTTCCTTTCCCATCAACATTTAATATCGTCCACAATACATTATCACACACGTTCTTCTCAATGTGCATTACATCAAGATTGTGGTGAATCAAATTATGCTCCCAATATGGAAGCTCAAAGAAAATACTCATCTTCCTCCAATTATGATCCTTCTCGTTGTCCTCTTTTTCCTTTCCTTTCCTAGTTCTTTTTTGTCTGTTAGTTGGTTGATGCTTAGGCCCTAGCTGTCGTAACACATTAGCCCCCAATAACCGAGTTGGACATGGTTCAAATTCATAAGTTCCATCAAAAGACGCACCATCTTTTCGAAATTTGTGACTCGCATTCAACCAGCGGCGATGCCCCATATAACAAATTTTCCTTCCATTCTTCAAATACCGATGTCGAGTACGTATGTTACAACAAGGACAAGCTAAAGCACCTTTCGTGCTCTATCTAGACAAATTTGCATATGTAGGAAAATCATTTATTGTCCATAGTAAGACCGCGTGCAATTGGAACATTTGATTAGTTTCTGCATCGTACGTCTGAACACCATTTTCCCACAATTCAATCAGTTCATCCACTAACAAGCGCAAGTAGACATCAATGTTATTGCCAGGTGAAGAAGGACCATCAATGAGCAATATCATCATCATATGAGGTTGTTTCATGCACAACCACGGTGGCAAATTATAAGGCATTACAATAACTGGCCAACTGCTGTGAGCAACATTCATTGCCTTGAATGGATTAAATCCATCCGCTGCTAAACCTAGTCTGACATTGCGAGGTTCACTCGCAAACTTGGGATACAAAGTATCAAAATTTTTCCAGACAGGAGAGTCAGCAGGATGTCTCATTTTGCCATCATCAATTCGGCCCTCTACATGCCATCTAATTAATGAAGCAGTTTTGGATGACATGAACAATCTTTGAAGCCTTGGAATCAAAGGAAAGTATCTCACAATCTTTTGGGGAATTCTTTGTTGCTTCTTTTTATAATCATTCTTCTCACCCTCAAACTGTTTGTATCTAGGCGTCTGACACACTATGCAATCATCCCTACTAGCTGTCTCCTTCCAATACAATGAGCAATCTCTTGGGCATGCATGTACCTTGTGTTAATCGAGGCCCAATTCCCTAAGGAGTGCCCTCGTTGCATAGAACGACTTTGGCAAAGTTTGACCTTTTGGGAATGCATCCTTCAAAAGTTTAAGCAACATCGTGAAAGACTTGTCGCTCCATCCACTAAGGCACTTGATATGCAATAATCGAACAACAAATGACATCGTTGAAAACTTGTGACACTCTGGATATAACTCTCTTTCGACCTCCTTCAATAAACTGAAAAATCTTTCAGTTTTCTTATCCGGGCCTAGTTCGATATTAGAACTTCCTGTCTCATTACTAGCAAGATGAACCAAGCTTGGTGGAGGAAGTCCGAACCCCTCATATATCATTTCATTGACTTCATCGCCATCATTCGAATCACTGACATTCTCATTCAATGGCACAGACGCCGGTAAATCTTCCCCGTGAAAAATCCATCTGGTGTAGCTTGGAAGAAACCCATTGACCATTAAATGTTCCCCCAAAAGGTCTTTCTTTACTAGTTTGACATTCCGACACCGTTTACATAGACATGTGACTTCATTTGATAGAGGATTATTTTGGCATGCAAGTTTAACAAATTCCTTAACCCCTTCTATATATTCTGGATGCAACCTATGCTAATTTATCCAACTTTTATCCATCTGACTTCGTCTTACACTACAAATGTCACTGCCAAATCAACAAGGTTCAAAATTATCATTTCATTTTAATTATTCTTAACCTCAATTAAGTACATTACAATGTATGCGACATGACACCATTCACCGCTAACTCTTCTCTAATAGGTTGGTTCATCCTACTTTCCTATTCAGGAATGCACAGTCTATATTGTAAAAAGTAGCTCATACCGTTCTATCCATCTCTAACGAAATTTCGGCAGCATCTCCCCATGATTCTCCAAGTACACGACATAGACTAGGTGTACTGCTACACCTTGTCTAGTATGCACTCAGAGAACATGAGAAGCTACTACACGAAATCTCTACGAGATGGACTACATTTAAGCAGTAGAACTACTAATTACAACATAGACTTGTGCTCCTGAACTGTCCCAATTGGACAATCCAAGAAGAGCTTCATCAAAGATGACTAGGTATCTCTAATGAAGATTCTTGGACGGATCTAAGGCTATTTATGCATGCATGGATAATTACTTGCTAAATTAACAACTGTCATGATTATTGCATCCTGGTGGTGCAACCTGAATCAAAACTATCAAGCATACTAGAAGCATTTCTAGCATGAAGCATATTAATGAAGAAACTAAAAGTTTCTACAATGCTCTTGATAGATTATGATATAGAGATTCATAAAAATGACTAGGTATCTCTATTTATCAAAAAAAAAAAAGAAAAAGACTAGGTATCTCTAATGAAGATTCTACAAGAACAACCAGAGTATCACAAGTAAGCAACAAGTTCTCACTACTACATGTACACCCACACATACCAATATATCTTAGTAGTGTTCTATTTCATTTCTATAACACCATTTTTGTTATGTCATGAACACCCACACATGCTTGGCATCAATCAATAATGTTGAATACTGTTTTGTCATCCTATTGTGATCTATTATAAATTGTATATGCACAAACACAAGAAAATATCACAATTACTGTTAATCAGCTTTCAAAATCTTAAACCACGCCATTTGTTATTCTTTTATTTGATTTTCTAGTGAGCGATTTTTCACACAAGGCCTCTAGATTCAAAATTGGATCTGTATTTGGTTCCTTGGACCAAATTTATATGTGTTTCATTGACTTCTTGTAGCTGCTCTTAAGTAGTTAATTATTCAAGAAGGATAAGGATTCTGAGTTCAAACATGAAATGCTTCCATGGTTTTCGTTTATCTGAGTTATGCAGTTTTAGAATTGCATTGAGTTATCTAAATAGGTCCCACCACTCATAAGGAGGAAGTATGGGTGCTAAAGATCAATGATTAAGGAAAAAGGAGAAAATTCAAATCTTTTGCCTTTTCTCTAATATATGGTACTATTGCTTCTTATCTAAAATCTTTCTCCCAAGGGTCATTATATGTATAAAAAAACAGAAAAGGAAAGGAACCTACACTATGTTAGCCTTCATGGGACAACTACAGGAGTTGTATAACTGAGGTAGGGTTGGATTTAGCATAACTTTTGATGTATGCAGATAAGAGGTAGACTTAATGGACCCTATTAAAGGCCCAAGATGGCCCAGGCACAGGCTTTGAGGGTTCAAACCATCTCTTTGCAGCGAGGTCAGTTTCTGGTGGGAGAGTTCCTTAAATCCTTTTCTTGTACTTTCTTTTCTAACCTTTTTTTCTCAGCCATTGAACAGAAAGGCAAATTTTAATACCCTCAACCAATGACTGGCTCACTTTATTTCTGCAATATGTATTTTAAAAGTTTACACATATGATATATACCCTCCAAACTAAGGATCAACAATCTTAAAATGTTCTTCTGTTGCAGTTCCATAGATTGTCCTCTTTTAAGTTTCAAGGGCATCTTTCCTTTTGGGTGGAACAAGAAAAAAGAATAGCAAATGCTTATCGTCCTACCATAACAAATTAACAACAATATCAGTTACTAATTATAAAGTATAATATTAGTCCCATTCACAAGACGACAATAATACAAGCAGCCATAATTTAACAGATAAAACATAAAGTAATGTAGGTCCATAAGCATGGTATTCTCCCATAAGCATAGAGATTATTGGACTCCTAAATAAACTAAAATTCCACACATACTACACAACTCATTCCATGAGCTATTAATAAAATGGAGAAGGAATTGTTATCTTCAAATGATATATACGTTCTCCACGTGCACCCATGCACTCGCATGTGCGCGCACACACACAGATGACAACAAGATGGAGCTACACTAAGAGCATACTAGACAATGGAAACAGTATAACTAATTGGAATCCTAGAGAAATTTTAGGATACAGAAAAATGAACTCATCTGAATTAGTTTATACCCAGAAAAGAAACAGTGACAATCATATCATTTTCTTGGAGCATTTGAAAAACACTTGTACCATCAAGAAAATAAACCATTCTAATTTTCTTTTTGGGTATTTTTCTTTCAGCTAATGTGTGCCTTTCAATCAGTCAAAGAGGCAGAGATTATGGTGAACTTACATTGACTCTTTTGTTAGTAGTTGTCCACCTCTCATACAGTGACACGTCCTCCGAGTTAGGATCTTTAACCTGAATTAGTTATTAAAAAAAAAAAAACGCAATTGAGACACATGTCAAATACCAGGTACCATCATCAAATTGGTCACAGAACATTTTGATACATTTGTCCTTTTACTATGATCAATAGTTACGTGATCCACCTTCTTTGTGACCTCAACAAGGAGATTGTCTAACTGAGGAGTTGCACCAGCAAAGAAGCCAGGACCTTGAACTGCACAATCCACATTAAGGTAGGCTACAGCTTTAGATCCCAAATTCACAAGGTTTTGCTCAACCCATTCAATAGATCCAATCTGAAACCACAAGACCAACAATACATGAGATCAATTTTGAGAATTAAAAGAAAAAAATACTAGAAGTGGAACTATTTTGAGCATTAGAACATAGATCTTTAAGAAACAATGACAAAAAGAGGTCATATACAACTCTAAACAAAAGGGAAATGCAAGCCCACTGGGGAAGAGGGGGTGTTAACTGTTAACATACACAGAATCCAACAACCAAAGGTGGGATTAACTGCAGACCATCGTTTTAATCTAGATGATTGCAGTGTCCAGACATGTCACCACTCTCTGTCTTACCATGATAACAATAGGTTTGTTGTCATTACCTAACAACACAAATCAGGCGAGCTATGTCATTGCCTAACAACACAAATCAGGTGAGCTATGGTATGGATGCACACTTGCAATAGCAGTGTCTTTTTTTTTTTTTTTTTTTTTTTTTTTTTTTTTTTTTTGGGATAAATCAATCGACAAGTTGATGGGGATCAGGAAAGGAAAGGAAAGGCTTGAAGACATATGTTAGGAGCAAGAAGATTTCGTCTTAGGATTTGTTTCCATTTTATTTATTTCTTGTTTTTCTTTCAATTCCTTATTTGGTTATGGTATATACATATGGAATTATGCAAGGAAGAAACTTACTGTTGAATGAATGCATATTGAGAGATAATAAATTCAAAAACTTTGAGAGTTTTTGTTATTGATAGAATCATGAAAATATAACACATCTCAGCCAAAGCCCAAACCAAACACAACCCCCAAAAAGCTTAACAGTAGCATGGTCTCCTCTAACAATGCGAAACAGGAAGGCAAATGCAACCATTCAATAGAGAATGAATCACAAAGGTTCTCTCATCCCATGCAGGGTCTGGTATTCACTCATCTTAATATACCATATGGAATTAGGACTATGTTCACAAGATTCTCTTTTGTCAACAGAATATAGCATGCACAAATATTGGCATTTAATCACATTCCCATCAGAAACTTTCAAAGTTTTTGCTATTGATAGAATCATGAAAATATAATACACCTCGGCCAAATCCCAAACCAAATGCTACCCCCCAAAAGGCCTAACAGTAGCATGGTCTCCTCTAACAATGTGAAACAGGAAGGCAAATGCAAACATTCAATAGAGAATTAACATTCTCATATTTTGGTACTACTTATGGATTGAAAATCATTCTTGTGATTCAAGAATTTTTATCTATTATAACATATGTAGTCTTCCTTTATCTTAATGTAGGTCTTTTCTCCCTCTAATAATAAAAATTAAAAATCAAACTGTTCAATGAGAATGATTTGAGATACATCCACAAAATCCAAAACAATGAACTCAAAACAATGAAAAATCAGAGATCTGAGTTCATACAAAACAAATGCATATATAATAAAAACTTACAGATCTGAGTTCTGCAACAAAAAAAAGAGACCGATTGAGCGAGATCTGCAACAAAACAGAGCAGAAACAAACTTACAGATCTTCAAAAAAAGAAGGAGGGGGCCTAAACGAGAGGAGAACCAAAGGACCAAAATCGAAACTCACAAAATCCAAAGAGAGGAGAACCAAAATCGGAAGATAAGCGCAAATCTGGAGACCTTCAAATCTGCGACAGGTTCTGAAATCGACAGATCTGAAATCAATCGAGAGTGTTTGAAATCGAGCGAGAAAGATTGTTTGAAATCGAGCGAGAGTGAGCGTTTCAAATCAGTGAGAGTGGGGGTTTTTGAGCTTCAAATCGAAAGGGTTTCTGAGCGAGAGAGAGTCTGAGTTTTGAAAGTGAGACTGAGGGATACTGAGAGTGAGACTGAGGGAGAGACTTTTTGAAAGGGACGGAGTATTGAACGGTGTTAACAAGTTGACCTAAACGGTGCCATTTTACTGAGATAAGATACAACGTTTTTGAAAACGTTGTATTTAAATAATATATAATGGCGTTTTTCATAAACGCCATAAAAGAAGCGTTGCAATAGCCATCTTTTCCTGTAGTGAAATGAATGATTTGCACAATCAAAGTAAACTGAGAGTAGTCACATAGTCTTTCCAACCGAACCCTCCAATCCAATGAAAGCCCATCCTTTTAAATAGTGTCAGGTTTCTCTCAAATTCAAATCTAAACTTGAAAGACCCACTATGAAGTACAAATACTTCAAGAATTTTACTATACTCATACTAGGTACTTACCGAGTATCACTACAAGAAAAAGCACTATTGGCGACTAAAAAATCACATTTCGTCGCTGAAAGTATAGCATTTAGTGACTAAAAATGTATTAGTAGCCAAAAGTAAAGATTTTTGGTGACTAAAAAATTTTAGTAGCCAAAAGTATAGGTTTTGGCGACTAAAAATGTGTTTGGTCGCCGATATATGGCTTTTAGCGACTACAAAAATTTTAGTAGCCAAAAGTAAGGCCTTTTGGCGACTAAAACAAATTTAGTAGCCAAAAGTGAGGCATTCGGCAACTAAAAATCTGTTTGGTCGCCAAAAGTGAGGCTTTTACCGACTAAAAAAATTTTAGTAGCCAAAAGTAAGGCCCTTTGGCGACTACAAAAAAATTAATAGCCAAAAGTGAAGCATTCGGCGACTAAAAACATGTTTAGTAGCCGAAAGTGAGGCTTTTTGGCGACTAAAAAAAAGTTTAGTTGCCAAAAGTGGTAATTTTAACGTGGGAAATTTTTTTTTAACGACTAAAAAATAAGTAGTAGCCAAAAATATAGAATTGGCGACTAAAAAAGTGGTGTCCTTTTTTTTTCTACTAAATAATTTATTTTTACATAAATTATGTTTAATAAAAAATAATTATGTTTATATATATACTTTGATATTAATACGGGGCTAAGTACTATATAAATAATATATGTTGCATATATAATCATATGATGTTATGGAGGCGTAGTGGAAAGAGTGTGTTGTATAAGGTTTAGTGTGGAAGGTTGATGGTTCGAATTTCCACAAAAGCAAGGTGTGATTTTTTTTTTTTATGTATAATTTGAAAAAATATAATTGACTATTGGCGACTAAAAATTTAGTCGCCAAATGTATAATTTAAAAAATATAATTGACTATTGGCAACCAAAGTTTTGGTCGATAAAGACTTGCTTTTTGGCGACTAAAAGTTTTTTAGTCGCCAATACCTTTCCCGACCGTTTTCCAGCGACCAAACCGGCGACTAAAAAATTTAGTCGGGGAAACTTAAAAACAGACTTTTGGCGACTAAAAATTGACTTTTGGCGGCTAAAAATTTAGTCGCCATATGCGTTTTTTCTTGTAGTGTACTAATAATCATACCGATAGGGCTGCATGTGTATCGGGTACATGAAATACGTACGAGGTACTTTTTATACATTCTTTGGTAGTTAGGTACTCCATGAGTACAATGCGAGTATACCAAGTTATAAGATATTAATAGATATACATTAATATCTTACAGCTATAACCTATAAGAAATTTGTTTAATTTATTACAAAGTTTTGATTTATTTGAAATTGCAAATCTTTTACTTGATGTGTTAGAAATGAAAAATGTATTATTCAATAATGAAATTGATAGAAGTGATGAAAATTGAAATTTTTAATTTTCACTTAGCTTGCCTTTGGAATGAAATTTTATTTTATAACTTCTCATATTTAATGGCATTAACATAACATATAAACTTTACCTTGATATTAGTATTGTTAAACTATGATTTCTCTTTTGTTTTTATAAAGTATTAAACTTTGATTTATAAATTGAATCTCAAATTATAAATTATAAAAAATAAAAAATTTATTGACATTCCTCTGCCGTACCGATATTCTATTTTTTTAAAGTCTTGTCGTATCGAAGTACTCATATCGTACCTGTATCAATATTCATACCGCACCTGTACTTCATAGGAGGCCCATGAAATCCATTACGAATTCTGTTTTAATAATCTGAATCGGTAATTTTATAAAGCTCTCCCACTCTCTGTATATTATTCAAGAAAAAGATCAACAAAGCAAATCTAGATCATGGAACGAGATAGAAGAGCAATAAGGCCTCGTTGGTGGCAGAACGGTGGAGGGGTTAGTAGTGGATGTTGTACATAAACAATTCTGCGAGCCCATCATTGGTGTGTGTTTCAATAAAAGTAGAACGAAGGTGATGGTACATAAATGATCTTGATGAAGAAATCGGTGATGGTTACGATGACGGTGTTGTGATTCGCTAGTAGTAATTCCTCTACTACTCTAGATCTGAGATTTCTTATGACAAAAAGAGAAGAAAGCATAAGAGAGAGAAGAGAGTAGAAAGCAAAAGAGTGTAGAAAGAGATGGAGATCTGAAAAATCTCTAGAAAAGCGTATTTTGTGAAGTTATTTTTGAGAATCTATATCACAAAATATTTTTTTTCTTTTTAAAATTGAAAATTTCAAGAACTTCAACTATCAAATAAACCTTTTTTGGATTAAAACTCTTATAAAAACCTATAAAAAAGATATTTCCTTAATTTTTCCATATACGTATGTAAGAGTAATTGATTATTTTTAAAAGGATTAATTATTTAAAAGTCTTGTTTGTAGGACAAATGTTACTTTTAAGTCTTATACCAAATTTTATAACTCAAAAAGTCCCATTTGTTAGTTATTATTATTATTATTATTATTATTATTATTATTATTATTATTATTATTATTATTATTATTATTATTATTATTATTATTATTATTATTATTATTCTAAGGCCTCGTTTGTTTTTAGAGGTAGAATTGAGGAGATTCATAGTGAGAGGATTAATAGTGAGAAAATTGTTAGTGAGGTGATTAAGCAAAATTGTGTTTGTTTTGATAATAGTTGTTAGTGTACGGATTTATAAATTATTTTTATATAAAATAAATATAAAACAATAAAATAAATAAAAAAATACAAAAACATTAAACATTAATGTTTTTAAAAAAATGCCCAATATGTAAAAAATTTAAAATAAATAAAAAATTTTCAGAAAAAAATATAACAAATAAAATAATGATTTTTACTTAACAAAAAATATAAAAAATTAAACATTAATGTTCAAAAAAAAAAAAAAATGCCCAACATGTAAAAAATAAAATAAAAAATAAATAAATAAAAAAATTTCTAGTCCGCTGGACTATTTTTCTCATACCAAGTCTTGGAGGCCCATCTAAATCTCCTTGGGGAGGCCTATCCGAATCCGGAGCTCACTATCAATCCCCTCTCTATCTCTCAAAACAAACACAATATTAGTGGGTCCCACCTCACTACTAATCCCAATCCCCCCTCTAACTCTCCAAACAAACGGGGTCTAAGAGCATTTCCAATGATTTGCTACAACAAATGTTATTGCCAAAATATGGCAGCGCGGGCGTGGGCAGAAAAGGGTTATCTAGTGGCATGCTATAGAAGCTGTTAAATTTGGCACAAGCTTTGGTAAAAGTCAAATCTGCCAGCTCACCCAAAACTCAACTGATTCCTTCATTCCCTCCCTCCATTTCTTATCCTTTCCCAGCAAAAACTACTCAAAACATATCAAACTTTTTTAAAAACAAAATTCACCAAAAAAATATATTCAAATAGAAATCAACAAATTTGTTTTCAAACAAAATTCAACAAATTAAATAGATTTAGACCAATTTTTTTTTTAAATAGATTCACCAAAAACAACAACAACAACAATCAAGCAATTTCAAACAAATTTGAAGTACTCTTAAACAAATTTCAAGCAATCTTAACAAATCTCAATCAATTTGAAGCAAATTTTAAACAAGAAATACCTGGATTTCAAGATGCTTTATGAGTTTCGGTTTATGATCTACGATTTACGAAAAGGGCTCCCTGATCTGTGATCTTTGTTTTTTTATCTTCTTTGTGACATGCGAAGAGGGTTTTGTGATCTTTTTATCCTTGTCGACTGATCTTCACCAGAGAGAGACGAAATAGATGGAGAGAAAGAGGAGTGTGGGATGTCGACTGTAAGAGGCAAAGATAGAGAAAGAAGGGGATTGTTTTGGTGATACTCCATCTGCTGGTGGTGGTGGTGGTTGTAACGCCCTCAAAATTTACCCAATATACATATAACAATGACTTGCATTATGAAAAGAAAACATTGCATTATCTCAATCATCAGAGTATTACGAAAAGAAAACATTACATGTAACATTATAGTAAATGCCCTACAGGCTTACATCTTGCCAAGCAAACACTTGGACACAAAAATATGAGTTCTAACTCAAATACAAATAAAGCCCTAGGCTTGAATGTTTACATGTAATTTCTAATAAAAACAGAAAACTAATCTAATCTTCAAATCCAAGTCCTTCCAAGCTAAGTCCTTGGAGGTAGCTTATCACCTGAACCTGAAAATGATGTTCCCATAAAGGGTGAGCCACAGCCCAGTAGAAAAATACTAAACCAAATATAAGCTTTGAATAAAGTCCTAGCATTCAATAGATGGTTAACCATGATAATCAATTATATCAACATACAGTCTTAAGACACTAATGTCTATGACACTTATCAATTTCCATTTTGATCAATATGGCTCAGAACCTGGCCAAACTTACACTGTGAGCTATATAGCATATTCACATTACGTTCAATATCAACAACACAAATGAGACATAGGCTCATATCAAAACACTTCCATACTTCCAATATGATACACATTTTAGTGTTGTATCAATAATATGCAAAAAACACTTCAATATCAATAAGCACACATAATAGTGATGCTAATGGAGTCCATCCCCTATCTCCTCCCAAACAAAAATACGGTTAAGAGGTCCATCCCCTATCTTCCCCTAACTGTGGAGTACATCCCCTATCTCCTCCCACACAATATGCATATGCAATGCTCAACTAATACATGTATGTAAACACATAACATATACATCTCACAATCAATACACATAATGTCTGTATTAATTCAACAGTCAACATTAATGACTTAACCAATGTGATTAGTTCCAGTTATCCCTAATCCACATGCAATGTCTACAACAATCATGACTATCCTCCACCGATAGCCCAAACAGTTATTTCTAGACTGGAAATAAATAAATCAACAATTCAATAAGCAAGTGATTTAAATCAATCAACTACCCCCTTTAATCAATAATTTCCTCAATCTCATGAATTCAACTAATTTCCCCAGTTTTCTTTAAATTAAACATACAATTCAATTTAATACGACAACTAGGGTTTTTCCCAAAATTACCAAACTACCCCCAACATATTAAAATGCTAAAACTTAGAACAAAACGTATACATTGGAGTAGGAGATCCCTACCTCGAAGAAATAACCCAAAAAGAGAAGATGGAGATGATGACCCAAACTCCAAAGTGCTCCAAAACTCAAATTATTCAGATTAAACTGAAGCCCTCAACCCCCTCTAACTTTTTAATAAAGGATCTAGGGTAGAAACACCCTAAAACTAGATGAAACCTAGGGTAGAAGGTGTGTAGGGAGATAGAAGGGTCGGACCTAGGGTTTGGAAACAAAAAGAGATAAAAAACTGATTAAAAAACCCGCTGCTGCCTATTTAAACTGAACAGGCTCGCTCGAGCGAAGACTTGGTCGCTCGAGCGACCAGACACAAGAATTCCACGCTCGAGCGAAGAAAAGCTCGCTCGAGCCAAAAACTCGATGCTTCAGGTCTGCAACCCAGAAGCTCGCTCGAGCGACGAAATGCTCGCTCGAGCGAAGAACTCGAAAACATACACCTCGCTCGCTCGAGCGAAGAAAAGCTCGCTCGAGCCAAGAAACACATCTCTCAGGTCCTAAGCCCAGACACAGACTCTCGCTCGAGCGACCAAACCCTAGCTCGAGCGAAGAACAAAAACAATAGCTCGCTCGAGCGACCAACTCCTCGCTCGAGCGAAGGTCCAAAATTCTGGACAGCAACACTTGGTTTCCAACCCAACCAACCTGTAACAAACCTGCCCAACTCAACCCATAACTCAAAATCAAAGAATTAAAGAACAACAACAACAATACACAATGCCTGGATCCACGGAACTTAAGTCCGGATACAACAATCTAAAGGAAAAAGACCGGGGTCGCTATAGTGGTGGTGGTGGTAAATTCTAGGGAAAAGATGAAGGAGAATGATAGAGAGAGAGAGAGAGAGAGAGAGAGAGAGAGAGAGAGAGAGAATGAGGGGGTAGGTGAGAGTGAGAGAAGGTTCTAAACGAGAGAGAGAGAGAGAGAGAGAGAGAAGAAATGATGCCAATGAAAAAGATGGAGAGAAAAAAATGGTTCTGATAAAAAAGTATAAAAAAAAATGGAATGGTTAATCTGAGCCATTGGATCAGATCATCCAACGGTTAGAAAATTATAAAAGAAAGGTTATGATGCATTACTCTCTTTCTCTTAACGGCTACATACGTAACAGATATATGTTTGAACGACTATAAAACATTTCCATCTCTAAACGGTAATATTTTGAAAAATATAAATACAAACCCCTATCTCAACATATTTTCACACTTTTCCACTATTTCAACATTTTTCTTGTTTCTTTTCACACAATAACTATGGAAGGCTTAGCAAAAATAAAGAAAGGAAAATCATTCAGTATTAATGAAGATGTGACAATTTGTAGAGTTTGGGGTCACATTACTCAAGACCCAAATTTTGGCAACTTGCAATTGCATGCTCATTTTTTGGAGAGAATTTTTGAAAATTATTGCTCCCTTCTAAATGATCAATTAAGAACATAAGTGTCTATCCAATCCATATCGGGTACAATTATGAAATGTTGCAACAAATTTCGTGGGTGTTTAGCGCAATTAGAAAATCTACACCCAAGTAGGATGTCTCCAACTGATATAGTAAGATTTCATCTTGATTATTACGTTACTGTTTATTTTTATCATATAAAAATTAACTAATTAATTCTTTTAATATTTTATCCATACAGATGTTTCAAGCAAAACTTTTATCCAATTAAGATGAAAAAAAATATTTTTCTTTTCAACATTGTTGGCCAGTCTTGCAAAGCAATATCAGGTGGCAGGATATAGCTTCTACGAATACGGTGAAATCAAGGACACATACTATTTACCGATTCAGCCCCTGAGTCCCCTATTGATAACTTCATTTCTCTTGAAGATGATAACAATCCAAGTGGTGATGGTAGTTGTTAATCATATTGTTTAATTTTGATAATGTCTAAAATATTATTTGTAAAATTTGGATTTTTTAATAGACATATTATTTGACACAAAATAATATCTGTTTAAAATTTGTATGGTACATTTGTTAAATATTATTTAAATGAAAATATTTTGAAAATTTTACTATTCACTTTTTGAAAAAAAAGAAAAGAAAAAAGAATAGGCTGATCACTATTCATCTTTTGACAAATTGATTGGTGGTATTATTTTGACAAATTTGGTATTGATAGGTTTTCTTCTTTTAACAAAATTGATATGGAGTGGAAGGTTATATTTAATTTAAAATCTCTACAACATATACAGAAAAAGGGTATATATGTTCAGATCTACCATAAATATTACTTAAAGAGATTTTTTACTATGTATGCAAATATTTGTTTAGCATATTATGTGGGTGTTTGGGAAGTGAGTTTTTATGTAGGTTTTTTTAGTTGTAGGATATTATTGGAGAAATTTTTTTTTTTGTGTTTGGGAAGATAGTTGGGTTTTTTTGTGGTTAGATGTGATGTTTGTGAGAGAAAAAGTGAAATGATTATGGGGTTTGATGTGATATTTTGTTTGGATTTGTTTTTTTTTTTTTTGGTTTTGCAAAAACTTTGTCTTTTAGTGAAAAAAATAAAAAAAAAACCCAAAAAAATTGTTGCCAAACACCGCCATATATAATGCATATAATATAAATAGAATACATCACGTGAGCAATTAGATTTTTTACACAATTAATTATATCATGTCATATATATATATATATAAATTATTATAATAAAAAAGAAGAAAAAGATGGAACAAATAATTTCATATCTTGCTTGTTTAAATTCAAAGTTGTAAATATTATATATATAGTCAAAATCTTGAAAGTAATATAATATAATGTAATGATTACAAGAGAAGACTTATGTAATTTTTCATTATAAATCTTTGAACATGTTTTGCCTGCAGAATGAAAAAGGGAAAAAGTTGCAAAATGCTTTGAATTTGCTTACAAAAAGAAAAAGAAAAAGTGAACAAAGAAAATTTATAGTTTGACTAAAGAAAAGGTGCCCATGTCATCCATGACATCAGCAAGGAGCGTCTTACCTCCAACGGGTATATTTTTGTGTATAAATAGAAGTGTTGTGTGTGGAGAAAAATCAAGAACTTGAAGAGAAAAATTTGTGTGCTCCAAAATTCTGAGTATATTGTATTCTGCTCTTTCTCTTTTAGATCTAAGTGTAGCCTTTATTCTTACACTTTCATATCTACTCTTTGTGGGAGAATTATTGTAAAAGAGAGCTTAAGTACCACTTGTTTTTATTCATTATTTTTGTGAGAGATTTTGTAAGGGTAAGACATTTATTGTTGAGTGAGGCTCAATAGATAAGAGTAAGTCCTGTGCCAAATCCACAAGGTTGGTGGTGTATTTATTCAATTGATAGTAAAGAAATTCTCAAGGAGGTTCCTTGGGGAGTGGACGTAGGCCTGGCGTGCCGAACTACTATAAATCTCAGTGTTTGATTTTCTCTCCCTATCTCTTTTACTTTTATATTGATAATTATTATTCTGTTTTTTTTATTTGTTAAAATTCTGAATATTGTGTTAATTTTAATACTGTAAAATTTTTAATAAGCCAATTCACCCCCCTCTTGGGTTGCCTACTTGGGATAACAGTAGTGGCTCTACAAGGGGTAAAAGACCAAAAGGTGGGAAAGCTGCAAAAGAATTACATCCAAAAAGTCAAGTAGCTGAAGCTGAATGGTGGGGTGAATTAGAATTTTTTTCCTTCAAATTTTTTTATTTATATTTTTCTAATTGTGTAGATTGTAAATATATAATTTTTTTAGAATTTTTTTTTTTAAAATGTCATAAAAGACACACACACACACACACACACACACACACACACACACACACAAAAAAAAATCATATCCAAACACCACCTAAACAATAGAAGGAAAAGTTGGTTGGGATTATGCCAAAATGGCATTGCACCATTGTGACACCATTGCTATAATTTGACAATTTACTATTGTAAGAGCATCTCCAATGGTCTGTCATTGGAGCTGCCAAAACCAAATTTTGGCAAGAGTAGGCAAAAAAACTCTCCAATGGGCTGCTATACCAGTTGCCAAATTATAGCAATACCAAAACTTGTGTCAAATTTGGTACAAGCTTTGGCAATTGCCAAATCTGCTAGATCATCATTCCAACCATTTTTCTTCTTTCTCTCCCTCCCTCACCTTTTCTAGCAAAACCCCCTAGACAGAAAATAATTTTTTTTAACGAAATTAAAAAACAACAACAACAACAACAATCACTACAAAGACAATAATCACAACAACAATAATCAAACAATTTAAGGGAAATTTCAAGCAATCTCAAACAAAGCAAGAGGAATCTCAACTAATTTCTAGCAAATTTCAAGTAATTTCAAAAATGTAATTTTACAAAAATAAATACTTGGAAAGGGATTTGAAGTTTCTTTGTAATGCCCCTAAATTTATAATCCTTTATAATCAATTTTATTAAATATTCTCCGCATATTATCAATTGAATCCATTTCGTATGAATTAACACATTAAAGAAAATATCGTCTTTCTCATAAAATTCCTCATAAGAGCTTACATTCATATACTATACCTGTAAGATTTGAGAATTTAACAATATATATGAAATTTAAGAAATAAAAGAAAATACAACAAAAATGCCCTAAGGGCTTAAACCTTTTAAGGCAAGGGCCTTGATTACAAATAAGGGGAATACTTTCCCAAACAAGTAAGCTCGATAGCTGTAAATACATAGACATCCAAGGAGCCTCAGTGCTCTATCACAAGTCTCCACAAGATCACCAATAGAGTGGACTCACCTCATGAAGACCTAAAAGTTTTGTTAGATTTTGGGTGAGCAATTGCCCAATAGAAATACTATTAACAGAGTATGTAAATGATTGAAATGGATATGATCATGCTATGCATGTACCATAATAAAATTCATATTTTTCTCTTTTAAAGTCAATGATGTTCAATGCACAATTTTCATTCAAAACTCACCCTCAATAATGGGGCGGTAAATACGCAATGACGTCCCAAGCAAGAGCCATAAAACCATACATACATATATATATAGATTTACGTATTGAAAATATTCTCACATTTGTCGGCTATCAATTTGGCAAGATAATAGGCACCTAAAATACAAATTATTTTTCACTTTTCCCGGCTCATAATACGACAGGACCAATGGACACCCAAAAACATTTTCCTACATTCGTCCAGCGATAAAGCTCAAGACAGGGCAATTAGGCATCTTGACTCCCTGTGTGGGTACACATCTTGTTTCCAAAACCCGACTTAACTACCCGAACTCATACGCTATTTACCCCCTTTCAACATTTTCAAACTTGGAAAAGATTATAGAGTTCATAGCACAAGATGATGAAAAGTGATGCATGAATTTATAAACAATTCAATTTACCTAAGTGTAACAACCCTACTCTGTGATTAGCCACTAATTCGTAATTAAGAATGCTAATAAGGTGGTTAAGTGAAATTTTGTGATAATTGTGCATCTTATGTGTATTTGTGTTTCTATCAGTCTGTTGTAGGAATATTTGTCTGAAATTCTAATTTGAAATAGAAATTTAAGGCCTTATCGGCATCTGAAATGGAATTGGTTGCATGAGTAAGTTATTTGGAATTTTTAGAACACTTGGGTGAGTTTAATTAAAAAATTGATTCAGTTTAATTAATTAAATTGGCCTAATGTTCTAATTAATGTATTAATGCATCACAACTATGTATATATGAGCCAGAAGCTCATTTGAGCTCATCCTCCATATTTGAGTGCAAAATTTTGTAGAGAACTCTAGAAAGAGAGTGAACTCTCATTTTAGAGAGAGAAAGGGAGAGATTGAAGGGAAATTTGAAGGTTTTGGCTAGAGTTCATGTAACAACCCTCACTTCATCTTAGTCATGCTCTCATGCATTTATATGATTTTGTCTTGTTAAGCTTGCATTTCAAATCTTGTCTTTGTTTTGCTTAAGTGTTACTGCATGCTTTGTTCCTTGCTTGGTGTGAGTTTAGCCGAGGTCACCCTAAGCCTGGGTCGCACCTTTGAATCTCTTATACCTAGGACTATCTTGGAATCTTTTGGTTAACCTCCACTCGTACCTTGGCATATTGGCCGAGATGTCACTATCTAGGCCGAGGTGTTCATCACCAAGGCTGAGATGTATATTATCTAGGCTGAGATGTTACCCTTGCACCTAGTGACCTTGTTCCTGGATTGGTATGACCTAGACCGAGGTGTGGCACATCTAGGCCGAGGTGTGGCACAGCTAAGTCAAGTGTTGTCCTTCCTAGCCGAGATCATTAAGACCTTACTTGCCGAAGCCTTGTCCTTAGCCGAGATCATTACCTGCCGGAGTGCCTATGCCATCTTGCTTGTTGAACACACTTTGTCATAGTCTTGTCTTTTCACTCAGTCACCTTTTTGAGAAGAGCCAACCAGCCGATGCCACGTGTCCCAGCAGAGGGTTAAGTCAGTGAGCTGTTGAGAAACACATCACTTTGTATCATATCCTTGTCTTTTAGAGAGAGAGGCTCTAGGAAGAAGAAGGAGGAGTTCTTAGAGAGGGAATAGATTTCCAAGCTTGATCTTCACACCTTGAGCCGTTAGATTCGTGTCTTGAGGTTAGAATCTTGATCTACTCTTGTTGTTCTTATTGTTCATCTAGCTGCATTGCATGATCGAGCACGATTTGTAAGCCATGCATTGATTTAAAGTTTGGTTTTAGAAAGAGAAAGTGATATTCATGTGTTCTTGAATAAAAGCCTTGTTTGATCCGAAAGCTTGCATCAAGATTCATGTTTTTGTGTTTGTCTTCATAAGATCTTCAAGTATGGGTACCCAGGTCCATGTTTTTGAACTCATCTCATGAAATCCTAGATTTCGTAATAACAAGTTGTGATTGAGCATTCATGTTTTTCATGTTCTTCATGTTCTTCAGCATAGGGAAACCCAGATTTTCCCGACTTCATTTCCTTGAATGTGGCCATCGGGACCACACCTCGGCAAGGAGGTGTGGTACCTCGGCCAAGACCTGGTTGGTGCCCATTATGTTTTCCCGAGATGAGAAATAGTGTTTTGATTTGGTCCGACTTAGTTTTGAAGGAATGCCGAGATCATTTGCATTCATGTAAAGCTTGTTTGAGAGTGCATTCAATAGACTTTGCCATGTGTTTGTAGGACTTGGACTCTTGCTTTGACCCCGACGTCCGAAGAACTAAGTGAGCGGTATTTTTAATAAAGCTATGTTATGACATTTGATAAAGCTTTGCCTTGCTTGTTTTGGGAAAGTATTTGTTAAGCATGAATGACTATCCCTATTTTGTGTATCAAGTATTAGCTTTGGTTTTGATAACATTCTTGACAAGTCCGTACGTGCTAAGGGACTATAAGCATTTGTATCACAAGTTCGTACGTGCTAAGGGACTATAAGCATTTGTAGCACAAGTCCGTACGTGCTAGGGGACTCTAAACTTTTGTAGCACCCTTGATTATGTCATCCCTTGTATTATTGATGCTAGTGAGTATCCCTTGAGACTTGAAAGACTTGTTAGATGAACTTGATTTGTCCTTAGATTTCGTACAAGATATGATGTGTTTTGGCTTGATAAAGATTTCGGATATCATTCATGCAAACCCCTTTATTGATTATATCATTCACTGAGTGTCCAAGCTCACCCTTTCTCTCTCTATATATATGTAAATGATGAGCAGGACGGCGGTGACGCCTAGATGCGTTTGGCATGATGTTTTGGATTCATACTTTTGATAGCATCTTGAAGACTATGCTTCTTGGCTTGTGATTCATTGTATTTTTCATATGTCGGCTTGAGAAGCCTTTTGATCAAGATGTATTATGTACTTATTCATTTGTATTCAAGTTGTAAGAGACCTCGATATGATGTATGTCATTTCATTTGATTTATGCACAGCTCTTATGGACTAATTAGAATTAAATTATTGCTTCCGCACATGTAAGCCCCATATGTATACTCTGTTTGTGTGTGAATCTTTGCAAGTTGGCCTTTGGTAATCTCGGATTACTGGCCATCATGGCACCATTCTACTAGGGGCGGAATGGGGTCGTGACAGATTAGTATCAGAGCACGAATTTCCTTATAGTATGTTTATTCACACACTTTGAGTCCTATAGAGCATAGGATGTCCCTTAGAATGATGTTAGGATTGCATCATATTGCTTGCTACTTGACAAAGTGTGCATCATCTCGGCATAACTATTTGTTACTTGCATACATGTTTATTTGCTCATTTTGTTTTAAAGCCATATTTTGCATACTCCTAGCATCATGAGAAGGGCTAGACCTCCAGTTGGCCGAGATCATTCTGAAGACAGATTAGACAGACTAGAAAGGTTGGTCGAAGGTTTGGTCCATGAGTTGAGACAGCCTAGGCCACAGGATGCTAGTATTACCTCTACCTAGGCCGAGCAGACGAACGGCCGACATGCAGTCCCACCCCCACCTCATCCAGTGCCGCAAGTGCCTCCACAACAAGCTTTATATGGGGACGGCACCATAGCCTTGATCAGAGAGTTCAAAAAGATGAAACCGCCGAGGTTCCAAGGGGGTATAGAGCTGATGAAGGCTGAGGCATGGGTTTTGGAGATGGAGAAGTTATTCGAGATTTTTCCCAGCACTGACGCCCAGAAGGTGTCATCAGCAGCATTCACGTTGGACGACGACGCATGAAGATGGTGGATGATGGTCCGAGAAGGCAACCCAGGTTTGACTTGGGCTAGATTTTTGGAGTTGTTCTACAACAAGCATTTTCCCCTTAGTGTCCGGGATCGCAAGACCACAGAATTCCAGATTCTGACACAAGGCAACAAGACAGTGGCAGAGTACGACCGTGCTTTTACCGAGTTGGTGAGATATGCGCCCCATATGGTCGATGACGAATATAGAAAAGCTAGGAAGTTTGAAAGTGGGCTACATGGACCGATACAGGATCGAGTTAACATGCTCAACATGCTGACTTATGCCGGAGTGTTAGACAAGGCCATCCTAGTAGAAGCTAACCTGAATCGATACCAGAGTTCAGGAGAGAGCCAGAAGAAGAGGCAGAATTAAGACAATCGCAGAGGAGCATTTGATACCAGGAAGAAGACGAACATAGGCAGTTCAAGCAACTCAAGACAGGAAGGTGGCACTAGGCCGACATGTTCAAGTTGCGGGAAGCCACATTCTGGAGTTTGTCGCTGGGAGTCTGGAGCTTGTTTTGAATGTGGTGAGGTAGGTCATCGTGTGAAAGATTGTCCGAAGACAAAGGCTGACGATGGTAAGAAGAATGGGAGCACTTCAGGCGTTACACAGAGAAATAATGTCGGAAGGACACATGCGAGGCAGGGCAGAGTTTTTGCATTAGTGCCAGGAGACACCCAGAGTGCCGAGACAGTAGTGTCAGGTACCCTTCCCATTTGCTCTCAAGATGCATACATATTAATTGATTCGGGCTCCACGCATTCATTTGTATCTGCTAAATTTTTCGAGAAGTTGAATAAAGAACTAGAACCCCTTGGTTATGTGTTATCTGTGTCTACTCCATCTGGGAGAACTATGACTGTTTCATCTGTTTATAAAGCACGTGTTGTTGTGATTGAGGGTGTAGAATTATTTGTTGACTTAATGCCATTGAATATAACCCACTTTGATGTCATATTGGGAATGGATTGGCTAGTAGGGAATCATGCATCCATTAACTGTGTCTCCAAAAGTGTCATATTGAGACCCCCAAACAAAGCCGAGGTTACATTTCAGGGTAAAGAAGTAGTATCCCCACCTTATTTGATCTCATCTATGAAGGCCTATAAGTTGATTCAAAAGGGGTGTCAGGGCTATTTGTGTAGTATACTGAGCGATCTGAATAGAAATGTTAAAATTGCCGACATCCCAGTTGTTAGAGAATTCCCCGACGTCTTTCCAAATGATTTGCCCGGTCACTTAGTCGATAGGGAAATAGAATTTACTGTTGACATTATGTCGGGAACCCAGCCTATCTCCAAAACACCTTATCGAATGGCCCCAGCCGAGCTTAAGGAACTGAAACTTCAGTTACAAGAATTGTTGGATAAGGGATTTATTAGGCCGAGCACTTCATCATGGGGAGCACCAGTTCTATTTGTTAAGAAAAAGGATGGTACACTTCGCCTTTGTATTGACTACTGAGAACTGAACAAGGTAACCATTAAGAACAAGTACCCATTGTCGAGGATCGATGATTTACTTGATCAACTACAGGAAGCACGAGTCTTTTCTAAGATCGATCTCAGGTCGGGCTACCACTAGCTCAAGGTTAAAGCCGAGGATGTTGAGAAGACTGCTTTTCGGACAAGGTATGGCCACTACGAATTTTTGGTTATGCCCTTCGGAGTAACTAATGCTCCTGCAGCATTCATGGATCTGATGAATAGGGTCTTCAAGCCGTACCTAGACGAGTTCATGGTTGTTTTCATCGACGACATATTGATCTATTCCAAGAGTGAAGCTGAGCATGGAAAGCACCTGTGGGAGCCGAATAAATGACAAAGACAGAAGGCGCGCGCAATACAAGGCTGATAATAATCGGCTGTATCCGGCGAGAATAGGGGGGGCCGAATATAATATTTGGGCCGAATAAGTGTGTAACATTGGAGCCGGATAATGTAAAGGACAATGATCAAAAAGTAGGCCCTGGCCCCGAGGATCGAGAGAAACAGGTATAAATACAGGAACAACATATTTAGTAGGTATGTAAGAATCACTTGACTTAACTTAGTAAGAAAGCTATCCTGAGTGTCTGAACTAACTTGTCCGTCGGAGTGCTAATTCCGGCATCGCCGACCGGAGTGTTTGTATCTTTTCAGGTGACTAGCTGAGGATCACTAGCGTCTCTCAGGATTTGAAGAGTATTTCCAAACCACTTCTCCACAATTGGCGCCGTTTGTGGGAATACTCAAATACATCCATGGCAGGCGTGACTGAAGATCCTCCGGTAGCCATTGACGAGACCGCACAAGGAGATGACCTCACTCCAGCAAATATGCTCAGAAAAGAAACCATCACTGCAAGACGCGCCTTGAACTTCGATTCACCAACGACTTCAGCGCAAGAGACAATGCAGGCGATCATGGAACAAGCGAAGCAGAACGAACAAAGGCTGGAGAACATGATCACTGAAAATGAACGTCTCCGTCAAGATTTGGCCCTCGAAGTCGCAAAATCGAAAGAAGCCATGCGCCAAGATCCCGAACGACCTCCGAGGGCCGGTGGACAACGACCTCGAGCCCGACCAAAGGATACCAATAGTGACTCCAACTCATTATCCACGGAGCTCACCAAGAAGGGACGATCTGAAACTTCCAGCTCCTCCGAAAAGAGTCTACATACAAGGAACAAGCGCAGGCGGAGCAGTTCAGACGAAGAAGACCAGCACGATCCTTTTGTCCGACGGATTACAAGGGCGGCCCTGCCCAAGAAGTTCAAAGCTCTGTCATTCACTCTTTACGATGGCAAATCAGACCCCACTGATCATATCCGTCATTACAAGCAGGCCATGACATTGCATGCAGACAACGAAGCCCTCATGTGCCGAATATTCCCCAGCAGCCTGGGGCCATTAGCTGTCAGGTGGTATTACAAGCTGGAGCCGGCCTCCATTAAAAGCTTCCATCAATTACAGAAGTCCTTCAGGGCCAGGTTCATCACCAATGAGGTACAGCCGAAGCAGGCGACTCTCTCTGGGCTATGCAAATTCAGTCAGGAGAAACGCTCAGAGCGTATTTGGCGCGCTATTGGGAGTGCTTCAACCTCGTCGACGACGCTTGCAATGACTCCATGGCCATCACCGCCTTCAAAATGGGATTACATCCTGATAGTCCACTTCGCAGTTCCTTGACCAGAAGACCCCCCAAAATAGTCTGGGCATTGATGAAAAAAGTTGAGGAGTATTGCAAAGTGGAAGATGATGCCTTGAGAATAAAAGCCGGCCAAATGTCCAACAAAACGCCCCCCTAAAATTGTCAACCAATAAGTTCCGTGCCACCTTATAGCCCAGAGCCTCAGCAACGCGCTAAACGAGACAAAAGGCGGGATACTCGCCGATCAAGTGATCAATGTCCCCACCGGACGAACGAGCAACTGCAAGTCGACAGCAGACGTTCGCGGTGTGTCGACAAAAAGTACACAGAGTTGTCAGAACCAATCGCTGCAATAATGACCAAAGTCCAACACCTTCCATTCTTCAAATGGCTGTCAAAGATGGTGGGGCCGCCCGACACGCGAAGAAGGGATAGGCGGTGCGAATATCACAAAGATCACAGCCACGAAACAGAGAGTTGCTACTCATTAAAAGATCACCTGGAAGAACTGGTGCAAGACGGCTGACTGCAACAGTATGTGAGAAAGGGAAAGCCAACCAAGGCACTAGCCTTGAGGCAGGACTCTCCTCCACATGGCGTGATCCATGTGATCTACAGCCAGCCGTGCACATAATTCAATCGCATCCAATCCCCCAGAAGTAACATATTCCGACTGAATGGCCCAAAGAAGCTCCGACAATTACTTTCAATGACTCCGACCTTAGTGGCACAACAGCTTCCCACATTGATCCGTTGGTCATTAGATTATGCATAAACCGGTTCACCATTGAACGAATTCTCATAGACCCGGGGAGTACTTCAGAGGTTATGTATTACCAAACTTTCATCAAACTCGGCCTCAACGAGTCAGATCTGTCTCCGGCGCCTCATCCACTGTTCGGCTTTAATATGAATCCCGAATACCCGTTAGGGAAGATCATACTACCTGTCCGAGCAGGCTCCAGAACGGTCGAAGTAGAATTCCCGGTCGAAAAGCTCCCTTCGCCGTATAATGTCATCACGGGGCGAACCTGGATACATATTATGAAGGCCATTTCAAGCACTTATCATCAGCTCGTGCGCTTCCTGACAGCCCATGGCATTGAAGAGATCCGTGGCTCCCCCCAATCAGCACAAGTAGCGATTTTATGAAAACCCTATCACTGACCCGACCTGTGGGCTTTGATACTTGTATATATTTCACTTCTGCAATGCAAACCATCTTTCTTTGTCATTCAATTCATTTCACAAACCCCATTGTGAAGCTCGTCATGACGATAATTCGGAGCCCGCTTTGGTGCATGTCACCTTAGGGCCGATTAAGTCTCCGGATTCGGAGCGCCCTTCGTGGATATCACGATTGACCATATTAAGTCTCCGGATTCAGAGCCCCCTTTGGTGCATATCACCTTAGGGCCGATTAAGTCTCCAGATTCGGAGCGCCCTGCGTGGATGTCACGATTGGCCACATTAAGTCTCCAGATCCGGAGCCCCCTTTGGTGCATGTCACCTTAGGGCCGATTAAGTGTCCGGATTCGGAGCCCCCTTTGGTGCATGTCACCTTAGGGCCGATTAAGTCTCCGGATTCGGAGCGCCCATCGTGGATATCACGATTGGCCACATTAAGTCTCCGGATTCGGAGCCCCCTTTGGTGCATGTCACCTTAGGGCCGATTAAGTCTCCGGATTCGGAGCGCCCTTCATGGATATCACGACTGGCCACATGAAGTCCCCGGATTCGGAGCCCCCTTTGGTGCATGTCACCTTAGGGCCGATTAAGTCTCCGGATTCGGAGCGCCCTTCGTGGATATTACGATTGGCCACATTAAGTCTCCAGATTCGGAGCCCCCTTTGGTGCATGTCACCTTAGGGCCGATTAAGTCTCCGGATTCGGAGCCCCCTTTGGTGCATGTCACCTTAGGGCCGATTAAGTCTCCGGATTCGGAGCGCCCTTCGTGGATATCACGATTGGCCACATTAAGTCTCCGGATTCGGAGCCCCCTTTCGTGCATGTCACCTTAGGGCCGATTAAGTCTCCGGATTCGGAGCGCCCTTCGTGGATATCACGACTGGCCACATGAAGTCTCCGGATTCGGAGCCCCCTTTGGTGCATGTCACCTTAGGGCCGATTAAGTCTCCGGATTCGGAGCGCCCTTCGTGGATATCACGATTGGCCACATTAAGTCTCCGGATTCGGAGCCCCATTTGGTGCATGTCACCTTAGGGCCGATTAAGTCTCCGGATTCGGAGCGCCCTTCGTGGATATCACGATTGGCCACATTAAGTCTCCAGATTCGGAGCCCCCTTTGGTGCATGTCACCTTAGGGCCGATTAAGTCTCCGGATTCGGAGCCCCCTTTGGTGCATGTCACCTTAGGGCTGATTAAGTCTCCGGATTCGGAGCGCCCTTCGTGGATATCACGATTGGCCACATTAAGTCTCCAGATTCGGAGCCCCTTTTGGTGAATGTCACCTTAGGGCTGATTAAGTCTCCTGATTCGGAGCTCCCTTCGTGGATATCACGACTGGCCACATTAAGTCTCCGGATTCGGAGCCCCCTTTGGTGCATGTCACCTTAGGGCCGATTAAGTCTCCGGATTCGGAGCGCCCTTCGTGGATATCATGATTGGCCACATTAAGTCTCCAGATTCGGAGCCCCCTTTGGTGCATGTCACCTTAGGGCCGATTAAGTCTCCGGATTCGGAGCCCCCTTTGGTGTATGTCACCTTAGGGCCGATTAAGTCTACGGATTCGGAGCGCCCTTCATGGATATCACGATTGGCCATATTAAGTCTCCAGATTCGGAGCCCCCTTTGGTGCATGTCACCTTAGGGCCGATTAAGTCTCCAGATTCGGAGCGCCCTTCGTGGATATCACGATTGGCCACATTAAGTCTCCAGATTCGGAGCCCCCTTTGGTGCATGTCACCTTAGGGCCGATTAAGTCTCCGGATTCGGAGTCCCCTTTGGTGCATGTCACCTTAGGGCCGATTAAGTCTCCGGATTCGGAGCGCCCTTCGTGGATATCACGATTGGCCACATTAAGTCTCCAGATTCGGAGCCCCCTTTGGTATATGTCACCTTAGGGCCGATTAAGTCTCCGGATTTGGAGCCCCCTTAGGTGCATGTCACCTTAGGGCCGATTAAGTCTCCAGATTCGGAGCACCCTTCGTGGATATCACGATTGGCCATATTAAGTCTTCGGATTCGGAGCCCCCTTAGGTGCATATCACCTTAGGGCCAATTAAGTCTCTGGATTCGGAGCCCCCTTCGGTGCATGACACCTTAGGGCCGATTAAGCCTCCGGATTCGGAGTACCCTTTGGCACGAACAAAACAAAACTCGCCAACATCAGAAATAAGGTGCTTCACTGAGCATATAAAAAATTCAGAGCAAGACGCAAATAAGGTCCTTAAGTGAGCATATCAAAAATTCAGAGTAAGACGCAAATGTATGAAATAAAGCTTTTTATTCGATCAAATAGTTGTTACATAAACGCAACTCACATTTGAGCATTACAATTTTTATTCGATCAAACAATTGTTATCTAAACGCAACTCACATTTGAGCATTACAATTTTTATTTAATCAGACAGTTGTTACATAAACGCAACTTGCATTTGAGCATTACAATACCCATGTCCAATCTCAAAAGCTAAAAAGAGGAGAAGACGCATTGGTAAAACGGCAGCGCCGAATCAACTCCCGTCACCCGGAAGTCCTCCGCGGTTTGCAATGCCTTGAGCCAACAGTGCCCAAGTCCTCCCCTGATACCATTGACAATGTCAAGGCAAAGATCCAGGACAAGGAGGGACAAACCCAACGGTCGTTGCCTTTCCTTTCGGGGTGATTTGCTTCGACGACTTGAAGATTCATGCCAACTTTCGGACGCCCTACTTCCCATACGGATGGATCCTCTGCCACGATCCATAGCAACACCAAGTTCGGCTGAACTCCATCCTCTGACTAACATCCCCACTTATCCCACCTCACATAAGCGATTGTTTATCTGCGCAAAGCGCCCACTCCTTTTATTTTCAATACTGGCAGTGATCTCGAGGCCCCAATCCCGAGGCGATTTCACTAACACTAAACTCCATGAGAAAAACGTCGGTTGACATTCGCCACGGCGTAGTTATCCAAACGACTTTTTGAAGCACGTGCACAGGCCAAAAATCTAGGCCCCGAGCCGAGTTGAATTTGCCAAAGCCACTCTACCCACTAGCTTTCGGCTTCTTCAGCTTACAATAGCCTCAGTCAGGAGTAAACGGCTATCAAGTATGGATTGACCCTGCCGGTCAACGCTTATACATTCATTCAAACACAATAAAACGAAACACATACATGCCGAATACGAACTGCAATAAAATATTTGTAACATAACGTTTTTTATTCAACAAAACAAGCAATAAATTACATAGTTTTGAACGTGATCTGCGTTTCAGCCTTACAGTAAATATACTTATACGGCATCACCCTCATCATCACTCTTCTCGACTTCAAAAGCAGAAAACGGAAAATGTTTACTGTGGTAGAGTGGCGATGCCGAATCAATGCCTGCCGCTCGAAGAGCTTCTGCGGCTTAAGATGCCTTGATCCAACCGTGCCTAAATCCACGATTCTCACATCGGCAAACTTCTTCGGCAATCTTTTCCTTGGTCTTCTCGATTCCAACTTTTCGGCCTTCATGGAAACCTTTCTCATAGGCCCTCCCCTTCGCGTTCTCCATTGAGAACATACTCGCTGTCTCACGATCGGCAAGCGCAGAACTGATGAGCCGACTGGTAACCCTCTCTTCCACGATTGGGTTTCCCTGCCCGGCGGGTTGTGCCTGAGCCGCCTTGACCTTCCTTAACTCGCGCTCAACGACCTCCGCGCGGGCCTCCAAATTTCGAATACGTTCCTCCTTCTTCTCCATTTCTCGGCGGGCAGCGCGCAACCGCATGCCGATTTCATAGGCAGTGTACAGCCCCTTCACCGCCCCGTGAACACCTTCGCGAAATACTTCGTGGTCTTGACGACCTACCATCGACTGCTGAACCTCAGGAGGAAAAATTTGTTGAGCAAACTCGACCGCTACATTTGGGTCTCGAATGATCGAGTCCGCCTATGTCATGGGTCTATTCCCCACAAATACCGCGAAGCTTAATGGGTGAGGATTCGCCTCAGATCCCCTCTCGACTCGAGGTTGAGAAGTTCTGCCCTGCGACTGCTTGTCCCGTCTGGGCGACCTGCTTCGACGTCGAGGAGACTGACGCCTCTCTCGATCCCTGGAACTCCTACTCCCTGTGCGCGGAGGGTCATTACCTCGATTCATGTCTCCACCCAGCTCAGCCCACATCCTCGCTTCCTCTCTGCTGTTAAAGAAGAATCTGTTCGACATTCACTCGATACCTTCAAATGTTGGAGTCAGTTGTCTACTATACTCATAAAAGTTTTACCTTTAATCATTTATCCTTTACAGAGGCATCACCCTTGAGGCAATCTCATTAATTGTAAAAAACCTCAATCGCCCGGCGCCGACTGGATCGACCCACTTGGGGGAAAGGCAGACAGATCTATCAAAACTCCTGAGTTCGTTTCATCCGGCGCCTGAATAATCATGCACCGCCTGGGGCAAGGGCAGATTAATCAATCTATTCGGATTAAGTGCCCCAACCGGCCCATGAATCCGGCACCTGCATGACCATGCACTGCCTATTAATCAATCTATTCGGCTTATGTACCCCAGCCGGCTCAGATTAATCAATCTATTCGGATTAAGTGCCCCAGCCGGCCCATGAATCCGGCACCTGCATGACCATGCACCGCATATTAATCAATCTATTCGGCTTATGTACCCCAGCCGGCTCATGAATCGATCGATCACAAATCTTAAGGTCGTTTCATCCGGCGCCCGAATGATCATGCACCGCCCGGGGCAAGAGCACATTCATCAATCAATTCGGCTCAATACCCACAAGACGCGGCACATGAATGATAATTCAATATTGTCATAGGATATTCAATTTCTGAAAGCTCAAACACAGCAATGACTTTATCCAAATTCGTGAAAGGCAAAGTATTCTTCATTAACATAACTTCACAAACCATAAACTAGTAGTGGAGAAATACCAAGGCAGTTTTCATTAATAAATTGAGCGCAAATAGTAACCAATTTATACATGAAAATTAGCCTGAGCCAACAAAAGTCTACCGAACAAAAACCTACATCAAAATCAAAAGCACTTAAAAAAATGAAGATGACTCCCAGATCAATCCTCGGGGTCAGATTCAAGTGGCTCAATGTCCACTTGCTCGTAGGGAATTGGCAAGGCCAATGTAACTCCAGCGGCAGCAAGGGCTTTGAGCCATCCATGTTTGAACCCCCGATTCTCGAATTTGGGGACTTCATCTACATATTCCGTGAAGGCGGCACTTTTTCCTGCCTCAAATGTCGCAGAAGCTTCAGAATCGGCTTTCTCCTTGGCGGCCTTGAGCTCCGCTAACCAAACCTCCGCCTCGGCAAGCGCCTCCTTGGCTAACTTGAGCGATTCTTCGCTCGCATTTGCCCTACTCTCAGTGTCAGAGCGGAACTGTTCAGCTGAGTGAGCCCTCTCTTTCTCTGCTTCAGCTCGCGCACTCTCCACCGCGGCTCTCATCCTTTCAAATTCAGCCCTACTCTTTTGACCCTGCACCTCCGCTTGCAAACGATCAACTCTGCCGAGGGCATCATGGAGGCGGCGGCCTAGGTCCGCGATCCTGCCAACAGTCTGCAAAACAAGTTGAGATCGTCAGACATCTTTAATGAAAACGAAGTCAAGAGAATTTGAGATGGTCACTGACCAGGAACGCCGACTGCGCAGATAGGGCTACGACGTCAGCCGGCAAGGAAATTGAAGCCGCCAGGCTCAACGCCACGGCTGGATCCTCAATAGCTGAAGCATCGGAGGAGATCGGCGTATCTTTGATCTTAGGCCGAATAATAAAAGGCGCAGCCACGTCCGACTCTTCTAAACGAGGCCGTTTGGAAGTAAGGCTAATTTTCGATCCAACCTCTCCCTCGGCTCTACGCTTTTCGCCCCGCTCCTCCGGAATCAGCCGTTCATCAATGACCTGTTCCTCAACCTCTTCCCTCGTTTTGGCCTCAGCGACCTGAATCGTCTCTTCAATAACGGGTACGAAACTTTTAATCAAGGTGGGCTTAGAATGGGCGGCCTCGGCCTTCTTTCGAGAAGCCATTCGCTCGGCATTTTTCTTTCGCGCCATCTGCGTAAGGCTTTCCCCAGCCATAGCTTCAAAAAATATCGCCGGGTAGGTCCCCTAAATTTGCAAAAATATCTCCAGACGAAAACTTTGCCCGACCCAAAATGGACGGTGAAGGCTGGTTAAGTCCGGCAGCCTCAAACGCCGAGCGTATCGCTTCGTCGACCTCTTCGGCCTCCTCAGCAACCTCTCTGGTTGGTTCGGAAACTACCTCTACCACCGGCTCAGCCTCTGCCCTCGAATCCGAATCTTCGAGGCCAATTTGCCTAAGGCTCTTGAAGCTGGGAAAGATAAGAGCTGAAAGCTGTTGATCGCCGGATGGAATTGGAATGCCTTCCGCAGCTGAGAATGTAGTATAAGTAGGTTCGTATCGGAGGAGTATGTGAGCCGCTCTCCTTTGCTTTTGTACGTTTGGATGGCCGAAGTATCTGAGCGCAGACTTGATCTCCTTAAGGACTGCCCCGTCGGTTGAGGGAAGAATTTTCTTCAATCTGTTGCCTGCAAAGAACAAGGGGTGATTAAAGGAAAAAAGCCGAGTAAAGGGTAAGTCAATGAACACAAGGCGTTACGCGGCAACCTGGATCATCCTGTTGTCTGGGAATAGGATCTAGGCGGTCTTCGCCTTCACTGAACTTCCAATTCCCTTGGACATTGACCATTACGTCGTCAACCCTCTTACCAGAGCTGGTAAGCATGGTTATCAAGTGATGGTCAGTGTCCTTGGCCCTGAGAAAGTATCGCCCCAGCCGACCGGAAGATTTGGCCAAAGCGTAGCAGTGCCGAATCGCCGGAATGCCAAGGTTGATCCTAAGACGTCGGTTCAACTCAATCACCCCCATGATGATTCGAAAGAAATTTACGTTGGGTTGAGAAAGAATCAAACTCCAATAGCAAAGGGCGACCCTAAGCAATGGGTGTAAGGGAAAATGGACTCCGCCCTCCGCTATGGATAAGCGAGGGAAGACGATCGTGTTCTGATCCTCCCTCTCCATATCAAAGGTACTGTCCGTTACAAGAGATAGGTGGACATCGTCGGGAATGGAAAAATGTCTCCGGAATCCAGAAATACGACCCTCGGAAAGGATGTCTTTCAAGTGTTTAGCCATGTTCGCAGGGATTCAAGGTTCCGCCGAAATCAAAACGACAAACAGAAAATAGGATCGTAAAGAAGGGAGAAGAAGACATACGAAGATTAAACGGAGACGAGGGTAGACGGAGAAGAGTTGCAGAAAGTACGAGTCAGAGAAGGGATATCCGCTGGCAGTATAAGAGTCTCGAATACTCGACGAACTGTGCATTCGAAAGGACTGAAATTTCAAATCACAATAAATGCGAAACGCACGATTGAGGCGGGAAAACGTAATGATGAACGAAAAGGTGTGCGCATCCTGACATCTATATTGGGGTACGCGAAGCCGCCAGACCTATTTTAACTTTTCCAATTCAAGACCAAACACGCCGATTAACTACCATCAATAGGGAGTTCGGGGGGCAATTGTGGGAGCCGAATAAATGACAAAGGCAGAAGGCGCGCGCAATACAAGGCTGATAATAATCGGCTGTATCCGGCGAGAATAGAGGGGGCCGAATATAATATTTGGGCCGAATAAGTGTGTAGCATTGGAGCCGGATAATGTAAAGGACAATGATAAAAAAGTAGGCCCTGGCCCCGAGGATCGAGAGAAACAGGTATAAATACAGGAACAACATATTTAGTAGGTATGTGAGAATCACTTGACTTAACTTAGTAAGAAAGCTATCCTGAGTGTCTGAACTAACTTGTCCGTCGGAGTGCTAATTCTGGCATCCCCAACCGAAGTGTTTGTATCTTTTCAGGTGACTAGCTGAGGATCACTAGCGTCTCCCAGGATTTGAAGAGTATTTCCAAACCACTTCTCCACAGCACCTGAGACTTGCCCTACAGATTCTGAGAGATAGAAGATTATATGCCAAGCTTAGCAAGTGTGAATTTTGGCTTTCCAGCATTTCATTTTTGGGGCATGTGATTAATGAAGAGGGTATCTCTGTTGATCCAAGTAAGATTGAAGCTATTATGAATTGGCCGACGCCGACCAACGTGTCTGAGGTTCGTAGCTTTCTAGGTTTGGCAGGTTATTATAGAAAGTTCGTGAAGGATTTCTCGAGGATTGCAATTCCATTGACACAATTGACTAAGAAGGGAGTGGCATATGAATGGACCGAGGATAGAGAGTCAGCTTTCCAAGAGCTAAAGACGAGGTTAGTCACAGCGCCAGTTCTTGTTCTACCGTCAGGTAATAAGGAGTTTCAGATTTACAGTGATGCATCGCATAAAGGTTTGGGTTGTGTGTTAATGCAAGGGGGTAAGGTTATAGCATATGCATCTCGTCAGTTGAAACCCCATGAAAAGAATTACTCTACCCATGATCTAGAACTAGCTGCTGTAGTTTTTGCTTTGAAGATTTGGCATCATTACTTGTATGGAGCTTCTTGCCAAGTTTTCACGGATCACAAGAGTTTAAAGTACTTGTTCACCCAGAAGGAATTAAATATGAGGCAGAGAAAGTGGCTTGAATTATTGAAGGATTACGACATGCAGATTCAGTATCATCCAGGTAAAGCAAACTCAGTGGCCGACGCGTTCAGCAGGAAGTTGGTTGGGAATTCAGCTTGCTTGTCAATGATTTCAGTGGAGCCAACTATCATTAAGGAAGTGAAAACCAGACAGATGGAAGACAGGTTCTTCAAGAAGGTGATCGATGAGATTGTCACTAAGCTGAGGTCAGGGTATACCATTGAGAATCAAGTACTTAAGTTTTAAGGAAGAGTGTGCGTGGCCGACGTCCCAGAGTTGAAAAGGAAAATTTTACAGGAAGCCCATGGTTCCAGATTTGCCGTTCATACAGGAAATACCAAGATGTACCAGGACGTGAAGCAGACTATTTGGTGGCCGAATATGAAAAGAGAGATAGCCGAGTTCGTATCCCAGTGTCTATATTGTCAACAAGTGAAAGCCGAACATCAGAGACCGGCAGGACTTCTTCAACCTTTGTCAATTCCAGAGTGGAAATGGGAACACATCTCCATGGATTTTGTTATCGGGTTACCAAGGTCACAAAAAGGTAGGGATGCGGTTTGGGTTATAGTTGACAGATTAACTAAGTCAGCACACTTCTTGCCCGTTCAGACTACTTTCAATGCTGACTGGCTTGCTATGTTGTATATGAACGAGATTGTTAGGCTTCACGGAGTGCCGATGTCCATTGTTTCAGACCGAGATCCGAAGTTTATTTCCAGATTTTGGCAGAGCCTACAAAGAGCTTTGGGGACCGAGTTGAGGTTTAGCACAACTTTTCATTCCCAGACCGATGGGCAGACAGAGAGAACACATCAGACACTTGAGGATATGCTCAGACTATGTGT
Organism: Camellia japonica; assembly: GCA_030407325.1. Lineage (NCBI taxonomy): Eukaryota > Viridiplantae > Streptophyta > Magnoliopsida > Ericales > Theaceae > Camellia > Camellia japonica. The sequence continues at coordinate 143,038,185 of JAPPVO010000031.1, read as the reverse complement.
GTTGGACTTCAAGGGAAGTTGGGAAGTGCATCTACCATTAGTAGAATTTGCCTACAACAACAGCTATTAAGCCAGCATTGGCATGGCGCCGTATGAAGCTTTGTATGGAAGGAAGTGCAGATCGCCGATATGTTGGACCGAGGTAGGAGACAAAGCTTTGATTGGTCCCGAGTTAGTTCAAGTTACAACCGAGAAGATTAAGCTCATTCGACAAAGGATCAAAACTGCTCAGAGTCGACAGAAGAGCTATGCCGACCAGAGAAGAAGAGAGTTGGAATTTGAAGTTGGGGATCACGTATTCCTGAAAGTTTCGCCGATGAAAGGAGTTTCAAGATTAGGGAAGAAAGGTAAATTAGCACCTCGCTACATTAGGCCGTTTGAAAGTCTTGAGAAAGTTAATTCCGTCGCTTACAGACTTGCTTTGCCGCCAGAGTTAAGCCAAGTCCACAATGTGTTTCATATTTCGATGTTGAGAAAATATGTTCGGGATCCACTGCACGTGATTGATCATTTTAGGATTGTGGTTAGTGAAGATTTAGGCTACAAAGAGAGGTCGATACAGATTCTTGATAGGCAAGTGAAACGGTTGAGGAACAAATCGATATCGATGGTGAAAATCGAATGGAAGGAGCATTACGGCAAGGATGCTACATGGGAGATGGAAGAAGAGATGAAAGTCCGATATCCGGAATTATTTTCGGGTCAAGGTAACTCAAGTTTGGGGACCAAACTTCTTTAAGGGGGGTAGGATGTCACGCCCCAAACCCGCCCCTAAAAGTTTGGGCATGACCCATTCGAAAATGGACACTAAACCTGTTATATATATATCATACGGGGCCTGAACGGAAGCATTCAAGAATATAAAATACATAGAATAACATCCATTGAGCTATTCCTAACATGCCAGGATCCCAACATCACACTGAGTAAATATTATACAAAAAGTTTACACACAAATGCCTTGACTCAACCCCACAAATAGTAAAAATATTAATGAAGGAGGAATTATATACAATCAACCATAAATAGACGTCCAAAGCATAAATCAAAACTCTTCAAAACTTTACAAAATACTTTACAAAATGCACGGCTTCAGGTGGTGCCTGGACGCATTAAAGGTGACAAGAGAGACACAAGCCTTAAAGGTTAGGACTGAACTCCCGGATGGTTACCTACAGAAATAGACAGACAAAATACAGAATGAGCGAACTCAGTGAATAATAGTACATAAACAATGTAATAATTAACCTGAATAATCAAACATATAACCGCATATATATATGATTAACTACATTCCATAATTATTTCCAAAAGACATGGGTCCAACTTCCGTAACAGAATAGCTTTAAGCTCAGTATATACAGAATTGCCATGAGCCTACAGATGCAGAACGACCATAGGTCCAGAATATCAGAAGTAACAGAAATAATAGAGATAACAGAGCTAACAGAAATAACGGAAATAACAGAAATAACAGAAATAACAGAGATAACGGAAATAACAGAAATAACAGAGCTAACAGAAATAACAGAACGGCCATCGGCCCAGAACATAACGGTAATAACAGAACGCATAAGCGTGGTAACAGAACGCATAAGCGTGGGTAACAGAATGCATAGAGCGTGGATACAGAACGCATAAAGCGTGGGTACAGAGGGTACAGAACGCATAAAGCGTGGGTAACAGAACGCATAAAGCGTGGGTACAGAACGCATAAAGCGTGGGTACAGAGGGTACAGAACGCATAAAGCGTGGGTACAGAACGCATAAAGCGTGGGTAACAGAAGGTACAGGAATAACAAATGTATGGACTCAAGAGGTGGCTCGTACGGATTCCAGAGGTGGCTCCCACCAAGGTATAGCACTTCGTTCCGTACAGCACTTTGTTCCATACCAGAAAACATCAGAACAGATTAATACAGATAAACACATTCTTCCCATTAATCACATAAATAACATAAGTTTAACAGAACGTTGCCGATAACTGTTAACAAAAGGCAACATAGTTTACAACTTGCACGCTTTCAGAAATACATAAATACTACACTTCCGTAATGTATATAGATATCATTCGCTTATCATGTTCCAATGCCACTAACTAGTAGATAACATAATGGTAGCAAGCAAAACATATGGTACAATGATGCGCTTAACTTCCTTCATGGTTCATTGTACGTAGACATACTTATTTCGTAATTAACAGAACTTTAACGTTACCAATAATCTGAAGATAAATGTACCATTACATCAACCGGCCGGAACAACTTATAAACCAACTTCACAGTGTTAATGGTTGTATACAATTCTTATACAGAAGTATAGGTAATTCATAGGATGGTATATTGACAATAATCAATAGCCATAACTCAAAATACGGAGTAGGTTCAGAATCATACCGATGTGTGCTAACTCTTTCAATGTTCATATCAATTCTCAAACAACCAACATGTTAACATATTAGCTCACGGAAAATAGAACGTTGTTAACAATAATCTTAACGGTAAACAAAGTACATTTGTACATTTGTAGTACTATTACTCACAGTGTTTAGATGATAGGCCCGTCCCTGTAGCTAACCCTACACAATTCAATTCAACAACATTAACACAACCCAACATAATTATCACCATCCAATATAATCCATACTATTTAACATTATTCCACTCAATGCTACCAAGTATAATTTCACATAATTCCAATTAAATTGCTAAGGCTCAATTTACATCATCCACATCATCAACAAACCTTTCCCCCCAATCTCCTTCCTCACTAAGACATGATTCACAATGCTTAAAACAAAGTTCATTCGCAAATTTAAACATAATTTCCAAGCATCACTAAATTCCAATTAAACTTGCATATACATAATTCAATACCTCAATTTCATTAATCTACTTTCAATTTGGGTCAAATCTTTGGTTATCATCCTTAAGCAACTTAGGGTTTCAAGAAAAATATTGAGATTTCAAGAAATAATCAAACCTATTAACCCAACACTTTTATTCCAATTTTTCCATTGATTAACATCTAAGACTCATAATCCATCACTTAAACCCATCAATTTCAAGTAGTCAAACCCTTACCTCAATAATCAAGCAAAGAGATGAGCTTGAGAAGAAGCCTCCACAAATCCAAGTTCTAATCGGTTAAAAACATTCATACTCTTTAGTTCTCCATCCTACATGCCAAAAACCATGGTGGATTGTTGATCAAAGTAGAGGAAATCAAGGATTTGGGGCTAGGGTTTCGGACTTAGGCAAAGAGGAAGGAAGAGGAAAGAAGAAAATATAAGAAATGATCCAAAAATCTCGTTCTTAAAGCTGCTGTCCCGTAATTCCCGCTCGAGCGGACCTGCCCTCAGCACAGATTTTGAAACTTTGAACAGGCATAACTCTTCCATCCGGACTCCGTTTTAGGTCGTTCTTGTGTCCAAATTGAAGCCCCGGAAATAATCTTTCCAATGGTTCTAACCTCACATCCAAATTCAAAGTGTGGAAAAAGAAAAGGGCAAAAGAGTGACGGCTGATCGTAAGGCAACTATCCGAATTAAATTCTTTGGTCCAATCTTACTTTACCATCATTTTACCACCTCAACCAATACCCCAAAATAAGATAAGAACATTCCAAATACATTAATAAAATATCAAAAACGAGCCCACGTGCCTCAGAAGTACAACTCAACCTAGAGGCCCGCTCGAGCGCCCAACCCTGCGCTTGAGCGTGCAGACTAACAAAGCCGTCCGCTCGAGCGTAAACTCCCCCGCTCGAGCGGAGAATTACAACTCCCAGAATATCAGGCCGTCTGCAGAATTGCTGAAAACCCCAAAAGTCCGCTCGAGCGTTGACTCCTCCGCTCGAGCAGAGGGAAAATTCTGGGTCGTCACATAGGATGTAACAACCCTCATGTAGACACCCCATTTTTTTTACCGTCCTCAAGACTTGGACGTCACCGCTTGAACACTCGGTGATCATCCATGTTTGTGTTCATCTTGAGTTCCCGGAAGTTTCGGCTACGCGCCTTACCTCAGGATCTCTCGACTCGGTTGTTTCGTGTCTGGTTTTGCACCAAACACTTGTGTTTTGCCTTGGAGGGGCAGGGAAGGGCTTGTTGACCATCCCCACCCATCACCGGCCATGGCTTGAGGCCATCGGCTGTGTTTTGTTGCCACCGGCCAAATGTTTGGCCGGTCGGCACTATAGATGGCCGGCCGGCTATCTTTCTTTGGTCAATTGCATTTTTGGCCGGCCGACTACTATGCATCTGCTTTTGCAGATATTTTTGTGTAGCTGGCATACACTGTCACCCCCTCCATACACGTGTATGGAGGGATTTCCCTCTTGTTAGCTTCCTTTGGAAGCTTTACAAGACTAATTGTCTATAAAAGAGGGGCTCTTCTCTCTTGTTTTAGGGTTAGACAATTTTAGACACTTTTCTTCAGAGTTTGAGCTTTAGGGTTAGGATTTGTATCTATCCTATATCTATATCTCTCTCTCTCTCTCTTGTATTTAGTGTGTGTTTTGTCTTAGTTTTGCACATAAACACCCACCATCACACCTTCTCTCGGAGCTGAGGTCCTTGAGGCTTGTTTTTGGAGTTTTGGAACTGGTTTGAGCTTGAAGAACCAGCTGGTCCATCATTTGTGAAGAGGGTCTACAAGGGTAAGAAGCTAGTCCTTTTATTCCCCATTTTTGCATAGCTTTTTCATCCACCTTGCAACTGTTTTTGAGCTTAGCATATAACATATAAAATTTTTGTTTTTACTTGCTTTAAATAGTTGTTCAAGGTTGTTTCAAGCTTTGGGGTTGTTTGACCCCTCTTAAGCCTTGTAAGGATCCATTTTGTGCCATTTTGGTTGAGCTCCGGGACCATTGTGTTCGGGCCTCCTCACCACTGAAATCTTGAGGGATTTTAGTGGTGAGGATGGTGCCTTGAGGTCCCAAAAAGGAGAGGGCCACCCCCTCTCCTTGTTGTCCTTGAAAAGGGCCATTTAAGCCTCATGTGTTGAGCACCATTTTGAGATCATGTTGGCCATATTTCAGTAGGTATTTGGTAGTATTTTGCCATGTTTTACCTCAGCTTTGAGTTGGTTTTGGTACACCATGCTTGCTTAGCATACATGCCTTGTAATGCCATGATTTGCCTCAATACATGCATAGCATTTAGACTACCATGCTCATGTATTTTGGCCAAGCTTTGTGAAGCTTTTATGCATATTTTAGTGTGCTAAGGGACTGTTTTAGGTCATTTGAGTCATTCATGTCTTGCTTTGTATAGCTACCATGCAATCCCTCTTGTATGCCTTAAGCATCGGCCTCTCTAGCATGCCATCCTTGCATTGTTTCAGTGGTTTGGAACCACTTGGCATGTCATTTCAGACCTCATAATGTGCCTATATGCTTGCATTTGATGTCCCTTTAATGCCCTATAAGGTTGTCATCTTATGCCCCTTGTTTAGGCCCTTGTGCATGCTTGCATGTTAGACCATTTAGATGCCATCTAGATGTGTTTTTTGACTTTGTTTTTAACATGCTAAAACTCTGATTTTGGTTGCTTAATTCATGCCAAGTTCGATTTTGCTAAGTGTAGTTCAATGCACCTTTGGTTTGCCTTGAGTTTTGGCTATGCTTGCATGCTTTGCTTGTGTTGATTGCTTGATTTGGCATCATCTTTGACATAATTTTCAGAGCTTTCCATGCATGCTAATTGTCTATGTTTAGTCTCTTTAAGTGTGCTTAAAAGTTGCTTGTTTTATGCTCAAGTGTTGGCCCATCAACATGTACATGTGTGTGTGTGTTGGCCCTCATTTCCATAGCATTGGCCACTATTTTGGACCTAGTTTAGGGCTGTCCAATTAGTGTAAGTCCCTCCCTTAGCATGTGTTGCATGCTTACCTTGTGTGCTGTCGCATGCTTGGTCTCATTTGTATGATATTGCATGCCTTGCATACTTGTATGTTTAGATTACACCTTTCATACTTGTAGGTTGCATTGCTTCATGCTTTACATGTTTTTTTTAGGTTGTGCGCCTAACGTGCATTGCTTGCTTGCATTGTCCATTTTGCATACTAGTCAACATGCTTAGGATTGCATTGCATTGGCATGCATGCTTTGCCTCTTGAATTGCTTGTGATAGAGGTTGAGTTCCATTTGTTTGATTATGTGCATTGCATTTCACATCAACATGCACACTTGATTCTTTGGGCCATCATGCGTGGAAATACGTGATTGATGGTCCGAGAATCGAGGCTCATCCTCCTTTGAGTCATACACATGATAAGGAGTGTGGTTGGTCCATACATTGCTTGAAATGCATTGCCATGCCAAGTTCTGTCCTCTGCTGCTGTCAAACCAGTTTTTGCAGGAAGATTTAGCCGGCCGGCCATCTTCAGTGCCGACCGGCCATTCATTGTTGGCCGATGGAGTATTTTGTGGCCGGTGACCATTATACATGGCCGGTGACTATTCCTCCTAGCCGGTGGTGTTTCACAGTGTCCAGAGAGTGTTCCTTGGGAATTGTTCAATTTTCAGAGGAGTAGAGCAGGGAAAACAGAGGCAAATTATGCATGGCGACGGATTTCCGAGCAAACCCGAGCACACATGCATTGGACCCTCTTCCCGAGGCTGCTGTTTACTGTTTTCCTTAGCTTAGTTAATTTTTTAATTAATTAAGTGGATTGTAATATTTAATTAGCTTGTTGGTTAGTTAAATTGTATTATTCTTTCGGTCCCTCCGAGCGAGGGCAAATTTGTAATAAGTGTGGGTGCGTGTGTGCATGTCTTCCAACCCCCACTTCTTTCTCCCTTTTACTTACCTGCTTTTGATGGTTAGTATTAGGGCATGTTTACTTTAGCATACCTTATGCTATGCATGCATGCATCATTCATCAGTATTGCATGCACCGGGCTCGGCGCATCATGCTAATTGCATAAAGTATTTCAAATCTAACTTGAATACATGTTATTTGTGCATTTTCACATGTCATTTATAGACTAGCCAAGCCTACTCTAGTGACATTCCATATGCGTTACATTAGGCATTTAAACATGGACTTGGATCATGCATGATTGCTAACATGTTCTTGTTTTGGCGCGGAGTACTAGGTGAGCTCTTTATGCTTTAGCATTTTGCATAAGTGTGAATGTTAACATGACAGCATGCTTACCATGTGGCTAGATGCTTATGTGATATAAACTGCCTGAATGCCTGTGGGTGAAGGTTGGATTGTTTGAATTGGAATAATTCATTGAAATCCGTATTTTAGCCTACTTGCGAGTAGCAAATTCCAAAGCGTCTTCCAAACAAACGGATATGCAATGCTTTGTTCCAAATTAGGCGATCTAGTCTATACTTGTTTTGCTATGCGCATCACATAGTAATTCTAGCTAATTAACTGGAATAAGAACACATAACGTTTTCAAAAGAAGATATCACGGTTAGTAGAGGCCGATCTTCGGATCGGGCGAGAGGGGGTGCTCATAGCTGACCTTCCCCAATCGTACCCAAGTTCTCGAGCCGAGGCAACTTTGGTGATGACGGACACGTGGCCTTTGGCACCGAGTCAGGGTTTCCTAAATTCCCCCATAAAAAATATTTAGGTGGCGACTATGTATCTGGCGAAGCAGTCCATGTTTGGCACTTATTTCAAAATCTGTTTTCTCAAAACGATTTGCCGGATTTGGACTCTTCGGTTCAAGATTAAGAACCGTGACAAATTGAGTCCGAACTGTAGCATTGAGGTCCCTCGCGGACTTGTTACACCTCACTTCATCTTAGTCATGCTCTCATGCATTTATATGATTTTGTCTTGTTAAGCTTTCATTTCAAATCATGTCTTTGTTTTCCTTAAGTGTTACTGCATGCTTTATTCCTTGCTTGGTGTGAGTTTAGCCGAGGTCACCCTAAGCCTGGGTCGCACCTTTGAATCTCTTATACCTAGGACTATCTTGGAATCTTTTAGTTAACCTCCACTCGCACCTTGGCATATTGGCTGAGATGTCACTATCTAGGCCGACGTGTTCATCACCAAGGCCGAGATGTATATTATCTAGGCCGAGATGTTACCCTTGCACCTAGTGACCTTGTTCCTGGATTGGTATGACCTAGACCGAGGTGTGGCACATCTAGGCCGAGGTGTGGCACAGCTAAGTCAAGTGTTGTCCTTCCTAGCCGAGATCATTGAGACCTTACTTGCCGAAGCCTTGTCCTTAGCCGAGATCATTACCTGCCGGAGTGCCTATGCCATCTTGCTTGTTGAACACACTTTGTCATAGTCTTGTCTTTTCACTCAGTCACCTTTTTGAGAAGAGCCAACCAGCCGATGCCACGTGTCCCAGCAGAGGGTTAAGTCAGTGAGCTGTTGAGAAACACATCACTTTGTATCATATCCTTGTCTTTTAGAGAGAGAGGCTCTAGGAAGAAGAAGGAGGAGTTCTTAGAGAGGGAATAGATTTCCAAGCTTGATCTTCACACCTTGAGCCGTTAGATTCGTGTCTTGAAGTTAGAATCTTGATCTACTCTTGTTGTTCTTATTGTTCATCTAGCTGCATTGCATGATCGAGCACGATTTGTAAGCCATGCATTGATTTAAAGTTTGGTTTTAGAAAGAGAAAGTGATATTCATGTGTTCTTGAATAAAAGCCTTGTTTGATCCGAAAGCTTGCATCAAGATTCATGCTTTTGTGTTTGTCTTCATAAGATCTTCAAGTATGGGTACCCAGGTCCATGTTTTTGAACTCATCTCATGAAATCCCAGATTTCGTAATAACAAGTTGTGATTGAGCATTCATGTTTTTCATGTTCTTCATGTCCATGTTCTTCATGTTCTTCAGCAGAGGGAAACCCAGATTTTCCCGACTTCATTTCCTTGAATGTGGCCATCGGGACCACACCTCGGCAAGGAGGTGTGGTACCTCGGCCAAGACCTGGTTGGTGCCCATTATGTTTTCCCAAGATGAGAAACAGTGTTTTGATTTGGTCCGATTTAGTTTTGAAGGAATGCCGAGATCATTTGCATTCATGTAAAGCTTGTTTGAGAGTGCATTCAATAGACTTTACCATGTGTTTGTAGGACTTGGACTCTTGCTTTGACCCCGACGTCCGAAGAACTAAGTGAGCGGTATTTTTAATAAAGCTATGTTATGACATTTGATAAAGCTTTGCCTTGCTTGTTTTGGGAAAGTATTTGTTAAGCATGAATGACTATCCCTATTTTGTGTATCAAGTATTAGCTTTGGTTTTGATAACATTCTTGACAAGTCCGTACATGCTAAGGGACTATAAGCATTTGTATCACAAGTTCGTACATGCTAAGGGACTATAAGCATTTGTAGCACAAGTCCGTACGTGCTAGGGAACTCTAAGCATTTGTAGCACAAGTCCGTACGTGCTAGGGGACTCTAAACTTTTGTAGCACCTTTGATTATGTCATCCCTTGTATTATTGATGCTAGTGAGTATCCCTTGAGACTTGAAAGACTTGTTAGATGAACTTGATTTGTCCTTAGATTTCGTACAAGATATGATGTGTTTTGGCTTGATAAAGATTTCGGATATCATTCATGCAAACCCCTTTATTGATTATATCATTCACTGAGTATCCAAGCTCACCCTTTATCTCTCTATATATATGTAGATGATGAGCAGGACGGCGGTGACGCCTAGATGCGTTTGGCATGATGTTTTGGATTCATACTTTTGATAGCATCTTGAAGACGATGCTTCTTGGCTTGTGATTCATTGTATTTTGCATATGTCGGCTTGAGAAGCCTTTTGATCAAGATGTATTATGTACTTATTCATTTGTATTCAAGTTGTAAGACCTCGATATGATGTATGTCATTTCATTTGATTTATGCACAGCTCTTATGGACTAATTAGAATTAAATTATTGCTTCCGCACATGTAAGCCCCATATGTATACTCTGTTTGTGTGTGAATCTTTGCAAGTTGGCCTTTGGTAATCTCGGATTACTGGCCATCATGGCACCATTCTACTAGGGGCGGAATGGGGTCGTGACAGTTCATCAAGATCATGCTAGAACAAGAGTAATTCAAGGCTCTAGGTATAAATCTGACCCTCAATTCTTGAAGATTATGTGTTTTGGAGTTGAATTCTTGGATTATACATGGTCTTTTACATAAATTTTGTTATAGCAAGTCAAGATAGAGTTGAAGTCTTACATGCATGCATGATTTGGCTATGTCTTAACATCTTTGAGTTGGTTTTGATCACTCATGTTGAAATTGTGAGTAAATTGACACATGCATGCTTGAATCATCATGTTTTACCTCTTAAATTCATGTTTTAAAAGGAGTTTCTTGCATGCATGGAGCTTTTGAGCACAATTTTGCTAAAAACCATGGAGTTGGAGGAAGGAGTTTGTAAATCCTCATATGCACAAAGGTTTGAACTCAATTTTGGTAAATTCATGAGATTTTTAACAAATGATTTATGAAAGAGAATGGATATGAGTTTTTTTTAACATGTTTCCAAGTTTTGGACAAGCCATGAATGAGTTTTGGGCTTTCAGTGTGTGTTTTGATCTTCAAAAGAGATCTGGAAAACCTGGAAAACCTAGAAAAATTTGCAGACTGCTTAAGCAACCAAGTGGTGGCTTGAGCGAACATGTTGAGTTCCCAGAAGTTTTGCAGTCTACATAAGTTGGCTCAGACGACCAAAAGTTGGCTCGAGCAAACTGAGTATATGTTTTGCATCCGCTCAAGCGACAAATAGTTGGCTCGAGTACACATCACATTCATCCAATACTTTTGTAGTCTTCTGTGACCGCTCGAACGACCAATAGTTGGCTTGAGCGAACACCCTGTTTTCAGCATTTTTTTTTAAAGACGTTTTCTGTATATGTTTTCATTCCCATCCTCTTCTAAGCATGTTTAGGCTTGAATTATGAATCATTGAGGAGTAATAAGTACAGAATCAACATAAATAATTGAATTAGACAAGATAAGACAAATTGTTTGATCCAAATATGTTGTTCACTGTAAGTGCGTTATGTGAAATGGAACGAATAGGACGTTAATGTACGGAAAACTATGCCATATTGGGCATACGGCTATGTAATGATATGATATGTTTTGTGTTATGTACATTTGTAATTGTAGGTCAAATCTGAAGACCGATCAACCGTCTCTAGAAACCCACAGTGAGTAACATTATTGTAAAGATATTTTCATATAAATTATATTCGAAATGTTATGTGATAAGTTATGATTTCTAAAACAGTATTTTATCTGAGTGAACGAATGTCCTATTTTATAATCTACTATGGCATCCAAAGAAAGTCCTAAGTCATGGGGGACAACATGTTGATGCGAGTCCATGACATATATCTGATTACGAGATCTCGCTAGTCACTTGACAAAGTGGTGTTATGTTTGATAATCGATGTCCGGAACCGATTACTCTAGTCGGAAGACGATATGTTATGTTCTGTTGGATGTTTATTATTATGTTCAAATATAAGGATGATTATGCTATGCTCTGTTTTGTGTTTATGAAATGTTCGGAATACGTTCACTAACCTTTTTACCTTAATGTTATTCACTAGGCGTTAGCTCACTATTTTTATATATATGTATGTAGGTGGTCGAGTGGAAGACCAGGCCTGAGGGCTTCTGTCTATTTTCTGTTTTTGTCAGCTAACCTATATGCCTCCTCGTGGAGGTTCCGGATACAACAATTGGTTCAGGCTTTGAGATTATGATATAAGCTTCTTTTTTTTCTTTTTTTTTGTTTGTTGTTAATTTGAACAAGTTTTTACTTTGTAAATGGGGCTAAGTCCCGTTTTGGTTTTATTTGTAATATGATGACGTAAGAAGATGATGTGAATGTATTTATATAAAAGTTTGAAATTTTCTGTCTCATATAAGTTTGCACGTCTCTATGGACAATGCATGTTTGTATATTTGTTTCCACTAGCCCCTTATATTATGATTCTGTTTCAGAGGCCTTCAATAATCTTAGTATTACTGGTTGATTACGACGCTAAACCTATAGGGGTAGGTTTGGGTCATGACACTAAGATTCATTCAATGCATAAATTGAGATTTAAAGAAAATTAATAACTAAAAGGAAATTCAATTCCATATTTCAACAATGTTCCATTTCTCCGCATCACAATATATTTTTCCAAGACAAGTAGAATCAACATTAATGCTTACACTTATCAAACATCAACTCAATTTCATGATTTAAAGCCCAATGAACAAAAATTCATCTTTAGAACCAAAACTCCAAACTAGGGTCAGAGGGAAATTGGGGCTCTTACTTCCTTTGTATTTTTGAAACAACTAATCATCATCAACCAAGATCATCTATAATAATTCAAAATCTATCAAAACTTTGGGTAAAAACCCATTTTTATACAACACAATCATCTCATACATAGTTATAGCTAATATAACAATTTTGGTTTAAACCTGACCCGTTTATTGTTTTGGATCCAGGATTCCTTGTATTGAATGTTGTTCATGTCCTTATTCATCTAATTCCTTGTTGAGTTTGGTTGTTTAGGTATTGTTGTTGCATTTAGAACAGGTTGGGAGTTAGTTTTTCAAAAGAGTTGTTGCCCAGATTTTGGCCTGTTCGCTTGAGCGGTCATTCTTGTGCTTAAGTGGTCTTTGAGATCTCCTAATATTCTGGCAGGTCTGTAAGACTTTTGGGAGTGTGGTGTTCTTCGCTCGAGCGGTCCTTTTTGTGCTTGAGCGGTCTGCTTCTGTCTGCAAAACTTCTGGAAGGGTGTCATTATACACTCAAGCGGTTACTTTGATCACTCGAGCGGTGTCACTTATTGTGTTTGGTTGCTCGAGCGATCTGCGTGTATATCAGTTCGGAAAAGTCACTTTTTAGATCACTTTTTCATTTCTCTCTCTCTAAAAGCATTATAACCTTAGTTCTTCACTCCCTCTCTCTAGAACTTGTCATTAAACCTCAAAAACACTATCATCTGTCGATTTCTCCACCATAGTCCTTTGGAGGTAGAGCTTACCTAAAGCTTCGTTTCAATCGGGGAAAAGTTTGTTTTCGGCTCCGTCAAAGTTTTATCCTTGCTTCCCTTGTCTTCTAGCTTTGAGGTAGGGATTTCTTTAACCTTTAGTACGATTTTTACCTTAGTTATTTGTCTATTTAAATAATCTAGTGATTTGGGAATGTTAGATAAAACCTAGGGTTTGATTTTGAAATTAAAAAGAGGTTTTCAAATAAGTTATTGAAAATGATTGTTAAAATGTGTTTATAGTTGAGCTATGTTAAAATGGTGGATTTTATCACTCAAAATCGATTCTGGAAAGAAAAGGGATTTTGTTCTAAAACCATGGTTATTTGGCTTGTGAAGGAAAATGGAAAATGATGTTGGATTTGAAAGATTGGAACAAATGTGGATGTTGATGAGAATGGTGGAGTTGGATTTGTAATATCACTCCCATTTGAAAATGATGAAATTATGTTTTTATTTGGAAATTATCTGTTGGATAGAGATAACTATTTTGGGCTATTAGTGGAAGATAGCCTTGATTGTTGTAGAAATTGCATGAGAATTAGGCGAATTGAAATTAATTTCTCATACATATTGCATTAAGCATTGTTGCATACGTAAACATTGAAAATGTATTATTTTGAGAAAAATTGGTGAATACCTTGGTGAATCTGGGTAGAGTGTGTGGTTGTGGTTATTATGTTGGCTTGTGTGTCCTTGCTGAAAGTCCAGAAACCTAAGAGGTTAGGTGTCGATCCTTCCAGTTAGTGTTGATAAAATGGCTTTGGTAGTGCTTATATAACCTACTGGCAGACATGTACCTAGAGATTTTCAGTGTTTTGTATCCACTGCCTTGTTTCTGTTATAAAAAGATATTTTCATGAATTGAGATATAATCTGGCATTGCATGATTTTTAGAGGAAATGTAAAACGTTTTAACAAATGGCATTGCATATGCATTCACCTTATGACTTCGTTAAAATTCATACACTGTGTTAAAGTATCTCTACTGGGCTTTGACTCACCCTATGTGGAAAACAACTTTCAGATACCAAGGACATAGCTTGGGAGGATTGGGAGCCAAGAGCTTCCTTTTGTTTATTTGTTGTAATTACTTTTGTACAAGCCTTAGGCTTAAACTGTATTGAGTTAAACTCATTTTTGTTATACCCAAGCATTGCCTTGAAAAGATGTAGCCATTAAGGCATTGATTTATCTGTTTAACTTTTATTCCATTTTGTTCGCATGTGACATATGCTATAAATTCATGGTTAGGACTTATGAATGTATATTCGCAGATGTTACCTTTTGTACAATGAATTCATATGAATGGAAGGTTATCATTTTGGAATGTGTTGTTATTTATTAAATATCGTGGGATGGTTTGTCGTTATTATTTCGGGGCGTTACAGCTAAGAAATTGTCATATATACACTTCAAATCAAAGATATACTAAATTAAAAAGTATCTGTACCTCAAGGATGAGAGCAAAAGATGAAGACCTAAAGGGAAACCTTAAAGAAATTGTAATCCAATCAGTAAAAATGTTGATCTCCATGTGCTCCACATTTTTAGCTCAAGATTAGGAGTAGAATCTTGGTGAAAATTAGATGAAACCAAGGTTTGAAGATCTAGGATTTCGGGTATGGAAGAGAGGAGGAGAAGAAAGAATGAAAAGTTTGGACCAAAAAGTGACTTTAAAATGGCTGACTTCGAACAGACCACTTGAGCAGTCAAAGCTTAGCTCGAGCGGTGAAATTAAGCTCTTAGAATCTCAAACAGACAGCTCGAGCGGTCAAAAGTTCACTCAAATAAACTATGTACACAACGTAGGAGTACACAACTTAGGAATGTAAACTTCAAATGAGCATAACTCTCCCGTTTGAACTTTGTTTTGGGTCGTTCTTATATCTAAATCAAAGTCTCGGAAACAAGCTTTCTAATGGTTCTAGCCTCACATCCAGATTCAAAGTGTGGAGAGAGAAAAAGGTAAAAAAGTGAAAACTGCTTATGGGACAATTATCCAAATCAATATTTTTTGTTCAATCCTACTTTACCATTATGATACCACCCCAATCAATACTCTAAAATCAATCAAAGAGGCTATAATTACAATAATAAGAGAGTTAAGAGCAATCCCACTAGTCCAAGGAGTATGAAGTGTTGCATTCTTCATCTTCTTCACTCAATTTTGTCCTCTTTATCTTCTTCAAATTATGATTTTGTTAAACTTCTAAGAAGAAAGAGATGAACCCAGATGATGAAGATTTGAATGAACCTTGACGGATTGAATGAACTCCTACCCCTTTTTGGCATTTGATGGATTCGAACGAACTCTAACCAAACACACATAATCATTAAAAGAGAGTGATGGACAAGCCTGATAGAGAGAAAGAGAGAGCTAAGCTGAGATGTGTGAGAGAGAGAGAGAGAGAGAGAGAGAGAGAGCTTGGAAGTCTCTGGAATTTCTGGAAAGAGAGAAAGACAGAATTGAGATGAAAGAGAGACATGTGAATGAATGGTTGTGATTTTTTTAATATAGGTAGTATCTTTTTAAAATTTTAATGTAGATTGTATTTTTTTTGAAGAAATCACATGTGAGTGGATTAATAAAAAATTTATAATTTTATTTTTTAATATTTGTGAAGTTTACATTAATTTGAAAATATTTTTTCAAACATCCACATAAATGAAATTTTTCCTCTTTTTTTTCTTCCCAATTTTGTAGTGGTATGTTAACGATGGGTGAATTAGAAGAGTGTTTTTTTTCTTTTCAATTTTTTCTTTTTTTGATTTGTTTAATCATGTAGAATGTAAATATGTATATATATATATATATATATATTTGAAAAGAGTTTTAAAAAGATCACAAAAGATGAAAAAAAATTAACAAAAAAATCACTCAAAAAATTAAATCCAAACACCACCTAAAAAAAAAAAGAGGAAAACTTAGTTGGTATTTTGCCAAAATGACATGTGATTATTATAGCTCCATTACTATAATTTGGCATTTTACTACTATAACATGCCAAATTATAGTTTAAAAAAATGGCAATAACAATTGGAAATGTTCTAACATACAAAATTATAGCATTGACAATACTATTTGGACATGCATTATTGGAAATGGTCTAAGCAAACAAGTGAAACCCACAAAAACACACCTTGTTTGATGCACCGAATGCATTGGAAAAAAAATTATTCTATGGTTTGGTACCTGTTGGCTTATTTTTCCTACGAAGGAAAATATCATAAATGCGAGCGTGCCAGCAAGGATTGAAAAATCCTTACAAATTAAATTCAAGCCAATTATCAAGCGATTGTGTTGACGGTTCTTTTGCCTTAATGAAGAGGACTTCAAAATTGCCAAGTGTAAAGAAAAGAAAAATTAAAAGAAGAAGGAGGGAGACGGAGAAAGATAATTGAGTGAACAATAGGGGTGAATGAGTAAACAATCAAAATAACAATTAATTACCTCTACTCCTATGATTTGAAAAGGAAGTGCATAAAATTACCTTTACTCCTATGCTTCGAAAAGGAAGGGTTGAATGTCTCGAATTATATATATGCCTTGAAGGGATATTACATATGTGCTTCGAATCGGTATCAATCCTTTGAAGGAAATTAAACAATTTTGTTTTACTCGTACTTCAAACACTTAGAAAACTTGAAACCTTTTGAAGTAGGTTGATATTGCTTACACTTAGAATCATTTAGAACCTCATATTTTCATGCTTCATGTTAACAAGCTATTACACACGCTAGCTATTATGGACTAATAACAAGCTTCAAAGGTGGTATAGAGGACCAAAAATCACCCTTTTACGGTCAAAGTGTTTATAATTGACCAAATTCATCATTCGGAGGTCTTGTGGCAAAGCTTCGAAGGATCAAAATCACCCTCGAAGGTTGTAGACATTGATATAGGACGAACGTCATCTTTTGAAGATACTTACAACGAAGTTTCAAGGGGCCAAAACCTCTATTCGAAGGTCAAGAGTGATGCTAGAGGAACAAACTTTGTTTCAAAAATGTCACCACACACTTTAACAAAAGCTTCGAGGGAGATCTTAAAGCTTCGAATGTGGGTTTTCAAAGCCAACATGTGTTCTTCATGGATGCAATGCATCATATGTCATGGAACTTTATGCTTGCATGCAATCCCAAATAACATCATACATTCGCAAATTCATTATAGGCCAAGTTAGGAACACTTAGCCAATCTATTTGACATAAACATATGTCCAGGAATATAGACATGTGACCTTCAAAGTGTAAACCACAAACAATTCTGCATGTAAAAATAAATTTTTGGGTGACCACTATTAGTAATGGACCAATATCATGCTCGGAAGTGTCAATAACATATGAAAATCATGCTTCAAAGAAGTCAATAGTGGGCCAAAATCATGTTTCAAAGGCACTCGTGGCATGCTTCATAGGACTATGAAGCTTCAAAGCTATTTTAAGGCCATATAAGGAAACTAAAATACCAAAAAATGTGGTTTCAATACAAAAAAAAAAAAAAAAAAAAACATTAATTTTGACCTTGATTAGTAAATAACTTCGAAATGGTGTGGTAATGAAGTATGCCAATACGTATGGCATGTGACTAGTATTTGAAGGTATTTATTTATTTATTTTTTATTTTTTATCAAACCTGTAATTGTTTTTTTTTTTTTTTTCATAATAATTGAGTGAATACTTAAAGATCAAACCAAAAAATTGGTTTCTCATCTTGAAATATAAAATACCAAACAAACTGACTTTGTGAATTTTACAAAAAAGTTCTTTTGCTTGATATGAGTAACAAAACAAACTTGCTTAAAATACCATTATGACACCAACAAAGTAGTTCGAACCACATATTCGGCCATTTAACATAATGATCATGTATTAAGTAGCTGCCACACTAGAACATTCTCTCATCTTACAATATGCTTCTAAATTTCAAAGAGACGAACCAAAATTAGGCAATTTTAAACAACCAATTGCCTATATATACATGTACATATTTTTTTCCAAAGTAATCTTACTTCATGATATTATTTGAAGCTTTATAAAGCTTCAAAGGTGAAATAATCAACCTTCGAAACAACTCTTGATGCTTCGAATGTATCTCCGATACTTTAATTATGTATATATAAGTCACCAGACGTTCACAATTTTGTCAGTTGAATGTAAGAGCCATTATTCGACTACAACCGAAGCACACATACTGTCATTATTTTGTGCCTTTGTAGACACCCCATTTTTGACCGTCCTCAAGACTTGGACGTCACCGCTTGAACACTCGGTGATTATCCATGTTTGTGTTCGTTTGGAGTTCCCGGAGTTCTCGGCTGCGCGCGCCTTGCCTCGGGACCTCCGAACTCGACCGTTTGTGTTTGGTTTTGCACCAAACACTTGTGTTTTGCCTTGGGAGGGCAGGGAATGCTTTGTGAGGCATTCCCACACACCACCGGCAGTGGCTAGAGGCCACCGGCTGTTTGGTGTTTCCACCGGCACTATATTGTGCCGGTCGGCACTATTTTTGGCAAAATGACCATTTTGCCCTGCCGACCACTTTACAGCTGTTTATGGAGATATTTTCAGACAGCTTTCTGGTGTTTGTTTCCCCTCCATACACGTGTATGGAGGGATGAGCCCTTGGATGACTTAGTTTGTAAGTCTTGGTTGCCTATAAGAGAAAAGGCTCTTCTCTTGGCTCAAGGGTTAGAAAATTTTGGAGAGTTAGAGAGAAAAGAAAGAGAGAAGCTCTGGTTTTTCTAGGGTTTGAGTTGCATACACCTTCTATCTCTATCTTTCTTTTGTGTGTCTAGGTGTTTTGTGCCTTACTATTGCATATAAACACCTAGTGTCTCACCTTCTCCTTGCAACTGAGGTTCTAAGGACTGTTTTTTAGTGTTCTTGACTGGTTTGGAGCTCAAGGAACCAACAACTCCAACCTTTGTGAAGAAAAGCTTCAAGGGTAAGAAACTTGCTTTATTTACCCCATTTTTGCACTCCATTTTTGCCTAGTTTAAAACAGTTTTTGTGCTTGGTCTATAACACATAAAAGTTCTGTTTTTTAAGCCTCTTTATTGTTTAGTAAGGGTGCTAGGTGATTTGGGTAGGTTTGACCATCCTTAGGCCTTGAAAAGGCCACTTTTTGTGCTATTTTGTCGGAGATCCGAGACTTTGGTGTTAGGATCTCTTCACCACTGAAATCTTGAGGGATTTCAGTGGTGAAGAGCATGCCTTAGAGTCTCAAGAAGGAGAGGGCCATCCCCTCTCCTTGATGTCCTTGAAAAGGGCAAATTTTGCTTCCTTATGGAGCTTCATGCTTGAGTGTGTGTTGAGCATGTTTGACTTGTTTTCCATGCTTATATTGCCATGTTATAACATGATTTCAAGTTGGTTTAGGCCCCTTATGCATGCTTAGCATAGTTGCCTTGTAATGCCCCTTATTGCCTTAATATGCCTAGGTTGCATGCCTTAGCTTCAAGCATGTTTTAGGCTTGCATTTGTGAAGCTTGCATGCTTATTTTGCCATGATTTAGCTCTGTCCATAGTTGCTTTCGTCAATCTTAGCATGCATTACATAGCCCCTTTGTATTTGGCTTGTTGGCCTTAGGAGTATGCATGTGTAGTATGCCATGCTTGCACTATTTTCAATGATTTGAAACCATCTAACATGCCATTTCAGACCTTGTGATGTGCTTGTTTGGCTACCTTGCATGCCTCTTTAATGCTTTAAGAGTATGTGTTAAATGCTCCATGTTTTGGCTTTAATGCATGCCTTTGGATTCATGTCATCTAGATGCCATCTAGGTGGTCCTTTAGGCTTAGTTTTATGTGTTAAAACTCTGTTCTTAAGTGTTTAAGTATTGCCATGTGTGGTTGTGTTAAGTGTGGTTTAAAGCCTCATTGGTTTGCTTTGAAGCCTAGACCATTTGCATGCCTTGTTTGGCACGCTTTATTGCATGATTTGGCATCATGTTTGACATGAATTTCAGAGCTTTCCATGCATGCTTTTAGCCCATGTTTGGTCTCTTCAAGTATGCTTGAATGTTGCTTATTTATGCCTCGGGTTTGGAACCTCGACATGTGCATTTGTGCATGTGTGCATGTTTGTTTGGCCCTCAATTCTAAGCATCTTAGCTACTGATTTTTGGGCCTCTTAGAGTTGCCTAATTCATGTATAAGTCCATCCCCCATTGGTTTGCATGTTTGCTTGTATGTCTTGCATAAGTGCATCACATTGTTCACTTTGCATGATAGATAACATGCTTAGGGTTGCATCACATTCGCATGCATGTTAGGCCTCTTGAAGCGAAGTATGATAGAGGTTTGGCACCCTTGTTTGCTTGATTGCATTGCATGCATTTGAAATTAAAATTGCACTCTCGGTTCTTTGGGCCATCATGCATGGAAATGCGTGATTGGTGGTCCGAGAACCGAGGCACATCCCCCTTGGAGTCCAAAGTATGATAAGGATTGTGTTTGGTGCATACATGCTTTGAATCACATTGCCATGCATTTTGTTGCCCTCTGCTGCTGTGAGTTGCAGGTTTTGCAGGCATTTTGTGCCGACCGGCACTGTTTAGTGCCGACCGGCAGTTAATTTTCAGCCGATAGCTTCACTCAGTGCCGGTGGCCACATTCTTCAGCCGGTGGTGTTGTATCCCGGCCGGTGGTACTCCCCAGTGCCCTGAGAGGCACTCCTGGGATTTTGGTAATTTTCAGAGGAGGATAGCAGGGAAAACAGAGGCACACTTGCATGACAGTGCAATTCTGAGCGAATCCCGGGCGCGCGTCACATCCGGCCCTCTCCCCGAGGGGTTTTACTGCTTTAATTAAATTTGTTAATTTAGTTAATTTGTAATATTTAATTAGCTTGCGTAGTTAATTAATTTGTATATTATTTTGGTCCCTCCGAGCGAGGGCAAAAATGTAATAAGTGTGTGTGAGTGGGTGTATGTCTTCCAACCCCCATTCCTTTCTATCCCTTTTACTTAGCTGCTTTTGATGGTTAGTATTAGGGCATACTTATTTTAGCATACCTTATGCAATGCATGCGTGCATTCATGCATTTGTTTACATACATCGGGCTCGGCACATCATGCAAAACTGCATTGTATTTCAATCCCAAAATTGAATACGTGATAATTGTTGCATTTCATGTGCCATGCTTAGGATAGCCGAGCCTGTCTAGATTACACTCCGTATGCGATGCATTAGCCACTTAACATGAACTAGGTCATGCATGTTTGCTAACCGGGTTATTGTTTTTGGCACGGAGTACGATGTAAGTTTTTATGCTTTAGCACTTCGCATGCGTGTGAATGTTTGCCATGACAGTATGCTTGCCATGCGGCTAAATGCTTATGTGATATTACTGTTTGAATGCCTGTGGGTGGAGGTTGGATTGCGTGAGTTGGAACAACTCATTGAAATCCGTATTTTAGCCTACTTACGAGTAGCAAAATCTAACACGTTTTTTAAGGCAAAACGGATATGCAATGTTTATTTCCAAGTTGGGCAATCTAGTCTATACTTTTGTGCTGCGCGCATAACATAGTAATTCTAGGTTGATAATTGGAATAAGAGCATGTAATGTTTTCAAAAATGGATATCACGGTTAGTAGAGGCCGATCTTCGGATCGGGCGAAAGGGGGTGCTCATAGCTGACCTTCCCCGATCGTACCCGAGCTCCCGAGCCAAGACATTTGGTGATGACGGACACGTGGCCTTCGGCACCGAGTCAGGGTTTCCTAAATTCCCCCATTAAAAAATATTTAGGTGGCGACTCTGTAATCTGGCAAAGCAGTCCATGTTTGGCACTACTTTTTCAAAAATCTGTTTTTCTTCAAAACGATTTGCCGGATTTGGACTCTTTGGTTCAGATTTAGAACCGCGACACAAAGAGAGTCCGAGCTGTAGCCGAGGTCCCCCGCGGACGTGTTACAGCCTTAAAAAAAAAAAAAAAAAATTGGCCATCAATTTGAAAAGATAATCCATTCTTAACCACTAATTTAAATGCATAGGCTTTTACTAGCCAAGTTCAACGTTTCAAACGGCTAAGTTGTTCTTTAGTGCATCAAACTCATTCAAAACAATGCTTAAAGATGATTGTTTTATTAGTCATTTCATCAAAATTAAATTTTGATGTGAACCACAAATCTAAAAAGGATTTTGAACAACAAGAACCATAGTACAAGATGGCCTTCAAAATTCAAACAACTTGACATTTTGAATAATTTCAAAATGTGATGACTGGGTACGTAACCGTCTTGTTCCTCTTATGTTGTGTTGGGATTACTCGTGTTAGAGTGTCGGGGATTAATTTGAGGCCATGTCGACCGTTTGGGTCTGTCATTTTTGAAAACTTTTCTCAAAATTCTCGTCCTTATTTTTATTACAAAGTCTAGTTTCACTTGTTTCAGAAGGTGCGAGGCTGGAGCCAGGGTGTCAAGGGTCAAGCTGGTGAAATTTTTGGCTGGGAGGCAAAGCCGCATGCGGGGGCTTGGGCCGCACGTGCGGAAGAGGGGTCGCATGTACTGGAAGTGAGGTCGCACATGTGGAAAGTAGGGGTTGCCAAGGTGCAACACTGAGATAATTGCATGTAAAATTGCAGGTGCGGAGAAGGAGGGCTACACGTGTGGGGGTGGAGGCTGCACGTGTGGTGAAGGCGTGCCGCACATGCGGGGAAAGGCCCACACGTGTAGGAAAACGCTGAGTCCAAAAATCTACCTTTTTCTTTTTTCTTAGGCTGAGTGTATCCCACTTTTTACACATCGCTCTCTCTCTAAAAATATCTTTTCCTCTCCTGTCTCTCTAAAAACCTCCACCAAACACCATAAACTCTTGATTTCTTCCAATCCATTAGAGTTGTGACCCAACATCTTTCATTAATTTTGGAGAGCTAACCGAGGGCTTTGTTTTGTGTGGTCGAGATTGGATTTCAATAGTGCCAAATTTGGGGTTTCTCCTCTTTTCTTCTCCAAAACTTGAGGTAGGGATTTTCTTAGAGTTATATATATATATATATTTGCAAGATTATGTTGATTTTGGGAATTCTCTTTGGTGGTATTAAAATTTGATTTTTAGCAAAAGACTGTTGATGATTTTAAAAGTGGGTTTACACTTTGTTTTCAAAAAATTTCTTGAGAGTTTGAACTACATTGTTGAGTAAAAATGTTTCGGAGTGATTCTTTCAAAAAGATGAGGAAATGTCTAGTTTTGGTGAAAACCTAGAAATTTGAGATTTTTGGAAAAGATGTTGAGAACTCATGGGTTTTTACTTATTATAGTGTTAAAATGAATGAATGATTAGGAATTTCATATTGTTGTATATAAATGAGAAATTCCATGGAAGATGAGAAATAGTTGGTTTTGAAGTTTATTGTTCAAAAATGTGGGCATAGTCATGAAATGACTAAATTGTTGAGAATGCATGAAATATAGAAATGTTTCTACTCTTGTGATAGATTTAAATGAATATATGTTTATCTAGTGAAATTGCATTGGAAAGAGAAAAGAGAATTTTGATCACAATGGAAGAATTGTGTGGGAGAATTGAAAATGGAAGAATATTATAATGCATTGATATATGTTGCATTGGCATTTCAATTCATTTGGTTGTTACGAATTTTGAATTGAGATTTGAAAACTTTTGCATTGAGAAAGGAAATATTTGTGAAACAAGATCTCATTGATTTGTTTTGGGGTAAATACATTGATAAGTCCTGATAGGGGGTGTAGATGGAATTGACTAAGTTAGCCTGAGTGTCCAGGGTGAAAGACTGAAAACACGTGCGGGGGAGGTACCACGTGTCTTTTGGTTAGCTACCGATAAAGTGGGATTTGGTAATGGTAGTTATGCCTACTTGCAGACACCAACCTAGGGATTACTTGAGTCCTATTTACCGCCCCTTGAACTTGATTTAAAATTATTGAATTGTTGAATTTTCAAGATCTCATTGTGCATGATGGTTTTCAAAAGAATGAAGATGCTATTTTCTTTTAAAAGCATAGCATGGCATACGCATTTCACCTCATGAGAGTTGTATAAAATGTATATACTTTGTTAAGAATTTCCTGCTGGGCTTTAAGCTCACCCTATGGGATTTTGTGCAAAAAAAGATGTGGTGATTCCGCCAAATTAAGGGCGTGGAGTGTATCTTGAGAGCACAAGGCTCTTGTTTTTGTTGTCATTTTTTTTGTAAGCCAAGGGCTATATATGTGTGGGTTCGAGCAACCATTTTGTGTAACTGGGCTTAAGCCTTGGACTTGTAGCCCCTCGAGGGCATTTATTTACTCTTGATTGGTTATTTCACATGCTATAGATTCATGTACTAAGGTAGTTGAATGTATATTCGCATGTGGGACCTCCTTTTGTAAATCTCTTATGATTATGAATGAAATGTCAGAGATTTTGGGGTCGAAGTGGATATTGGTAATTACTTATGTTTACCTTAAGGTTTTGGTTGTTGGTGCATTGCATTATATAAATTTGGGGCATTACACAAATGATTTAGATTCATTAATATTAAATTGTTCATCATTCATAGCCATGTTTTATAGCGACCCCGGTCTTTTCCTTTTGATTGTTGTATCAGGACTTATGTTCCGTAGACTCCGTTGTTATCAGATTGTTGTTACCGTACTTTAATTTCTTATTTTTGAGTTATAGGATGTGTTGGGCAGGTTTGTGACAGGTCGGTTGAGTTTAGATGCCTAAACTAGTTGCCCAGATTTTGACCTGTCCGCTCGAGCGGGAAGTTTGACGCTCGAGCGGGGACCCCTTTTGTTGCTTGTCCGCTCGAGCGGGGGTTTTTGGCGCTCGAGCGGGAATATCACTTATCCAGTATTTCCTGTGTTGTGTTGGACGCTCGAGCGGGGGATTGGCCGCTCGAGCGGGAGTCTATGTGTGCCGCTCGAGCGGGGAGTTGGACGCTCGAGCGGGGAGCCTGTATGCGAAAATGCTGAGAGTGTGCATCGGACGCTCGAGCGGGAATTTGGCCGCTCGAGCGGGGGTCTGTGAGTGCCGCTCGAGCGGGGGTTTGGCCGCTCGAGCGGGGCGACTGTTATAAAAGGGCGAGATCCGACTTTCAGGATCATTTTTCATCTCCTTCTTGTTTCTAAAACCCTAAAACCGTTTTCTCTCTCTCCCTACACACCTTCTCTCTTAGGTTTGATCTACTTAGAGTGAGTTTCCAACCTAGATCCTTTGTTAAAAAGATAGAGTGAGTCGAGGGCTTCGTTTTAACCTGAACAATTCTTGGTTTGGAGCACTTTGTATTTTGGATCATCATCTCCATCTTCTCTTTTTGGGTTATTTCTTCGAGGTAGGGATTTCCTACTCCAATGTATACGTTTTGTTCTAAGTTTTGGTATTTTAATATGTTGGGAGTATTTTGGAAATTTTGGGAAAAACCCTAGTTGTTGTATTAAATTAAATTGTAAGTTTAATTTAAGGAAAATTGGGAATAATGGTTGAATTCACGAAATATGAGGAATTATTGATTAAATGGGGTAGTTGGTTAATTTAAATCATATGCCTATTGAATTGTTGATTTAGTTATTTTCTGTTTAGAGATAACTGTTTTGGGCTATCGGTGGAGGATAGTCATGATTGTTGTAGACATTGCATGTGGATTAGGGATAACTGAAACTAATCACATTTGTTACGTCATTAATGTTGACTGATGAATTAATACAGACATTATGTGTATTGATTGTGAGATGTATATGTTATGTGTTTACATACGCGTAATAGTTGAGCATTGCATATGCATATTGTGTGGGAGGAGATAGGGGATGTACTCCACGGTTAGGGAAAGATAGGGGATGGACCTCTTAACCGGATTTTGTTTGGGAGGAGATAGGGGATGGACTCCATTAGCATCACTATTATGTGTGCTTATTTATATTGAAGTGTTTTATTGATACAGCACTAAAATGTGTATCAATCTAGAAGTATGAAGTGTTTTGATATGAGCCTGAGTCTCGTGTGTGTTGTTGATATTGGAAGTAATGTGAATATGCCTTATAGTTCACAGTTGTAAGTTTGGCCAGGTTCTGAGCCATATTGATAATAATGCAAATTGATAAGTGACATAGACATTAGTGTCTTAAGACTGTTTGTTGATATAATTGATTATCATGGTTAACCGGCTATTGAATGCTAGGACTTTATTCAATGCTTATATTTGGTTTAGTATTTCTCCACTGGGCTGTGGCTCACCCTTTATGGGAACATCATTTTCAGGTTCAGGTGATAAGCTACTCCCAAGGACTTAGCTTGGAAGGACTTGGATTCGAAGACTAGAGTAGTTTCCTGTTTTTATTTGAATTACATGTAAACATTCAAGCCTAGGGCTTTATTTGTATTTGAGTTAGAACTCATATTTTTGTGTCCAAGTGTTAGCTTGGCAAGATGTAAGCCTGTAGGGCATTTATTATGATGTTACATGTAATGTTTTCATTTCGTAATACTCTGATGATTGAGATAATGCAAGGTTTTCCTTTTTATAATGCAAGTCATTGTTATATGTTAAATGGGTTATTTTTGAGGGCGTGACAACTTGGTATCAGAGCGTACCGGGTTTGAATACTTTGGGTACGTGGGAAGTGATTAGTATCACAACGGGTTCGTCTCGTTTGATAGAGACTTAGTGTAGTGGTATATGTTTGCATGATAACATGTTAATGTGATTATGTGGGTATGGAATGTAGTTTCTAGGATGTTGATTGGACCCTTGAGTTGCTAGTAGTCTTGTTGGAAAGGCAATTGATCACTGCTGCTTCCAACCGGAACTATGGTAACCCTTCGGGACTATTATCATCCAGGAATGAAATTCGTAGGTGCTTATGTGATTATGTGCTTACGTGGAATGAATTACTGTTGTCCAATGCATTAGGACGCGAGTGTTTAGCTTCGGCACATTTATTAATGTGCTAACGTCTTTGTTTCTCGTATTAGGATGTCAGGATGAGGACGAGGTCGCGGTAGGCGTGGTAGGCCGGGTAGGCAGGAAGTGCCTGTGCCAGAGGAGATTCCAGTAGTACAGGAGATTCCGGCAGTTCAGATTCCGGCAATGCAGGCCAATGTGGCCGAGCCGGTAGGCCAGCAGGCTATGGGCGCTTTAGCCCGAGAGATAGCAGGGGCATTCAGGGAGTCAGTAGGCATTCTTCGAGCTGAGAACCAGGCTCAGGTGCATGTTGCTGATGCAGGACCTTCTTTTCTGAAGAGGGAGTTCTTCCGGTCTAATCCGGACGAATTTTTAGGTGATCCTAAAGAGCCGCTTAAGGCAAATGAATGGCTCGAACAGACAACGAAGACGTTTGAGATGCTAGGCATCGAAGACGGGGCACTGAAGGTGACCTTGGCATCTTTCCAGCTTAAGGGGGATGCGGGTCAGTGGTGGAAGTTCACTAAGGGCCGTATAGGAGGGACTTGGGAGGCTTTCGTAGATGCTTTCCAGGAGAAGTTCCTGTCTTCTGCAGTTAAGGAGAGGTTGAGTGAGCAGTTTTGCCAGCTTAAGCAGAACAGTTCTTCAGTGGCCGAGTTTGAGGCATCGTTTACTAGCTTGTCCAGGTTTGCACCTGAGTTGGTGGCATCGGAGGAACGCCGTTGTATTGAGTTTGAGAAGAAGTTGAGGCGTGGCCTCAAGTTGAGAGTAGTAGGGTCTTTGATTCGGGATTATGGGCGTCTGGTTGATGCTGCAGCCCATACTGAGGTTATGATGCAGGAGGAGGAGGAAGGGCAGAAGGGCTCAAAGAGGAGTCAGGATGGGCAGAGTGAAGGTAGGAGACAGAGAGGTTTTACTCCTCAGCAGTCTCAGGGTAGCTTTTCTAGATCGACTTTTCCTGTGCCGAGTGCTAGTTCGGGGAAATGCAGCCAGGGAGACATTACCTGTTTCAAGTGTGGCCAGCTGGGCCACAAGTCTCCAGTTTGTCCTTAGAGGGGAGGAGTGCAGAGAGCAGCATCATCTTCGGCTCGATCTCAGAGCCAGAGTCAGGGTAGAGGCCAGCCACTCTCGTGTTATCAGTGTGGTCAGCCAGGGCACATGAAGAGGTATTGCCCACAGTTGAGTAGTACACCTGGTGCATCTGGTTTGAGGCAGACTCAGGGTCAGCAGCCAGCTCAGTCGGGTCAGGCCTCGAGGGCCAATCAGGGGGCTTCTTCGTCCCAGTCTGTGCAGCAGTCTAGGGGTGAGCAGGTTGATCAGAGGCCATCTGGGCGCGTGTATGTTGTTACCGCGCAGGATCTTGTACCGGCTCCATCTGTCGTGAGAGGTACCTTCTTATTTTGCAATTCAGTTGCTAGTGTTTTGATCGATACGGGTGCATCTCATTCCTTTGTGTCCGCTGCATTTGCATCTGTTTTGGAGTTGGAGTTAGCTCAGTTAGTGTAACGACCCATAAATTCTTTCCTCCGCTCGAGCGGAGGAGTGGCCACTCGAGCGGACATTTGGGGTTTCCAGCAATTTTTCAGACGGCCTGAGATTCTGGGAGTTGTGATTCTCCGCTCGAGCGGGGGAGTTTACGCTCGAGCGGACGACTTTGTTGGTCTGCGCGCTCGAGCGCAAGGTTGGGCGCTCGAGCGGGTCGCCTGGATAAGTTTGATTCTGAAGCATGTGGACTCATTTTTGATGTTCTTCTTAGTGTATTTGAAATGTTCTTACCTTATTTTGGGATATTAATTGAGATGATAAGATGATGGTAAAGTAAGATGGGACTAAAAACCTTAATTGGAATAATTCGTTTACGACCAACCGTCACTCATTTGCCCTTTTCTTTTTCCCCACTTTGAATATGAATGTGAGGCTAGAACCATTGGAAAGCTTATTTCCGGGGCTTCAATTTGGACACAAGAACGACCTAAAACGGAGTCCGGATGGGAGAGTTATGTATGTTTGAAGTTTCGGGAGCTGTGCTGAAAACAGGTCCGCTCGAGCGGGAATTACGGGACAGCAGCTTTAAACACGAATTTTTGGATCATTTCTTCCATTTTCCTTTTCCCTTCTTTTCTTCTCCCCCTAGGTCCGAAAACCCTAGGGTTTTGATCCCCAAATACTTCCATTTCCCTTAGGTTTGAGCAAGACCTTCCACCAAGAAGTGAAGAAGACAAGAAGATTAACAACTTCTACCGATTGGAATTTCGGGATTTGGGGGATTCGTCTCAAAGCTTTGCTCCTTGCTTGATTTTTGAGGTAGGGATCCTTATTCTTTTACAATACTTGAATTCATGGATGGATTGGGGTATTTTGAGTATAAATATACAAAATCTATGGTTTGAGCATGTTGTAGCAAACTTGAGATTTGGGGTTCTATGGTTTGGGATGTTGGGAGTTAAATTGATGAGTTTGAGTGATGGATTGTGAATCCTAGGTGTAGAATCATTGGGAAAAATGGGATTAAAGGTAGTGATTTAAGAAGTTTGACTTTTTGCTAAAAACCCTCATTATTCTTGAAACCCTAGATTAATTGGTGATGATAATTAATGATTTTGCCCAAATTGATAGTAGAATCATGGAATTGGTGGGTTAAATTAGACATGTACAAGGTTAATTGGATTTATGAGATGTTTCGAAAAAAATGTTAAAATTCACGAATGAGCCTTGTTATGAGTATTGTGAATTATGGGAAAATGAGAAAGGAAATTAAGGGAAATGAGTTAGAGAATTAATATGTGATTTCATATGTGTGTAGGACACGCTTCAGGAGGGATAAATGCTCCACCAACACACGGTGAGTAATAGTACGAAGATGTACACTTTATTTATCATTGATAGCTATTATCACTAACGCTCTGTTTATTGTAAGTATTACATGAACATGTTACACAACCAATTGTGATGATTGAAAGTCGGTGAGAACGTTGGAAGATTGGCAAACATCGGTATGACTTTAAATGGACCTATGTTCGTCCCTAAACCAAGTATCCGTATGAAATTGAGATGATTTGTGTATCCTATGGTCTGATGATATTCAAATGACTTTGGGATTGATCTACTCTGTTTATGTATTCTGTTTATATAATTGTCTTTTGATTCGTTCCGTTTATGATTTAGCATGATATGTATTATTGTTTTTAAAACTTATTACTTCTGCTATTTCTGCACCCTTACGCTTTATGCGTTCTGTTACGCGTTATGCGTTCTGTTATCTCTGGGCTAATAAGCCGTTCTGTTATGACTGGGCTGAAAGGCTATTCTATATCTTTTGGGACTGATGGCTATTCTGTTATTTGAGCATATGAACATTTTGGATCCTCTGTACATACTAGACTGCTTTGTTAAAGAAACCGGACTCATGATTGCTGAGCTATATTTACAGCGTATAATTAAACATATATTTATGCAGTTATATACTTTATTGTTTGAGTTGAACATTACATGATTTACGTACTATTATTCACTGAGCTTGACTCACTTTACTTATGTCTGTTTCTGTAGGCACTCAACCTGGAGGTCAACCTTAACCTGTGGCTTCCGTTACCAGTTGCCAAGCCTTGAGTGTCCAAGTTGTTAGATGTCGACCGTTTAAGATTTGGGTTTTGTTAAGTTTTAATTTGTACCCTAAATGTCTATGAGGCTTTATGTGAATGTAAGATAGATGTATTCGCACATAACTGTCTTCAGATACATGTCACTGTATATTTATCTGCATTATGTTCTGTTTACGGTCCTGGCATAGTAGTGATAGCTCAATGGATATTATTTTCTTTATGCTATATGTTATTAAATGCTTCCGTTCAGGCCCCATAGATTATAAACATCAGGTTTTGCGTCTGTTTCAGAAATGGTCATGTCCAAATTTTTAGGGGCGGATTTGGGGCGTGACAGTTAGCGTCTCCTATTTGTGTAGTGTCACCTCTTGGGGGTGAATTGATTTTGAAACAAGGTGTTAGGGGTTGTGATATAGAGGTCGATGATCATAGAATCCCATTTTCCTTTGTAGTTATGCCTATGAAAGGCTTCGATGTTATTTTGGGTATGGACTGGTTATCGTCATACCGGGCAGTTATTGATTGCTATCGCCAGAGGGTCACTTGTTGTACCGTGGGCGGAGAGTGTTTTCATTTTCTGGGGGACCGGGTTGGTCGTGTTTTGCCACCGGGGTATGGTTCGCGAGGGCGGAGTGAGCTTAGTGGTCTACTTGCTAATCTTTCGATTAGTGAGGTTGATGAGACTCAGATTGTGTTGCCAAGGGTGGTTTGTGAGTACTTGGACGTCTTTCCCGAGGATCTTGTTGGGTTGCCACCGCATCGAGAGGTTGAGTTCTCTATTGACCTAGTGCCCGACACAGCGCCAATTCTATGGCACCTTATCGTTTTGCCCCAGCCGAGTTAGTTGAGTTGAAGATTCAGCTCCAGGAGTTGCTAGATAAGGGCTATATCCGTCCTAGTGTTTCGCCGTGGGGAGCACCGGCCCTCTTTGTTAAAAAGAAAGGTGGTGCTTTGAGACTATGTATAGATTACCGGAAATTGAATCGGGCTACGGTTAAGAATAAGTACCCTATGCTTCGTATAGATGATTTGTTCGACCAGTTGAAGGGTTCCCGTTGTTTCTCTAAGATAGATTTGAGATCGGGTTACCACCAGTTGAGAGTCAGGGAGGAGGATATTCCGAAGACGGCATTCCGTACGCGGTATGGCCACTATGAGTTTCTGGTGATGCCATTCGGGCTCACCAATGCACCGGCAGTGTTTATGGATTTGATGAACCGGATCTATCGGGAATTCTTAGATCGTTTTGTAGTTGTCTTCGTGGACGACATTCTGATTTATTCACCTTCGGAGAAGGAGCATGAGGAACACTTGAGAGTGGTGCTTGAGTTGCTTAGAGCCCATAAGCTTTATGCTAAGTTTGGGAAGTGTGAGTTCTGGCTAGAAGAGGTGAAATTCTTAGGCCATGTGGTTTCAGGGGAAGGGGTGTCTGTTGATACATCCAAGACAGAGGCAGTGCAAGATTGGGCACAGCCTAAGAGTGTATTTGAGATCCGCAGTTTTTTGGGATTAGCTGGGTATTATCGCCGTTTTGTGAAGGATTTCTCCAGGTTAGCTTCACCTTTGACTAGATTGACTCGGAAGGGAGTCAAATTTGTATGGAGTGAGACTTGTGAAAAGTCATTTCAGGAGTTGAAAGTTAGACTGACCACCGCTCCAGTCTTGATTATTCCAGAGAGAGGGTTGGGTTATGCAGTCTATTGTGACGCCTCACGAGAGGGTCTGGGTTGTTTGTTGATGCAAGAAGGGAAAGTGGTTGCCTATGGTTCACGTTAGTTGAAAATTCATGAGAAGAATTACCCTACGCACGATTTAGAGTTAGCAGCTGTGATATTTTCCTTGAAGATTTGGAGGCATTATCTTTATGGTGAGAAGTTCGAAGTATTCTCGGATCGTAAGAGTCTGAAATATCTGTTTACACAGAAAGACTTGAATTTGAGGCAGAGGAGGTGGATGGAGTTTATTGAGGATTATGACTTTGAGTTGCATTATCATCCGGGGAAGGCCAATGTGGTGGCCGACGCCCTTAGCAGGAAACCTGTTGGTGACATAGCTAATATAGCCATTCGGGAGTGGGAGATGTTGGGTGCACTTGGAGAGTTTGATTTGCTTCTGGGCGAATCCGTTGAGGCTGCGGCCTTGTTTTTCTGTTGTTGCGCAGCCTACACTTGTGACTCGAGTGTTAGAGGCTCAGAGGGGTGACCTTGAGGTAGAATCCCTTCGAGAGAAGATCTCCAGTGGGAAGGTTGAGAAGGGTTTGACGGTGTATCCCGACCTGAGTGTGAGATACCGAGACCGTCTGTTTGTGCCAGAGTCTTGCCGAGAGGAGGTACTCCGAGAGTTTCATCATTCACGCCTTGCGGTGCATCCGGGAGGCACTAAGATGTATCGGGATTTGGGTCGCCAGTTTTGGTGGCGGGGTATGAAGAGAGATGTGGCAGCGTTCGTGTCTAAGTGCCTTACTTGTCAGCAAGTGAAGGCCGAGCATCAGAGGCCAGCGGGTTTGTTGCAACCCTTGCCTATTGCCGAGTGGAAGTGGGAGCATGTCACTATGGACTTCGTTGTGGGTCTTCCGAGGACTCAGCGGGGTAGTGATGCTATTTGGGTGGTTGTAGACCGGTTGACTAAGACGGCGCACTTCATTCCTATGCGCGTGAGAGATTCGGTAGATCACCTTGCCGACTTGTACATTCGGGACATAGTGAGGTTGCACGGGGTCCCAGTGACGATCGTCTCAGATAGAGATCCTCGTTTTACTGCTAGGTTGTGGCAGAGTTTGCAGAGTGCCTTGGGCACTAAGTTGACTTTTAGCACGGCTTATCATCCTCAGACTGACGGGCAGTCCGAGCGTACTATTCAGATCCTTGAGGATATGCTTCGGGGTTGTGTTCTTGATTTCAGTGGGTCGTGAGAGAGGCACTTGCCTTTGGTGGAGTTTGCCTACAACAACAGTTTCCAGTCTAGTATTGGTATGGCACCGTTTGAGGCCTTGTATGGCCGACCGTGTAGATCTCCAGTTTGTTGGGCTGAGGTGGGTGATGCACCTCTATTGGGTCCGGAGTTGGTGAGGGAAACGATGGAGAAAGTTGAGCTTATCCGTAAGAGACTTGTTACAGCCCAGAGTCGTCAGAAATCTTATGCCGACCGTAGGAGGACACCTTTAGTGTTTGAGGTGGGTGATCATGTCTTTCTGAAGATATCACCTAGACAGGGATTGATGAGGTTTGGGAAGAGTGGGAAGTTGTCCCCTCGGTTCATTGGTCCTTTTGAGATCCTTGAGAGAATTGGCGAGGCTGCTTATCGTTTAGCTTTGCCACCGCAGTTGTCCGGAGTACATGACGTGTTTCATGTGAGTATGCTTCGGAAGTATGAGCCAGATCCATCACATGTGTTGGATTGGATTGATTTAGTGGTTGACGAAGATGTCTCGTATGAGGAGAGACCTATTCGAGTTTTGGATAGACGGGATCAAGTTTTGCGAGGCAAGACCATCCCTTTGGTAAAGATTTTGTGGAAACATCACGGGGTGGAGGAAGCCACTTGGGAACGTGAGTTGGAAGTCCGCGAGAAATATCCGGACATGTTTGTTGATTTGTAATCTTGTATTTAGATTTTGTAATATTGTGGGACTTAAGAGCTTTATATATGTCTTAAGTTGTAAAACATTGAGAATGTTTTGGTTTAATGGAATTATTTTGGAACTTACCTTATAATGGAAGTTTAGCATAGCATTGAATATGTTGAATATGTTGTTGAATTAGCATTCTATCATGAAATTGGATATGATATTGAAATTGAAAGGAAAAATGCATAATACTGTTGCAGGTTGTAATATATGTTATTTTATATACATATTGTGAAATGCCTCTTGATAAGAGATGAGATGACCGGTATTGGGTCAAGTTGTTCATTGTTGTAATATCATATTGTTGAAATTTGAAAAAAAAAAAAAACTGTTTTCAAAAACTTATGCTTAATTTCGGGGACGAAATTCTTTTAAGGGAGGGAGGTTATAGCGACCCCGGTCTTTTCCTTTTGATTGTTCTATCAGGACTTATGTTCCGTAGACTCCGTTGTTATCAGATTGTTGTTACCGTACTTTAATTTCTTATTTTTGAGTTATAGGATGTGTTGGGCAGGTTTGTGACAGGTCGGTTGAGTTTAGATGCCTAAACTAGTTGCCCAGATTTTGACCTGTTCGCTCGAGCGGGGAGTTTGACGCTCGAGCGGGGACCCCTTTTGTTGCTTGTCCGCTCGAGCGGGGGTTTTTGGCGCTCGAGCGGGAATATCACCTATCCAGTATTTCCTGTGTTGTGTTAGACGCTCGAGCGGGGGATTGGCCGCTCGAGCGGGAGTCTGTGTGTGCCGCTCGAGCGGGGAGTTGGACGCTCGAGCGGGGAGCCTGTATGCGAAAATGCTAAGAGCGTGCATCGGACGCTCGAGCGGGAATTTGGCCGCTCGAGCGGGGCGACTGTTATAAAAGGGCGAGATCCGACTTTCAGGATCATTTTTCATCTCCTTCTTGTTTCTAAAACCCTAAAACCGTTTTCTCTCTCTCCCTACACACCTTCTCTCTTAGGTTTGATCTACTTAGAGTGAGTTTCCAACCTAGATCCTTTGTTAAAAAGATAGAGTGAGTCGAGGGCTTCGTTTTAACCTGAACAATTCTTGGTTTGGAGCACTTTGTATTTTGGATCATCATCTCCATCTTCTCTTTTTGGGTTATTTCTTCGAGGTGGGGATTTCCTACTCCAATGTATACGTTTTGTTATAAGTTTTGGTATTTTAATATGTTGGGAGTATTTTGGAAATTTTGGGAAAAACCCTAGTTGTTGTATTAAATTAAATTGTAAGTTTAATTTAAGAAAAATTGGGAATAATGGTTGAATTCACGAAATATGAGGAATTATTGATTAAATGGGGTAGTTGGTTAATTTAAATCATATGCCTATTGAATTGTTGATTTAGTTATTTTCTGTTTAGAGATAACTGTTTTGGGCTATCGGTGGAGGATAGTCATGATTGTTGTAGACATTGCATGTGGATTAGGGATAACTGAAACTAATCACATTTGTTACGTCATTAATGTTGACTGATGAATTAATACAGACATTATGTGTATTGATTGTGAGATGTATATGTTATGTGTTTACATACGTGTAATAGTTGAGCATTGCATATGCATATTGTGTGGGAGGAGATAGGGGATGTACTCCACGGTTAGGGGAAGATAGGGGATGGACCTCTTAATTGGATTTTGTTTGGGAGGAGATAGGGGATGGACTCCATTAGCATCACTATTATGTGTGCTTATTTATATTGAAGTGTTTTATTGATACAGCACTAAAATGTGTATCAATCTGGAAGTATGAAGTGTTTTGATATGAGCCTGAGTCTCGTGTGTGTTGTTGATATTGGAAGTAATGTGAATATGCCTTATAGTTCACAGTTGTAAGTTTGGCCAGGTTCTGAGCCATATTGATAATAATGGAAATTGATAAGTGACATAGACATTAGTGTCTTAAGACTGTATGTTGATATAATTGATTATCATGGTTAACCGGCTATTGAATGCTAGGACTTTATTCAATGCTTATATTTGGTTTAGTATTTCTCTACTGGGCTGTGGCTCACCCTTTATGGGAACATCATTTTCAGGTTCAGGTGATAAGCTACCCCCAAGGACTTAGCTTGGAAGGACTTGGATTCGAAGACTAGAGTAGTTTCCTGTTTTTATTTGAATTACATGTAAACATTCAAGCCTAGGGTTTTATTTGTATTTGAGTTAGAACTCATATTTTTGTGTCCAAGTGTTAGCTTGGCAAGATGTAAGCCTGTAGGGCATTTATTATGATGCTACATGTAATGTTTTCATTTCGTAATACTCTGATGATTGAGATAATGCAAGGTTTTCCTTTTTATAATGCAAGTCATTGTTATATGTTAAATGGGTTATTTTTTAGGGCGTGACATGTTTGGCTTGAGAACATATTCTTTTTCATCATTCATTGACAAATGGGATTGTTTTCTATTTTATCCATTAATGGATTATGAAAATCTTCCATGTTAGTTTCATCATTTCTTGGTCTAATGGGTTGTTCCATTTTAGCCATTAATGGCTTATGAAAATCCTTGAACATCCGAGTCAACATTTGTTTGTAAGTCGCTACAGCGTTTTTAAGGCCAAATGACATTACCTTATAACAGTAGGTGCCTTTGGGAGTGATAAATGTTGTTTTCTCTTGGTATGGGCCAAACAGAGGTATCTAGTGGTAGTCACTATAGATGTCCAAGGAACTCATCCACTCATGTTCGACCATTGAATCGATGAGTTGATCTATACGTGGCAAGGGAAAGTTGTCTTTCGGACAAGCTTTGTTGAGGCAGGTAAAATCGACACAAACTCTGTACTTGCCATTATTTTTCTTCACTACAACTGTATTAGATAATCATTTTGGGTACTGGACCTCCTGAATTGCCCCGCTGTTAGGAGCTTATCCACCTCTACAATCACTACTTCGATATACTCAACTGAAGATCTTCTGCACTTCTGCACGACGGACCGAGCTGAAGGATTGACATTGAGTTTGTGATAGGAAAATTCAGGATCCATGCCAAGAGTGTCGTAGGTCGACCATGCAAATACTTTTATATTTTCCCTCAGCAAATCTAGCAACTGAAGTTTCTCATTAGCGCCAAGTGAGGTACCGATAAGAAAGTATTTCTCAGGGTTATATTCTTTCACTAAAAAATTTTCCAATTCTTCTACCATATTTTCAGCTGGAGTTTGTAGACACCCTATGTTTGATAGCCCGTAAGACTTGTGTGCTTCGTCCTGTACACTCAATGACGAAAATAGTATTGTGCATGATTCGCCTTCTCAACCAAGGTCAGGCGCTCAAAACAAATTCGAACTTTTCATATCTACACTGATTGAACCCTTGAATTTTATTTTTGAACCTTATGTTGCCCTACACTGAGCTTAAAACAGAGAAACAGGTAAACACTTTTGGGCTCAGCCGAGCATCATTGAGGGCCAGCGGTGGCCATTTTGGGCCGGTCGTGCCTCGATGGTGATAGACACTGTTCTGGGCGGGAGCCCGCCACCTATCCATTTTTGGAGATACTTCTGACTTGTTCTACTCAAATTCTATAAAAATGAGGTTATACCTTTGTTTTGAGGGTTGAACAATTTAAAAAGAGCTTATACATATATTGAGAGCTCCTTCTTCTTGTGCAAGTCATATTTAAGCAAGCTTACCACCCTTAAGCCATCTCCATACTCCATACACACCCTCAAACCTTAACCTTGGAACCTTGGTTGAACCTTGAGGAGTACAATTCAAGCTTGAGAGTGTGTTAGGATTGAGTTTGATCAACAACCAAAGCTTACTCCCTTTAAGAGGTATAAGCTTGTATCTCTTGCTTTTACTTTCATTTTCTATCAGTTTCTACCCATTTCTTGTGTCTTTGTATTGTTTTGATCCTAGTTCAATTGTTGAAACTTGGGTTTGAATAGCTACCAAAGGATAAAGAGTAATGACACCCTCTCTTATACCTTACTTCATAGCTCAACCAATATCTCTACACTCTTTTCTTTGACCTTTCAAACTGATTTTCAGAGTTTAAAAGTGGCTAAAAATCATGCTTTGAGGTTTCCAAGGTGGAGGGGTTAGCCACCCCTCTTTGTTCTTGCTTACTAGCCTTACTTTCTTTGCTTGTAGGTTAGCTTTTTTGGGCTCTTTTCATGCACTTTGAGCCACTATTTTTCACTTATTAGAGGCTGTTTTAGAGCTATCCTAATTTATTTAATTAGTTCATGCTTTGATTAGTTTGCTTGTTGTCTCATAAGTTCGCATATATAGCTTGTTGTATGTTGTTTTTGGCCTTTCTTTGTTTAGTTTCCATGTTAAGAGCCTCATTATAATAATCAACTTGCCATTCATTTCTTTCATTTTGAGAGTTTTTTCAACTGATTAATGGTTGTTCAAAACATGAGCTAGAGATCTATGTTTAATGGCTTAATCTCTAGAGAGGTTCATCGCCAATGGCATGGTCTCTCTTTCATGTTGAGAATCACTTCCCGCTTGACATGTTTCTCATTTAGTGGACGTGATCTTTAGAGGACTTAATCGTTATCTTGGACAAATGGACTAAAGAATGGAAAGGTCTAAAAAATTGTTAAAATAAACCAACCCACATAAAGAAAATGAGTCATATTGCTTGGATTCGGCCGGACATTATGCCGAGTCTATTGTGTCAAAGGTCGTCTTACATCAATTCATGATGTTTCGATGAGCCTTGAAGCGTTTCTATCTCCCTCTTTGAGCTTACTCCATGATAGGAGTGAGGGGTAGTTATTGATTCATTACATTCTTTAATTTTTGTCCAAAATCATGTCCTAACACATCAAGCAATCAATTTGCTCATTGATGGTTTTGGAAATGACTTCGTTCTTCTCTTGAGGCTTTTCATGACAGAGAAGAGTATAAGGGACAAACAGAGTTCAGAATAACTCTGTCTGCACTGTTTTTACTTCAAGGCACAAAAACAGAGCTTTTCACAAAAATAGGGAACGATCAGCCTTATTTGGGCCCGTTCGGGCCTCATTTGGGGCTAGCCGGGCTCCAATGTTTGGTCAGCACCATGTTTTGCAGAAAATAGAAAGCAGTGGTTGAAGGTGAAATAGAATGGTCTGGGCAAACAGAGCAGTTTATGGACGCTGCGCATGAGAGCATTGTGCATCCTTGTGAATCCTTGTTAGATGATTAATCATTAATCATTATTATTGTAATTAATTATTATTGTTGTACTTAATTAATATTATTGTAGCCATTGTTTATTTATAATTGTTATAACTAGTTAACTTAGATAGCTAGTTCATTTCTTTGGTATTCATTAGCATTTGTAATAAAGTAGATAGCTAGCTTATCTCTTTAATTCATTTATTCAAATTTGTAATAGTTAGTTTATTTGGACATTTGGACATTCATTCGAACCCTCCTGCGTGAGGGCAAAACTAGTAATAATGTGTATGTCTTCCAACCCCACGTCTTTCCCCCTTTTATTTACTCGCTTATGATGGGTAGTTTAGAACATCATGTTTCTTTTAGCATTTCCCATGATTTGCATCCACTTGTCCTGCCTGCATTGAGGCTCAGTTCGTCATTCAAACAAGCATTGTCGTTTATTACTTCGTTGAATACGTGTTTGAACCGCATGCTTTCAAATTGATTCACATGTCATAATTAGTAGCTGAGCCTATTAAATTGCATCATTGCATGTGTTGCATCAGTCATTTTCATAATTAGAACATGTATTTTTTCTAACTCTTTTATTTCTTTCGGCTTGCCTTAGAGTACGACGTGAGCATTTTTGTGCTTTAGCATCTCGCACGCGTGTGAATGTTGCCATGTCAAGCATGCTTTCCATGAGGTTAAGTGCTTAATTGATATATCTGCTTGAATGCCTGTGGATGAAGGTTAATTGCAAAAATTGGGATAAGTTGATTAATGTACATACAAACTCACATTTTTAAGTGATGCATATTAAAACAATTTTCAAACAAACATGAAATCAAAGGATTCCAACTTTTCCAAATTAGTCTATACTTGTGTGCGTCACATGGTTAAAATAGATAATAATCGAAACAAGATCATATAATGTAAATAAAAATCACATCATGATTAGTAGAGGCCGATTTTTAGGTGGTGACTCTGTATCTAGCAATGTAGTCCATTTTTTGGCATTTTTTTATTCAAAATCGATTTTCCAAAAGGTTTGCCGGATTTGGACTCTTTTGTGTTTATCTATTTCATATTGCACTTATGAGATCGGATTCAGAACCACGGGAGTCCAAACTGTAGGGCTATTCGTATCCGAAAGGAGCACGAAAAGTCGAGCTACAGTTTCTGGCGACTCCACTGGGGATTTAGAGAACTTGACTTGAAATTCATGATGTGACATTTTATCTACACTTACATGTTCTTTGCATTGCATTTGCATTGGTGTGCGTAAGTCATTGTGTTTGCCATCTGCTATTCCTAGACGGTTTGCCGGAGGCTTGCCCCAAAGCTTGCCAAAAGGCTGACCGGTCATGGGCTCTGCCATGATGGGAACACAACCCTTGGATCTGAACTATTGTTGTACCGTTTGATCCTCCTTTCACTTCTCGGTGTTAGGTGTGAGAGGTATATTAGGTACTTTTGCCGAGGCACCCTTTTTTACCATTTGGCCTAGTTGCATACAGAAAAGCCATAGTGACTGATCCAAGTTAGGATAAACCTAGGACAGGGTAACCCTACCCCCTCATAGGGGTGTTTTGGCTCTCTCTTAACTGGTATGTGCTTTATAGTGAAACTATATAGGAATGTGCATAGCAGTTGCAAATTTAGTATCTGTTTTGGGGGCAGAATTTAGTGTGGAGTACAGTCCCACAACTTTGATCATGTCTGTGTTGATAACATCTTAGCTGAGGTGTTGTGCAATTTTTGATTACTGCACTTTTGCTTTATTTCTTTTACTAGGTAGTTTAAAACTATAGCTTCAGAAAGTTCCGATATCCCCCAAGTACTCTGGACCCGAGTCAGAAGACTTTATAAAGCCAAGGATCTTGTTCGGGGAAAACCCATGTTTATCTCACTCCCACCGGTTACAAGACAGAGGAGAATCAGGCAAAGTTCACCAGTTCAGTTTTTACAGCATTCACCTCTCAGCACACCTGTGTCTAGTCCGGTTTGGGAACGGTCATCCACTTCTAGCCCAACACGAGATCAATCACCTATTCCAATGGCACAGTATCCCCCAGCCAGTGTCGAAGAACTGATACACCATCTGTAACAGACAGTTGAGACCCTACAGCAGGATGCGGTTCGTCAGGCCGAGGACACGGTCCGTTAGGCTGAGGTTATAACTAGGCTATAACAACAGCAACCGCAGCCGACTGCAGCCTCTGCATCCCATGCACCTACCACGGCTATCCCAACACTCGGAGCCACCGTTAATACTGCCAATGTCCAAGAAAACCAGGGCAATCCAGCAGAGCCAATCCCAACACAAGCCTCCAAAACCCCTGTTTATCAGACCAAGGCTCCGTTTGAGTTCGAGGTTAACCCAACTGCACTCAAGGTCAATAAACTGGAAAAGTTATTCAAAAGAGCATAAGGGGTTAACTCCATCCCAGACATAAAGGACAGGTATACTGATTCTGCAGTTACATTACCGGATCGATTTAAAATGCCGCACATTAACCATTTTGAAGGTATCGAAGATTCGATGGTTCACCTATGACTATTTTCGGATATCATGCGGCTGATGGGTTTGACTAGATTGTAGAAGCTGTCTCTCTTTGGCCGTACTATGTCAGGTATAGCGGCCATATGGTATGCTAAATTGGAAGATTTTGTCAAACAGAATTTGGAAGAGATGGCCGAGGCCTTCATTGCGCAGTACTCGTACAATACTCAAATCGAGGTCACAACTCGTGATCTCGAGGCAGCACACCAAGAGCCGAAAGAAGGTTTCTCTGAGTTTGTGACAAGATGGAGAGCTAAAGCCTTGATGATGACCATGAGGCCGTCCGAGAAGGATCAAATAAGAATGGTTGTCCGGAATCTGCATGGCAAGCTGCTACAAAAGATGATTGTCCTACCTCTGTTTACATTTACAGAACTTCATGAAATGGGAGTGCAAATCGAAGATGCTATGAAGCAAGGGCTTATTACAAATGAGAAAAAGCTGGCAAAAAGGCCGTTTGTTTATATTTCTAATGCTACCAGTGGTAGCACAACTACGAGGCCGTCAGACGTAAGTGTCGTCACCATAACCAAGACTATTGACCCCTTTGCCAACACAAACCCACAAACATCGTCCAACCCAACCCAACCTTAGAGGACTTTTAACCAGCTGTACATGACCCTTTCCAAAGCCATGCAGGTGCTAGTCAAGAAAGGGCACATAAAACCATTAGAACCTCGCCCACTTCCCGATCTTCTTCCACCTAAACACAACCCCACAAAATACTGTGCGTTTCACCAACAGCATGGTCATGACACCGACCAATGCTACCGTTTACGTCATGAGATTCAAGATCTCACTGACAACAAGGTTCAGAAACCGAACGTAACCACAAATCCACTCCCAGCCCATAATCAAGTCCCCCCACCTCGGAACCTTAACCTTATCCATACACTGGCCACCCCTTACGACCCCAGCATATATATTACTCCCTCCCATCTACCAAAACCGACGTTGTTCATTCCGGAAGCTGCAGACCTATGCATGATGGACACGTCCAAACCTCAACCCAAGCCGATGGTGATGAGACTTACAATGAAAGGGGAGTCGACCTTAGAGGAAGGTACTAGTCTGTTGCCAGAGTGTCCTGAGGACTTATCTGATAGGATGCATGATCCAAGTTGCTATATTGTGTCAATTAGTCAAATTAAGCCTGAATTGGTGCTGCCAACCTTAGTAAACATCAATGCAGTCAAGGAAGATGGCCCGAGCCAAGGGTTGGATGATTTGGCAGACCTCAAAGAGGATTTGGACAACTTGTAATTCTTTGATGAGCATGACCAAGGAGATGTACATATCGGATATTTTGACTTGAATGGATCGACCGATAATACCAGATGGCTGAGTGATGAGCCAGACAAAGAAGAAAAAATTGGGGTAAAACCAGAGGGAAAGGAAATAGAGATAATTGCGGTTGCACCTGGAACTGAAGTCGTGACTATGAGTAAGGCCATGACTAAGCAAGAATGGGATCTAGAACAATTCCAATATGAAAGGATAAAAGAAATCCAGAGAAAGATAGCACTGGGGTATTACAATGAGAAGGGAAAACAAAGGCCGAGCCGACTGCAGATAATGTTCAAAGAATAAGAGAACCCAAATAGGAGCCCAGTGACAGAAAAAGTATTCCAAGGGAACTCAGGCGATATTGGGACGCAGAACCAAAAGCTGTTGTGGAAGAAGAGTACTATGATGATGGGGGGCATGATATGAACATGCTCCAAGTAGAACCAAATAATGGTCCAGCTATGGCTAATGGTGAGTGGTGGGATGATAATGATTTGCATTTGGCCTATACCAACGAAGATTGGGGAGACTGTATCCCGGATAATACATGGTATGCCGAGGAAATAGATCATCGCACCTGCAGTGGACGATATTTTAAACCGTCGCACCTGGATCAAGTAGAAGCGTCTGGAAAAGACAAAGAGGCCGAGAAACAGAAGGAGAAACAACTAGAATAAGTGGCAGTATTGAAACAGCTCAAGAAAATCCAACCTGACATCTCCATCTGGGGACTTCTCATGGCCTCACGAGTACACCAGCAGGTAGTATTGTCAGCAATGGACAAGGCTAAATTGTCCATTGACACCACGCCCGAGCCGTTTGTGGGTTTGGTCTTTTTAACTGGTGCCAGGCCAACGCTTACTTTCCC
This sequence comes from Camellia japonica, assembly GCA_030407325.1. Lineage (NCBI taxonomy): Eukaryota > Viridiplantae > Streptophyta > Magnoliopsida > Ericales > Theaceae > Camellia > Camellia japonica. Next base: position 142,994,246 of record JAPPVO010000031.1, on the reverse strand, counting down.
TGACAAAGAACTGTCGCTGAAGGGCTTGGCTCATAATAAACCGTTGTACATATCTGTGGAATGCAGGGAGAAATGGGTGCCGGTGGTGTTGTTAGATACCGGTTCGGCCATTAATGTTTGTCCTTTTCGTACTGCCTACGCAGTTGGCCTCAAACCGGCAGACTTTGTTCCCACAGCCCAAGTAATATGGGTGTATGATAACACAAGTAGAGAGGTCATGGGTACAGTGCAAGTGAGAGTCCAGGTGGGCCCATCAGAGCAAGAGATCGAGTTTCACGTCTTGGATGTGCCAGCTACTTTCAATTTGTTGTTAGGGAGGCCCTGGTTGCATCATGTGAAGGCTATCTCCTCCACTCTCCACCAGATGTTGAAGTATCCTCATAGGGAAGGAGTGCCAATTGTTTTTGGAAACTCCTCCATCCATCTGCCGCCAAAGGTGACCACGCCAGTGCTGGAGATCAACCATGATGACGAGGATGTATACCTCTCGGGATTCACTCTGGCTAAAGCCCAGGTAGTACAGACCATTCTGGCCACATATGAAGACATGTACATTAGCGCCCAGTCCATCTATTTCATGAACAAACTGCAGCACGTTCCAAGAATGGGGCTCGGAAAGCGTGGCCGGAAAGGTGCTGCAGCACTGGCAGATGTGCCACACAACCCACATGCCTTTGGACTGGGCTATTTGCCCACCAGAGAAGATTGGATTAGAAAGAGGGAATAAATGAAAGGCAGAGTAAAGGCCAAGTAAGCCGGAAAACGTTATGAACTCATCCACAGGCCAATCCAGGGGACACTGAATGGCTATTTTGTCCGGGAAAGAGAGGATTTCCCTTTTTGTTGCTTTCCCGAGCCTTGGGTAAATTTCTCAAAACGGCGTGTCCCCGGGTTCGAGATCTTCTTCGACCATCAACTACAGGACAATGATGATGAGGAAAGGGTTGAACTAAGCATCAAAGCTGAACAGAGCATGGAAGGTGACTCAGATGACAACAAACCTAGAGTAGGGGCAGCAATGGCTAGTCTCCTAACAGATCCTGCGACCGACCTAGAGAACTTGGGGGATAACTTTACTGTCTCCATGATTAGGGAAGAACCAGGTGTGACCAGTGGCATTTTGGATGTATCAGGCGCACCATCTCTTACCTGGCAACTGGAGGAAGGCTATCTGTCTAGTTCTGAATCGGGTGATGAGCTAGAATTTGATTCCACCGAGTCTGTGGGATCGGGATCAGATTCAAGTTGCTCTGAGTCTAAGTCTGAGTTTGGAATTTCTGGGGGTGGTAACCCAGATACCAAAGTCTTGTCTAGGTCTTTATTCAGCTTTTCTTTTGAGTCTGTAACCGAAGATCTGGACCTTTTGAATGAAAACTCTATGGATTCTGTGTACTTTTCTATGCCGTTGGTTTATTGTATTGATCAAGATTTTCAAATTTTTAATGAAAATGAAAGGAAAGAAATTCCTCTAGCTTTGAAAAACTTGATTAATCGAGAGGAGAAGAGGTTTGCTAAACCCTGTGTTGATGAAATCATTGCCATTAATATGGGTATTGAGAAGGATCCGTGCCTAGTCCAGATCGGGTCCACGTTGTCTTCGGAGAAACGCGAGCGTTTAATTGCTTTATTAAAAGATTTCAAAGATGTTTTCCCGTGGTCCTATGAAGACATACCTGGAATCGATCCTGAGATTGTACAACACCGGATCCCTCTTGATCCCGAGGCCCGACCAGTCAGGCAGAAGCTGTGCAAAATTCGTCCGAATTGGGCGCTGAAAATCAAGGAAGAGGTCACCAAGCAGATCGAGGCAGGGTTCTTGCTTGTATCTGAGTATCCAACATGGTTGGCCACTATTGTTCTAGTTCCAAAAAAGGATGGCAGAATTAGAGTTTGTGTCGACTTTAGGGATCTGAATAAGGCCAGTCCAAAGGATGACTTCCCTTTGCCACACATAGACGAGTTAATAGACTTCACCGCCGGCCACGCACTGTTGTCATTCATGGATGGGTTTTCCGGGTATAACCAGATTCTGATGGCACCCGAGCATAGAGAGAAGACCGCTTTCACTACTCCGTGGGGCACCTACTGCTGTAAAGTCATGCCATTTAGGTTGAAGGACGCTGGGGCTACCTATCAGAGGGCTGCAACTACCATTTTGCATGATTGTCAAAGAGGTTGAGGTGTACGTAGATGACATGATTGCCAAATCCAAGGAGCGAAAAGGCCACTACACCGCATTGGAGAAATTCTCTCAGCGGATCAGAGAGTATAGATTGAGGCTGAACCCCCAGAAGTGCACCTTTGGGGTGATGACAGGGAAGATGTTGGGTTTCCTAATCACGCAGAGGGGAATTGAATTAGATCCTTCCAAAATCAAGGCCATCTTAGAAATGACACCACCGAGGACTGAAAAAGAGGTACGTGGCTTTCTGGGTAAAGTGCAATTCATAAGGCGGTTTATTTCAAAATTAACCTTGACTTGTGAACCACTATTTAGTCTCCTAAAGAAAGGGAAGAAATTTCAACGGGACGATCGCTGTCAGTTTGCCTTTGAGCAGGTCAAGCAGTATCTCCAAAATCCTCCTGTGTTGTCACCACTACATCCGGGGAAGCCTTTGATTCTGTATTTATTAGTAACAGACTCGACTATGGGGTGCATGCTAGCTCAAGAATCTGAAGCCAAAGTGGAGAAGGCCATCTACTGCTTGAGTAAAAAGATGCTAGACTATGAGACCTGCTACACTCCCCTGAACAAAGCTTGCCTAGCCTTAGTATGGGCTACCAGAAAGTTGAGGCACTACTTGTTAGCTCACTCTATAAGCCTGGTTTCGAGATTAGATCCCATCAAATATCTCTTTGAGAAACTGGCGCTTACGGGTAGGCTAGCTCGTTGGTTACTTCTTCTCTCCGAATTTGATCTCAAATATGTCACCCATAAGTCAATTAAAGGAAGAGCTGTAGCGGAATTCTTGGCGGACCACTCGATAAAAGGAGATGAGGTAGTGAAATACTTGTTCCCAGATAAAGACATTCTGCAAGTTGAAGTGGAAACCTGGACGATGTACTTTGACAGAGCGTCCAATCAGTACGATTATGGGATATGTGTGTTGCTGATAACACCCGACGACTCTCATATACCTTTAGCCTTCAAACTCCTGTTCAAGGTGTCTAACAACGAAGCAGAATATGAAGTGTGTATTGCTAGTCTAGAAGCTGCCCTAGAACTAAGGACAATAAGGTTAGATGTCATCGGGGATTCAAACTTGGTTGTTTCTCAAGCAAACAGAGACTGGAAAGTCAAAGAAGAGAAGATGAAGGCTTACTATCAAACCTAGATATTCTGATTCCTAGGTTTGAAAAACTGACATTCACGCATCTATTGAGAGAGAACAACAGGTTCGCTGATGCTTTAGCAACTCTTATCTTCTATGGTAGACATCTCACTTGGAGTCCGGATGCGTCCGATTATCATCGAACAGAAATATATGCCGGCTTATGAAACTATTGCCATGATAGATGAAGTGCAAGACAAAAAACCCTGGTATTACGATATTTAGAACTTTCTAGAAAAGAAGACGTATCCACCAGGGGCAAATGCCAAAGACAAACGGGGAATACGGTGTATGGCCATCCAATTTATCATCTGCGAAGGTAAGCTGTATAAAAGAGGTCATCTGCGAATGCATAAACTATGTGTGGAGGAAGAGGAATCGAAGCGCCTTATGAAGGCTATCCACGACGGAGAATGCGGGGCGCATATGAATGGTGTGATGTTAGCTCGGAAGATCCTCAGGCAAGGCTATTACTGGTCCACCATGAAGGAGGATTGTATTGGTTTTGTACGGCAATGCCATAAATGTCAAATCCATGCCAATTGCATGAATATTCCACCGTCAAAGCTCTACAACATGACTTCGCCATGGCCTTTCTCAGTCTGGGGAATCAACGTTATCGGTGTTGTCTCGCCAAAAGGGTCGAATAGACATGAATATATCTTGGTGGCGATTGATTATTTTACAAAGTGGGTTGAAGCTCAGTCCTATGCCGTGTTGAAGGCATCGCATGTGGCCAAATTTATCAAAAACAATATCATCTACTAGTACGAAGTTTCAAACGAGATTATATCAGATAACAACGTGGTGATAGACTTGTTGGAGAAATACAACGTGGCTTTTCATAAGTCATCCACATACAGGCCACAAACCAATGGAGCTGTTGAAGCCGCCAATAAGAATATCAAGAACATCTTGCAGAATATTGTTAAGACCTATAAAGACGGCTGTATAAATTGCCATTCGCCCTTTGGGGCTACAGAACCTCGATCCGGACATCTACAGGGGCAACCCCCTATTCTTTCGTTTATGGGATGGAAGCCGTTTTTCCAATTGAAATTGAAGTGTCGTCACTACAAGTTATGGCTGAGTGTCAGCTAGTGGAGGCAGACTGGCAACAGAGCAGATTTAAGGAGTTAATGCTGTTTGATGAGAGAAGGCTAAAGGCATTGTATCATGTTCAGGGCTACCAGCGCAAAATTGCCAGGGCTTTTAACAAGAAAGTTAAGTCCAAGAATCTCAAGAAGGAAGATATGGTGTTGAAAGACAACAGAGCTCCTATCCATGACCCTAGGGGCAAGTTCAGACCCAATTGGACTGGTCCTTACATTATCAAAGCTGTCTGTTCAGGAGGGGCAGTTATTCTCATGGACTTAGATTTCCTAGAATTTTCACAACCGATCAATATGGACAAGTTGAAGAAATATTACCCCTGAGAGGCTTGCTAGGCCGAAAACCCGAAAGAGCGACCTAGGCAAAAGTTAGAGTAAGAAAAATTAGAAACAAAGAAAAATTGGGCTCACAAGGTTGAAAACCCTAAAGGGCGACTTTGGCAAAAGTTAGAGTGCAAAAGGAGAGAGTTAATACTCGAGTGAACCTGAACCGAACTACGTAAGGCCTGATTCCGATCTTTGGGATATGTAGGCAACTTCATCCCAAAGTTCAGTCGTAACCATCTCCAACTCAACTATCCTGTCCATTTTTCTGATTAGGTCATCTTTGTTCATTATCTGTTAGTTTGGTTGTGATTTTTATGTTGGGAAGAAAAGCTGGTTACAATGCAGAGCAGTAGTGGTATGCAATCAGGGACCGTTATGATCTTTTGATTCAAGGTTATACATCTTAAGGATCGATTCTGTGCGTGTCAGGCAGTGATCATTTTCGAAAATGGTTTTGGAAAGTTTTAATAAAAGTTGATTTTTCTCAAAATTTACCTTTTACAACTTAGACCATTTTTGGACCAGAAGGAAAAATTTTAGTGCTCACAACCTTAATTCCATTTATTTCAACACAAATACATTCTCTAACTCTCTGATACAAATCAAAGTTGCTTTTACATCATAAAACTTGAAAAGAAAGGTCAAAGCAATAAATTAGTGGCATAGGTGAGTCAGGTGCTCCTACGTCCTCTACTCTTGCTTGTGGAAGCTTCTGTAGCCAAAGTGGGCCCAAGTTGTGCCTCATCCTTGAGCCAAGCCGAGCACTCGCCAGAAAGGGAATGACTGAAACTAGGGGTAGGGGCCAGAAGCTCTCTGGTCTCTCGCTGATGAAAAACATCTAAACCTATCAAGGTCTCGGCTAGCGTCAAACCAATGCAACTCTCACCTCTTTCAGATGGTGGGCTACTTCGATTAGCTTAATGCTAGCTCCGCCGTAACTAGGGGCAAGAACAAAATGCGCAAGCATACATAAACAGAGGGCATGTTGTCGAAAGCTTCGCTAGAGAAGGTCACCTCTGTTTTTGATGTCAAAGAACTGAAGGATCAAACCGGGTCTATCTAGCTCCCCGTCATGAGCTAAAGATAGAGCTTCGTGTCAAGTAAGCCCGCATATTCATCCCAAAGCCAGGGCATGGCCCAAATGGGGTTGTGGCATAATTTCCTTGTCACGTCGGGATTCCATTAATGCTTGAAACTCTTCAAGTGTTGGGCACAGCTCTTGAGATCCGAAGCGGAATACGTGTGTAACTGGGTTCCAACACTGAACAGCAACATGGAGAAATGGAAAGCAAAGCGAAGTACGTCTCAAAGGAAAAAGAGCATTTAAGCCAAAATCGTGAAAGTTCACCTTTTCGAAGCCGTCCAAATTGACAATCCAATCTCGGAGCCTAGTGTTGAGCACACTCTCCATCTTAAGAGCCAAACATCAAAGACTTGCTATTCTGCCAGGAAAATAGCTTGGAAGCACCTTTCATAGACTTTGAGAAGAAGCTGTGCTTGACAGCTGGATCCCACTGACCGACACCACTTTTAGGCCCCGCCGTGCCTCATTGAGGCCCGGCTATGCCTATTTGGACCCGGCCGGGTCTAAATGATGGCCCAGATCAGAACAGTTGCATCAGATGTTGGTCTCTTGTCTTGTTATACTGTGGTTTCACTTTGAGTCTTGTTTTGTTTGTATTAAGTGTTGTTTAGTGTTTTTAGGTCATGTTCATTTCGTTTTGTTGTTATCAGGTTGTATTTCACTTTTTATCCGATGGAAGGTTGTTATCCGATTCAAGAAGGAATTCAAAAAGCACACATCCACAATTGTAAAGTCTTGTACAAAATTGTTATGCAGCGGTTATGCCATCTATCACATTTTATACAAGAGGAATCATCCAAAACCTTTTTATATACACACTAGCAAGTCCAACCCCGATTATCGTTTTTACAAATCAAAAACAAAAGAAAAGTCTTCCAAAAAAAAAAAAAAAAAAAACAGAGAGTCTAACTACAAAGCAAAAGAAAAGGCAAAAGAACTAATCAGCACTCCATCCTCCCACTCTTCCTCTTCGGCTACGAAAGAGGGATGTCACTATCGTCACTGGAACTACTGGACCGCACGTCAAACTCCTCCCTCCTCCTCAGAGGCCGTGTACTCAGCAAAAGACTCCTCAAAAGGTGAGCACTGCTTCGTCCGGCCTCTCCCCCAGTCAGTATATCCTCTGTCTCTCACCGCACCTCGTCTCCGCCTTCTCCTAGCCGAAGAAGGCCCTACAGGTGCAACTGGCACCGGCTCAAGCTGAAATGAGTACATATATGAGTGCAGATATCCGAAAAGATTCAATTAAATTATGAACAGGTATCAGAAAGGATGCAATATAATTACGAACAAGATTGCAATACCTCAATCCCATGGGTGGCCAGAGCAGTCTGCCTCCTCCGCACCATCATGAGCAGTCGGTCGATCGTCCGGAGAAGGTCATCAGCATACGCCGCGGATACCTGTAAAAGGAAGAGAATTTAGTACATTATATAGAAATAATCGAGTGTAGTGATCAAGCATAGTGAACAGGAACGAAATGGTACAGTGGAAAATAAATAATAAAGTGTATAGTGATCAGAAGCATAAAGAAGTGTGTACCTACTCGATGCCAGGAGCAATCACCAATCTGCGGTCCCTCTCCTTAATATGCTCCAGAGGGATCTACTCCAGCACCCCGTCTAATCGCGTGTATACAACCTTAGTCAGAATCACGGGAAGCCCGGGGACAAGAGCGGCTGCAAGAGCACCTCTAGTGGTGGCAGGAGCACCTCTAGTGGTGGCAGGAGCACCCCTAGCAATGGTAGCAACAACCTCTAGAATGACGCAAGCCACGCCCTGGGTAAGAGGCACCATCACTCGGGTCTGCAAGAAAGTGGTGAAGTCGCCAAGCTCATGATGTTGATTACCATCCTCTCCCAACATAAGTCAACCTGGGGTCTGTTGTGGAAATCATCGATTACCCTTATGTCGGGAGGAGGAGGATGCGGAATGTCAGGGTCAGCGATGCCTTGCGTCTGCCAGATGAACCTTTCTCCCAAGTAATATGCCCTGTCGAAAGGGCCCTCAAACAGAATCTGCATGGTGAAGGCATGCTATGCGACAACATAGCTCGCCCTCGCTGCCTGAGGGATACCCGCCCAGGGGTGCCAGTCAACCTGTGGAAGCAGATGTCAGATGTCAAATATCTAAGCAGTATGGAAACATGGTATGACCATGACAGTGCAGTATAGGAAATAGCAGTATGGACACAACAGTATGGAATCAGTGGAAATAATAAGGGAAATAATAAGATAAAGACAAAAACTAGCATTTTGTTACCTGATCTACGGTGATGGTGTCAAAGAAGTGGCGAAAGTAGAAGAAATTTCGGTCTACGCGGCGACGCCACTCGAATCTTGAGTTGTAGTACCGGGAGTGGGGTACTGACAACTAAAGCGGCCTCACTGGCACCGGAGCTAAAGAGACGAAATACGTGTAAACCCATAACTACAAGCAGAGAAAGATAAATGAAGTAAATGAGCAAAAATGAATAGAAAATGCAAAGCAAAAATGAGCAAAAAGTGCAAAATTGAACAGAATGCAAAGTTAAATAGAAAAGTAAGTGTGAGGTGTACCTCCCAAACTCTCCAGTAGCCGCCAAGTGAATCTGCCTTGTTGCGGGATACATAGCTCATGTAGAAGTACAAAGTGGCCAAGCTGGCACCACCCTAATCATACTCTGCTACCAGCAGCAAATGCACCAGTGCTGCTAAGAAATATAACCCCACGGTATTCTCCCTATTCGCCAACAGGGTAGGACTAAGGAGATACATGAGAAAGCCGCGGGTGTATTGGGCGATCTCCTCCGGGAAAGCTGGCTGAAGATCAGAAAAATGCTCCAAGAACCAACTATACCTCACCACCTGTGGCTAGTGGTGTCTTAGATCACCCTGAGAAGCTGACAATATGCATCTCTCCACTGCGTCATATCAGGATCAAATGGGATCGAGCCGCCAATCCCTATCCATAGACTAGTGAGCATAGAGAAATCATATGGGGTCAGAGTCATCTCCCCAATTGATGAAAAGTGGAACGAGTCAGTGGTATCCCACCACCTCTCCACCAGGGCCCCGTAAAGCAGTGGCTCAGCCCGCATCTGTATAAGTCCTGAACAGAAGAGTCCAAAGTCGGTAGCATCAACTAGCGTGCGAACCTACACAGGAAGTCTCTCATACCAGTGTCGGGGGCCGGATATGGATCCATAACTGCCAATCCTCCTGGCTATCACCTATCATGCGAAAATCTTGTCAGTATTCGTAGTGTGTTGAAAGGAAGATTTGTTTACAAGTTTCAAGTATGTAGTTCCAAGTATGCTTAAACAATAGGGGAAGTTGTTTACCGTGGGTGCATCGATGGACAAGTGCTCTGCAGGCTCTCGCAGTAGAATGTCCTCATCGATTCCCTGGATGAGTCCCTCAAATCTCAGGATGTTGCCAAGGGTCAAAGCATGTGTGCGGATCTGGTAAGTGGCCGTGTCAAAATGCCTATCAGCCAATAGAAGCAACTCCGGCGCAGGTACAAGTGGAAGGATATCCTCGGCCTCGATGTCCTCACCAAGGACAGCATCGATACCTACCACGGGGTCAGGGATAGGAACTTCATCACTAGCCATCAAGAAATATGAAGGAAAAAAAAGAGGAAAATGTGAAAAAATGAGTGGGTAAGTGAAATTGAGGGAAAATTCCCAAAATTCCAAACCCTAGGAGAGAGAAAATAAGAGAGTGAAAATCAAGGAGGGGAGAAAGGAAAAAATGAGGGTAAGTATGTGAGAAATCAAGCAAAACCAAGAGAAATCACGAAACTCAACAAAATTGATTTTTGTTCAGCTCAAAATGTAGAGAAGTGGGGGGGTTTTAAGAAAACAATTCGTGGGAGTTTGTGGCTTTTATGAAAATAGGGTAATCTAGAGAGAGAGAGATGAGGCTTAGAGAGAGAAGGAGAGGGAGTTTCGGCTGTGGGGTGGATGGAAATGAGGTTTGGGTTTGATTTAAAACAACCATAGTCGTGCCTTTACTAATCTGCCCCTGGCCGCCATCAAGGCCCCGCCGTGCTCCAATGGACCCGACTATGCCTCATTTAGGCCCGGCCGGTCCTAAGTGCAGGAACAGTTCAGTTGTTCTGCTGTTTTTATGTTTAGGCAGCCTCGTTTTGAATTGGGTTTGGCAAGAAAAAAACAGAGTAGAAAAAGAAAAAAAAAAACATAGTAGCAAAAATAAAAATAAAAACAAAGCAAAAAAACGAAGAATAAATAAGAAAAAGAGAGAAGAAAAGGAAAGAGAGGAAAAATAATAAGAAAAGAAAGAAAAATAGAGAGGAGAGGAAAAGAATTTTGTTCTCGTTCTTGTTTTATTACGCCTTCGTAATTTGTTTTGTATGGTGTTGTATTCAATTAAGTTCATTTTCAAAACTTCTACAAAATTGGTTCCAAATTGATCATTTCGAGCATCACTTCAATTATTTTGATCTTATGTACCTTTGTTTAGTCTGTTACAATGCATGGTGTTCAATTTGTTCATGTGATTCACGTTTACACTTTGTACCTTGGTTTTGAGTCGTCTTGGTAAGCTTCATTTTCTGAAGTCTTCCAATCTCGCTGTGTTGAGTTCTGAGTTTCGTTTGCCCTTTCATTGATTTAATTCCTCCTTTCACGTGAGACACGTTAGGTTGTTGTTTACTCGGTTAAAAACATCAGGTGCTTCTAATGTTCACACCACCTTTCCTCCTTTCGCGTGAGATGCGTTAGGTTGTTGTTTCTCTCAGTTAAAAACATCAGGTGCGCATGATGTTCACACCACCTTTCCTTCTTTCGTGTGAGACGCATTAGGTTGTTGTTTCTCTCGATTAAAAACATCAGGTGCACCTGATGTTCACACCACCTTTCCTCCTTTTGCATGAGATGCATTAGGTTGTTGTTTACTCGATTAAAAACATCAGGTGCGCCTGATGTTCACACCACCTTTCATCCTTTCACGTGAGACACGTTAGGTTGTCGTTTCCTCAGTTAAAAACATCAAGTGCGCTTGTTTTTCACATATCCTTTCTACATGAGACGTAGGTGGGTTTGTATTTTCTTACATCCTTTCTGCGTGAGACGTGGGTAGGTTTGTAATTTCTTGCACATCCTTTCTGCATGAGATGTAGTTAGGCTTGCATTTTCTTATGTCCTCTCTATGGGAGATGTGTTTGTTTATTCATTTTTTTCCGTGTGAAACACGACTTGATTTGTTTTGCTTTGGTTTATACTTTTGTTATTGCTTGTGATGTTGTTTCATCGCTTGTTGGCTTTCATCCAAATATTTCGTTGCATTGCTTCATTGTGTGATCATAAGTTATTTTGTTGTGCATATCATTTGCATCTTGCCTTTCGACTACGCTGGTTTGATTCCTTGCAAAGGGATATGTAGGCAACTTTTGAGTTCAACCACTGCATTTTATGTCTTGATTTCTTTGCCCAAGTCTTATGGCCTGGTCAAAATGGGTCGTCTCTGGGCTTTGACATTCACTCTTGTCATTTCATGACTTCGAGTTCTGTCAAAGAGGGGCAACTGAAGACACCCCATTTTAGATTGCCCGCAAGACTTGTGCGCTTTGTCCTGTACACTCGATGACGAAAATAGTATTGTGCATGATTCGCCTTCTCAACCAAGGTCGGGCGCTCAAAAACAATTCAAACCTTTCATAGCTACACTGATTGAACCCTGGAATTTTATTTTTGAACCTTGTGTTGCCCTATACTGAGCTTAAAACAAAGAATTATGGGAACACTTTTGGGCCTAGTCGTGCCTCATTGAGGGCCAGCCATGCCTAGATGATGATAGACACTGTTCTGGGTGGGAGCCTACCAATAGTCTATTTTTGGAGATATTTCCGACTCGTTTTGCTCAAATTCTATAAAAACGAGGTTATATATCTGTTTTGAGGGTTAAACAATTTAAAAAGAGCCTATACACATATTGAGAGCTCCTTCTTCTTGTGCAAGTCATATTTAAGCAAGCTTACCACCCTTAAGCCATCTCCATACTCCATACACACCCTCAAACCTTAACCTTGGAACCTTGGCTGAACCATGAGGAGTACAATTCAAGCTTGAGAGTGTGTTAGGATTGAGTTTGATCAACAACCAAAGCTTACTCCCTTTGAGAGGTATAAGCTTGTAGCTCTTGCTTTTACTTTCATTTTCTATCACTTTTCAACCCATTTCTTGTGTCTTTGTTTTGTTTTGATCCTAGTTCAAGTGTTGAAACTTGGGTTTGAATAACTACCAAAGGATAAACAGGGTTGACACCCTCTCTTACACCTTACTTCATAGCTCAACCCTTGTCTCTACACTCTTTTCTTTGACCTTTCAAATTGATTTTCAGAGTTTAAAAGTGGCTAAAAATCATGTTTTGAGGTTTCAAAGGTGGAGGGGTTAGCCACCCCTCCTTGTTCTTTCTTACTAGCCTTACTTTATTTGCTTGTAGGTTAGCTTTTTTACGCTCTTTTCATGCACTTTGAGCCACTATTTTCACTTATTAGAGGTTGTTTTAGAGCTGTCCTAATTTATTTAATTAGTTCATGCTTTGATTAGTTTGTTTGTTGTCTCATAAGTTTGCATATATAGATTGTTATATGTTGTTCTTGGCCTTTCTTTGTTTAATTTCCATGTTAAGAGCCTCATTTTAATAATCAACTTACCATTCATTTCTTTCATTTTGAGAGTTGTTTCAACCAGTTGATGGTTTTTCAAAACATGAGCTAGAGATCTATGCTTAATGACTTAATCTCTACGAAGGTTCATTGCCAATGGCATGGTCTCTCTTTCATGTTAAGAATCACTTCCCGCTTGACATGCTTCTCATTTAGTGGACGTGATCTTTAGAGGACTTAATCGTTATCTTGGACAAATGGACTAAAGAATGGAAAGGTCTAAAAAAATTGTTAAAATGAACCAACCCACATAAAGAAAATGAGTCATATTGCTTGGATTTGGCCGGACATTATGCCAAGTCTATTGTGTCAAGGTTCGTCTTACATCAATTCATAATGTTTTGATGAGCTTTGAAGTGTTTCTACCTCCCTCTTTGAGCTTACTCCATGATAGGAGGGAGGGGTGGTTATTGATTCATTGCATTTATTAGATTTTGTCCAAAATCATGTCCTAACTCATCAAGTAATCAATTTTCTCATTGATGGTTTTGGAAATGATTTCATTATTCTCTTGAGGCTTTCCACAACAGAGAAGAGTAAAAGGGACAAACAGAGTTCAAAATAACTATGTCTGCACTGTTTTCACTTCAAAGCATAAAAATAGGGCTTTTCACAAAAAACAAGCGGCCTTATTTGGGCCCGGCCAGGCTCCAATGTTTGGTCAGCAACATGTTTTGCAAAAAACAAAGGGCAGTGGCTGAAGGTGAAACAAAATGGTCTGGGCAAACAAAACAGTTTCTGGGCGTTGTGCATGAGAGCATTTTGCATCCTTGTGCATCTTTGTTTGATGATTAATCATTAATCATTATTGTTGTAATTAATTACTAATGTTGTACTTAATTAATATTGTTGTAGCCATTGTTTATTTATAATTGTTATAGCTAGTTAACTTAGATAGCTAGTTCATTTCTTTGGTATTCATTAGAATTTGTAATAAAGTAGATAGCTAGCTTGTCTCTTTAATTCATTTATTTGAATTTGTAATAGTTAGTTTATTTGAACATTTGGACATTCATTCAGACCCTCCTACGTGAGGGCAAAACTTGTAATAATGTGTATGTCTTCCAACCCCACATCTTTCTCCCTTTTATTTACTCACTTACGATGGGTAGTTTAGAACATCATGTTTCTTTTAGCATTTCCCATGATTTGCATCCACTTGTCTTGCCTGCATCGAGGCTCGACTCATCATTCAAACAAGCATTGTCATTTATTACTTCGTTGAATACGTGTTTGAACCACATGCTTTCAAATTGATTCACATGTCATAATTAGTAGCCGAGCCTATTAAATTACATCATTGCATGTGTTGCATTAGTCATTTGCATAATTAGAGCATACATTTTTTCTACCTCTTTTGTTTCTTTTGGCTTGCCTTAGAGTACGAGGTGAGCATTTTTATGCTTTAGCATCTCGCATGCGTGTGAACGTTGCCATGTCAAGCATGCTTTCCATGAGGCTAAGTGCTTAATTGATATATCTGCTTGAATGCATGTGGATGAAGGTTAATTGCAAAAATTGGGATAAGTTGATTAATGTACATACAAATTCACATTTTTAAGTGACGCGTATTAAAACAATTTTCAAATAAACATGAAATCAAAGTGTCCCAACTTTTGCAAATTAGTCTATACTTGTATGCATCACATAGTAAAAATAGCTAATAATCGGAACAAGTGCATATAATGTAAATAAAAATCATATCATGATTAGTAGAGGCCGATTTTTGATCGAGCGAGTGGGGTGCTCAATTCATGACCTTCCCCTCTCGTACCTAAGTTCCCGAGCCGAGGCAATCTTGGTGATGACGGACACATGGCCTTTGGCACGAGTCATGGGTTTCCTAAATGTTCTAAAAATATTTAAGTGGTGACTCTGTATCTAGCAAAGTAGTCCATTTTTGGCATTTTTAATTCAAAATCGATTTTCCAAAAGGTTTGTCGGATTTGGACTTTTTTGTGTTTATCTATTTCACATTGCACTTGTGAGATTGGATTCAGAATCACGGGAGTCCGAACTATAGGGCTAGTCGTATCCGAAAGGAGCACGAAAAGTCGAGCTACAGAGTTCCTCTAACATCTTCTAGTAAAAGCTGATCTGCTACCTTGGCCGTCTGGACCTGATTACAAAACGATTAAGTCTTCATGGCAGCTATGAAATAATGCTTTGCTACAACTTGGTCTTCCTTGATCTGCTCTACTTCATGTTCCGTTGGAAAACAAATGAGCTGGTGTTAGGTCGAATGGACTGCTTCTATCCGATGAATCCAAGGTTATTTGAGGATGGCGTTGTAAGGGGATAGAGTGTTCACAACCAAAAAACCAATCTAAAAAGTCCTTGTCCTAGCTACGACAGGTAATGTTATCCTACCAAATGGCCATTCGGGCTAGGAATTGAAGCCAACCAGCGGTGCCATTGCTGGGTTGAGATTCTACTCAGAAAGACTGAGCTTCCTGAACAAATCATAATATAGGATATCTACAGCACCACGTTGATCCACAAGGACTCGTTTCACATCAAATCATTTTCCAATCTCAACAGTAATAATCAATGCATTAGTGTGTGGTAATTGAATTCATTCTAAGTCTTTCGCAGTAAAAGAAACATTACATAAAGGAGATTTAGGTTATGCTCTAACCTTTTTTGGCGCTGGTCCAACCAACATCACTTGCTGAAGCTGTGTAACCTTTGCAATTTCTCCTCGAAGTACTTTCTCTCGCTCAAGACTGGTCGTGCCATGAATCACATTGATGACCAATCGAGTTTAAGGTTGCTTTGCATTCTGCTGTGGCGGTGGGTTCCCCTATTCGACTACGATTTTGTTTGGATCAACATGCTACTGGAGGTGCCTAGCGGCTACTAAATTCTCCAAATGCTACTTCAATGCTCTGAAGGTACATATAGACACCCCATTTTTTACCGCCCTTAAGACTTGGGTGCCTCAGGGTGAATACTCGATGATGATAATATGCTATACAAATGTTCGATTTCTTTAGCAAGAGGCCTCGATTTTGAGTTTCTGAGCCTAGAACCTTGCACCTCCTTTGGACCAAAACCTAATGTTTTCTAGCCTGACCACTCAAAGGCTTGCTAGCCAACAGGCGGCCGACTGGCCAAAACTTAGTGGCCGATCATCCCCCTACCTGGCCGGCCGACCAGGTTTCTCGGCTGGCAAATATTTGCTGCCAACTGTCCCCCTCATATAAATGCACTGCACCAGTTGGCTCAATACAGATATTTCCGAGATAGGAACTTATTTTTCTATATATACTTAACCATCCCTTATGGTTTTAGGTTAGAAAAATTTACAAAAGCTCAAAAACTTGCCAAAAACTCTCCCTCTCTATCTTGCAACATACATACACTATACATACACTTCCAACACCAAAAATTTATGGCTCCTTGCTGAGATTCTTGAGCTAAAATCTCAGCCCTTAAGAGTGAAGGCCTTGTGGTCTGTGAACAAAAGAGTAACTGCTCTTCAAGAGGTATAACTTTGGCCATCTTTACACTACTTCTTCTCTCTCTTTTCTTGCTGTTTTTACACTATTTTTAGATTGTTTTGGTGGGCTAAAACTTGTGATTTAAAGCTATCAAAGGTGGAGGGGTTAACAACCCTTCTTTGAACCTTATTTCATAAGATTTTATCCTTGTGTTTCTCACTTGTTTCTCAACTTTTGGCCACTGTTTTTTAGAGTTTTAAGAGGCTAAAATATATGATCTTAAGGTCCAAAAAATGGGGGGGTTATCCATCCCTCCTTAGGCTTGCTTACTAGCTTTAATTCTTTTCCATCTTGCTTACTTTTTCTAACTTTTTCAAACCAATTTTAGCACTGTTTATCGTATTTTTAGGACTACTTTAGTGTGGTTATTTAGTTTATGCTTTGCATAGTATGCTTGTAGTGTTGTAAGTCCTCATAAGTTTGGTGGTTTAGGCGTTAGACACTAACCTATTTGAGTTGATAGCTTCTATTTCACAATTTTCATACATATGCTTACACTTGTAATAATTATTTCTACAACCTTCCTCCTTTCTTGGTTTTCTTTCTTTTTTTCTTAAGAGTTGTTTCAAATAATTGATTGTTGTTTAAGGCATGAGAAAAAGACCTTCCATGCTTAATGGTTTAATCTCTTCAGAGGTTCATTACCAAGGCATTACATCTTTCTCATGCCAAGAACAACTTCTTGTTTGACACTTCTCTTCGTTAATGGATGTAACTATCACTTTTGGACAAAATGATTAAAGAATGGAAAGGTAATAGAAAAGGCTAATAAAATTGGACTAAAAGAGGCACAAGATAATAAAATCAAGTTGGGTTCAATCGGACGTTAAATGAACCTATTGCGCCTCGAACCATTGCATACTCTTTGGTGATGTTAATGATTCGAGAAGCGATGTCTACCACTTCCCTTGAGGTAATGCCATGATAGGGAGGAGGTTTTGTTGGCCTTTTATTTTTACTCATTGAGCCTTTATCCCATCAATCCATAGATCATCATATAATGACCTTGCGACCATTGATGATTTGTGGACTGATTCTACTCCTTCCTTGATTAGTTTCTGATAGGAAGAGACATAGAGGATAAACATCCCCTGAAAACACTCTGTTTTTGCTCTGTTTCTTTTCTGCTGTAGTAAGGTAACACCTAAAAATAGTGGTCGGCCGGCCACCTTACCATCCGGCCGGCTGACCACTTTGCAAGGCTAGCCGGCCACCTCATTTTAGCCAAGCAGTGTCATTTTCATAACAGAACAAAGCAGAGGCTGAGGTGAAAACAGATTAATTTTCTAATTGCAAAATGAAACAGAATATAGCAGCAAAACAAAGGGATTTCTAGGAGGATGTTCTCGGTTGCACGGGTGGTTCTTCAACTCCCGTTCGAATTAATTAGCTTAAATAGAACTTAGATTAATGTGTTGTCATTAATTAGTTAAATTCCTTTGAATTTGTAATAGCTAGTTAACTTAGTTAATTAATTTGGTGTTGTAATTATTAAGCTAATTAGGACATTCATTCGGACCCTCCTAAGCGAGGGCAAAATTGTAATATTGTATATGTCTTCCAACCCTCATTTCTTTCTCCCTTTTATTTATCCGCTTACCGTGGTTGTATAGCATCATGTTTTTCTTAGCATTTTCCATGACTTGCATCCATTCGACTTATCATACTAATCAATGTCAATTTCAAATTCTTTACTCGAATACGTGCTTTGTCGCATGTCTTAAATTGACTCATATGCCATGCTAGTAGCCGAGCCTATTACTTGCATGTTGGATGTGTTACATTTAGTCACTTGCATATAAGAGCATGTACTTTTCTAACTATTTCCTTCTATTTTGGCTTGCCTCGAGTGAGTACTAGGTCAGCATTTCTTGTTTTAGCATATTGCATGTATGTTAGCGTTGCCATGTCAAGCATGCTTACCATGAGGCTAAGTGCTTAGTTGATATACCTGTTTGAATGCCTGTGGATGAAGGCTATTTCACTTAACTTGGATGATTTTGATTAATGTACATATGAGATCGCTTTTTCAAGTGGAGCATATTCAACAATTTTCAAAACAAACATGAAATCAAAGCGTTCCAAATTAGGCGAATTAGTCTATACTTGTGTGCATCACATAGTAAAGATAGTATAATAATCAGAACAAGAGCATATACTTTACATAAGAATCGCATCATAATTAGTAGAGGCCGATCTTTGATCGGGTGAATGGGTGCTCAATTCATGACCTTCCCCTCTCATACTTAAGTGCCCGAGCTGAGACACTTTGGTGATGATGGACAAGTGGCCTTTGGCACGAGTCATGGGTTTCCTAAATTTCCCAAAAAATATTTAGGTAGCGACTCTGAAATATAGTAATGCAGTCCATTTTTGGCATTTTTTATTAAAAATCGATTTTCCAAAGATTTGTTGGATTTGGACTCTTTTGTGTTTTTTTTTTTTTTTGTTTCACATTGCACGTGTGAAACCAGATTCAGAACCATAGGAGTCCGATCTGTAAGGCTATCGTATCCAAGGAGACTAAACCCCTCCAAGGAGCACGAAAAACAAGCTACAGTGCACTTTAGCTTCTGGTTGCACCGATCTGGATCTCCTAACATCTTCGGTGGCCAAACAAAGTATGGTTCCCTCTTGATTTTCTCCATGAGGCGGTAAATTGGTTCCTTGAACACTGTAATGATTGCTTCATGGGACTTGGATTTATCTACCTCATTTACTGTAATTTTACAGGGTTCTCTTCGATCTGCTCTTCATCGGTTCTTGCGGTACGGCTGCTTGGCCGACGCTACTTTGATAAGAATCTGATCATCTTCGAGACGAGCGTACTGCTCAATCCTGGCTCGTAAATCCTTCAGGGTAGTGGCTAGGCGCTTAGTAAGCGACTGCCTCAATTGCTTTATGGACACAAACCGTGCTTAAAAAATAGCATTGCCATTTACTCATTGTAGACGTTCTCCGTTAATTTATTATACTCTTCCCAGTACCTCTTTGTGTAATTGCGCAATGTTTCTTTCTTTTCCTTCTGCAGGCTAAACAAGGTGTCTAGCTCTTTTGGGATTTTGGTATTGGAAATTAATCTGGATAGAAATTCCTTCGAGAGCTGTTTCCAGCCATAGATCGATCTAGTAGAGAGGCAATCAAACCATCAGAGTCTGAATTCTCCCAGGCTGGACAGAAAGACCTTGTACATGAGTGCATCATTTTGGTTCTATAGAGACATCATCTGCCAGTAGTGGTTGATGTGTATGAGTGGATCCAACTTCCCATCATATGGTGTAAACTTTGGTGGAGTGAACTTCTCAGGGGATTCCAAGGCTTCAATGTCTAGAGAGAAAGGAGAAAAGAAGAATCGATCCAGCACTTGGTGCTCCCTCTAATGAATAGTGCGAACGAGATGTTGTGTCTCTTGTTCATGTCGTCGTTTGTTTTCTTTGTTCTCGATCAACTAAATACATAAATCTTGGGAACGCAGTGGGTACTCCATCTGTTGGCTAACCGTTTTCTGTATTTTTGTGTTCTTCTGGTGTGAACCACGAGTGTGGCTGCTCGTTGCTTCACTATGTACCGGAATTGGTTAACTTCGCTGCCCAAAGCCATTTCTAGGGTCATCCTTTACCGGTGGTTCTACAGATGGACTCTTTCGGTGCAGACTAAAAGGTTCTACGTCAATCCTCTTCTTTATCGGGTCGCCCATCATCTTCTTAAAGCATGCCTTCAGTTCTTGTATCTCTATCCCTATGGAATCAATAATACGATCTCTATAATCCTTCTCTAACATGAAATGATGGGAGGAGCCACCAACAAAGGGCTGGCAGTACTCAACAGATTTTGGAGTCTGGCTATTATTTCCGGTCTGTTCCTCTATAACTGTTGGCAGCGCTAGGCCTTTACCTTTCGTCTTCTTCACTGGTGGAGTTGATGTAGAGGGAAGAATGTCCTCAGTTCCCATTGTCGGAATTAGATGCAGAACTCAAAAATGAAGAATCTATGCTCACCGCACCAATTGTGCGTACTGAATTCCGCACTAGATGAAAATGGATCGGAGCTCCGCAACTGGAATGGATTATCCAGGAACTAGGGACCTGTAACACAAAACATCGTCAGAGCTACCTAGCTAGGGTTTGCCAGAAAACCCCTCCAGCATGGGAATGGGTGATTGAAGAAGATGAAGAACTCTCTAGGTGTAGAGAGAGAGAGAGAGAGAGTGTGTGTTTGAGTAGAGGTAAAGTGAGTTAGTTCAAGTTCAATTACCTTTCCATGTGAAGAGAGTGTAGCTTATATAGAGTACTTTGCTTATTGCCCAAGATGGTTTCATAAAGTTTTCGTGTCTCAAGACTTCTCTTAGCATTATTCAAGGTGGAGGACCACAAGATAGTTGACCATAGATACATGTGCCCATTGTAACCATGCATATAACAGATCACATTTTTGCTAGCTGTTTTCGTGTTTCCAAAAAGGGTGGACCAGTTGAGGTGGCAGCCTGCTTATGCATGTGTTTAGTACCGATGTGCCCCTGCTCGGCCTTCTGTAAGATTGTTTACTGAGATAGGCTGACCCATTTGGATATCTTTGTGTGGGTCAGCCCACTTTGATTCTGGTGATAGGTTCGGCCCATCAATTCTGTCCATGGATCAGGTCTACCAGCTCGACCTAGCCTAGCATCACGGCTGGACTGGCCTTTCCACTGCGTGTTGGGCCCAAGTACTTGAGGATTTGCAAAGATCATTCTTCATGGATATGGGCTTAACTGGTTGGCCCACACATTCGTCTGGCCCACTTGGGTTTGGGCTTAATAGATTGGACTGATCCAAGGCTTGGATCCAACCCGTTTAGATTATGTCCCTTCAATAACCATAACCATGACCATCTAAAAAAAATTATTTATACATAAATATATGTAAATAGCAACATAAATCTATACAAATATATGAACTATTAATATATTTCATTGAATCAACGTGACATTTTACTTTTAAATAATGCTTTCAACTATGGAGGTGTGAAATAATTGTTTCAACGAAATTAAGCTTCAACAATGGAGGTCTGATAGAAGTTCTCCCATGAATGGATAACTCTATGATGGAGTAGGCGTGTGTAACAAGGGTGTGTACACTTTTGATTTTTTCATCATGAAAAGGTATATTTGAAATAATTGTGTATACTTGTGTGTGGAGCGAGAAAATTATAATTTTTTAAGACTGTGAACTGAAAGGGATGTGCATTAAGAGAGAAGATATTTACAAATAAAAAATAAAAAATATTATAAATATTAATAATTAAAATCATAAACTTTTTCACTTTTGGTAAATAATTTCCACCGACATAATGTGAGTCTAAGATTAAAATATTAATTTTTTTTATTCATACAACTAGCAAATTACAAATAAAAAGAGAGTTATATGAATTAAAATTTTAAAAGAACTTAATATAATTATGTCACACATATGAAACTCAATATATTTTTTTCAAAACCTTGACGGAGAGGTTAAAGCAATTTACCTAGTGTTCATTTATCACTTTTTGCTGAAAAAAAAAAAAATAAAATAAAAATAAAAAATCAGCAAAATAAGTCACTTTATGTTAAAAAAATAAATTAGCATAATAAATAAATAATAATAACAGTCGATGTAATGTACTCTGTTTTACTTGTAATGGTAACTAGATCAATCTCAAGAGTAATTTCAGTGTATCACCTGTTGATGTGCCTATTTAATAACATTTGGTGTTTTTAATATTACGTTTCATGTTTTTTGAAATATATAATTATATAGTATTTGATGTGCCTATTATATAGTATTTAAAGTCCATGTTTCTCTTGCCTGCCCTTAGGGTCGAGCCTAAACTCTAGTATAGTTGGTTTCGTAATTGCCCTAATTAACGGCTTTTATGTTTTGTGACATTGAAAAACAAAATTTTAGGGGTAAATTACACAAATCTTTAATGTTTAAAGAAAATATAACTAGTTTAATGAGGTTTTTTTTTTTAAAAAAATATTCTATAAAAAAAATTAAAGAATTGACCCACTTTTCAAACTATTTAGGAAACTAACCTGCTTTTTAAAATCGCATTAATGCAATTTTAAATTGAAATTGTATTTTCAACATGCAATTTTACCTTGAAATCGCATGTTGAAAATGCAATTTATGATGACATGGACTTTACTCACTACAAGAAATGTAACTTTTGGCTACTAAAATATTGGTCGCCAAAAGTCCAATATTTGGTCGATGAAACGATTTAGCGACTAAAATATTTTGTCGTCAAGTTCGTCGCCTATACCCTGTCGGCGATAGTATTGGTGACTAAACTTTGTTTGGTCGCCGAAAATGAAACATTTGGCTACTAAATTTTTTTTAGTCGGCAAATGTTTGGTAGCTAATGTGTCTACCATTGGCGACAAACAGATTTTTAGTAGCTAATATATATACCTTTGGCGACTAAATTTAGTTTAGTTGGCAAAATTAGTCGCCGAATGTGTTCTTTCTTGTAGTGACTTTTTGAAATTACATTTTCAACATGCGATTTCAAGGTGAAATTGCATGTTAAAAATGCAATTTCAATTTCAAAATTACATTTTCAAAATGCAATTTCAAAAAGCATGTTAGTTTTTCAAATAGTTTGAAAAGTAGGTCAATTCTCTAAATTGTTTTTTTTTTTAGAATATTAAAAAAAAAAAAAACTCCAAGTTTAACAATTTTAATATAATTACACCGATCTCTCAATTAATAAGGATAAAGGGACTGTGAATAATGCACATGATGTAAAAATCCAATAATAAATAAGATAAAATATATATTTCAGTGTAAAAAAATGGCAATATTATTTTTTCATCTATATAACTAACAAATTAGGTATAAAAAAAAGTTAAGTATTATGTGAATTAAAAGAAAAATAATGACCATTCAAGCATTTTAGAGTTTGCAAAGATCTTATGAGCTCCGTTCAAAGTACTCTCCAGATAAAATAATTTAATACTTTCTAATTAGATTCATGTTGGTTTAATTTGTATAATATTTTCTCAAGACTACTCATTATTTTGAAAATAAGCTGTTTTAGTAACTTTTTGATTTGTTAACTAAAAATATGGGATTAAAAAATTAGTATATTTTGAATGATTTTTTGACTTTTTATGAAAAGAAAAAAAAAATATAAGAAGTAGAGAGAAAAGAGAATTTTTCACTTTTTTTTTTTTATATGATTCTTTGACTTTTTGACTTTTTGATTTTTTGATTTTTTTTTTTTTTTTTTTTTTTTTTTTTTGGGACCACTTTTTGACATTTTAACTATTATCCAAACTTCTGAAACTTTTGCATTAGTTTTGTTTGTATTTGAAAACAATCTTATAAATAGGAAGGCTTTTCTTCAGGAGAGGCATGCTCATTATCTCCATTCCACACTTCATTCCTTTGTAATAACCCCTCTCCTACCATTGTAAGCCTTTCTTGCTCTTCTTTTCCTTTTGTAAGTGTTATGATATTTCTTTATCATAAAACAAGTCCTTTCAGCTTTTGATATATCTTAACTAGAGATTCTACCTCTACAATAAAGCAAGTTCTTATCTAGTTATGGCTACCTTTCCTCCTTCCCAAAGTTCTTCCTTGAGCAAAACCAACAACGTAGAAGATCAGAAGGATGAGGAAATCAAAAAGGTAGAGAGAATCTACCAAAGAAATAGAGAGATAATCTCAACCCTTCCAAAGGAAAAAGGCTGGCTAACAGAGCATCTTTGTCTACACCAAGGTTTTTGGTTCCCTATGTATACCCTAGAAGGTATTATGTTTATTCAGCAATATTTCAAGGCTCAACCCTCTGATGTTTTCTTGATCTCCACACCTAAATCTGGCACAGTATGGCTCAAAGCCATTGTTTTTGCAATCATGAATAGAACCTATCACAACAACATGTATGTTACTCACCCTCTAGTTACCACTAACCCTCATTATTGTGTTCCTTTCTTAGAGATGAAGATTTTTAGGGCACCTCCTATTGGAGATGTTGAGAATATGCCCCCACCTCGCCTCCTTGCTACCCATATCCCTTATACTTTGTTGCCTGAGTCTATTCTAAGTTCTGGTTGTAAAATAGTGTACATTTGTCGAAACCCAAAAGATGTGTTTGTCTCTATGTGGCACTTCATGGCTAGGTTGACAACTAAGGAGCTATCATGTTCACCCCTCTCTCTAGAAGAGGCATTTGACTTATTTTGCAAAGGGATCTCCGGATATGGACCCTTCTGGGATCATGTTCAGGAGTACTGGAAGGCAAGTTTGAAATGTCCAGAGACAGTTTTGTTCTTAAAATATGAGGACATGAAAAGGGAGACACTGTTTCATATAAAAAGATTGGCTGAGTTTTGGGGACAACTGAAATTCCTAAGTGATTCGTGATTAGATCAAGATTAAAATATTCCAAATCCCAATTATCCAAAACACTCAATCTAAAATCAACAAGCACTTACGAGAGTGACTTTAGTTTGTTTATTTTTAGGAATAAACAATAAATCGACACAAACGATTTTTACGTGGAAAAACCACAATTGAAGAACCTTCAATTGTAATCAAAAACCACGGGTGAACTGCCACTAATCAATCCACTACTAAAGAAAGAAAGATTACAAAGATAATACACAAATTACCCAACCCAGTCAATTTGTCCTCAAATCTTCTGTAACTCTTTCACCACGCCTTCGTCACGGAACTGATCAATCCTGAAGTTGATTCTACAACTTCACTTGTCGAATTAACGACTACGTATAGAATCAAATGCCTTTTGAAACTCTACGGTTTTAATCTTCGGAAGCCACCGAAGAGAACTCTCTTGAATATAAAGTATCAACCTCCTTGATGTATGAATCTCAATTCATAAGTTTAGAACTCTCTCAAGAACATCAAGGAAAACTCATAAAAATCTCCAGAAGAAGACCTCAAACAAAACCTTAGAAAACCTTAAACAAGATCTAGGAGAAGTAATCCTAAAACAAACCCAACATGCGAATTTATAGAATCTGAGTTCGCGCGGTCCGCTCAAGCGGAGCCTTCAAAATTGTGTGATTCATATAGGCTTTACGCTCGAGCAGAAGTTTCCACGCTCGAGCGTCGAATCACACCATCCAGTACTTTTTCAGGCGAAGCAGAGATACTATGACCTTGTAATCCCCGCTCGAGCGTCACTTTCCTCGCTCGAGCGGGGAGACCAAACTTGGAAAATCTGGAAAGCTATAACATGTTACAACCTTGGTTTTGATCCACAGAATTTGACAACAAAGGGTCCTAACAATCTCCCCCTTTGTCAAATCTCGGACAAAACCATTCCAAAACAGTTTTCCTAACAAAATCACAAAAGTACTAAAACAAGTTTCCAAACTAGTCTAAAACAATTTTCCAACCAAAATAACAAGATCAACACCTCCAACTATGAACCAACATGCAACATTCACAACCAACCATGCGCTTGAACAATGAGCCTGAAAGAGAACAACCATACACAAGCCAACCAAAAATATATGGAACTGGACTAAATAACAAAAGATAAATCCATCATAATCAAAACATTATCCATCCAAAAATAGTATCCATCCAAAACATATATCTGGGCAACAAGAATATGAGACTTAGTATGTTTCACAAATAAGGTCTTATCCACACTACCCCTTTGAAAATCATTATCAAGAAGAAAGGTAGTAAGTCTATCATACCAAGCCCGAGGGGCTTGTTTCAACCCATACAAAGCCTTGTCTAACTTGTAGACATGATTAGGACATTTAGGGTTCTCAAACCCTTTTGGTTGCTCAACATATGCCTCTTCTTTCAAGTATCCATTCAGAAAGGCACTTTTCACATCCATTTGAAACAATTTAAAGCCAAGAAAACAAGCAACACCAAGCAAAATACGAATAGATTCGAGACGTGCAACTGGAGCAAACGTCTCATCATAGTCAACACCCTCTACTTGTGTGTAGCCTTGAGCAACCAACCTAGCTTTATTCCTAACAATAGTACCATTCTCATCAGATTTATTTTTAAAGATCCACTTGGTACCATTCTCAACAGTACCTTTATCACTTCGGGAGTCAAATTTGCCCAAGGGCTCCCTATCTCTGAAGATGTAACATTTACTCCCAAAAGTTTTGAAGTATTTTACGTTAGGTTTCAATCCCTTCCACAATTCATATGGAGTTTGTAAAGTGCCGGGCCTTAAATACACGCGATTTATGACATAAACCGCAGTATTTAGGGCTTCAGCCCAAAACTTTGGAGGAAGTTTCTTACTAAGGAGCATGACCCTAGCCATTTCTTGAACAACTTCGTTCTTCCTCTCAACTACTCCATTTTGTTGTGGAGTAATAGGTGCAGAAAATTCATGCTTAATTCCATGCATATCACAAAAATTTGAAAACGAACTATTTTCAAATTCACGACCATGATTAGTTCGGATTCTTATGATACACCCAATGGAAACACCCTATTCATTTTGGATTTTAAGGACTAATGCCTGGAAAGCATCAAACGTATCAGATTTTTCTCTTAAAAAATTTACCCAAGAAAACCGAGTAAAATCATCAACAGTTAGAAAAATGTATCTTTTACCTCCAATGCTTTCAGTGCGAGTAGGACCCATTAAATCCATATGAACCAATTCAAGGGGACGTTTGGTTGTAAAGCTGTTCACCTTTTTATGAGGGGCACGGGTTTGCTTTCCAAGTTGACATGGTCCACACACATGGCTCAAATTCTTACCCAATTTAGGTACTCCTCTCACAAGCTCTTTGTTGGCTATCTTAGTTAGGTCTTTGAAATTCATGTAACCTAATCTTTGATGCCACAAATCAATGTTACTTATGATGGCAGAGTGACAAGTGAGATCATTAGTAGTAACAATCCCATAGCAGTTATCAGATGTGCGAACCCCATGTAAAATCACACGTGGGACGCACTGGAAAAGGGTAAAAGATAGGAGATCTCTCACTAACCCCTAAAATCTCACGGATAATATAAGTGGTAACTGTGATTTCCTTGGATCTGACCCATGTCTTAAAAGAGGGTCCAATGTCGTCAAGACCATCCATATTGCAATAAAATTCCCGTACCCAAGTAAGATTTTGTGACCCGGAAAACAAAAGGACCTGATCCCCACCCAATGAATCAAAGAAAGACCGGATAGGAATGGACTCAAAGGTGGAGGGTTGAACATTCCGTTCAAGATGGATGGAGCGAGATGGGTAGGACTCGCGGAATAACTTGGCTTTTTCAGCCGATGGGAAGCGGTCAGTGTTATATGGAGGGCGAGAGGCTGTAGACTTACGACGTTTGAAGGTGGACATAACTGAGCACTACAGACAAACCCCCAACCCAAGAAAAACCAAAACCAACAAAGAAACCACAAAACATTAGTACCACAGTGATATAGCAACATGAGGCAATAAAAGATATCATATGATGCAAAAAATGTAAGAATAAGAGAATCAAATATTGCAAAATGAAGCAGAGTAAATGTGATGTGAACTAGGACCAAGAAAGCAGCAGTCAAGCACATGTATAGCCAGGCATCGTGAGGGACTTAATCATCAAAGAAAATAGGAGCACAGAACCACAAGACAATAGATGTAAACCAAAATCCCCAACCACAATCCCCAATGTAAAAGACAGAGAAAATCCGACCATAAAACCCAAATTAAAAAACCCTAGATGAAATGTGCAGAACCAAAACCACTGTGCCACAGTCAAACATAACATTGCCTAACCCTAAATATGACAATCATAGACAATATACACCCAATGACCTACGGGATAACCAACTCAAGAAAACCCAAAGTCGAATAGATCAAAGAGACAGAAATCCGACATAAGAACAATGGAGAAGGAGAAGAGAAACATACCTGAGATGTGGAAGCACACGAACAACACCAAGGAACCACCAAGGAAGAGTAGAGAATGGGAATAGCAAGAAAAACCCTAGGAGAGAGAGGAGTTGAGGGAAAAATGAGTTGAAGGGTCGAAGGAGGGAAAGATATACAAAACCAGTCTGCTCGAGCGTAGGTTTTAACACTCGAGCGTGAGACAAAACACGCGAAGTCCCGCTCTAGCGCGAAAGCTGAAGATCGAGCGTAAAAACAACCCTTCCAGAACTGCAAAAGCAAAGACCAAACTACTGCAAGGCTCAAAACCACGCTCAAGCATCAGAAGTTCCGCTCGAGCGGTGGAAAAAACATTTTTTTTTTTTTTTAAAAAAAAAAAAACCAAAAAACAAGATACTCAAAAACATGAAGTGAGCCCTGGAACACAAGTAGATGATCACATTTAGCCAAAATGGATACTAAGAGGAAATAATCTGCAATTCATGAATTCTGTAAACTTGCAATGTTTAAAAAAAAAACAATGACACTGGAAATCATGAGCAAAGCAGATAAAATATAATCAGTGATCATAAACTACATGAGAATGTACAACTCAAAATCCAACATGAGAGCTCACAAAATAAAGTGTGTGCGTGCAATCCATGAGAGTCCACTGAGCTACAGTTAATCCTAGTAGTGATCGGATGACTGGACCTCCGGCAAGAGTAACTGAACATCACAGAGAAAAGTCAAACCACTATAAATCACGGGGTATTTGTTGAGTAAAAGCGGAGGCTCCCCCTCAATCAATGAGTCCTTTTTATTTTTTATTTTTTTGAATTTTTCTTTCTTGTGGGCACTCACTGGTGGCATTCACGCTCAAGAGTATGGAAACCAAACCAGAGAAGAATAAAAGCATAAAGGATGGCCTGGTTGGTGCCTCTGAGGTAGCATTTTCCTAATGCCCGGACTTCAAGGAACTGAGGGAGAAACCGTGGAAGTGAAAACAGATGGTAGATGGTTAAGAGACTCAACATCACCCATGATATACTAGTATCGGTCAATTCCACTGTAAAAGTACAAGAAACACTGTTAGTGGTCCATAGAGAACTTTGATCACTTGTGCGGAAACCCCTGCAGCAGTTTATCTCAAGGATGTGTACAGAATGAGATCATGAGGTTAATGAGCATGGGCATTCAAAATGAGCTATGAACAATGAACAATGAGATCTTGTAAGTAGCATGAGTAGTGTACATAAAAAGTTGGATGCAAGAAAAACAGATATCAATGATAATGAGATTATAGTAACCAAGCACTCATACAGCCAAACACTTACACCTGCTCAGGAACAAGTACACTCTAGTGTTCGAGCATGACACCCAAGGTCTTTCTAAGGAACTCAAACTGAAGAAGATCAACGGGTTTTGTAAAAATATCAGCTTTTTGATGTTCAGTGGAAACATGCTCAAGAACAACAAGGCCTTCTTCCACTAACTCTCGAATAAAATGATGACGAATGTCAATGTGTTTTGTGCGAGAGTGTTGGATAGGATTTTTTGAAATGTTTATGGCACTTGTGTTATCACAAAAAAGAGTGAGTGTGTTTTGTTCTATCCCATAATCATGAAGCATTTGCTTCATCCACAACATTTGTGCACAACAACTTCCTGCAGCAATGTACTCAGCCTCGGTAGTGGAAAGAGAGATGGCATTTTGCTTTTTACTATGCCAGGAAACCAGATTATTCCCAAGGTAAAAACACCGCCCGGATGTACTTTTCCTATCATCTCCACACCCTGCCCAGTCGGCATCAGAAAAACCAGTAATTTCAGTTGTAGTATCAGTGGAAAACCAAACCCCATACCCTAAGGTCCCATTAACATATTTGATGATACGTTTGACCGCAGGAAGGTGAGACTCTTTAGGGCTGGCTTGGTAACGGGCACAAACACCGACACTGAAAGAAATATCAGGACGACTGGCTGTCAAATACAAAAGACTCCCTATCATACTCCTATAAAGGGTAGGATCAACATCAATACCAGAGGAATCTTTGGAGAGGTGAAGACTGGTGCTCATGGGAGTGCGTGCATGTTTGGCAGACTCAAGACCAAATTTTGACACAAGATTTTTAGCATACTTCGATTGAGAAACAAACATACCTGAAGGAGACTGTTTAATTTGAAGACCCAAGAAATAAGACAACTCTCCCATCATGCTCATCTCAAACTCATGTGTCATGCAATCCGAAAAATATTTCACAAGATGCTCAGCAGTAGATCCAAACACAATATCATCAACAAGTAGAGCATTATCCAGTTTGGGAAGACCAGCAACACTTATAGAGCCCTTACCAATGACTCTAGAAGTGCCGCCATCTCCAAAGGTAACAATTCCTCTTTCATATTTTTCAAGAGAGGTGAAGTAGGATTTGTTACCGGACATGTGACAAGAGCAGCCACTATCAAGATACCACATGTGTGAGTCACGTGCTTTTAAGGCAGTGTGAACAACTAAGCAAGTCAAATCATTTCCTAACCCAAATCCTTTTGGTCTTGGTCAATGTCTTGGCGTTGTGAACACCCTCATGAATCTTGGTATTCCGCCTAGACATGTAAGGTTGACTCCTAACCCAAGAAGTATTCGAATTTCTACCCTTTTGTGACACCTTACCAAACAGTTCATAGTAATAAGGATGAATGTGGCCATACCTACCACAATGATGACAAATAAAAACAAGTTTTACCTCCTTTTTGTTGATCTTACCCACTTTCGGTAGATAAAGAGAGGAATCATCCTGGTCTACCTTCAATTTTCCCTTTGCTTGAGTCTTCAGGTTATGTGATGTAGAGGCCTGTCCCTTGTGAGCTGTCGCACCATAGCCTAGCCCACTTTTGTCAGAACCCATTTGTTGAGACCCGAGTATGTCTTCTAGAGATCTGGAACCTTTGTTCCACATGGCAATTGTTGCTCTAGCGATACGGAGTTCTTCATCTTTTTGACTAACTATCTCTTCCAATCCAGCTTGTGACAACTCAAGACTTTCAAGCTTTTCTTCATATGTGGAATACACCTTTAGAAGTTCATTCCTTTCAGTTTCACAGGATAGAAGTTTTTCACATAAGTCTTGCCTGTCACTTGAGATCTTGATGATATTCTGTTTTGCTGTTACAAGTTCTCCTTTTAGCCGGACATTCTCGCTCTCACATGTTTTGAGCTTGAAAGAGAGTTTGTCGTTGGTTTTGGACAAATTCAGAGATTCCTCGTACAGATTTTTGTAAGCTTGTTGTAGTTCATCACCATTGATCTCATCATTGTCTTCAGATGTTTCATCATCCTCTTTTTGCTCTTCATTCTCCTTAACCTCATCCAATCTAGCAACTAAGGCAGAAAAGTTGCTGGATGGAGGTGGAGGTGAATCTCTTCTTTCATGGAATTGGCTCAGAATTTCCCATGCATCTTTAGCCTTTGTGCAGTGAACAACCCGTTGCTGTTCTTCATTAGAAATTGCTCCACGAATAGTGATCAGGGCTCTCTGATTGCTCGGATTATCTGCACTTTCTGTATCTTCTTCAATGGCTTGCCAACTTTCTAGTTCAAAAGCTCTCAGAAAAGCCCTCATTCTGATTTTCCAATACAGGTAGTTAGTCCCATCAAAGGTGGGAGCATGATGCAAGTTCTGACCACGAGCTACTTCCGACGGCTTTGGAAGAGGTTGAGTAAAAGTGGTCCAAAATGCCATGAAAGCACTATCCCCGTCTTCACCGGATTCAGGTTCTTCGGGTTCTTGCTCCGACCCGCTTTCATCATCCCAAGTCACAGTGTAGACTTTCTTTCGATTCTTTTTCGAAGGGCATTCAAGGGACATATGACCAAACCCTTGACATTCATAGCACTTGACCCCTTGCCCCCTTACAATCTTCTTTTCAGGTTTTTGAGCAAATTTTGGTGGAAACATTTTGGGTTTATCATTACTCTTATCTTTTGAAATAGGATCTCTGAAATTAGGCTTCTTTTTCAAAAAAATTTTAAACTATTTTGTGAGCATAGCTGTCATCTTAGACTCTAAATCAAATTCAGTCTCCGGAGGTTTTGCAGTCTGTAGACACCTCATTTTTGACCGCCCTCAAGACTTGGGCATTACTGATGGTTTGCTCGGTGTTGAGAGATGTGCAGGACACAGGTTCAATTTCTTCGGCAAGGAGAGAGGCAAACCCATCAAAACACTTTGTTTAGGGGTTTGGAGTTGAAGAAAAGAGGAGAGGAGGGGAGAAAATAGGTTGGAGAAGAAGTTCGCCATGAATCCGGGTAGAAGAAAGTCGAGCGGCCCTCGCTGAATCAGGCTTATTCAATTGCATACTTGGAGTTAAGCTATGAGGCCACCATCATTGGAAATAAGACTTCTGGGGCTTCATTTTGCACTCAAGAATCCCTCAAATCCAAGTCCGGGTGGGGGAGATATGGTTGGTTGAAGTATGGGATCAGTCTGGTTGGATCGAATCTGCGCGGCTTCACGGAAAAGGGCATAACTTTTTCCACAGGAGGAATTTTAATGCAAGGTTTGCGCCATTGGAAAGCTAACTTCCGGGGCTTCAATCTAGAAATCCACTGGCACTTGGTGACCTTACCGGCCATCCACCGGCACAAAAGAGTGCCGACCGGCCAGAAAAGATTGCTGGCCGGCACAAAAGAGTGCCGACCGGCCAAAAGTGCCCAGAACTCAGTTTTTTTGACAGATATTTATCATCCAGCTGCTATACACTGTACCAGATATTTCCAGTTGAGATATTTCGACCAAAAGCTCTTTTCTTGATATATATAGAACCTTATATCTCATGTTTGCTAGGTTAGAACAAAAAGCAAGTCTTTGGGAGCTTCTCACTCTAAAAGACTCCTCTCTCTCTAGAAATTTCAGACCTAAATCTCTACCCCTCTCTCTATATTCCACTCTCTTGCCCATTTTGTGCATAGAAGTGCTTGAAAGTGAAGAAATCCTTCTAGTTTGCCTAGGCATCCTTCATCAAAGTCAACCACCATTGGGCTGAGGTCCTTTAAGGATCATTTTTAGCTTCAAAAGCTGGTTTTAGCTCAGATTTTGGGCTGGTTTTGCAGCTGTGCATCAAGGGTAACATCTCTCTCCCTTTTAGCTTGTTTTGCATACTAGCTTTGCCATAAGTTTTCAAATACTTTGAGGTTGTTTTTGGGGTGTTGTTGAACTACAAAAACCACTGATTTTCCTCTATTTTTCAGTCCTAAGAGTCTTGGCTTGTGCCTTGGTTGGCTAGGGGGTTGTCCTCCCTTTTGCTCCTTGGCTTATAAGGCCTTGTGAGCTAACTTTCAAGCCTTTCAAACAACATCTTTTTGGCCTTAAAACCACTGAATTCCAGAGGAATTTCAGTGGTGGAAAACTTGTTTTGAGGCTCAAAATAGGAGGGGGTTGTCCCCCCTCCTCTTCTCTTGTTTGCTTGTATTGATGGCCCTCCAAATGAGCATGTGTTTCTACTTCTTGGAGGCTTTGTTTAGGCTCATTTTTGTGATTTTCCAGACCTGCCATAACTCTGTTTCTGGCTATCTTGGTCACCTCTTGCATGCTTATTGCACTTGTAGTGTAAATCCCCTTTCCTAGCATTGTTAGTCTAGTGAAGTAGCATCTTTTTGTGGGTTGTTTTAGCTTAAGCCAAGCATGTTTTAGGCTCTATTTTGCCATGTTTCAGATCTGTTTTAGGGTGGATAGGGCCCTTGTTGCTTATTTCTTGCACTTGTAGTGCAATCTCACTTTCAAGCCTAGCATGCTTCATGTTTTAGCCTAACTTCCAAACATGTGCTAGCTTAACTTTGGCCTACAATTGTTCATATCTCGGCATGTTTAAGCTCTGTTTTAACCTGTTTGGATGGTTTGTGTATGGCCTTGCATGGTTGTGGTTTGAGTGCTTAGAATGGCCTAAAAGAGAGCATGCTTTGCGAGCTTGTTTTGGTGCATGACCAGCATGTTTTTAGCTCATATTTGACATGTAGAAATTCTGTTTTGGGCTGGATAAAACTTCCATGCATTGCATTACATAGTTGTAGTTCACGTGCTTCAAGAGCCCATTGTTTGGGCATATCATGCGAGCTTGTTTTGGTGCATGTCCATAGCATTTTCAGCATTGTTTTGGCATGTAGAAACACTGTTTTGAGGTGGTTGAGACCTGCATGCATTGTGCCATATAGCTATGCTTTATGTGCTTCATTGGCCTCTTGTATGAGCATGCTTCATTGACTTGTTTTGGCCTTTGTTCCATGCACATTGGCCACTGTTTTAGGCTTGTTCGAGGCTGCCTAATCCAGTTTAAGTCCATTCCTCCATGTGTTGTAGCATGTTTACTTTGTATGTTGTCACATACTTGGTCCCATTTGCATGATGTTGCATGCTATGCATTGTTCTCAACATGTTGCTCTTTGCATGCTTGATATGTTTGCATGCTTGTTCCATGCCTTGCATGATTGTTTGTCTTGGTTGCATGCCTAATATACAATGTTTACTTGCATTGCCATGTTGCATACCTAGCTTCACATGCTTAGGATTGCCTTGCATGAGCATGCATGCTTAGCCTCTTGAAGTGAGTGTGATAGAGGTTAAGTCCCCTTTATTGGGTCATTTGCATTGCATGCATTTGAAATGGAAGTTGCATACTTGGTTCTTTGGGCCATCATGCATGGAAATGCGTGATTGGTGGTCCGAAGATCGAGGCACATCCTCCCTTGAGTCATTAACATGATAGGGAGTGTGTTTGGTGCATAAATACCTTGAATTACATTGCCATGCAAGTTTTGCCCTCTGCTGCTGTGAATTGCAGGTTCTGCAGGAACATATTGCCGGCAGGCAGTATTTAGTGCCGACCGGCAGTCAATTGATAGCCGATAGCATCATTTTGTGCCGGTGGCCACCTCCTTCAGCCGGTGGTGTTCTACCCCAGCCGGTGGTGACCCCCAATGTCCAGAGAGGCATCCCTGAGACTTTGGCAGTCTTCAGAGGAGGAGAGCAGGGAAAACAGAGGCAATCCATGCATGGCAGTGCGATTCCGAGCCAGTCCCGAGCATGCACTGCATCCGGCCCTCATCCCGAGGCATTTTATTGCTTTAATTAGATTAATTAATCTGTTTAATTAATTTAGTCAATTTGTAATATTTAATTAGCTTGTGTAATTAATTTGTATATTCTTTCGGTCCCTCCGGGTGAGGGCAAATCTGTAATAAGTGTGTGTGAGTGGGTGCATGTCTTCCAACCCCCATTTCTTTCTACCCTTTTATTTACCTGCTTATGATGGTAGATTAGGGCACGTCTATTTTAGCATACCTTATGCAATGCATGCGTGCATTCATGCATTTGTTTACATGCACCGGGCTCGGTACATCATACAAACCGCATTGTAATTTTCGATTCCAAATTGAATACGTGCTATTCGCACATTTCATATGCCATGTTTAGGGTTAGCCGAGCCTACTCTAGACTGCATCTACGTCTGTGTTGCATTAGCCACTTAACATGAACTAGGTCATGCATGTTTGCTAACTAGTTTACTGTTTTGGCACGGAGTACGATGTAAGTATTTACGCTTTAGCATACCACATGCATGTGAATGTTGCCATGACAGTATGCTTACCATGTGGCTAAATGCTTATATGAGATAAACTGTTTGAATGCCTGTGGGTGGAGGTTGGATTGTCTGAGTTGGAACAACTCATTGAAATCCGTATTTTAGCCTACTTGCGGGTAGCAAAATCTAACACGTTTTTCGAGACAAAACGGATATGCAATGTTTATTTCCAAGTTAGGCAATCTAGTCTATACCTTTGTGTTGTGCGCATCACATAGTAATTCTAGGTTAATAATTGGGATAAGCACACATGATGTTTTCAAAAATCGGATATCACGGTTAGTAGAGGCCGGTCTTCGGACCGGGCGAAAGGGGGTGCTCATAGCTGACCTTCCCCGATCGTACCCAAGCTCCCGAGCCAAGACCACTTTGGTGATGACGGACACGTGGCCTTCGGCACCGAGTCAGGGTTTCCTAAATTCCCCCATTAAAAAAAATATTTAGGTGGCGACTCTGTAATCTGGCAAAGCAGTCCATGTTTGGCACTACTTTTCAAAAATCTGTTTTTCTTCAAAACGATTTGCCAGAGTTGGACTCTTTGGTTCAGATTTAGAACCGCGACAAACACAAAAGAGAGTCCGAGCTGTAGCGAGGTCCCACGCGGGCATGTTACACAGTCCCATGAGCACTAGTGAAAGCCACACTTTCTTTTTGTTTTTTCTTTGAAATTTGGTGGGCTTCATAAGTCTGCAAATTTCCAACCAATTGATCAAGCTTGAGGGTATCAACATTTTGAGCCTCCTCAATGGCTGTCACCTTTGATTGGAACCTCTCGAGAAGGGACCTTAAAATTTTTCCAACAACTTTAGCTTCCGGGATTTTTTCACCGAGTGTGAAACAGGAATTCACGATATCACTGAGTTTTGCATAGAAATCATCAAACGTCTCATCGTCGCGCATAAAAAGGGTTTCAAAGGCGGAGGTGAGACGTTGAAGTTTTGACCTTTTGACAAAGGTAGTACCTTCGTGAATTGTTTCAAGAATATCCCAAGCCTCTTTTGCTACATCACACGTGCAAATTCGACGAAATTCTTCAGGTGTGACGAAGCAAAAGAGGGAGTTGAGAGCCTTGCTATTCCAACTCGAGTTTTGGTAATCAGTTGTGTCCCATTTATCAAGGGGTTTAGGAATATCTACACCATCAATGGTGACAATAGGTTCACTCCACCCATAGACCACGCAGTGCCAAACTTTCTCATCGATGGATTTTAAAAATGCTCTCATACGAGCTTTCCAATAAGAATAGTTTGTACTGTCAAGTAAAGGAGGTCTATGAGTCGAGTTACCTTCACGAATAGAATCCATAATACTAGTTACACAAAATCACACTCCTATAGTTTTAATAAAACAAAGAGTGACCTGCTCTGATACCAAATGAAATTCCTAAGTGATTCGTGATTAGATCAAGATTAAAATATTCCAAATCCCAATTATCCAAAACACTCAATCTAAAATCAACAAGCACTTACGAGAGTGACTTTAGTTTGTTTGTTTTTAGAAATAAACAATAAATCGACACAAATGATTTTTACGTGGAAAAATCACAATTGAAGAACCTTCAATTGTAATAAAAAACCACGGGCCAACCGCCACTAATCAATCCACTACTAAAGAAAGAAAAATTACAAAGATAATGCACAAATTACCCAACCCAGTCAATTTGTCCTCGAATCTTCTGTAACTCTTTCACCACGCCTTCGTCACGGAACTGATCAATCCTGAAGTTGATTCCACAACTTCACTTGTTGAATTAACGACTACGTATAGAATCAAACGCCTTTTGAAACTCTACGTTTTTAATCTTCGGAGGCCACCGAAGAGAACTCTCTTGAATATAAAGTATCAACCTCCTTGATGTATGAATCTCAATTCATAAGTTTAGAACTCTCTCAAGAACATCAAGGAAAACTCATAAAAATCTCCAGAAGAAGACCTCAAACAAAACCTTAGAAAACCTTAAACAAGATCTAGGAGAAGTAATCCTAAAACAGACCCAACATGCGAATTTATAGAATCTGAGTTCGCGCGGTCCGCTCGAGCGTAGGAATGCCCGCTCGAGCGGAGCCTTCAAAATTGTGTGATTCATATAGGCTTCACGCTCGAGCGGAAGTTTCCACGCTCGAGCGTCGAATCACACCATCCAGTACTTTTTCAAGCGAAGCAGAGATACTGTGACCTTGTAATCCCCACTCGAGCGGGGAGACCAAACTTGGAAAATCTGGAAAGCTATAACATGTTACAACCTTGGTTTTGATCCACAGAATTTGACAACAAAGGGTCCTAACAACAACCTTTCACTTTAGAGGAAGATAGTAAAGGGGTTGTGCAAGAAATTGTAGAATTGTGTAGTTTTGAGAGGTTGAGCGATTTGGAAGTGAACAAAAAAGGAGCAGCAGATGTCAGTGCCAAGAATGATGTGTTCTTTAGGAAAGGCAAGGTTGGGGATTGGAAGAACTATCTAACAACTCAAATGACAGAGTGCCTAGATCAGATTACCAAGGAAAAATTAGGTGGTCTGTTTTGATTTGAGTAATTGTTATTGTTGTTTAGCTTGAAGTTTAGTTGTATGGTATTTTTGTATTTATCACTGTTGTCTTGTTAATTTGTGTATTTTTCCTTTAATTTTTTCCTTTTTGAAAATATATACATATATATTTGTTTTAGATATTTTTTAAATATAGAAATTAATTTTTTTTTAGATTTTTTATAATAATAATTTAAGAATCCCATCACTAACTATCTTCAACAGTATATCATCAAAAGAGTTTTGAATTGAGTTTTAAGCTGTGTGTTTGGTTATGAGTTTTGAAATTAATTTTTGAATTGAGTTTTGAGTAATTTTGAATTATGTGTTTGGTTGTGAATTTTGAAAAATAATTTAAAAATTTCACCTTTAGAATCATGATTTCAAAGGCAAACCAAACACAGCCTTAACTTTTCAAGAGTGAACACGGGTTTGAGTTTGAGACTAGTCATGTTAGTGTAAATGTATCAAGTTTTACCCCTCCTAACATACATGAAAAATCTAGAAATTCCTTAGATATTGATTTGTGATTATGTATCAATTTTAACTAGTAAATAGCAATCCCAATCAAATAATTAAAGACAAATCGACACAACGATTTTACGTGAAAAATCACAATTGGAGCGCCTCCAATTGTGATAAAAAACCATAGGCCAAAGCCACAAAACAATCTACTAAGAACACAAAATAAATTACACAAGTGCACTCTCAATTACCTAGCAAATCCACCGAATTGAACCTACCCCTATATGCCTCTTCCACCACGCTTTTTACCTCGAAACTGTCTTGCCCAACGTTGAATCCACAACACCGATGTTGAATCAAGACGATGAGCCACTCCGGAATCCACCAAAGCTTCAGGCCTGAATTCTCCAGAATCCACCGAAAAAAAACACTCTCTTTTGTATAGAATAACAATCTTTTGATGTATAGTTCTTAAACCATAAGTTGAATACTCAATAAAATATCAAAGAAAACTAGCAAAATAGCCCCAAAAGAAAACCCTAAAACCCTCAAAGAAGATTTGGAAGTCGTACCCTAAAATATGACTAAAACACATATTTATAAAAAATTGAATCGCGATCTCTGCTCGAGCGCAAAAACACAACTTCCACTACTTTTCTAGACAATTCAAACTTCTGGAACCAAAAATTCTTCAGAGGCGCTGCCCCTTGACCCCACCTAGGCGATGCCCTGGACCCGCCAAGGGGCGCTGCCCCCTGGACCCCCGCGAGCTGACCGGGCATCTCAATCCCTGACATAGTCAGCGAAGTGGCAATCATGAAAGAATTAACTTCTGAAACATCTCTGCAAGGCACAATTTGGGTTGAATTCACATCTAAAACTCAACGCCTCACTGAAATAAAACATCGAATCCAATTACAACTTAAAGGAGTTTTGTCAAATGGGATTACTAAGAATAAAAACCTAACAATACACAATTAATATGGACCAACACTATGCAGAAAGGGAAAAAAAATTAGGATGATTTCATTGAAAGGGCCAAAATTAAATGCCATAGAAATGGATCAATAATAGCATATAACTATTTTTTAAAAGGGTACAACTCCTCTCATTTTCGGAAATGGGACAGGATGGTGCTGTTGGACTACGGTGGGTCCAACTCTAGGTCCATCTTGATAATCAAACCATTCAATATGTAGAGTTCATCAAATACACCATCCCTGAGAAAATCACATTAATCAGACATCAATAACCACTTGATTAGTTTACATTTGTGTTTGCAGTTTATTTTTAAAATCATAATTGCTGTTAAAATAAATGCAATCTAATCAAATGTCTATCCATATCCAATCAACGTGATTTTTTGCAAGAATGATATACGCGACAAGCTACACATTGAAACAGTTTGGATCATCAAGATGGACTCAAATCGAGCCCACTACGAGCTAATAATATCATCCAGTCTGATAGCTAATAATATCGTCCAGTCTGATTTTAAACTGGAGAGAAGCTATGGCCATTTTAATATCAAAAAAGCAGCTAATCTTAGTGAAGAAAAATAAAATTTTGAATACATTATGAAGTTTGATTGGAGTAATATTGAAATATTTTTAAAGAATATAAAACTCATCTATTATGTGCTTCTTCTGTGATTAGGTAATTATTTTCTTCTCAATTCTCTGTTAAGTAGTGTGGATTTGAACACTAATGCTATGTTTGGATTATAACTTTATATACTTGAAAAGGGAAAGAAAATTAATGAAACAAATTAACTTTTATTTTATTTATATTTCTCTCAACTTTTTCTTTCTTTTCTCAAATTTTTACCTAAATTCATAATTTAAACATAGTCTAACCATATACATATTTGGATTTGAACTCAAATGTTTCATTTTACAGTGACCATATAAGATGGAAGAAAATTAGGCGTGCTCGTGGATCAAATAAGGTCAGGTGGCTTTTCATTCGTCATCCGTCCGAACTTAGACAGATTGAGAAAAATCAATTCACATCCATACAGTTAGTTAGCTGATGCAGATTAAGCGGGCCATGTGAGTTGGCGGGTAGATGCAAATCGGTTTGACAGTTCATATTTTACTGTTTTGAACATTTTAAAATAATTTTCCTACAATTCTTTACTATTATGGGCCCGATTTTTTCTTATTCTTTATTTTTTTTTTAATAAAGACAAGCCCAACTTTCATACTTTACAAATAGTAAATATAAGGGAAATTTAGCCAAAATCCCTCTATTGGACCATTGTTTGGTGAAAATAACAACCCAATTTATTTTGCTTCATAAACCCCATAAGGAGCATGCACATAATTGAGTAAGACTAAAGTAAAATATATTTTATTTTCTTTGACAATATTATTAGAGTAACATATTACTATGAACAAAGTAACATGTTACTGTCAAATAGAGTAACATGTTATTGTTTATATCAATTTTAACGATAATAATTAATTTTTTTAAAAAAAATTGAATTTCATAATCAACATAGATCTTATCTGATAGATCTTGATGAGAGGGTTCTAAAAATACTAATTTTATTAAAAACCGACCTCCAGATCAAAAGTTATATATATATTAACAATCATCCTAACTTAGTAATTATGTCATGCATTCTGTGACGAATTGGTCCAAGTCATTCAATTTTGACAAATTGTATGGATTCTAACCCAACCCTAAAGAAAATTATATAATTTTAAATTTTATTTCATTTTTCTTGCATCAATGGCTACTATGGCAACTTTTTTATTTATTGTTCTTTCACATTTTTCAAAATTTCATAATATTTTATTAATTAAAAATATAAATATTCACATTTACAATTATCACACCTTTTAACATTTACAGTAAAGAGATTCACATTATTATCTAATTGTGATGATTTTTTTTCAAAAAAAAATAATATGATAATATATATATTAACAAGATAAATGATATTATAGAAAGTAATTAGATTAAATACTCTAAGACCATCTCCAACGATGAGTCAAATTCATCATCAGATTTAAATTGATAAAAAAAAGGTCACTTTTCTCACTCCAACAGTTTGACCAAACTGATATCAAATTGAGAATGGAGCAAAAGTTTCCCCAAAATGAGAAGCTGGAGCAGATTTCACCAAAACACTGTGCGTTTACGTTGAAGGTGGCCCCATTAGACAACCAGCCGGACATCCGACCGGTTGTCCCATTGGTCATCCCAAAGGTCGTCCCACCAACCGTTCCTTGCATAAAAAAAATCTCATCTAGGTATCTTTCTTTTCTTATTCATCTTTTTATATGCATCCATGGAGTTTCCCCATCGGGTATCTTCTCTGAAATCTTGATCATCTGATGTTAAGAGCAAAAGAGCATTTAAAGTAAGCTCTTGGACAAGGGTTGTCTCTGGTCACCTTTTGTCCATATTTCCTCTATTGATATCCATCTTCTCTGAAATCTTTGGTTTGTAAAATTTTGATTTTCTTCACAACTGACTCACCTCCTATTTCATTGAAATTTTCATTCCTAACTCAATGAAATTGCTTTGCACCTCTTTATTTTGAAACCAAGAACAAAATAAGAAAGCCAAATTGTTTAGTACCCTAACCAGTTGACCGGCGGGTCGTTTCCCCAGACATCCCCAATGTTTTGATGCACGTTACAGTGCAACGGTTGGAGCTGCTTGTATCATATTGAGGAAATTGCCTTTTTTTTTACTCAAATTTGGTGAAAAAATTACTAAACCGTTGGAGGTGCTCTAACGAATTTCCTTCTACAATCAAGCTACGAATTGGATTGAGATTATATTGTCAAATTTAAGAAAACATTAAAAATGAGTTTTTTTGATCGTTTTGAAAGCTATGAAACTAATGAAATTATAAATTATGAATGAGACAAAATAAGATACAAGTTCTAATTATGAAATTTATGGGTGACAATTTAAAAAATCGTTACAAAAAGTCACTAATTTTCAACTTTTAATGACTATTTAAAAAATTCATTATAGAAAAACATCACTAATTAGAACTGTGACAAAAGAGTCAGTAATTGTTAATTTTTAATGACATATATAAAAAATGTCACAAAAAATTATTTGCAACGACGATTGTACTGAACTTATTTTCAATAGGACTTAATAAAAATTAAATCCAATTATTATGATGTACTGGTAGTTAAATGACCAAAATCATTAAAAAAAAGAAGAAAAAAATCATTATTGAAATCAAAATCCGTGCAAACTCGATTCCACTATTCACTTTTTATATTTTTATATTTTTATATTTTAGACGATAGGATATGAGAATTAGGCTCAATTTGATAACAAGTTAAAAAAGTCAGTTTTTTAGCTTTTTAACTTTTTAAGTCAAAAAAGTCAGTTTTTTATCAAAAAAGTTATCAAAAAAATCAAAAAGTCAAAAAATTAATTTTTTGCCAACTTTCCAAAACACTCCTCAGTTAGTTTTACAATAAAAAAGATGTCGCTTCACCGATTGAAATTCTAACTCCCTGACATTTTTACCGACTGAAAGGACAGTTTTGTGAACACTGGCTGAACTACCTTGTCCCACACTATTCGCATGATATACTTCAATTATTGAGGCCCGTGACCGCTTTAGATCTTCTGTCTGTGGAAACAAGAATGACGAGGGTAGAGTGGAGGGTTGGGCTTCACAATCAATTTTACGATAGTATACAAATGAAATGATGGGGGATTGTGTGGAGGGATGGGTTTTCACAATTTTATTATATGAGATTTGGAGGTAAAAATACTATTATACTTTTATTTTATAAAATTGAAAGTTGTCTTTTATTATTGAGAATTTTTAAATAAGTGATTGTTTGGCATGTGCTAAAATAGCACATGTTATTTGTGGGGATATATTTTCTGAGTACCAACACGTGGCAAGGTGACGCCGACGTGTCAGCCGAGGTGCCACGTGTCTTGGTCATGACGCCGAGGTTATCTCGGTGAGGCCGAGGTTACCTCCGAAGATATCAGAATTCGAGATAAGCGGATAAAGGACAAGAGTCCAAGAATAAGGAAAAACTTCAAGATGGATAAGGATAATGGTCTTAGGGAGTCTATCCTTATCTCTTGAGGAGTCCAAAGTAAGCACTAAATGGGAGTCCATAGAAGTCAGGCTTATATCGGGACTAGGATTGAGTTAACTATAAAAGAGAGGTACCCTCGTGGGTCTGAGGTGCGCAATTTATTTTCTGAACAGTGAGTTTGCACTATTGATTATCTTTGAGAGATATATTGACTTGATCGTTGGAGTGCCCCCGGGTGGACGAACCACCGCCGGAATCTTCACTTTCTGTTTCAGGTTAGCCAGGTGGCATCTATTCTGCCAGTTCTCTCCAGTTGATCATTGAGTTGGCAGTGTGGTCAGAAAATCACTCACACAATTTGGCGCCGTCTGTGGGAAAGAAAGAAGAATAGATGGCAGGTAACAAACAGAAGGAAAAGATTGGGGACGACACTCCTACTGAGAGTGGCATGCCTATCGACCTTGGCGTCGAAGGAGACAACCGCAACACGGAAACTCATGACCAGGGTCACGGAGAGAAAGATGTCGGCTAGGAGGGCGACACTTCAAAGAAAGCAGAACAAAGCAGATACTATAACGAAGAAAACCTCCAGGTATGGAAGGATAGGTGCCTAAGGAGGGACGAAGAAGTAAAAGAGATGGCAAACAAGTTGGCAGACCTGCAATCAGTCGTCAACTTCATGATGCAAAACAATGTCATGCAGCCACCATTCCCGCTGCAGGACACGCCAATTTCAGCGGCTAATGCCCAGAAGGGAGGGCAGAAAACAATCCCTATAGCCCCTCAACACACTAGGAGCGAAAGACACTCTCACCGGCCTTCCGGGGAGGTCGGGCGAGGAAAGTCAAGGAGGGAAAAGTCGCGGAGGACACATCGCACCAAGGAGGCCGACCCCAAAGAACATCGGCATATTCAGGGGCAGGTACTATGCTTCAACACGCCTAACGAAGAAGGGTCAAAAAGGGCGCGCAACGAAGCCGAGAGCAGTACTCCAAAGAGACTGAAGTCAGGAGACAGCCGAGCTCCTGGCCGGACTAAAGAAGACTTGAGGGATTACCTCAAGAGGAGGCAGGATCATGCCGAGGTAATATCCACTGTTAAACCGAGAACACCATTCTCAGTAGAGTTGGACAGATTTGAGGCGCCAAAGAGATTCAGCATGCCGAGGTTTCAGATCTACGATGGGAAGTCGGACCCCAACTTCCACGTTGGGTTATACCTGAATTCAATGGCACTATACAGTGGGAACGAGCCGTTGCTCTGCAAAGTATTCCCCTCATCTTTTGGGGAGATTGCATTAGAT
The DNA here is from genome assembly GCA_030407325.1 of Camellia japonica. Lineage (NCBI taxonomy): Eukaryota > Viridiplantae > Streptophyta > Magnoliopsida > Ericales > Theaceae > Camellia > Camellia japonica. The sequence continues at coordinate 142,949,408 of JAPPVO010000031.1, read as the reverse complement.
TGGTTCCGCAAACTACCAAAGGGAAGCTTGAAGACTTGGGAAGGCCTTGCCGAGATGTTCGTGGCCAGGTTTGTGACGAACAAACTACAGCCCTTGAGGGTAGATGCATTGATGACTCTAAAGATTAGTAAGGATGAAGGCCTTAGGGCCTATGCCAAAAGATACTATGAGGTATTCAACCGAATACCTGAATGTAATCAAGAAGTGGCCATCGTGTCTTTCAAGAACGGCTTGAAAGATGACTGTCCACTATGGAAGTCTTTGGCAAAGACATTGCCAAAAAGCATTGAAGAACTCATGGCCAGAATCGAGAAGTACGCCAGAGCCGAGGAAGATACGTCGGGAAACAAGGAGACGAAGCAAGAAAAAGCCAACGGCTCGCCGAAGCGAGGCCGAGGTAACAACGGATCCAACAAGCAAGAGGTAGAACTGAGGGCTGCACAGGCAGTGACAACTGTGTTCCGAATCCCAATTCACAAAGTCCTGGATAAAATTCGGAATCAACCCTATTTCAGAACACCGGAAAGGGCACCAGGAGAATTTATGGGAAGGAACATTGGCAGACGTTGTGCTTACCACAACGAAGATGGGCACATGACACAGGGTTGTAGAGCCCTGAAAGCACACTTGGAAGACTTAATGAGGCAAGGCCATCTGAGAGACCTTGTCGATGAGGCCAGAACGAGAGAAGAACATGCAAGATTGCCCGAGGCACAAGCAGCCCCCCCCCCCAGCACAGCAGCCTCAAGCAGGAGGACCTTGGGTAATTAATGTAATTCACTCAAGGGTCAACGAGAACGAAATCAAGGGGGAGACTCAGAAGGTGAAGCACCTACAACATGTCTACCAAGTCGGGGACAAAAGACATCGGGAATATGAGTGTTTGGGACCAGTAGTGTCTTTTACCGAAGCCGACCTCGAGATGGTCCAGCACCCGCATAATGATGCTTTGGTAGTATCCCTCTAGGTTGGGGAGTGCGAAGTGAAACGCATCCTGATTGACCAAGGAAGCTCTTGTGATATCATGTACGTCAGATCTTACAAGGAGCTCGGCCTTCACCCCGATGACATGGAGCAATCCAACGGCCCGATGGTCGAATTCAATGGAACGCCGACATGGCCACTGGGAGCAATAAACTTGGAGGTGCAGGCTGGCACCAAGAAAATCAAGACAGAGTTCACTGTCATCGACACACCATCCCCTTACAATGCTATTCTGGGAAGGCCATGGTTGCATGCAATGAGGGCAGTTCCCTCAACATTGCACCAACTATTGCGGTTTCCAACAGAGCATGGGATAGAAGAGATCCGAGGAGATCAGCTGCAGGAAAAAAATTGCTCCATGGCAGCAATGAAGTTCACCTACAGCATACAAAGGAAAGAAATCAAAGATAAGGACATGGAGGTCCTAAGAAGATCGACTTGAAGATAATGGGGGCAAAGAATTGCCAAGGCCTTGGAAAACTTGCAATTTGAAAACTTTTTTTATCATTAGAGTTTTTTCTTTTTTCTTTTGTTACTTGCCGAAGTAAATAAATAAAGATTGGAGTTTGATTTTTAACTTGACGATGTTTCAGGAATACATGTATGATGAGAACCCAAGTGGAACTTAAGTTCACATTAGGGGGCAGAGAATCAATAGTGATGTTTAACACTTGTTGAAATTTGTAGCAATTTACAAGTTGAAGTTAAACCGAAGTGATGTTTAACACTTGTTGAAATTTGTAGCAATTTACAAGTTGAAGTTAAACCGAGAACATTGTTTAACACTTGTTGAAATTTGTAGCAATTTACAAGTTGAAGTTAAACCGAGATCATTGTTTAACACTTGTTGAAATTTGTAGCAATTTACAAGTTGAAGTTAAACCGAGATCATTGTTTAACACTTGTTAAAATTTGTAACAATTTACAAGTTGAAGTTAAACCGAGATCATTGTTTAACACTTGTTGAAATTTGTAGCAATTTACAAGTTGAAGTTAAACCAAGAACATTGTTTAACACTTGTTGAAATTTGTAGCAATTTACAAGTTGAAGTTAAACCGAGATCATTGTTTAACACTTGTTGAAATTTGTAGCAATTTACAAGTTGAAGTTAAACCGAGATCATTGTTAACCGAGGTATGCCACCCCGAGAAGGTTGCACAAAGAAGGAAGTATATATTAAAGATATGCAAAAGTATTCCAAGTATGGAGGCATACAAAGCAAGCATGCAAGCATTCAAAAGCAAAAGAGTTGTTGTATTAAAAACATATCGGCAATGTGAAGAAGTTTCCAGTACTTCAAAGGAGAAAAACAAAGTACAAGAACAAAAGGAAAAAACATAAAACTAAGGCTCTTCAGCAGTAGCAGTTGGTTGAGATTGAAGTTCAGACGATTGTTGAGAGGACGCCTCAGCAACCTTTTCCGCCACGAGCTCGGCATCAATTTGGGCAAGGGTTTCGTCAAGGCTCTTGTCGGCAAAGGTGACGTCGGCTGATGTCTTCTCAGGAACAGCATCTTCAGGAACCTCCTCACCATCCTCATCCTGAGTCAAGTCTAGGACTTGCTCATTTTGAGGAGAAGACTTGGCCCCGGCAGCCTCTTTGGGCTTCCTCACTAGAACCTCCTCCCCAGATTCAGAATCGTCGTCAGATTGAGGTGGAGTTGGAAGGAATGGCAGGGGAATGGCATTGGCATTCTTGAAAGGGGAGTCCTCAGGGACATCAAGTTTTTTCAGCAAAGTCATCCAACCAAGGGAGAAACCCTTGTTGCATGCTTGCTTGACTTGCTTTTCGTAGGCCTCCGTAACATCGGCCATGCCCTGAGCATATGCCTTCTCATCGGCATCTTTTATTTCGGCCTCTTTGGTGGCCAAAGCATCTTGAAGCTCCTTCTGGGCCTGGGTCACTTTGTCCTCAGCCTCTTTCAGCTGGGCCTGAAGAACTTTGTTTATTGCCTCAGCGGCACCGACCTTTTCCTCGGCATCGTCCTTCTCTTTGATGGCGACCTCGGCCTGATCCTCCAGGGTCTTCATCTTTGACTGCAGGTTTTTGTTAATCTTCTGAAGACTGGACATCTCCCTTTTCTTTTCGGCTAGCTTCTCACGGTTCTCAAAAGATTGTATTGAGAAAGAGTGGGCATGCTGGATGGCCTGAAAGAAAACAGAAGTATTAGAAAATATTCTAAGTATGAAATGAAGAGAAAGAAAGAAAAAGTACCAAGCAAAAACACTTACCTGAACAGAACGCTGAAGCATCAGAGCGTAGTTTTCATACTCACTGAACTCGGCATTTCGCTCCAGATCGCCTGGAAGAAGCAGTGCAGTACTGAGGGCAACGCCGACATTGATATCGTCGGCGCTATCACTAGCCATAACAGGCTTATCTTCCAGAGTGATTTCGGGGGCCCAGGGGGCATCAGGTTTTTTAGACCCCGAGGTCGTTGCAGAAGATGACCTCGGCCTTTTGGATTTGGTGGATTCGGATGGAAGGGTTTCAGCGGACCTCTTCGCAGGGACAGAGGCAGTCTTTTCACTCGGAGGCAGTTTGGAAATTGGCAAGGTATCCTCAGAATCGACCTGAGTTACCTTTGCCTTGGGCTGAGCCTTTTTGATTCGTTTTGGCTTTGGTGGAAGCTGGGTTTGTGTTGGTTGTGCATCAACATCAGAAAAATACTAGCCAAGAGGTCTTTTGCAACTGGCTTTGGGCGACCCATCTCGGCAGAAGAAACTGCTCGACGTCGACGGCGGCGTTGGGATACTAGAATCAAGTATGGAGCTGAGGTTGATGGTTGCTCAGTTGGATCAGAGGTTGATCCTTGGTCTGTCCGAGATGTTGACGCGGCTTATGGAGTTGTGGCTGAGGGAGGAGATAAGCTCTTCTTCTTTTTTCTCCTGGGAACGTCGGGAAGAGCTGATTTGTATGTTGGAATAAAATTGAGAAGCAAAGGCGCCTTCCGTTTATGGACTGGCAGGTCTAAGAGTTTCTTCAAATCCTTACTGGGAAAGAAGGATTGGCGAAAATTTTTTGGTGGCTTAGGAACAGCTGCAAGAAAAACAGACGTTAAGAAACAGATGAAGTATGCAAGACTTTAAAAAACAAGTAAGTATGAATGCAGGGCTCTTACCATTACCCTCTACAAAGACTGATCGAGGGAGAGGGAAGAGATGGAGGTCTTCATCTGGGGCAAACTCCCAGTTCCCCGAAGTAATGAAATAGTCGTCCCCAGCTCCCTTGTTGGAGTCTGGGAGGTCGGCTACGATTTTGAACTCTGTGGACCTCGGCTTAAGGTAATAAATGTAGCCTTTTTCTTTCAAGTTAAGGCCGCACATGGTATAGCAGTATTGAATATCGGCTAAGGTGATCCTAGCATTTTCCTGTTTAGCTAAGGCTATGATACCATTGATCACTCGATAAGAATTGATGGCAAGTTGCATGGGGTTCAACTTATAATAATGGAGAATCTCGCGAAAAAGGATGTTGAGTGGAAGCCGAAGTCCACACTCAATAAAGGCAACTACAGGGAAGGGTATGGAGTTATCAGTTGGCATGATGGAATCATCATCCCCAGCCAACTTCAGATTGACATCGGCCGAAATTTCAAATTCTTGCCTAAAATGTTCTAGCTTGGACGGGATGTCTACCCTATGTTTCCACATACCCATGATATCGGCCTAAAAGTATTGGATCTCAGAAGGAAGATGTTTTAAAGAAGGGTTGTTGGGACCTCGGCAAAAACCTAGGTATGTATTGGTGCAAGAATTTGTAAAGATTGTTTCAGTTTTTCCTAAAGATTGATGGGCTCTACAGACAAATCCCAAACCTAAATCTATGAAAACGAAGATTGAAGGCACAAATCTGGAAAACAGAAAAACAAGAACGAAGTTTCAGAATCAAGAACAGAGGTGGGGCTATCAAAAGCATAAGGAATACAAGGAGAATAAGGTCAAGAACAGTGACAAAGGTGCAAGAAAACGGGGAACAATACGTGTATTCAGGACATGGGCAAGGGCAAAATCATAGAATAAACACATTCAGATATGAGATTCACAAATCGAATGTTTGAACAAAGCAGTAATGGCAAGAAGTAGTAAAGAGCATCAGAGAATTGAAAACAAAAGGGACACTGGCTTACCAGGAAAAATGAAGCCAGTATGTAAATCGCCGAAGTCAAGAGAAGGTTGTAGAAGTAACAGAACGGCGAAAGCTTCACCGGAAGTGAGGAATGAAGGCAGTTGCAGAGCTTGAAGTCTGGAAACAATGGCGGATTCAGGGGAGATAAGCTAAAGAAAGAAAAAGCAAGGATATTGAATGAAAAGTGAAGAAATGAAAAAAAGAGGGAAAAGTTTTGTTAAAACTTGAAACGGCGGCGAAAATGAATTAATGCGCCTAGAGCAACGAATGCGTCAGACGGCGCACACAGATGCAAGACGGCTTACAAGCGCGTCATAGGCACAATCCTGTAAGGATGAAACACGTGGATGAAACAGTCGAATAAATGATGCGTGACAGCTCATATGTTAGAAAGAACTCTTGGAGTCCTTAGTCTTAATGGAGGCATGTCGGCCTGAAATAAATGATCTCGGCAGAAGAAATTTTAAGCTGACGTACTAGAAGGAAGTACCGATATAGGTTCCATCACCTCAGAATGCCGAGGTAATAGAACCTAGGGGGCAGTTGTGGGGATATATTTTCTGAGTACCAACACGTGGCAAGGTGACGCCGACGTGTCAGCCGAGGTGCCACGTGTCCTAGTCATGATGCCGAGGTTATCTCGGTGAGGCCGAGGTTACCTCCGAAGATATCGGAATCCGAGATAAGCGGATAAAGGACAAGAGTCCATGAATAAGGAAAGACTTCAAGATGGATAAGGATAATGGTCTTAGGGAGTCTATCCTTATCTCTTGAGGAGTCCAAAGTAAGCACTGAATGGGAGTCCACAGAAGTCAGGCTTCTATCGGGACTAGGATTGAGTTAACTATAAAAGAGAGGCACCCCCGTGGGTCTAAGGTAACAAATAGTGCTTTTTCTCACTAGCCAGGGAATAAAAAGCGTACCTTAGACCCACGAGGGTGCCTTACTTTTATAGCAAACACTGACCTGATCTCGATAGAAGCCTAACTTCAATGGACTCTAGTTCAATGTTTATCCTGAACTCTTAAATAGATAGAGATAAACTCCCTAAGAGCTTTATCCTTATCCAGGCTGAGGTTCTCCTCCATTCTAGGACTCTTATCCCTTATCCATTCATCCTGGATTCTGGCATCTTCGCAGATAACCTCGGCCTAACTGAGATCATCTCGGCGTCATGACCAGGACACGTGGCACCTCGGCTGGCACTTCGGTGCCACCTTGGCCACGTGTTGTATTCACAAAATATGTCCCCACAACTGCCCCCTAGGTTCTATTGCCTTGGCATACTAAGGTAATGGAACCTATACCATTTGACCATATAGCACGTCGACTAAGCTTGCTCTATCTTTCATTACCGAGGTCATCATTCGTCGGCTCTATATGACCAAGACATGTAGTCTGTTTTTATCAATGCCTTAGAACCAATAACCAAGTTTTTTCAAGTTCTTTAACCGAGATCGTTCCCCTAGTCGAGGTCTTTGCTTCATTAAATCAAGAACTCCAAGAGTTTCTACATGCGTATAAGCTGTCACACGCAGTAACTCAACCATTTTCGCCACACGTCTCTTCCCTATTGAACCGTACCTGACACACGCCATCAGGTTGCGATGCTTCTGCGCGCGCTGCCTAACAGACAAATCGTTCTAGGCACACTAATTGCGATTTTGTCGTTTTTTCGTGTTTTGATCAAAAACATTTCGCTTTCTGCGCCTTTTGACTTTTGCATCTTCGATTTCTTCCAAGCTTTCTCTTTCGAACACTTATCTCCCAAATCCTCCATTGTTGCCTTCTCCGAGCTTCCTGCAACCACTCCGTTCACCTCCTCCGGCGAAGCATTTGCTGCTCTTCTCCGCTCACTGCCACCGTCTGACTCCAGCGTACTCCATACCGGCCTCATTTTCCTCGGTAAGTCACTGCTTCCCTTTGTTTTTAATTTCAAATTTTGTTGCTTTTGTACACTGCTCTCATGAATGCATTCACGTTCTTGAATATACTTGTTTGTGTTTTGAATTCCATCAAAAAGCATGCTTTGTTTGAGGGTTTCTATTCATTCAATCTGCTTTTGACTCACAGTCCTTATGCACACATATGCACTGTTTTCACGTGTCTCGATGTTCTTGATAGTTCATCACTATTCTTGATTTTGAATCATACTTTTTGCCATGTTTTCTTGTTGTATTTTCTAGATTCTTGCCTTTAATCCTCCATTTCCACCTAGATTAGGTTTGGGTTTTGGTAGAGAAATCTCAATTTTTTTAGGAAAACTGAAACAAATTTCCCTAGATCTTCAAAAACTCTTGCCCTAGCACCCGCTTAGGCTTTAGCCGAGGTCCTCTAAACCTTGACAAACCACTTCCTTCTGAAATCCAACACCTTCCCCCTTTAGCCGACGTTATGGGTATGTTCAGGTGGAGGGTAGACACCCCAAAGAAGCTTGAATACTTTAGGCAAGAGTTCTCCATCCCTGCCGACGTTCATCTTAGGTTGGCTGGGGAGGAGGATTCCATCATGCCCAAAAACAATTCTATGCCTTTCCTAGTGGTAGCCTTCATCGAGTGCGGCCTTAGGTTCCCCCTTGACATCCTCTTCCGCCAAGTCCTTCACTATTACAAGCTTAACCCGATGCAATTAGCCATTAACTCTTACAGAGTCATCAACGGTATCATTGCCTTAGCTAGCCGAGAAAACGCTAGGATAACCCTAGCCAATATCCAATACTGTTATACAATGTGTGGCCTGAAGTCAGAAAAGTGCTACATCTATTACCTTAAGCCGAGGTCCATAGAATACAAACTCATCGCCGACCTCCCAGACTCCAACAAGGGTGCTGGAGACGATTATTTCATCGTCTCGGGCAACTGGGAGCTCCTACCAGACGATGACCTTCACCTCTACCCCTTAAGCCGAACAATGTTCAGAGAGGGAAATGGTAAGAGCGAAGTGTCACTTTACTTGCTTTCAAGTCTTTATATTTTTGATATTTTTGTATGTTCTAATATCTGTTTCTTACTTGCAGTCCTTCCTCAACCACCAAAGGACTTCCGCAAAACATTCTACCCTAGCAAGGATTTGAAGAAGTTGTTGGGTTTGCCAGTTAACCAGCGGAAAGCCCCTCTGCTGCTTAACTACATCCCAACTTACAAATCTGTACTACCCGACGTCCCGAAAAAAAGCAAGTCTCCTCATTCGGCAATAACTCCTCAAGCCTAGTCACCATCAAGGCCAGACCAGGCCTCAACATCTAACCCAGCAGAGCAGCCATCAACCTCTGCTCCACAACTGATTCCACCTTCTCAACGCCAATGCCGACATCGAGCTCCACTGCTCACACCAGCAGGAAAAACTCGTAGCCGAAACGCCGAAGTGCCGAGGCATCCTTTTACGATCCAGCTAACCCTCCAACTGTACTTCAGGCAATCCACTTCGATACTAGAGTCACTGTCGCCGTTGCTGCCGACGAGATGGGTCGTAAGAAGGTTGTTGCTGATGACCTTCTAGCCAACATGCCCAACGTTGTCACAGTCCAATCTTCACCTTTCCAGTCCCATCCAAAACCAAAGCCAAAGCCAAAGCCAAAAAGGCTGAAGAAAGCCCAAGCAAAGGCAACGGTGACTCAGATCGACTCTAAGGATACCTTGCCAATTTCAAAAATGGCCGAGTTAGAAAAAAGTTCCTCTTCCACCGAGAAGAGGCCCGCCAAGGCTGAACCCTCCGAATCAACTAAGTCAAAGAAACCGAGGTCGGACGCAGCAGCCACCTCGGGTCCTCTCAAATCTGATGACCCATGGGCCCCCTCCATCATGATTGAGGATAAGCCAATCAAACCTGGTGACAGCGCCTCTGATATTGAGGTCGACATCGCCTTCTCCACTGCGATGCTCCTTCCCAATGACCTCAACCGAATAGCCGAGGTCAGTGAATACGAAAATTTCGCTCTGATGGTGCAGCACTTTGTACTGGTAAACCCCTAACACTTGGTACTTTCCTTTCTCTGTTTTCACACTTAATGAAAATACTAATTTTGCTCATTCCATTTCTTTTAGGTGATCCAGCATGCCCACTCCTTCGTGATGCAAGCAGAGGGAATGAAGGAGCTGGTCCAAAAGACCAAGGAGGCTGCTGGTTTGCTCAAATCCATAAGAAATGCCGAGGCGAAGATGAAAGCCTTGATAGATCAGGCCAAGGCAGCCAAGCAAGCTCAAGATGAGGCTGAAGAAAGGACGTGGGCTGCAGAGGCTGTCGCTGAGGTCCTCAAGGCCGAGAAGAAAGAGGTCGAAGCAAAAACGATTGAAGCCCAAGCCGAACTCCGAGATGCCCTGGCCACAAAAGCCGCCGAGATCAAAGCGGCAAATGAGAAGGCCTATGCTGAGGGGGTAGCCGACATCCGCGAGAAATACAAAAAACAAGTCAGAGAGGCATGCAACAAGGGTTACACCCTTGGTTGGATGGCTGCTCTGAAGGAGTTGGCTGTCCCCGAAGACTCTTCTCTCAAAGATACAGGCCAACTTGCGCTACCATTCCCTCCCGCTTCAAGCCAATCTGAGGCTAAGGCTGGGGGGGAAGAAGAAGAAGAATGAGAGAAAGTTGAAGATTAAGATGCCGAGGTGGCTGAAGCTGAAGTTCCTACTAGGGCCAAGTCCCCAACTCTGAATGAGCAAGTCCTAGACTTGACTCAGGATAATGAGGACGAGGTTTCAAAAGGTGACTCCCCCCAGAAGACAACATCCGAGGTGCCAATCGCCGAGAAGAGTATTGATCAGACTCTATAAGAGATCGACGCCGAGCTCGAGGCTGGGATAGCTGCCGAGAGGATTCCCCAGTTGTCTTCTAGGGCCGAGACACAGCCTGCCACCAACGCCGAGTAGTCTTGCTAGGAGCTTTTATTTTCTATGTATTGTAATTTTTGCTTTTTGAACGATGTGTAGCTTTTATTTGACCAATGTTCCTCTTTACTCTCTGTAATTGAACAAGTTGTCCCTCTATAGGCCGAAGTGCCCCCCACTTTTTTTCTTCTTTTGAATGCAAGTATAACTTCTTCTTTGCATCTCTTCTAAGTGTTTGAATGTATGCCTTCTTTACTGTCCTGTATGATTCCATACTTAGAATAATTTGCATGTCTTCAAAGTACACCTTAACTGTGCAATCTCCTCGGGGTAAAATACTTCGGATATGCCCACTGACTATTTATCTCGGTCTTGGCTTAACACTTGAAAACATTTGTAAAAATATTTTCACAAGTGTTTATTTAAAACTTGCCACTTCACTTTTACTTATCAAGACTTCTGTCTTCAATTATCTCAAAGCTGGGTAATCTAGTCATTTCAGCAACCAGGAATGTACTTCTTTGTAATATTACCTTGATGTATCTTTAACTTGTAAATTTTTCTGAAATTTCAACAAGTGTTTAAGCCAACTCTAGCTTGTAAAATGTTTGACAAGCCTTCCCAAGCTTTTAAACTTTCTTTATCATTCTCCAACTCTCTGCCCCCCTAATGTGAACTTAAGTTTCACTTATGTTCATATTAAGCATGTACCTATGATCTTGTCGCCGATGTCAGATTCAAACAGAGACTGGCCGAGGTTATCAACCTCGGTTTCTCTGTTAATCTAACTGACATTAGTATCATTCAAAGTTTTAATTCTGTTGACACAGCAAATCTAGGTTAATCCAACTTAGTTCAACTCCATTATATGCAAGTATAATTTCAACTCTGCTATAAAATGAGTCTAAGTTACTTGTCATGTTTCGCCTAGAAACATCACCAACTTAGTTAAACTCTATTATATGCAAGTATAATTCAACTCTGTCATATAATAAGTCTAAGTTATTCGTCATGTTTCACCAACTTAGTTCAACTCTATTATATGCAAGTATAATTCAACTTTGTCATATAATAAGTCTAAGTTATTCGTCATGTTTCACTTAGAAACATCGCCAACTTAGTTCAACTCTATTATATGCAAGTATAATTCAACTCTGTCATATAATAAGTCTAAGTTATTCATCATGTTTCACTTAGAAACATCGCCAACTTAGTTCAACTCTATTATATGCAAGTATAATTCAACTTTGTCATATAATAAGTCTAAGTTATTTGTTATGTTTCACTTAGAAACATCGCCAAGTGATTGGTCAGTCGTACTACACAAGTTTGAAAAAATCAAGCTAAAATTTTATTATTACTTCGGCTAATAACAAAAAACTTTAAAACAAAAAATCTAATGATAGAAAAACTTTAGGTTGCAAGTGTTCCAGGGTCTTGGCAACTCTTTGCCTTCGCTGTCTTCCAGCATGTATGCTTCATTGCCGGCGACCGAGATGATTCTGTAAGGTCCCTCCCAATTTGGGCCAAGCTTTCCCTCTCTGGGATTCTTCTTGTTGCCGACGACCTTTCTCAGGACGAGGTCCCCGACTTAAAACTCTCGTGGGTTGACCTTTTTATTATAAGCCCTAGCAAGCTGCTGCTGGTATGCCCCTAGCTGAATTGCTGCTTTCTCCTTTCTTTCTTCCAATAGGTCCAGATCTCAGGCTAAAAATGCATCATTAGTCCCATTCTCTACTCCCTGGGTTCTGATCCCTAGTATGCCGACCTCCAGAGAAATAACTGCTTCTGTGCTATAAGCCATAGCGAATGGGGACTCCCCAACTAATCTTCTCGACGTAGTCCTATATGCCCAGAGTACATTGGGCAACTCATCCACCCACTTTCCTTTTGCTGCTTCCAGCCTCTTCTTGATCCCATCCAAGATAACCTTATTGGATGCTTCTGCTTGACTATTACTCTGAGGGAAGCTTGGAGTAGAGTAATAATTCTTGATCTTGTACTTTGCATAGAAGTTCTTGATTAGCTTACTGTCAAACTGTGTACCATTGTCTGCTATTATTTCCCTTGGGATCCCAAACCTGGTGATGATGTTTTTCCATATGAAGTTCTTTACATCAATGTCCCGAATCTTTGCAAGGGGTTCAGCTTCAACCCACTTGGTGAAGTAATCTGTTGCCATTAGTAGAAACTTCCTTTGTCCAGTCGCTTGAGGCAGTTGTCCAACAAGATCCATGCCCCATTGGGCAAATGGTCAAGGGCTGGACACTGGGTTCAAATCCGTTGCTGGTTGGTGTATCAAAGGTGTAAACCTCTGACACTTCTCACACTTTTTGACATAAGCGTCAGCATCTTTTTGTATGTAAGGCCACCAGTACCCCTAAGTAATGGCCCTATGAGCAAGTGACCTGCCCCCAGCATGACTTCAACATACTCCTTCGTGTATTTCATACAGGAAGTCTTTAACTTGTGAAGAATGCACACACCTCAAAAAGGGTCCAGAAAAAGATCTTCTGTAGAGATGTCCCTCTGCTGTTAGACTGAATCTTGCCGACTTCAGTCTGATCTTTTGTGCCTCTTTGTGATCATCTGGCAGTTTCCCATCTCTAAGGAATACTATTATCGCATCCATCCAACTTGGTCCCATCTCCACACACATTGCTTTATGCTCTGTGTTCAGTGGTTCTATACTTGGACCTGACAAATAGTCAACCATGATTGTCCTTGCCTCTCCAGGTTTCATTGCACTAGCCAGGTTGGTCAAGGCATCAGCATGGCTGTTGTCACCTCGGCTAACTTGTTGTAGCCGGCAATTCTAGAATAAGGCTATCAGTCTGCCCACCTCCCTTGCGTAAGCCATCGTTCTTTCATCTCGGGCTGTATATTCGCCCGTTGCCTGGTTGACGATAAGCTGGGAGTCACAAAAGACCATCACCTCGTCGGCTTCCATTGCTACTACCAACTTCAACCCTGCAATCAGTGCTTCATACTCTGCTTCGTTATTTGAGGCTTTAAATCCCAAACGAATAGATTGTTCTAGCATCCGCCCATCTGGTGATACTAGCATTACTCTTGCCCCCGCTCCTTGTCGGTTTGAACTTCCATCAACAAACAGGCAGAAGGAGTCGCCGATGTAAAAACTACAGGGTCGGAGTTTTTCTTCTTTCCTCTATTCTGCTATCCCTAGCTGGGTTTCTCCTTGTTCACCTGGACATCGTATACCTCGACCCAACGGAGCCCAATGTACAGTGGCGCCTGGTGTGAACTCGACCACGAAGTTGGCCAAAACTTGGCCTTTGATTGTTATTATGAGTCTAAATTCCAGGTCATATTGGCCCAACACCACTGCCCATCTGGCTATCCTGCCTGTCAGATCTCCTTGCTGCAATAGGGACTTCAAAGGATGCTCAATTAATACCACAATCTTGTGGGCTTGAAATTAATGATTCAGCTTCTTGGAGGCCATTACTAAAGCCAGTGTCAGCTTCTCCAAGGGTAAGTATCTGGTCTCTACATCTGCTAGGGTTTTACTCAAGTAGTAAACTGCCCTTTGTTCCCCCTTTTCTTCTCTGATTACCACTGCACTTACTGCATGCTCCTCTTTAGGTACTGGATTTGAGAGAACTGGAGCGGTGGTCAAGTATTTATTCAAGTCGGCCAAGGCAACTTCGCACTCTTTTGTCCATAAGAAGTCTGTGGCTTTCTTTACTAAACTAAAGAAAGGTTTGCATTTGTCAGAACTTTTGCTTATGAACCTATTCAGGGCTGCAGCCCTTCCAGTCAACATCTGCACTTGTTTTACCGATGTTGGGCTCTTCAAGTCCAAGATGGCCTTGATCTGATCCGGGCTTGCCTCAATGCCCTTTCTGATAACCAAGTATCCCAGGAACTTTCCTAACCCAACTCCAAATGCGCACTTCGATGCATTGAGTCGAAGCCGAAATGTTCTTAGGATATCAAAGACTACTTTCAGGTCGGCCAGATGATCCTCAAGTTCCTTGGTTTTCACGACCATGTCATCAATGTATACCTCTACTGTTTTGCCTATTAGATGTCTGAACATCTTTGTCACCAATCTCTGGTAGGTTGCTCCTGCATTTTTCAACCTGAAAGGCATTACTTTATAGCAATACAGCCCTTTTGGGGTAATAAATGCAGTCTTCTCCTCATCAGAGGAGGGGGTACATGGCTATTTGATGGTACCCCATGTAAGCGTCCATGAAGCTCATCCTTCCATGTCCTGAGGTGGCATCCACCAATTGGTCAATTTTGGAGAGTGGGAAACTGTCCTTGGGACAAGCTTTGTTTAGGCTGGTGAAGTCCACACAGACCCTCCACTTCCCATTCTTGTTCTTTTTCACAATAACCGTGTTTGATAACCATGTTGGGTAGTTTACCTGTCAAATGGCTATGGCCTCCAAAAGTTTATCCACTTCCTCTTTTACTACCTCAACATGCATTAACCTAGGCCTCCTTGCTCGCTGGATGACAGGTTTGGCCGACCTGTCCACATTCAGTCTATGGCAAGTGACCTCGGGGTCAATGTCAGGCATCCGAGATGCCAGGCAAACACCTCAACGTTTGCTCTTAAGAATGCCTCTAGTTCATTTTCTTCTTCCTCGGCCAAGCTTGAGCCGAGAAGGAAGAAGCGCTCTTCATCCCCTTGTTGGACTAAGATCTTCTTCAGGGCTTCCTCACTTTTCTCGGCTGGTTCTTTGCCGACGTCCTCAAGGACCTCCATGTCCTCATCCTCAATCTCTGCTGCTTCTGCTTCTCGCATGTTGCAGGTGGATTTCATTGCTGCCATAGAGTAATTCTTTGCCTGCACCTGATCCCCTCTGACCTTCTCAATTCCATGTTTTGTTGGAAACCGCAACAACTGGTGTAATGTTAAGGGAACAGCCCCCATTGCATGCAGTCATGGCCTTCCCAGGATAGCATTGTAAAGGGAGAGGGTGTTAATTATTGTGAACTCAGTTTTTACCTTCTTGGTGCCAGCCTGTTCGTCCAAACTTATTGCCCCAAGGGCCACGTCGGCGTTCCATTGAACCCAACCATTGGACCATTGGATTGTTCCAAATCATCTTGGTGAAGGCTAAGCTCCTTGTAACACCTGGCATACATGATGTCACAAGAGCTGTCCTGGTCGATTAAAATTCACTTTACATGGCACTCTCCAATCCGGAGGGATATTACCAAGGCATCGTTGTGTGGATGCTGCACCATCTCTAGGTCATCTTCAGTAAAGGACACCATTGGTCCTTGGCACTCGTCTGCCCTAGGTCTCTTTTGCCGGACCTGATACACATGTTGTAAGTGTTTTACCTTCTGAGTTTCCCCACGTATCTCGTTCTCATTGACCTTCGAGTGAATCACATTGATCACTCGAGGTCCGCCTGCTTGCGGTTATGGTGCTGGAGGAGGTGGTGCTGCCGGTGCCTGAGGCAGTCTCGCTTTCTCTTCCCTTGTCCTGGCCTCATTTGCTAGGTCCCTTAGATGACCTTGTCTCACCAAGTCTTCCAAATATGTTTTTAGGGCTTTGCACCCTTGAGTTAGATGCCCATCCTCATTGTGGTAGACACAGCGCTTCCCCAAACTTCTTCCCATAAATTCACCAGGAATTTTCTCTGGTGCTCTATAATAGGGCTGATTCCGGATTCTTTCCAAGACTTTGTAAACTGGAATTCGGAACACGGTTGTGACCGCCTGTGCAGCCCTTAGTCCTGTCTCTTGCTTATTGTATCCACTATTACCTCAGCCTCGCTTCGGCAAGCCGTTTCTCTTCTCTTGTTTTGACGTCTTTGTCCCTAGCGTGTCCTCCTCGGCTCTCACATACTTCTCCATTCTGGCCATTAGTTCCTCCATACTTTTTGGCAGTGTCTTTGCCAGTGATTTTCGAAGCAGACAATCATCGTTTAGGCCGTTCTTAAAAGACACGACCGCCACCTCTTGGTTCCATCTTGGTATTCAATTGAACACCTCATAATACCTTTTAGCATAGGCCCTAAGGCTTTTATCCTTGCCAATTCTCAGAGCCATTAGGGAGTCCACCATCAACGGCTGTAGTTTGTTTGTCACAAATCTAGCCATGAACATCTCAGCTAGGCCTTCCCAGCTTTTCACAGTTCCTTTCAGCAACTTGTGAAACCAGTCTGATGCGATTTATATAAAAGATGAGGGGAACACTTTGCAGAGCAACGGCTCGTTCCTGGTGTACAGTGCCATTGAGTTCAGGTACAAGCCGACGTGAAAGTTAGGGTCAGACTTTCCATCGTATATCTAGAATCTGGGCATGTGGAACCTTTTCGGGGCCTCAAATTTGTCCAATTCTACTGAAAACTGTGTTCTCGGCTTGACCGGAGAGGTTACCTTGGCATCTTGTCACTTCCTCTGGAGGTAATCCCTCAGATCCTCCTTGGTCCGTCCAGGAGCTCGGCTATCAATGGATTTTAGCCTCTTTGGTGCGCTACTCCCAGTGTCGTTATGAGTCCTCTTGGACCTCTCTCCATTAGTTATGTCGAAACAGAGTTCCTTCCCTTGAACATGCCGATGTTTTTTGGGGTTAGCTTCTTTGGTACGATATGTCCTCTAAGAATCTCCCTTCATTGACTCTCCTCGCCCGACCTCCCTTGAAGGCCAGTGAGAGTGTTCCTTGGTCCTGGTGTGCTGGGGGACTGCAGGGACTATTTTCTGCTCTACTTTCTAGGCATCGTTCTTGGCCACTGGAATCGGCGTGTCTTGTAACGGAAACAGTAGCTGCATGATGTTGTTTTGCATCATGAAGTTGACGACCGATTGCAGGTCCACTAATTTATTCGCCATTCCCTTCATCTCTCTGTCCCTCTGCAAGCATTTATCCTTCCACACCTGGAGGTCATTCTCGTTATAATACCCGCCTCGGTCTGCCTTCTTTGGTACGTCTCTCCCCTGGCCGACGTCTTTCTTTCCGGGGTTCTGATCCCGAGTTTTTTCGTTGCAGTTATCCTCCTCCAAGTCAGGGTCAATGTGTTTACCACTTCCAGTAGGGATGTCGTCCCCAATATTCTCTTTCTATCCGTCGTTGGCCATCTATTCTCCTTTCTTTCCCACAGACGGCGTCAAATTATGTGTGTTGATTTCTGACCACACTGCCAAACAGGTACTTAGCTGGATAACACCGGCAGAATAAATTGCGCTCGAACGACCTGTCACAAAAATAAAAGACTCCAGCGGTGGTTCGTCCACCCAAGGACACTCCGACGATCAAGTCAGTACTCAGTTATCTCTCAAAGATAGCAAATAGTGCTTTTTCTCACTAGCCAGGGAATAAAAAGCATACCTTAGACCCACGAGGGTGCCTTACTTTTATAGCAAACACTGACCTGATCCTGATAGAAGCCTAGCTTCAATGAACTCTGGTTCAATATTTATCCTAGACTCTCAAATAGATAGAGATAAACTCCTTAAGAACTTTATCCTTATCCAAGCTAAGGTCCTTCCCTATTCTAGGACTCTTATCCCTTATCCGTCCATCCCGGATTCCGATATCTCCGCAGATAACCTCAACCTAACTGAGATCATCTCGGCGTCATGACCAGGACACGTGGCACTTCGGCTGGCACTTCGGTGCCACTTTAGCCACGTGTTGTTATTCACAAAATATGTCCCCACAATATATATATATGTGGTATTGTATCACCTACTAATTGTTTATAAACAGTTGTATTTTGTATTCATATTTGTTTATGTACTTCTTGGCTTGTAATCATTTCGTAAGCGCATAATGTCATTATTGTATGGTAAAATTTTATGACTTATGTGTATTTGGTGATATTTTGATTATGATTTTTTATGATATTAATTATGATTTAGTTATGAGTTCTAATATTTTTATTTTAGTTGTGATTGAAGAGATTCTTATGATTGTCTGTTGATTATGATTTATTGTTATTATTATTTTGATTACGATCAAAAAGACTTTTGATTACATCTCAAGTCATGTTTAGTCCTCGTTTGGAAAGTAATAATTTTAGCCTAAAAGTCAAAAAATTATTTTAAAAATTAAAAAATCTATAACCTATATCAAAAAGTCAAAAATTCTCTTTTCTCTTTACTTTTTGCTCATCTTTTCGTAAAAAACCAAAAAATCATTCTAAACCTACAAAAAAAAAATTTACCTCATGTTTTAGCCAAAAAATCAAAAAATTACTAAAATACCTTATTCTCAAACAAGACTTGGTGTGTTTTTTTAGTTATAACTTAAACATAATTTAATTGTAACATTTGTGGTATTAACATCACAAATATCATAATTTGTATATGATATATCTCAAAAAGCAATGTGTATTATAAAATGACCCAATTAATATATATATATATATATAGTAGAAGAATTCTATAATACACAATATATATACTATTTGGGAAAACAATTCTACACTCGTAAAATGTGCATGTAAAACTTTAATAATTACACCACAGTAATTTGTAACAAAAAAAAGAAAAATGTTTGAGGGCCCGAATTCAGTGGTTCGAATTCGGCTCGAAACCCAAAACGACGTCGTTTTGGGTTTCAATTTATTTTTATTTTTATTTTATTTTTCTTTTTCTTCCTCTTCTTTCTTTTCTTCTTCTTCTTCTTCGTTTTGAACATAGGAGAAGCAAAGGCGAGAGAGAGAAACAGAGGTGAGAGCTCGTCGGCGCAGCTCGTCGCTCGTCGGCCGATCGTCGTAGCTCGTCAGCCGATCGTCGCATCGCAGCCCCGCCTCCGCCTCCGCCTCTGCCTCCAGCCCGATTTTGATGGCCCCTCCAGTTCTGCTTCTCCTTCTTCTTCTTCTTCCTCCTTCTCTTCTTCTTCTTCTTCTTCATCCTTCTTCCTTCTCAAATTCGAGCCAAATTCAGCTCGAAACCCTTTCGGGCTCTATAACGGGGCTGCAAAAAAAATTCACATTGGTTCGTAATCTTTTGATATTATAACACCACTATAGCAGTTCGTTATATTTTTTTATATGTTGTGCCCTTCGTAATTATACCATAACAAATTAGGGTATTTAATCTAATAATTATATAGCACCACTTTGTAGTGTGCAATTGCAGGTTTAATTCTTATGGAGAGATGTTTGATACCCTTTTGTTATAGTTTACTTCACCCCTTATGAGGGTTGCAGGTAGGTTAGTAATAGTTGTTGGGCTTACTTTGGGATTAGTGATTGATTGTTGGGCTTGGTATTTGTTTGTTCACTTTGTAGCTATTATTAGGCTAATAATCTCTTTAATGAAATATCTCTCATATTTGTAATTATTAGAAAAAAAAAATTATACCGTTACATTTCCTAACTAATACCATAGAAATTGATAACTTTTCTTATGATGGGGTGTGTAATGTAGCATTTTCGTACTAATTTATTTCTTAGTTGCTTAAACCAATAAATTTAATACAAAAGTTTTGAAATTATATACTTTAGAATTAGGATGAAAAAAAGAAATATTATCACCCAAACTAAAATATTTTCATCCCGAAATCGGAAAAATATTTTCATCCCAAAATCGAAAAATTAGGATGAAACAATGAAATTTCATCACCCAAAAATAAAAATTAAAAAAAATCCCAAAACTGAAAATTAAGATGAAATAACGAAATATCATCCAATATGTTTGCATAAAATTTAAAAAAAAAAAAAACAATTGAGGAATTACTTAGTTTAGATAAACTGAAAATTTGCATACAAAACTAGGGAATTTTATACCTTAAAAAATGAGAAACTGTAAGGAAAAAAAAAAAAATTTAAACTCCATCCCATAACTAAAAAATTGGGATAAAATTGTGAAATTTATTCAAATTTCTTAGTTTTTTCAAATTGAGAAAATGATCAGTTACCAAGGTTTGCATGTGGATTTCTTTATTAATTTTGTTAACATTATTATTTAATATTTAGAGCACAAAATGAAAAAAATATAAAAATTAATTGACATTAACGTGTACACAAGGAGGGTGGGTACATTTTGTAATCTTGCATTTGGAACGTCCTCTAAAGGGTAATATCGCACAAGCAAAGAAAAATGTGTAATTCTACTTGCACTATATTTTCAAATCTTTACACCCTTTTATTTTATTGTAGGAGGAGGATTCTTTTCAGCCATTTTAAATTAGAAGGGCCCACGGCCGATTTTTTTTTTTTTTTTGATCGAAAGAAATATGTCAATTAAGAAAGCCAAACGGCACTTATAAGAGTCCAAACAACCCAAAAACTTACACCAAACAAAGTGAAAATAAATCAAGAAGCACTCAGGAAGAAGAACTACGAAAATATTCAAACGTACATATCGTACTCGTGCTCGTACTGCGAAGTAGAGCCGATCATAAAAGTTCGGCAATAGAGCATGTCCAAAATATTTCATAGATCCCAACCACAATGAGGGTAAGCTTAACAAATTGCACAGATGGACTCTAAGAGAACCACACAAATCCAAAAACCAACACAAACCATAAGAAAGAAAACAAAAGAAAAACAAACAAACAGACCCACACCCAATCAAATCCGGTAGCAGCTTCGGCGAATCCGGCGGTGGAGAAGAACGGCGATGAAGAGGCGGCGGAGAAGAGGCGGTGAAGATGGCTGGAGAGGTGGAGAAAGGGCGATGAAGGCTACGGGGGAGGCAGATCCGGCATGAATGGAGAAGATGACGAGGAAGAGGCGGCGGAGAAAAGGTGGTCAAGCTATGGAGAGGACAACAGGGAAGAGGCGGTGAAGGAAGTGGAGAAGGCACGGATCCGAGAAGGCCACTTCCAGAGTGAATGGATGTGGGAGAAACACCTCACAAAGGAGGGAGATGATGGAAAGCCCAAGCTTTCAAGTTATGGGAAAGCAAAATAAGGAACGAGAAGAGCAAAAGAGGGGTAAGGGGAGGGGAGAGGAGGCCGGAGGCCGCCGGAAACCCCTCCCCCACCGCCGGCAGCCTCACACTTGGAAACCCTAGGAGGAGAAAAGTTTAGAGAGAGAAACTCTCAAACTAGAGAGAGAGACGTGATGTGATGTTACACCCACGGGCCGATTTCATCCCATCTATTCATTTTGTCTGATATTTTGTACATTTTAACCATATCAAAAAATTAAATCGATCTGATAATTGTAACTTATTTAATTTATCATGTTTTTAACCAAAAAACTAGATGGTTTATTTTTAAAAATACAAAATATATATATGTATGGTTAAAAACGCGATAAATTAAATTAGTTACAGTTATCAGATCAACTTAATTTTTTTTGTGGATGAAATACACAAAATACTTGACAAAATGAACGGTTAGAATTATCAAACCAAGGCCTGTGGTGGGCTCTATGGGCCAAAACAACACCTTCTAGTCCAAAATTTGGACCGAAAGGGATCCTCCTTATTTTATTTTCATTAGATTTCTATTTCTATATAAAATTACCAAAGAGACCTTCTATCTCCAAATTTTGGAAACTAAATTTTCATTACACCCTCATCTCATCACCCCCACCTCCACCGACCTACCAATGCTCCCACCTCTCTACTACCACCTACCTCCTTTGCCCAGCCCCTTTTCGTCTCACCCCACTACCCTCAATTCCTCTCTAGCAACACCTAGACTAGAACGTCGCCTCCACGACCCAACACTGCCCCGCCACTACAACCTAGTCTTTTGAGAGAGAGAGAGAGAGAGAGAGAGAGAGAGAGAGAGAGAGAGAACCCTATAAAAGAATACGAAGACTCGAAACAAGAATAAAGGGGTCGTGCTGGTTAGAAGCGGTGGAAGGATGGTCGCTTGTGGCTAGAGGCGGTGATAGTAGTGCCAGAAGTGGGAGTGTTACAAAAGAGATGGTTGCAGTAGCAAGGATCTATGAAGGTGTTGGTCGTAGCGATGAGACTACGGCTGTGCAAAATGCTGTCAAATCCACTAAAACCACACTACTCTGCACCGATCTATCCGCTAACCGCGGATTAAAATTTGAAATTTATAACCTGCTTTCGAAACTGCTCAGCTCCGCTATAATTAGTACATATATTTTTTTTAACCTCTAATGAAATATTAAAGTAAAAATAAGTGTGAAAGAGATTTAAGATGTGAACAAATTAGTAATTATATATATGAAAAATATTATGCAAATTAGTGTTATATATTATGTAAATGTTTGATAATTGTTTAAGAATATTTTTCAATCAACTAGCAAATTGAAATTACCCCAAACTACTCAAGCCACAATTTGATTATTTGCAAACCGCTACCTACAACATAGCTTCTCTGTTAGTCTCAAACCACACTGAACCGCACTGCATACACCCCTAGGTGGGACAACTAAAGAAGTGGTGGTTCAGGTGGTAGGGAGTTGTGAAGGTAGTGGTCGTGATGATGGTGATGGTCGTGGCGGTGAGATGGTGGATGGAGTGGTGACTGTAGAGGCAAGGGGTGGCGGAATGGTGGTTGGAGGGATTGGTGGAAAGAATTAGGGTTTTTAGGTTTTAGGTGTAAGGAGAAGAGTGAAAGCTAGAGATAATGATAGGAATGAAATTATAAAAATTTTAAAAAGATAAAGTAAAAAATTTGAATTCTTGAGAATGTAAATAGTTGGATTTGTGGTGTAAATACAAATTATCCGAAAAGTAATTTGAAAAAGGACTGCATGGGTCATAAAACTGACGGTGGTCGTTAAACTGGTAGTGTGCTCGTATGGGACTTAACCGTAACTAATAAACCTTGATTTTCTATGTTATAAATAGATTTTTATAATTTTTAAATATTAGGGTAACTATTTGCGTCACTGGAATGAGCATTAGGCTAGAGATTCATTTTTAAAATTTTTTACTTAATTGGTCTATGCTTAAAATTTTTTGAGGCAATAAGATATTGATATATCTTATTTATTTAAATGACACATATTTGTCTAAAGTTTAGTTATTTATTTAAATGCCACTTATTTGTACACGTATTATTTATTTGTCAAACTATATATTCAAATATCACTTATTTATACAGGGGTTATCTATCTATTAATATATTTATGCAATGTCATCTATCTGCCCATCTCACCTTCACCAGCCACCATTGTCGACCACCATTGTTGGCCATCGTCGACTATCGGTCGTCGGCTACCGATGACTTTTTTAACAATTTTTCAACGCAAGTCCTTATCATAAAAAATATTAAATCTTAGACGGAAAAATATATGGCCCTATTTGTGTGAAGTTTTTATCAATTAGAACTTATTAATAATTACATTATTTTTGGGTCAGTTAATTTTAAATTTTTAGTAGTGTATAATTTCATGGGGTCTATCAACTGTCAAATTATTAACACATTTTTCATGCGTAGCAAAAATTTCAACTATTAGGGTAAATTATAAATATACCTCATGAGATTTGTTTAAAATACAAATTGTCTTTTGTGGTTTGAAAAATTACAAATATCTTCCTGTCAGAATTTTTTATTAAACAGAATTAATTGAAAAAATAAAATTTCTAACTGTTCACTTATACAATAATAAAATTATCTGAATTATTAATTGAAATAAAATTTTAATATTATTAAAAACTGTTAATTAACTTGATGATTTATTAATAAAAACACTAATTTGTTATGAAATTAGAAACCTTAGATGACATAATATAATTTCTAAAACTATCAAGAATAATTTATAATTTAAATAAACTTCGAGGGATGTATTTGTAATTTATTCCAACTATTACCATATCAAACATGTATTATGTATATTATATTAATCGATAGTCAATGAGATCTGAGCATAGTAGCGTTGTCACCTTTGATTCTTGTTGACCATCAATCGGTCAATAAAACATATTGACAAGTTATCCAATGTTGACAAGTTATCTAATGATAAAATAATAATAATAATAAATAAATAAACTCACAAAAATAATATTTAGTTTAAATCAGTACTGGTTTGTTGAGACTTGCATTTCGAATGAATTTAGATTTTACATTACTTTTTTGGCATTTTTTTTTTTTTTTCCAATTCTTGATTCTTATTATTAGTGATTGAAAACATCATGTAGCCAGTATCTACCCAATAATAGCAAAGAATGTGATAAATTTTCAAGAAAAATATAAACAAAATGACCACATTATGTATATCATTGAGTAAACACACACCCAGTGGCGGAGCCAGAAAATTAATTTAGAGGAGGCACTTACTAATTATAATAATTTTTACAAAAATATTTCACGTAAATTTTTTACGATTGATTTTAGCAAACATCAAGAAAAAAAATATTATTTGTAACTAGTGTATCATGGACAATACAAAAAAAAAATATGGATATAAGTCTTAAAATAAATTATATAATGATAAATTATTTTTTGATACAAAATTTGATTAAAAATTCAATATAATGGTAATACCACGTCATCACTGGTATGTAACATCACCCACTAATGGTAAATAAACGCATAAATAGTGAACCTCACATGTTAAAGGTAACTAACAATCTAATAAATTTCATATATTTATAGTGAAATTACTTATACTTACGTATCACTAATAATGACATCGTCGTTACATTAAAAAAATTTCATAGCTAATATGGTTTATTTATAATAGTTTCTTCATTTTCAATCAAAACAACCATTATTGTTTTCATAATTTTTAAAATGTCTTTGACATTTCACTATAATAATATTTTTGTAATTTTTTATTTAATTTTTTTTTATGTTTGCAAAAAAAAAAAAAAAATTTCCCAAAATCCAGGGGGGGCACGTGACCCCCCTGGTCACATGCTCCCTCCGCCCCTGCACACACCTACTATTAGACTATTCTCATTTCGTTTTTCTAAAGTTATCCAAACTTAGTTAATATATTTGAGAGTCCCTTCACATATTATTAAGTAATTTTGAATTAGATACTTTAACATGGTATCAAAGTTTGGTCTTGAGTAGTTTCTAATGCATTAAGTCTCTATCCGACTCTAATATCTCGCATCTCATTTCTATGTTATCTCTAAGTCTTTGTTTGGGAAGAGCTAAAATAAACTTCTCCTTCTTTTTGTGTGTGTGTGTGTGTGTGTGTGTGTGTGTGTGTGTGTGTGTGGCTTTTTGGCTATTTTAGCCTGGCTGTTTTAGCCTCGTTTGATCTTTTGAATTTTTTGACTTTTATGAGAGAAAAAGTGTAATGATTATGGTTTAGATGTGACATTTTGTCTTATTGGCTTATGTAGCTAATTTTATCTTTTGTGCTTTTTTAGCCAAAAAATCAATACCAAATATAGCTTAAATGTTATCTGGACGAGTCAACGATTCAATATTCTGTACATCGCCAGGCACAAGTGCGAAAACCCTACCTTGCCTCAAAGGTTCTCTCATCGCATTTGTTTCCCAGAAGTAGATCCTGCTGAAGTTGTTACAGGGCGGTTGGTATGTTCTGACCCAATTGGACGATCTCTTATCACGTGGCCTGTCGTGCCACACCGGAAGCAAGCACCAGATACCCGATGGCAAACCCCTCTATGTCTCCTTCCACATTCAGCACAAACAGGTTTTGATCCATTGCTTTGACTTGAACTACTAGTAGACCCCATATTTTGTTTCTTACTCGTAGCAAATGAACGGCCCTTCTTGAAACCGAATCCAGATCTTTTACCTCTCTATATTCAATTTGTTGGAGCTTTAGTCTGTTTCTTTACAGCTAGGTTGGCTTCAGCCATGAGAGCTCTGTCAAGTACATCTACATATGTGGGCAGCTTTAGGACGCCTACCCGATCAAATACGTCTAAATCCAATCCTCCTTCAAATTTTCAAGCTTTTTTATAGTCCATATCTACCATGTGAGGAGCAAATCGGGCTAATTCAGTGAATTTAGCCTCATATTCAGCTACAGACAAGTTGCCTTGCTTGAGTTCCTGAAATTCAAAAACTTTTCGATCTTGAAAGCACTAAGGAAAGTACTTGTCATAGAAGATCTCGTTGAATTGACTCTAGGCCATGTTCCCATTATTACTTCGGATTAGCAACCACCATCTTCGAGCTTCATCTTTTAAAGTATAGGTGGCCAAAAAAACTTTCTGAGTCTTGGAGCAAGGAAATACTTCAAATAATTTTTCCATCTCTAATAGCCATGTCTTTGCCTTTAATGGTTCAATGCCACCAAAGAAAAGTTGGTGGTTTCATCTTCATGAACTTCTAAGTTAGGTTGATGATGTCCTTGTTATCCGGTTCAACTTGTACCGACAGGGGTGGAGAGGGCAAAGGTTGTTGCCTCAAAGATTCTGTTAAAGCTGCAAGCATTTGTTCCATTCGACTCATTCGGGCCTCGGAAGATTCACTTGTATCATTACCCCTTGCATTCTCCATGTTGCTATAGCTAGACAAAGCAAAAATAAACATAGGAATAATCTTTTCCATTTCCTTCAATTTCACATGTTCATGTCTAGATTTGGTTTTTACAGTATAGAACTTAACACACACACGCACACTCATATAGATGAAATGTCCCTAATTCTTTTTTAGAACATCCTACAACTCATATGGACTCGTGTGTGCGGTATAACACGTGCTCTGAAACCACTCTGTCACGACCCAAATCAGTCCTTACAGGTTTAGCATCGTAACCGGACAATAATCCTTAGATTACCAAAGTGCTCTGTACAAAATAGCATATAATTAAGGGCTTAGGATAAGCAATTATACAAAGTACAACGCCCATTAAGCTGTGCAGACAAACATGGGACAGAGGCAGATAATTTAAAACTTATATATATACACGTGATGTTATAATTATAGTAGTCTTACGTCACCCACTGACACAGATAAAACAAAAGTAGAACTAGCCCAAAATACAGATAGCCAGAAACTTGTTCGAGATTCACAAAAAGAAAACAAGATTTTAAACATAGTTCACAAAACATGATCCCTCAACTTGACATAATCCAGAACCTCATCGGGAAGCACAAAGGGTGGTTGACAAAAAGGAAATCTAGGCGATCGTCACTGAGTCTGGCCACGCGCCTGGTCACCTACATTCATAGGTAATAGAGTGAGCGGAAACCCAATGAATAATAACAAGGTAAAGAATAATAACAAGGTAAAGAGTTTAATGAGCGCTGTCCAAAACAGTTATAGAAATCAGAATTAACAGAAACAGATTTATAATCATGTTAAAAAATCAGAGTTCATAACATAAATAGATTCAGAATCATACTCATAATTAGAATTTACAGTTAATCATACATGGTACATCCATTAGCACTAGCAGAAACAGTTGACCCATAAAAGGGACGGTCATAAAGGCATACAATTGACTCACGTGCACGGAGACGGTACAGTTGGCTCATGAGACGTACAGTTGACCCATAATTGGGACATATCAAAACAGATAACAGATGTCATTTGAAGCTAAGAATGCTACGAATACATTTCAGAAATATTGAACAACCATTCATTCATGCATAAAATAATATTTCAGAAAACAGATGATCTTATATCATTCAGAAAATACTTATAATTGAACATAGCTTTACAAAGTTGTTATTCATTGATGGCTTCGAGAGCAGACAGATATAACAGACAAATCAGATGGCTTATGGTGCGTGATCTACATAAACATAATAGATACAAATATTGAAACACACACTCGAATAGTAGTTAACTTAATTTGTCTTGCTTTTAGTGTGTTTCTAAGTCTTATCCTCATTATTGTGTCTTAATTAGGGCTTAAAAATGCTTAGGATTTAATGAGGATGCCAAGATGTAATTCAAAACACTTAATTAAACTTGCTGAGCGCAACTTCCTTTGCTCAAGCAGAGGTTCAAAAATGTAAGTGGTCGCTGGAGCTCAACTTCCTTCGCTCGAGCGGTCTGTAAACTCTGCAAAAGTATTGGTTGTTTGATTTTTCCGCTCGACGATCACTCAAGCGTGTAACTGAGGTCTTTGCTCGAGCGCAACTCTTGTCGCTCGAGCGGTCTACAAAATGTTGTAAACTTTTGGGAGCATGAAATTTACGCTCGAGCCATCTTTTGGTTGCTCGAGCGAGAGTGAAAAACAATGAGTGGTCACTCGAGGGCAGGTTTTGTCACTCAAGCGGAGAGGCATGATCTGGAATTTCCAGATTGCTCTTCCAAGTTCAAAACTTAAATTCAAAGCTGCAAATCATGGTCTTTTAGGCAAAAAACTTGAGGAAACACTTGTAAAGTGATAAAACATGATGAATTCAAAATCATTTCGCAAAATTAAGCCCAAAAGCTTTGTCAATTGTTCAAAACTCAAACTTGAAATTGAAAACATATCATTACATATCATACATGTAAAGATGCAAGTTCAAAGCTTTCAAAACATGATCAAATGAGGTGTTTAACTCAAAAACATATTGAATTCTTAGAACAATGCCAAAATGAGGACATGCAAGAGGAAATTCTTTGAATTCAACTTCAAAATCATGAGAATTATGAATACATGCATGATACACTCCTAAAACCATTTATCTAAGCTTGATTCTTACATTACACAACTTAATTCTTTGAATTCAAGTGTTAAGTGACTCAATTCCAAAGCTCAAATGTTGAATTCTTACCTCAGATGATCAATGATGCTCTAAATGATCAATTGTTTGAAGTTCCAAGCCAAAACCTCTAAGTTCTCTAGCAATCCCCTTAATTTGAGCTCAAACTCCTCTTCTCTCTCTCTCTCTTATAAGGGATTGATTCGTCCAAAATCCTTCTCCATCAGATCCCTTATATGACCCCTTAAATTTAGGATCACTACAGTGACTCTCTATTCCACCCGAATGTTCCACTGGTCGTCCACCCAGACG
This sequence comes from Camellia japonica, assembly GCA_030407325.1. Classification (NCBI taxonomy): domain Eukaryota; kingdom Viridiplantae; phylum Streptophyta; class Magnoliopsida; order Ericales; family Theaceae; genus Camellia; species Camellia japonica. The sequence goes on along the minus strand of JAPPVO010000031.1, from coordinate 142,920,713 downwards.
TCCTGCCGGTTGACCTCCCAGACGTCCGACCCCTGGCTTTTGCTTCTGCTGCTTTCTTCGGTTTTGAACTTTAATTCATATTGTTTAATTCATATTGCTTCTGCTGCTTTCTTCTGCCTTTAGCCTCCATTTTTTACATTAATTCATATTGTTTAATTATTTTATTATTAAAAAAATATTCAATTTTAAAAATAGTTAAAAAGATTATTTTAATCTAATAGAGAAAAAAATAAGGAGTTTGTTGGGAGAAGTAGATAAAAAAGTGATTCCTAAAATAAGGAATGGATTTTTTAATAATATTTTAGGGTAAAATTTAGGTAGACTGATAAGGATGCTTTAGGAGGTATAATGTAATTTCTAAAACTACAAAAAGTAATTTGTAATTTAAATGAACTTTAAGAATGTGTTTATAATTTACCCCAACTATTACCATATCAAACATGTATTATGTATATTATATTAATCGATAGTCAATGAGATCCGAGCATAGTAGCGTTGTCACCTTTGATTCTTGTTGACCATCAATCGGTCAATAAAACAAATTGGCAAGTTATCCAATGTTGACAAGTTATCCAATGATAAAATAATAATAATAATAAATAAATAAACTCACAAAAATAATATTTAGTTTAAATCAATACTGGTTTGATGAGACTTGCATTTTGAATGAATTTAGATTCTACATTACTTTTTTGGCATTTTTTTTTTTTTTTTCCAATTCTTGATTCTTATATAGTGATTGGAAACATCATGTAGCCAGTATCCACTCAATAATAGCAGAGAATGTGATAATTTTTCAAGAAAAATATAAACAAAATGATCACATTATGTATATCACCTACTATTGGACTATTTTCATATCGTTTTTCTAAATTATCCAAACTTAGTTAATATATTTGAGAGACCCCTTCACATATTATTAATTAATTTTGAATTAGATACTTTAACATAGCATCAAAGTTTGGTCTTGAGTATTTTTTAGTGCGTCAAGTCTCTATCCGACTCTAATATCCTGCCTCTCATTTCTGTGTTATCTCTAAGTCTTCGTTTGGGAAAAGTTAAAATAGCCTGTTTTTTTTGGCTTTTTGGCTATTTTAGCATCATTTGGTTTTTATTTTTGACTTTTGTAAGAAAAAAGGTGTAATGATTATGGTTTGGATGTGACATTTTGTCTTATTGACTTATGTAATCAATTTTATCTTTTGTGCTTTTTTACTCAAAAAATCAAAACCAAACATAACTTAAATGTTATCCGGATGAGTCAATGATTTCTTAGGAGTAATGGACAAGAAATATATTTTAAATTCTATTGTGATTTAAGTTCTTCATATGAGAAAAGTCATTTGATTCGTTTGAAAATTGAGAGCCAACCACTATACATTTCGGATTATAAATATGGATCCCAAAACATATTTCCTGTCTATTCCAAAAATGGGTTGTAGGAAGATTTTATTCGCTCTTTTGGATGCAATGTTGATTGTTATGCTTCTACTGCCTTTTCATCAAGTGGCTTCAAGGGAACTAGCCGGGACTTCCCACTTTCTTGTTGCTGGTAAGTCTGCATCTCTCTCTCTCTCTCTCCCTCTCTCTCTCTCCTTTTGTTAATCTTAACATGAAAAATGCAACTTATGTTTATTTTGACACAAAAAAAAAAAAAAAAAAAAAAAAAAAAAACAAAACAAAACAAAAGCAATTAAATTACAAATTTACCCCTTGAGATTTGTTTAACATACGAAATAGTTTAGGAAATTACATCAGACCCTTTGAAGTTTCTAATTTCATGACAAATGACTCCCTTTTATTAATAAATCAGTAAGTAAATTAATAATTTTTAATAATTTCAAAATATATATTTAAATTAATAATTTAAGAAATTTCATTATTGTATAAGAAAAGTAGTTATAAATTTTTATTTTTTAATTACTTCTATTAAATAAAAAATTTTAACAAGTAAGTATTTATAATTTTCTAAATTACTGGGCAATCCGTGTTAAAGAATTGCTATGTTAGTAGGGTTATTTATTATTAAAATTTCATTTGGAATAGATTCTCAAATTTTAAATTTAATGTGACTTAGATATGGCTGAAAGTTATGACTAATTTGATATTACTATATAAAGATTTAAAAATATAAAAATTATAGATATATTTAGATGAATCAATAGTTTTACGCCATGTGTATTTATGAACTTTAAAACTGAAATAATTTGTAAAATTTATATTAATACTTTAGAGCTCCTAAATTCTCTCATACGAAAAATCACTTTGCGGTTATATCTACTAGCAGCAAAATAATTTTTTTTTTTTTAAATACAAAATATTATGAAATAAAAAAATTCATCATATTTATTTAAACTCTATAAAACAATCTATCTATCTATCTATATATTATATATGAAAAATTGTGTTTTCTAGTGAAGAGTCTTGTAAGAGTTTCAATATCTCATACTAATTTTTTTGATTTTTTTAATTTTAAACAATTAAAGAAATCTCCATTGGCTAACTTTTGTTTGATAATCCCACATCGGAAGAAGAAGGAAAAAAATAAGTTATTTTACTTATATAAAGTGAATCTTATACTCCCATCCCATTTAATATTGTAGTTTTGTGCATGTTTCAATTCAATATAGTTTAAATTTTAAAAGTTTTAACTAATTATTTTTGACCTAGCCAATTAGGTTAAATCATTTTTGATTTGATTGATTTGTTGGTTTAACTGTAATTTTAGCGGTTTTATCAAAATATATTGATTATATTTGTTTAATTCGAAATAAACTAAAGATAGATCTGATTAAAGATTGAAAGACTGAGAGTGCTTGATTAGAAATAAACTTTCCGTCTAAATAATTGTTAACTTTTATTTTATAATCCCACATCGGAAAAAGAAGAAAAAAAGTGAGTTATTTCAGTTATATAAAGTGAATCTTAATAGTGTAACATTATGTATACTTCAATTCAAGACAGTTTAAATTTCAAAATTAAAATAACGTTTAAAAGTTTTAATTAATTAATTTTTGTATAAGTTGGTTAGTCATTTGACCTAATCGATTAGGCTGAACCATTTTGGGTTTGACTGATTCGTCGGTTTAATCGCTATTTCTCATACTGATTTTATTAATTTTAAACAATTAAATATATTTCTATTGGCAAACTTCCATTTAACCATATAAAAATAAAACTTTTATGATTTATTTTATAATCCCACATCGGGAGAATAATAAAAAACAAAGTTTGTTTCACTATCTAATCTAAATATTATATAAGAAAAAGGTAGTTTTTATGGAGAAACTTGCTAGAAGCTCCAAATCCTTATTTTAAAATTATTGAATTTTCTTAATTTTAAACAATGAAGAAAATTCTCATTGGCTAGCTTCCATTTACCTTTTATTTTACAATCTCACATCGGGAAAAGAAAGAAAAAGTGAATTGTTTCATTTACATAAAGTGAATCTTATATTCTCATTTATATAAGTAAAATGAGATTTTTAATGAGAAGCTTTATGATCAATATCTCATACTAATTTTTTTGATTTTCTTAATTTTAAACAATTAAGAAAATTCTCATTGGTTAGTTTCTATTTAACCTTTATTTTACAATCTCACATAGAGGTTTTGATTTTAAAAATAATTTTGTATGAGATTTTGAAACTCTCATAATATCTCTCCTTAAAAATATTCTTTTGTAAAATATATAGATATGCTGATAATCTCAACGTCACTCTTACTGTTCCTTAATACAAAAATTATGAGATAATTATGATAATTTTAAATTTGTATTTAAAACTTATAAATCATGGGATATATTATTATAATTTTAAATTTATATTGTGTCAATTTTAAATTTAAATTAATAGATTGATTACCATATTTAGTAACAGTTTAAATTTTAATAAAATAAAATTTAAGAGTGTTAATTAATTAATTTTTGTGTAAACTAGTTGGTGTTTTAATCTAACTGATTAAGCTAAATTGTTTTTGGTTTGAATGATTTACTGATTTAATCGTAATTTGAGCGGTTTTACCAAAACATATTGACTAGATTTGCTTTATTCAAAATAAACTAAAGAATTGAGATTGCTTGATTAGAAATAAACTTCTCATCCAAACAATTGTTAATTTTTATTTTACAATCTCACATTAAGAAAAGAAAAAAAAGTGAGTTGTTTCAGTTATATAAAATGAATCTTATAAAGGGGGTTTTGAGGGAGAAGCCTTCTAAAGGTTCTAAACCCTCATTCTAAAATTATTGAATTTTCTCAGTTTTAAACAATTAAGAAAATCTCAATTGGTTAGATTCTATTTAACTTTCATTTTACAATCCCACATAGATGTTCTGATTTTAAAAATAATTTAAAAAATATTTAACTTTAAAATAATTACAATCTCACATCGAGAAAAGAAAGAAAAAGAGGGTTGTTTCACTTATATAAAGTGAATCTTATACTCCCATTTAATATTGTAGTATTGTGTATGTTTCAGTTCAAGATGATTTAAAATTTAAAAGTTTTAATTAATTAATTTTGTTGTAAATTGGTTGGAGATTTTTTTTTTCCATCAAATTTTAATGAAAAGAGAAATTTTAAAAAGAGGAGAATTTCAAAAAGATATTGATAAAAATTTGATGAAAAGATTGGAATAGTTCATATCAAATTATTATTTTTTTTAAAATTAAAATCAATTAGATAAAAAAATAAAAATAAAAATAAAAATAAAATAAATATATTCTAACATATAATATTGGTCTTGCTGAAACAGACATGACAGTGATGAATACGAATATGAATAGAGATACAAAGCTTAAAGAGGCTGATATGAAGAATGCTGATCCAGAGGATGGCAACTACACAGAGCCTGCTGGTGGTCCATGACCTAGATATTGTTCATGTTTGTGGTCTGCTTCTACATGCAACTTTGATTAATAAAACCTTGGACATGGTTGAAGAATCTTTCACATAATTATATTATTGTTTGTTTTTGGTTATTGTTTTTTTAAATATGATGGGAATGAAATAAAATTCAATGGAAGTTTTTCCAAGGCTCTACTTATTTACCCAATTATATTCTCACTTTTTTTTTTTTTAAATTCACATAGAACCAAAAATTAATTTAAAAATTAATAATTAGAAAGTGAAAATTTTAAAAATCATTGTCCCAATTTCTTGGTAATTTGTGACGCTCCGAAATAAATACAATAACCAGTCTACAATATTAATCGAACAACAATACAAGATGAAATAATTATCTTTCATTAATTTCCAGTTTCTTGTACAAAAATGCAACATATGCGAATACACATTCATAAGTCTAACCCTGAATCCATAGCATATGTTACATGAAGAAGAATATAAAACAAAAGATAAACAATTAAGAGAATGCTCTAAGGCTTACAACTTTCCAAGCCAGTACTTTGTTACAATAAGATGGATCTAAATCCAATACATTTAATGGTCGTTGGCTTGTACAAAACAAATACACAATTAAACAAAAATGAAGTTCTTGCTCCAAGCCCTTCCAAGCTATTGCCTTGGCGAAGGCACATCACCAGCACTTGAAAATGTTTTTCCAATATAGGGTGAGCCAAAACCCAGTAGAAATAATCCAACACAGCATATGAATTTTAACAAAGGTATAAGGTGAATGCATATGCAATGCTTGTGATAAAATCATATATAACTCTTTTGCAAAATCACATTATGTTGAACTTATATTTTGATCCATTTTATCTCCATTCATGAGTCATTTCCATTTTATTCAGACAACCAAACTGAGGATACAACTTAGTGGGTCTCTAACCAATACAATCATCACACAAATACTTCTATTTTCAATTTTACGTATATTTCGTCCATGGGAATCAGCACCCATGCATACTTGTGGTTTTCGGGACTTTCACCCTGGACACTCTGGCCAACTTAATTCGATGGAGTATATCCCATTTCTTCTCCCAAACATGGAGTACAGCCCAAGATTCTCCCAACATCATATATTTACAGTGTATTAAATATGTGGCAACACTCAATGCAATTGGATGAGACATTAGTTTCAATTCACCTAATTCTCATGCAATTTCTACAAAAATTATAGTTATCCTCCACCGATAGCCCAAAACAGATATCTCTAATAAATAGAAAAATTCAATAACAATATACATTATTATCATTTCCAAGATGTGAGCGATATAACATATCCAACTCCACCATCATCATCAATATCATCCATCACCATCATCAAGACGTGAGTGATATTACAAAACCAACATTATTCTTCAATATTTTTCCAAAACATGTCAAACCCATGGTTTTAGAGCAAAACCTCATTTTCTTTCAAAATCATTTTTGAGTAGAGAAAGATATCATTTCAATTACATAGAACCCAACATCATTTTCATTATCTTTACAACATCAACATTTGATATTTCTAGGGCAAAATCCCCTTTTTCTTTACAAATCATTTCCAAAGGTGAAAACCCATCACTTCATCATAGATCAACGATAAACACCTTTCTACAAGCATTTCCAACAACCCATTTGAAAACCCCACTTTTTGATTTCCAACCAAAATCCTAGATTTGTCCAAAATCTCCAAATCACCATATTGTTTTAGAAATAACAAATAGCTAAGTTAAAATTCATAAGAGGGTGTGGAGAATCCCTACCTCAAACTTAGAAGAGGAAGAAGGAAGAAAGCCCAAAACGTCGACGGAGACGAAGCGACGATTTGCTTCGATCAAAACGAAGCCCTCGACAAACTCTATACTTAATCTCAAAGGAACAAGGTGAGGAGATGCTTCCAAGTGAATAGATCTGAAGATCTTTGAGCGAAAAAGTGAGTTTAGAGAGAGAAAAGAGGGACTCATGGTTTAGAGAGGGAAAAGCGAAGAAAAAGTGAAGAAAATGGTAAGTGAGGGCCCTATTTATAGTGCTAGGTTAAAGTGGAATAAGGTCCCAAAGTCAACCGAAAAGAACAAGTCAAAATCCCCAAGAAGTAGGGCCCAAAACCGAACTAAAATCTAAAGAGAAAAAAAAAAAAAACTCGTAAGAGTCGACCCTTGTGTAGGTGGTGTCGACCATTCAGGAAGAAATGACAATCCTGGCAGGAGACAATGTGTCGACCCTTGGACCAGAGGTGTCGACACTAAATTTCAGCAACCAAACCTAGATTCTGCTATATACAAGGGTCAACCCTTCCCAGACTGGTGTTGACCCTTGAGGCCAACAACAAAAGACAAGTGTTGAGACCACCAAGGCTGGTGTTGACCCTAAATTTCAGTAACTATTCCAAAAACATAGCAGCAAGATGTTTTCGACCTTTCCAACACTGGTGTCGACCCTTGGAGCTTAACAAAATAAAGAGAAGAGGGCAATGTCGACCCCAACAAGGGTGGTGTCGACCCCTGAAGCCAAAACCAAATATGAAGAGAAAAGAACGACCATCACAAATATGGTTTCTCAGATTCAAATGCAATAAATGGATCGGGTCTAAGCCTGGATCGCTATAAAATTTATTATTTTTAATTTGTGTCTTATAAGTTGTAAGCATAAGCTAATCATAGTGGGGTTATTTGGTACAACTTATCTAAGCTTCTTATAATTTATTTTATTTTGAGAGTTTGTGTCAAACTATTTGATATAATTTTTGCTTATAATTTATTAAACAAAAATTAGTAAAACAAGTTTAAAAAATTGATTATGTGAAAGTTATTGCTTATATCATCAAACAAATTACTAGTTCACAATAGTTAGAAAGTCAATAGAGCCTACCTATCAATCAAATACCTAGTTGAAACTCAACAACTAGTTATATACAACTCCCATAATGGAAAAAGTATCGAATTTCTCTCCATAAGAGTTGAACCCAAGATACAAAAGAAAATATCGTAATTCTCATTTTTTTAACGCAGGCTTAAATTTCGAATGAATTGAAAATTAATGAACTATGTGTGAGAGACTAGTGGGTTGAATTGGACAGATATAATTAATCTCCTAATAGGAATATACTATGAGATTAGTTATTGGGGAATTACAAATCAATGCAGGTTTTCAAAATAAATTTTAAATCAATAATAAAATTTACTAACTTTAATAATTTATTTATTTATTTTTTGTTCTTACCACTAATTAGCAATTCCTCTTAGTTATTTATGAATGGCCACCATTGCCTTTCCAATTTCCAGCAAAAATCTAGTGTATCTTGCAATACATACAAAAATACCATCTTGGGGGCATATTCCTATCTTGTTGTTTAATTGAGAAATACTATCAATCTATCGATTTCTTATCAAATTTTATCACTAGACATGAAATAATGAGTTCAGTACAACGGAGGTGATTTCTGCACGTAAATGATATAGAGACTTGAAACCTCATTTCCAAGCTAGCCAAATGACAATGGTGAAACACCACAACAAATAGCACTTTTGGCGACTAAATTTTTAGTTGCCAAAAGTCATGTTTTAGTCAGCAAAAGTTTTTGGTGACTAAAAGTTTTGGTCGCCAGGTTAGTCGGTGGACAATTGTCGGGAAAGGTTATTGGCGACTAAAACAAGTTTAGTCACCAAAAGTATTCAATTGCCGACCATTTTTTAGTCGCCAAAAGTATTAAAGTAAAATTAAATATAACATTTTCAGCGACTTAAAACTTGTTGTTGCCAAAACTGTCAATTATTTTTAACAACTAAAATTTTAGTCGCCAAATAATTTTTTTATTTCATTTTATTGTTTTTTAGCTGCTAAATATTTTAGTCGCCTAAAGTTTGATTTTTTATTTTTATTTTTTTCACTACTCATCTAAAGTTTCATTTCTTTTTGCCTACTAAACCTTTAGTCGCCAAAAATGTTTTGTTGTTCAGCTTATTTTTTTTTAGCTACTAAATATTTCAGTCACCTGATGTTTGATTTTTTTTCGGCTACTAAACTTTTAGTAGCCTACAGTATGACTTGTTTTTGCCTACTAAACCTTTAGTCGCCAAATTATTTTTGTTGTTTGTTTGCAATTTTGTAGATACTAAATATTTTAGTCACCTAAAGTGTCATTGTTTTTTGACTACTAAACTTTTAGTCACCAAAAAAAAATCTTTATTTTTTTTTTTAGCTACTAACTATTTAGTCGCTAAAATATATACTTCCTTTTTGCCTACAAATTGTTTAGTCGCCAAAAACATGATTTTATGTTCTTTCTCCAAATTCTAATTTTTCCACAACCTGTATGTATTCTGTGCAACTTGTACTATATATAGGAACAAAACAATACATATATTATCAATCATTCCATAATAGATCTGCATCCATTTCACTGCCAACCATCAAAAAATGTTTAACTTTAAATGTAAAATTCCATACAAACCATAGTCCAACCTATACTATATAGTCCAAACTAAAATAATAATTCTATACAAACCATAGTCCAACCTGTACTATATAGTCCAAACTAAAATAATAATTCCATACAAAACATAACAATTAAGTTACAAAAATCAAGCCCTCTGTGTACAAAAAGTATGTGTACTACCATGTGAAATGGCCATTTGTCGTGGTACAAATTATTATCGTAATCTGTACCACGACAAAAGGAAATCTATATACAATTGAAAAGCCCAACCCACACTTCTCCTTAAAATACAAGTATTAAGGAGAGTGAAACTGGAGCTTTATAAGCAGTATAGATGGGGCAATTCCAAGTGATGTGGGACACATTCAAACACACTCACCTGGACCACAACATATAGTAGTCGAACAAACAACACACCAATCACAGGCCCAACCAAGCTTTGATACCAAATTGAAAAGCCCAATCCATACTTCTCCTTAAAACCCAAGTATTAATGAGAGGGAAACCAGAGCCTTATAATCAGTATAGATGGGGCAATTCCAGGTGATGTGGGACACATTCCAACATATACCACACCAGTAATTATCAGGTCGATGCCAAAAATTATCTATACGAGTAATACTAATCCACACAAAAACAGAGGATGACAAAATTAGCAGGATTATACAAAAGTCAAAATTGTTCTCCATACACAAAAAAGGAATATCCACAAGTCCACACCGAAAGATATCTACAAAAAAATTGCACACATTAGTATTCATAAATGCATGCTTCAATGTATCTATCTTCAATATTTGATGATGTGGCCATATGAAGAAAAACTGCTACTATATTCATGCAATTAGACTGAAAAGTACATGGAAGAATTTTAGAATTAGTGCATTGGATTTCGGGTTGTTGGTGATCAACCATGACAGATTCCGATAGAATATCTGCCATGTTGAAATTGTCAAACATGGTCGAATTCAGCTCTGTAAGGTGGTCCATTATTTCCATGTACTTTGTATCTGTATATGAGACTGCATAAGAGGAGCTAAAGCTCTCCAACTGTTGTTGTCTGAATCCATCCATGAGGGGTTTCAATAACAAGGGGTGTTTAGATTTTGTTGGGGAGTTGAAGAGTGCAAGACATATATGACTTGGAAGTATTGGAATCTGATGTTGAAGTATGGGGTTAAGGAATTAAACAAGGGGACACATATGGAGGTAATTTTTTCTTCTTTTTTTTTGGGTACATAATGATGGAGTAATATTTATAATAATCAGAAAGAGTAAAAAAAAAATCCCTACTTCAACAGATAAGATGTGCAGAACTGAAGAGCATACCTTTCTGGCTCTATAGAAGGCTATTATTTATGAAGGGAAACAAGGTTTTGCTACATACTCTTTAACTGCCAAACAAAAGAAAAGAGAAAAACATTATTAAAATAAATATTGAAATACACTAGTCAAATAAATGTTTCAAGTATGACATCACCAAGTAACTTCATTTTTTGATTGTGTTTAATGATCAAAAACCAAATTCAAATACATAGTAGCAATTCAAAAAAAATAAAAAATTGTTCTAAGATGATCAGATCGCGAACATAGTGGTTCTTCTGGGATGCCATTTATTTGGGGTTTGCCTCAAAAGTTGAGTATATTTCCAACAAAACCTATATGTTACTTCAGTCCATGCAATTTTGTAATCAAAATAATGGTTATTAATCTCTTACACCAATAAATTGCTAATCAATATGATCATAAATAAAGAAAAACCCACAAAATAAAACATGATAATTGAAATCAAGAGACCCACATTCAGTTGACAAAGAAACTAGAACATATTGCCAACACTAGTTCCTCGATAATATGTAACCTCTGTTTGGTTGCTGAGAAAACGCTGAAAAAATTACATGCATACTCAAGAATAAAAATTATATTTATATAAAAAAGAAAAAAAAATGAAGTTAGTATAATGTAGGCACATTTCAATACATCAATAAAAGAAAAAAACCAATAAATATTGCCTCAAACCTGAAGGCAACCCAAGACTCTATAAGGCAGCCATCTTTCTTCTAGCTTGTGATCAAATGCAAAGAAAACTAATGACTAACAATCTCTGTTATTAGAATCTTACGATTCACGATTTGATTCACGATTCGATTCACGATTTTTGCAAAATCGATACGAATCTATGGGTGAATCTATTTTGGAAGTGAATCTCTAGTGAATCGCATGATTCACAATCGATTCACGATTCGATTCACTTTTTACGATTCATGCAATTTTTGAAATTAGTGAGTCCGACTTATATTCGACTCTTTTTTTCTCTATATTTTTAGTGAAAATGATATAATACAACTTTTAATAGCGTTTAATACCAAAATGACCAACATATATACATGGTTTGTTGTTATTTTAGTAATCATGGAGTTTTTAATAGGATCCAATCAGATTCAGTTAGACCCAACATATTTTTAACCTTTCTTCTCATTTTTTCCTTTTAAAAAAATCATAATATATTTTTTAAAGATGTTTAAGATTAAAGTTACACTATGAATTATCTATTGCTATTTATTAAATTGAATATAATTAAATATTACATGTGTGAGGCCAGTTATACCTTTTAAAATATTTTAAGCTTTAAAATAAAATATTCTAAATAATTATTTTTTATTATTTTCTTACTGTTACTTAGAAAAGTATATATACTTATTGTCCGAATATTAATATTGTTGTTAATTATTGTTACTTTAGAAATTGATAGTTTGTCTATTTGGTTATTATTTTTATTAAGAATGGTTGATAAGAAATATCTAAAAAAGAAAAAAGGTAAGATGGTAATCTTACATAGGAACTTTTGTTAACTTTTTATCTATTAAACTACGTGATTATTATTCAAAACAACATTTTTATTGATTTAAATCTAAATATTTTATATTTATAAGATATATTTAACATCTAAATGTGTAGATACATGTTTTTAAGTAATTTAGAAAAAGTTACCAAATCTTTACGATTTACGATTCGATTCGCGATTCGGTATGAGACCATTTCGATTCATGATACGAATCCTGATTTGACAACTATGCTAACAATTGGTAGAGAAGACCCAAAGTTGTTTAGGTAAACAAAATAAAAAAAATAAAATTCATCAAAGATGAAAGTTTCAATAAAAATTAATATTCCTATGTATATGGATACAAATGTGAGTTGTATAGCGACCCCGGTCTTTTCCCATTTGGTTGTTGTACCCGGACTTATGTTCCGTAGATTCAGTTGCATTTTATTGTTGTTGTTGCCCTTTAATTCCTTATTTTGAGTTATGGGTTGTGTTGGGCAGGTTTGTTACAGGTTGGTTGGGTTGGAAACCAAGTGTTGCTGTCCAGATTTTTGGACCTTCGCTCGAGCGAGGAGTTGGTCGCTCGAGCGAGCTGTTGTTTTTGTTCTTCGCTCGAGCCAGGGTTTGGTCGCTCGAGCGAGAGTCTGCGTCTGGGCTTAGGACCTGAGAGTTGTGTTTCTTGGCTCGAGCGAGCTTTTCTTCGCTCGAGCGAGCATTTCTTCGCTCGAGCGAGCTTCTGGGTTGCAGACCTGAAGCATCGAGTTTTTGGCTCGAGCGAGCTTTTCTTCGCTCGAGCGACCATGTCTTCGCTCGAGCGAGCCTGTTCAGTTTAAATAGGCAGCAGCGGGTTTTTGATCAGTTTTTCTATCTCTTTTTTATTCTAAACCCTAGGTCCGACTTCTCTCTTCTTCTACACACCTTCTACCCTAGGTTTCATCTAGTTTTAGGGTGTTTCTACCCTAGATCCTTTATTAAAAAGTTAGAGTGGGTCAAGGGCTTCAGTTTAATCTGAACAAACTTGGATTTGGAGCACTTTGGAGTTTGGGTCTTCATCTCTGTCTTCTCCTTTTGGGATATTTCTTCGAGGTAGGGATTTCCTACTCCATCTTATGAGTATTGTTCTAAGTTTTGGTACTTTAATATGTTGGGGGTATTTTGGTAATTTTGGGAAAAACCTAGTTGTTTTAATAAATTGATTGGCCTAATTCATTTGAGGGAAATTGGGAATATTAGTTGAATTCATGGAATTGGGGATTTATAAATTGAAAGGGTGTAGTTAAATAATTTAATTACTCGCCTATTTAAATGTTGAGATTATTATTGTTGATACATTTATTTCCTGTTTAGAAATAACTGTTTTGGGCTATCGGTGGAGGATAGTCATGATTGTTGTAGACATTGCATGTGGATTAGGGATAACTGAAACTAATCACATTGGTTAAGTCATTAATTTTGACTGTTGAATTAATACAGACATTATGTGTATTGATTGTGAGATGTATATGTTATGTGTTTACATACATGTATTGGTTGAGCATTGCATATGCATATTGTGTGGGAGGAGATAGGGATGTACTCCACGGTTTAGGGGAAGATAGGGGATGGACCTCTAAACCGGATTTTGTTTGGGAGGAGATAGGGGATGGACTCCATTAGCATCACTATTATGTGTGCTTATTGATATTGAAGTGTTTTTGCATGTTATTGATACAACACTAAAATGTGTATCATATTGGAAGTATGGAAGTGTTTTGATATGAGCCTGTGTCTCATTTGTTGTGTTGATATTGGAAGTATGTGAATATGATATATAGTTCACTGTTGTAGTTTGGCCAGGTTCTGAGCCATGTTGATAATAATGGAAAGTTGAATAGATAATGGAAAGTGAATATGACATTTAGTGTTAACCATCTATTGAATGCTATGGCTTTATTCAATGCTTATATTTGGTTTAGTATTTTTCTACTGGGCTGTGGCTCACCCTTTATGGGAACATCATTTTCAGGTTCAGGTGATAAGCTACCTCCAAGAACTTAGTCTGGAAGGACTTGGATTTGAAGACTAGTTTAGTTATTTGTTTTGTTTTGATATTACATGTAATCACAAGCCGAGGCTTAATTTGTAGTTGAGTTAGTACTCACATTTTGTGTCCAAGTGTTGGCTTGGAAAGATGTAAGCCCATAGGGCATTTACTTTCATTATTACATGTAATGTCTTTATTTAAAGATGCTCTGATGTATGAATTATGGTTTATTTTCTTAAGTAATGCATCTTATTACTGTGTATGTTATGGGTTATTTTTGAGGGCGTTACAACTTGGTATCAGAGCGTACCGAGTTTGAATACTTTGGGTACGTGGGAAGTGATTAGTATCACAATAGGTTCGTCTCGTTTGATAGAGACTTAGTGTAGTGTTATATGTTTGCATGATAATATGTTTATGTGATTATGTGGGTATGGAATGTAGTTTCTAGGATGTTGATTGGACCCTTGAGTTACTAGTAGTCTTGTTGGAAAGGCAATTGATCACTGCTGCTTCCAACCGGAACTATGGTAACGCTTTGGGACCATTATCATCCAGGAATGAAATTCGTAGGTGCTTATGTGATTATGTGCTTACGTGGAATGAATTATTGTTGTCCAATGCATTAGGACGCGAGTGTTTAGCTTCGGCACATTTATTAATGTGCTAACGTCTTTGTTTCTTGTATTAGGATGTCAGGACGAGGACGAGGTCGCGGTAGGCGTGGTAGGCCGGGTAGGCAGGAAGTGCCTGTGCCAGAGGAGATTCCAGTAGTACAGGAGATTCCGGCAGTTCAGATTCCGGCAGTGCAGGAGGGAGTAGGCCAGGCCAATGTGGCCGAGCCGGTAGGCCAGCAGGCTATGGGCGCTTTAGCCCGAGAGATAGCAGGGGCATTCAGGGAGTCAGTAGGCATTCTTCGAGCTGAGAATCAGGCTCAGGTCCATGTTGCTGATGCAGGACCTTCTTTTCTGAAGAGGGAGTTCTTCCGGTCTAATCCGGATGAATTTGTGGGTGATCCTAAAGAGCCGCTTAAAGCAGATGAATGGCTCGAACAGACAACGAAAACGTTTGAGATGCTTGGCATCGAAGATGAGGGGTTGAAGGTGACCTTGGCATCGTTCCAGCTGAAGGGGGATGCGGGTCAGTGGTGGAAGTTCACCAAAGGTCGTATAGGAGGTACATGGGAGGCTTTTGTGAATGCTTTCCAGGAGAGGTTCTTATCTCCGGCAGTCAGGGAGAAGTTGAGAGATCAGTTCTGTCAGCTTAAGCAGAACAGTTCTTCAGTGGCCGAGTTTGAGGCCTCATTTACTAGTTTGTCCAGGTTTGCACCTGAGTTGGTGGCGTCGGAGGAACGCCGTTGTATTGAGTTTGAGAAGAAGTTGAGGCGTGGCCTCAAGTTGAGAGTAGTAGGGTCTTTGATTCGGGATTATGGGCGTCTGGTTGATGCTGCAGCCCATACTGAGATTATGATGCAGGAGGAGGAGGAAGGGCAGAAGGGCTCCAAGAGGAGTCAGGATGGCCAGGGTGATAGCAAGAGGCAGAGAGGTTTTACTCCTCAGCAGACTCAGGGTAGCTTTTCTAGATCCACTTTTCCAGTACCGAGTGCTAGTTTTGGGAAAGGCAGCCAGGGAGACATTACCTGTTTCAAGTGTGGTCAGCTGGGCCACAAGTCTCTAGTTTGTCCTCAGAGGGGAGGAGGTCAGAGAGCAGCATCTTCTTCGGCTCGATCTCAGAGCCAAAGTCAGGGTAGAGGCCAACCGCTCTCGTGTTATCAGTGTGGTCAGCCAGGGCACATGAAGAGGTATTGCCCGCAGTTGGGTGGCACACCTGGTGCATCTGGGTTGAGGCAGACTCAGGGTCAGCAGCCAGCTCAGTCGGGTCAGGCCTCGAGGGCCAATCAGGGGGCTTCTTCGTCCCAGTCTGTGCAGCAGTCTTATGCTCCTAGGGGTGAGCAGGTTGATCAGAGACCATCTGGGCGCATGTATGCTGTTACCGCGCAGGACCTAGTACCGGCTCCATCGGTGGTGAGAGGTACCTTCTTGTTTTGCAACTCGGTTGCTAATGTTTTGATTGATACGGGTGCATCTCATTCCTTTGTGTCTGCTGCATTTGCATCTGTTTTGGAGTTGGAGTTAGCTCAGTTAGCGTCTCCTATTGTGTAGTGTCACCTCTTGGGGGTGAATTGATCTTGAAACAAGGTGTTAGGGGTTGTGATATAGAGGTCGATGATCATAGAATCCCATTTTCTTTTGTAGTTATGCCTATGAAGGCTTTGATGTTATTTTGGGTATGGACTGGTTATCGTCATACCGGGCAGTTATTGATTGCTACCGTCAGAGGGTCACTTGTTGTACCATTAGCGGAGAGTGTTTCCATTTTCTGGGGGACCGGGTTGGTAGTGTTTTGCCACCGGGGTATGTTTCACGAGGGCGGAGTGAGCTTAGTGGTCTACTTGCTAATCTTTCGATTAGTGAGGTTGATGAGACTCAGATTGTGTTGCCAAGGGTGGTTTGTGAGTACTCGGACGTTTTCCCGAGGATCTTGTTGGGTTGCCACCGCATCGAGAGATTGAGTTCTCTATTGACCTAGTGCCCGGCACGGCGCCAATTTCTATGGCACCTTATCGTTTTGCCCCAGCCGAGTTAGTTGAGTTGAAGATTCAGCTCCAGGAGTTGCTAGATAAGGGCTATATCCGTCCTAGTGTTTCGTTGTGGGGAGCACCGGCCCTCTTTGTTAAAAAGAAAGGTGGTGCTTTGAGACTATGTATAGATTACCGGAAATTGAATCGGGCTACGGTTAAGAATAAGTACCCTATGCCTCGTATAGACGATCTGTTCGACCAGTTGAAGGGTTCCCGTTGTTTCTCTAAGATAGATTTGAGATCGGGTTACCACCAGTTGAGGGTCAGGGAGGAGGATATTCCGAAGACGGCATTCCGTACGCGGTATAGCCACTATGAGTTTTTGGTGATGCCATTCGGGCTCACCAATGCACCGACAGTGTTTATGGATTTGATGAACCGGATCTTCCGGGAATTCTTAGATCGTTTTGTAGTTGTCTTCGTGGACGACATTCTGATTTATTCACATTCGGAGGAGGAGCACAAGGAACACTTGAGAGTGGTGCTTGAGTTACTTAGAGCCCATAAGCTTTATGCTAAGTTTGGGAAGTGTGAGTTCTGGCTAGAAGAGGTGAAATTCTTAGGCCATGTAGTTTCGGGGGAAGGGGTGTCTGTTGATACATCCAAGACAGAGGCAGTGCAAGATTGGGCACAGCCTAAGAGTGTGTTTGAGATCCGCAGTTTTCTGGGATTAGCTGGGTATTATCGCCGATTTGTGAAGGATTTCTCCAGGTTAGCTTCACCTTTGACTAGATTGACTCGGAAGGGAGTCAAATTTGTATGGAGTGAGACTTGTGAAAAGTCGTTTCAGGAGTTGAAAGTTAGACTGACCACCGCTCCAGTCTTGATTATTCCGGAGAGGGGTTGGGTTATGCAGTCTATTGTGACGCCTCACGAGAGGGTCTGGGTTGTGTGTTGATGCAAGAGGGGAAAGTGGTTGCCTATGGTTCACGTCAGTTGAAAATTCATGAGAAGAATTACCCTACGCATGATTTAGAGTTAGCAGCTGTGATATTTGCCTTAAAAATTTGGAGGCATTATCTTTACGGTGAGAGGTTCGAGGTATTCTCGGATCATAAGAGTCTGAAATATCTGTTCACACAGAAAGACTTGAACTTGAGGCAGAGGAGGTGGATGGAGTTCATTGAAGATTATGACTTTGAATTGCATTATCATCCGGGGAAGGCCAATGTGGTGGCCGACGCCCTTAGCAGGAAACCTGTTGGTGACATAGCTAGTATAGCCATTCGGGAGTGGGAGATGTTGGGTGCACTTGGAGAGTTTGATTTGCTTTTGGGCGAATCCGTTGAGGCGGCGGCCTTGTTTTCTGTTGTTGCGCAGCCTACACTTGTGACTCGAGTGTTAGAGGCTCAGAGGGGTGACCTTGAGGTAGAATCCCTTCGAGAGAAGATCTCCAGTGGGAAGGTTGAGAAGGGTTTGACGGTGTATCCCGACCTGAGTGTGAGATACCGAGACCGTCTGTTTGTGCCGGAGTCTTGCCGAGAGGAGGTACTCCGAGAGTTTCATCATTCACGCCTTGCGGTGCATCCGGGAGGCACTAAGATGTATCGGGATTTGGGTCGCCAGTTTTGGTGGCGGGGTATGAAGAGAGATGTGGCAGCGTTCGTATCTAAGTGCCTTACTTGTCAGCAAGTGAAGGCCGAACATCAGAGGCCAGCGGGTTTGTTGCAACCCTTGCCTATTGCCGAGTGGAAGTGGGAGCATGTCACTATGGACTTCGTTGTGGGTCTTCCGAGGACTCAGCGGGGTAGTGATGCTATTTGGGTGGTTGTAGACCGGTTGACTAAGTCGGCGCACTTCATTTCTATGCGCGTGAGAGATTCGGTAGATCATCTTGCCGACTTGTACATTCGGGACATAGTGAGGTTGCACGGGGTCCCAGTGACGATCGTCTCAGATAGAGATCCTCGTTTCACTGCTAGGTTGTGGCAGAGTTTGCAGAGTGCCTTAGGCACTAAGTTGACCTTTAGCACGGCTTATCATCCTCAGACTGACGGGCAGTCCGAGCGTACTATTCAGATCCTTGAGGATATGCTTCGGGGTTGTGTTCTTGATTTCAGTGGGTCGTGGGAGAGGCACTTGCCTTTGGTGGAGTTTGCCTACAACAACAGTTTCCAGTCTAGTATTGGTATGGCACCGTTTGAGGCCTTGTATGGCCGACCGTGTAGATCTCCAGTTTGTTGGGCCGAGGTGGGTGATGCACCTCTATTGGGTCCGGAGTTGGTGAGGGAAACGACGGAGAAAGTTGAGCTTATCCGTAAGAGGCTTGTTACAGCCCAGAGTCGTCAGAAATCTTATGCCGACCGTAGGAGGAGACCTTTAGTGTTTGAGGTGGGTGATCATGTCTTTCTGAAGATATCACCTAGACGGGGATTGATGAGGTTTGGGAAGAGCGGGAAGTTGTCCCCTCGGTTCATAGGTCCTTTTGAGATCCTTGAGAGGATTGGCGAGGCTGCTTATCGTTTAGCTTTGCCACCGCAGTTGTCCGGAGTACATGACGTGTTTCATGTGAGTATGCTTCGGAAGTATGAGCCGGATCCATCACATGTGTTGGATTGGACTGATTTAGTGGTTGACGAGGATGTCTCGTATGAGGAGAGACCAATTCGAGTCTTGGATAGACGGGATCAAGTTTTGCGAGGCAAGACCATCCCTTTGGTAAAGGTTTTGTGGAAACATCACGGGGTGGAGGAAGCCACTTGGGAACGTGAGTTGGAAGTCCGCGAGAAATATCCGGACATGTTTATTGATTTGTAATCTTGTATTTAGATTTTGTAATATTGTTGAACTTAAGAACTTTATATATGTCTTAAGTTGGAAAACATTGAGAATGTTTTGGTTTAATGGAAATATTTGGAACTTGCTTCATAATGGAAGTTTAGTATAACATCGAATATGTTGAATATATTGTTGAATTAGAGTTCTATCATGAAAATGAATATGATAATGAAAACTGTTGAAATTGAAAGGAAAAAATGCATAATACTGATGCAGGTTGTAATATATGTTGTTTTATATACATATTTTGAGATGCCTCTTGTTAAGAGATGGAATGGCCAGTTTTGGGTCAATTTGTTTACTATTGTAATGTCATATTGTTGGAATTTGAGAAAAACCTGTTTTCAAAAACTTATGCTTAATTTTGGGGACGAAATTCTTTTAAGGGGGGGAGGTTATAGCGACCCCGGTCTTTTCCCATTTGGTTGTTGTACCCGGACTTATGTTCCGTAGATTCAGTTGCATTTTATTGTTGTTGTTGCCCTTTAATTCCTTTATTTTGAGTTATGGGTTGTGTTGGGCAGGTTTGTTACAGGTTGGTTGGGTTGGAAACCAAGTGTTGCTGTCCAGATTTTTGGACCTTCGCTCGAGCGAGGAGTTGGTCGCTCGAGCGAGTTGTTGTTTTTGTTCTTCGCTCGAGCCAGGGTTTGGTCGCTCGAGCGAGAGTCTGCGTCTGGGCTTAGGACCTGAGAGTTGTGTTTCTTGGCTCGAGCGAGCTTTTCTTCGCTCGAGCGAGCGAGGTGTATGTTTTCGTTTTCTTCGCTCGAGCGAGCTTCTAGGTTGCAGACCTGAAGCATCGAGTTTTTGGCTCGAGCGAGCTTTTCTTCGCTCGAGCGACCATGTCTTCGCTCGAGCGAGCCTGTTCAGTTTAAATAGGCAGCAGTGGGTTTTTGATCAGTTTTTCTATCTCTTTTTTATTCTAAACCCTAGGTCCGACTTCTCTCTTCTTCTACACACCTTCTACCCTAGGTTTCATCTAGTTTTAGGGTGTTTCTACCCTAGATCCTTTATTAAAAAGTTAGAGTGGGTCAAGGGCTTCAGTTTAATCTGAACAAACTTGGATTTGGAGCACTTTGGAGTTTGGGTCTTCATCTCTGTCTTCTCCTTTTGGGATATTTCTTCGAGGTAGGGATTTCCTACTCCATCTTATGAGTATTGTTCTAAGTTTTGGTACTTTAATATGTTGGGGGGTATTTTGGTAATTTTGGGAAAAACCTAGTTGTTTTAATAAATTGATTGGCCTAATTCATTTGAGGGAAATTGGGAATATTAGTTGAATTCATGGAATTGGGGATTTATAAATTGAAAGGGTGTAGTTAAATAATTTAATTACTCGCCTATTTAAATGTTGAGATTATTATTGTTGATACATTTATTTCCTGTTTAGAAATAACTGTTTTGGGCTATCGGTGGAGGATAGTCATGATTGTTGTAGACATTGCATGTGGATTAGGGATAACTGAAACTAATCACATTGGTTAAGTCATTAATTTTGACTGTTGAATTAATACAGACATTATGTGTATTGATTGTGAGATGTATATGTTATGTGTTTACATACATGTATTGGTTGAGCATTGCATATGCATATTGTGTGGGAGGAGATATGGGATGTACTCCACGGTTTAGGGGAAGATAGGGGATGGACCTCTAAACCGGATTTTGTTTGGGAGGAGATAGGGGATGGACTCCATTAGCATCACTATTATGTGTGCTTATTGATATTGAAGTGTTTTTGCATGTTATTGATACAACACTAAAATGTGTATCATATTGGAAGTATGGAAGTGTTTTGATATGAGCCTGTGTCTCATTTGTTGTGTTGATATTGGAAGTATGTGAATATGATATATAGTTCACTGTTGTAGTTTGGCCAGGTTCTGAGCCATGTTGATAATAATGGAAAGTTGAATAGATAATGGAAAGTGAATATGACATTTAGTGTTAACCATCTATTGAATGCTATGGCTTTATTCAATGTTTATATTTGGTTTAGTATTTTTCTACTGGGCTGTGGCTCACCCTTTATGGGAACATCATTTTCAGGTTCAGGTGATAAGCTACCTCCAAGAACTTAGTCTGGAAGGACTTGGATTTGAAGACTAGTTTAGTTATTTGTTTTGTTTTGATATTACATGTAATCACAAGCCGAGGGCTTAATTTGTAGTTGAGTTAGTACTCACATTTTGTGTCCAAGTGTTGGCTTGGAAAGATGTAAGCCCATAGGGCATTTACTTTCATTATTACATGTAATGTCTTTATTTAAAGATGCTCTGATGTATGAATTATGGTTTATTTTCTTAAGTAATGCATCTTATTACTGTGTATGTGATGGGTTATTTTTGAGGGCGTTACAAGTTGCCTCACAATTTTTGAAATTTCTTAGCTCATTAACAAGTATAACTGCCATTAGAGAACAAAAAAACAAAAAACAAAAAATAAAAAACAAAAAACAAAAAAACAAAAAAATAAAAAAATAAAAAACAAAAACATCAAAATTACTAAACATATTAACAAAGTGTAGCAAAAAAAATTATAACCTCTAGAATAGATCACTCTGTCATTACAATCTGTTCAGCAGCCATGGCAGACAACCTATTTCAATTCTTAGAGTGTATTTTTCGGACCATGGACAATTTTAAACAACAAAGTGTGACAAAGATTAGCTGTAAGGCCCATTACTTATAAAAATTAAAGAGCTACATTTTGAATATTGCTTCTAATGAGATGAGAATATCAACAAAAACCTTCTCTTGTAATGCTTGTGTAAAGGCTTCAGATGCATCACCACTAGCAATAGCCACAAAGTTTTACCACGATTTTCTCAAACCAACTAATCAACCAATAAACATGAAAAGGATAAAAAACAAAAAAACAAAAAACCAAAAACGAAAATTTAGAACAAAATCTAGCAATTTATGGATCAAAAAAACCAAAATAGAGGTAAAAAAATAAGAAAAAACAAAACCGAGGACAGATCTGCAATGAGATGCTGAATACATATACATATGCATATAAGCATTCATGTAATTATGCATTGATAGGATGATATGTACATAATGAAGCTCAAAGATAGTCTTTGTGTGTGTGTGTGTGTGTGTGTGTGTGTGTGTGTGTGTGTGTGTGTGCAATGTAGGTGAATTTTGAGATAGATAAAACGCATGAGAGGTGAGCTTACCCTGCTGCATTTGAGAGCTCCAAGAGACCTTTTCCATGGCAGAGTTAGGGTTTCTCTATGATGAATCGTGCAAATTGCTCAGATAGAGAGAGACAGAGAGTAGATTATGTGTATGCAGATACAGAGAAATCGAGATAGTGCGAGAAAGAGATTGAGAGATAGGGAGAGATTAAGAGATCGAGATAAACAAATAGAGAGATTAATCGATTGAGATCAAGAGAGAGAGATTCATACCGGTGAGATCAATTTTCCCTTCTATATAATCACGATTTGAGGCTGGGTCGATTTATAGGTATGTAAATGAAAGAAGACAGAGAGAGACAGAGACAGAGGCAAAGAGAGAGAGAGTGAGAGAGGGAGACAAAGGGAAACGGATAGAGAAAGGGCAAAAGACATCCCTGGGATAATGCTCCAATGGTGGATCGACAGAGGTGCGATGTTGGTACGACGGTACGACGTTGTGATGACGGTGCGAGAGAGATCGTAGAAGGATGAGAGACGTGAGAGAGAGAGAGAGAGAGAGAGAGAGAGTCACATGGATCATAAGAGAGACACCATCTTTCCAAGGTAATTTAGCGTAAAACGGTGATGTTTTGCAAACCTAACTTTTTTTTTTTTCCTTTTCTGACTAACTGTTGTCATCGCTAAAAACAAAGAGTTGAAAATTTTTCCCAATTAAAATGTAGTTTTGTCGCCAATTAATTTAGGAATCCCTCCAAAAATTTAAAATCCTCCCTTCAAAATTTTATTTACAATTGCCAACTATAATTTAGTCACTAAAAGTTAGCAAAGGGCGACTAAATTTATTTTAGTAGCCAAATATTGTTGACTAAATAATTTTAGTCACCAAAAATAAATATTTACCGACCAAATATTTGGTCACGAAAGAGAAAAAGTAAAAATTATGTCATTTGGTTGGCCACTAAATTATTTAGTAGGCAAAAGTTCTTATAACACGACTGAAAGTTTTTTGGTCACCGAAAGTAAATTTTTACTGACTAATTTTTTGGTTGCAAAGATAAAAAGTAAAAATGATGCTATTTAAGTGGCGACTAAATTTTTTTTAGTAGGAAAAAATTACTATACCACGACTAAAAGTATTTTGGTCACCACAAATTAATATTTGCCGACCAAAAATTTCGTCGCAAAAGGTTAATAGCAAACATTATGCTAGTTATTTGGCTACTAAATTTATTTTAGTGAGCAAAAATTAGTATACCCCGACTAAAATAAATTTTAGTAGCCTAAAGCCTAAATTAACGCCGACCAATATTTTTTTAGTCACCTATTATGGCATATTTTGCGACTAAATTTCTTTTTAGTTGCCAATAATTAATATACAACTACTAAAAATAATTAGTAGCTAAAATCTCAAGCAACGCTGACCAATGTAATTTTTAGTCGCCTATTGTACAACTTCTGCCAACTAAATTCTTTTTGGTCACCAAATTTGATCGCCAAAAGTGTAAATTGTTGTAGTGTATTTGGTGGGATGTAGTCTGAAAGTTCCTCCAATGGCTAAGTCAAATTAAGGAACAAAGATGCTTAAAAGCACTGGAGAATTGGGTTTATATACTAAGTATGATGTGCAAAGAAGACTACTTCCCTATGTTGTGTTTTCTTTTTTACAGCTTCCCCCCAATCTAGATTAACACAACCCATCTTGTCGTTTATCTAGGATTTATTGCTAGGCAATTTTAAAATTATCCAAATCTCGTAGAGTTGTGTTGCTAGCAAATACTTACACAAAGGGTAATGATCAATTTCTTGTCTGGCAATGTGTTAATCGGGCACACAAGGGTTTTGTTAAATATAGTAACTATATATTATATCTATCATACATACCATATTATATTCATTACCATATTTAGAATTACCATACTTAGGTTTCTATCATCCTATATAAAGGAGTCTTGTATACATTGTTACATTATTATTTAACATAATATTGAATATATACATATAATATTCTCTCTCTCTCTCTCCCTCTCTCTCTCTCTCTCTCTCTCTCTCTCTCTCTATTAGATATTCTAACATGGTAACTGAGTTATAGGTTAAGCTCTTGGTGTTCTTTGCCTTACCGGCGGGCAGTAACCTTGCCTTGGCCGCCTGCCGAACCTCAACCCATTCTGCTACCATATTTTCCTTTCAGTATCGTTTCGTAGTGATCTCTTCCTTTATTTGTTGATTTATTTTTACTCCAAATATCTCTTTCATATTTTATTTTTTTTACTTGCAATCCTTTTTATTTTTATTTTTATATGCTTCTGCTCCACTATATCTTTCCCTCTACTTCAACCTCAAATAGGTTTCTATCTTCAAACCTATTTGAGTTTAATGGGGTGTATTATACCTATATCATGGTGAGTATGGTTATACACCATGCAGACCATCCAAGCCGCCCCCTTGGCGCACTCTCTAAGCTGCCTCTTTTGGCACACTACCTAAGTCGCCCCCTTGGCACACTCTCTCTAAGCTGTCCCATGTTGTGCACCACCTAAGCCGCCTCCTTTGACGCACTCTCTAAGCTATTCCATGTGGCGCATCACCTAAGCTGCCCCTTTGAGCACTTTTCTCATAAGCCACCCCCTCGCGCACAATGTCATTTGTTACCATCACCGTTTAACACCACGTCATAAGTTACGTGTGTGTCACATCTGTTGGTTCAACATCCATTGCTTCCTTACAATGGTCTGGCATGACCCCTTAAATTATCCCGACATTGATTCCGGTCAGTTCCTACAATGGTTCAGCATGACCTTAAACTGCCCAAACATTAGTTTCGATCAGTTCCTATAATGGTTCGACACGACTAGAAATTGTCTCCTAGTATTAGCCCCGGCCTCTGATCTATCTCAAGCGCCCTTGCATTCCCATTCGGACTTTGCAATCTGTTTGCCTTTTATTTTATTTTTTGGTTTTATTTCATGGTTTGGTTTCTCTCTCCAAACTCAAGTTGGTATCCCTACTTGAGTTTGAGAGGAGTGTTAATTATAGTAACTATATATTCTGTCTATCATACATATCATATTATATTCATTACCATATTTAGGATTACCATACTTAAGTTTCTATCATCCTATATAAAGGAGTCTTGTATACATTGTTATATAATTATTCAACATAATATTGAATATATACATAATATAATATTCTCTCTCTCTCTCTCTCTCTCTCTCTCTCTCTCTCTCTATTAGATATCCTAACAATTTGATTAGTAGGATTAATAGTGAGGGGATTAACAATCCATGAGATTAGTATAAGATTGGTCATCTAGCTGAATTAGTGAGATACATAATTCCCTCTTATCCATGTTTGTTTTGCAATAGAAATGAAAATATATAACTCCAATTATATGTATGTTTTGTATTATTATTAGTTATATTAAAGCTAGATTTTGAGAAGGCCTATTGTTAGGTTTTTGTAATTGGTAATCCCGTTTGACAAAACTCCTTTTAGTTATAATTTTTCATTCTTTTGTTTCGGTGAGGCTATGGGTGTTTAGATGCGAATCCAACCCGAATTGTACCTATGTCGTGAAGTTTATACTAACTGTATCTTGAGCATTCTTTGTTTGCCACTTCAGTAACTATGTACAGAGATCGAGCTGATCGGTCAGCTCGCGGGGGTCTAGGGGGGCAACGTCCGCTAGCGAGTCCGGGGTAACACCCGGGTGGGGTCGAAGGGAAGTGCCCTTGAAGCAAAAGTTGTTTGACCACTCAAGCAGTCATTTGTGCGCTTGAGTGGTGAAGTGGTTCATCTAGCATTTTTGCCTTCGTCTGAACTTCTGGGAGACAAGTTTTACCACTCGACCGGTGGATGTTGCGCTCGAGCGATTGGCCTATATATGAGCACCGCTCTTTACTCACACCGCTTAAACAGTAAAGTGTGCGCTTGAGCGGTCATGCCGACTTTATTTAGTATAAAGTGTGCTGTTTGCAATTTTTAGGGTTGAACCCGTCCAAATTCTCAAAGAGGAGAGCTACTAAGGTTTTCTATATTAGAGGGTGTTTATATATTGGTTTTATTGATGATTTAAGAGTGATCAATCGATCTACGAGCTTCATAGTGACATCATCAAGAGCCTTGTTTTTATTATTTCATTCACAAAAGAGAGGTGTTCTTTAGTGGATTCTAGAGAACTTGGAACTGAAGCTTTGGTGGATTCTGGAGTGGCTTATCGTCATGGATTCAACATCGGCATTATGAATTCAACGTTGGGTAAATCAATTTTGAGGTGAATACGGTGGTGGAAGAGGCACATCAGATTTGATTCAATTCGGGTGTGGATTCGTTAGATAACTGAGGGTACTCATGTGTAATTCTTTTTTGTCTTCTTAGTAGATTATTTTGTGACTTTGACCCGTATTTTTTTTTGTCATAATTGGAGGTGCTCCAATTATAGTTTCTTCCACGTTAAATCGTTGTGCTGATTTGTTGTTGATTGTTTGATTGAGATTGATAATCACTGTTTAAAATTGAAACATAATCACGAATCAATATCTCGAGGGTTTTTAAATTTTTCAATGACTCAATTAATTAGTACTTATTTTCTATAATGACTAGCTTTGGATTAAAGGAGAGGTGGTTGTGGTGGATGAGGACTTGTGTATCCACAATTAAGATTTTAATACTTGTCAATTGGTCTCCTATTGATGAGTTCAGTTCTATGAAGGGATTAAGACAAGGTGACCCTTCCCATCCCTATTCAATATAACATTAGAAGGACTAAATATGTTACTGGAAAGTGTTGGAAAATTTGAATTAAAATTTACTCTAACGGTTGTGTCTCTTGAGATAGAAGGGTGTATCCTTTTGAAGGGTCACAACCTTTCTGAAGAGTCATGGAGGAATCTATAAATTCCATTTCCCTCACTTCAATTTGAATAGAGAATTTGTCATTTCTTCTTCATCTTTGCATTTATTTTTCATATTTTCCCGAGTCTAATTTTTTTATAAAGAGAGTGCATGCACAGCGAAGTTCTCTAGGCTTGCAATAGTAGTGTTACTTCTGCAAGACAGTGATCGTTGTATACTGAGAGATAGACGTCCATTGAATCCTGAGGACTGGTGGGAGGAAGGATCTATCATAAGGAAAGAGTGTTACACACTCGACTCAATCAAGTTTTATCTATTTATGTACTGTAACTTTTGTTACGTTATTATGTCAATTTATTTCAGTTTTGGTTTTGCCCAAAAACCGTTTACATATTTTTTAAATTATATTTTCCATATAGATTGGTACTATTTTTCTAACAATCTTAAGACAGACTAGTTCCTATTTATGGTTTTTGAGAAAATATAATTGATTTATTAGTTTTTCGCTGTGTGGCCTTCTAATGAACGGATGTTAGTTTATAACATTCCTAGTGCAATGATGCATTGAGTTTGGGCAAGTTCTTGTTGTTTTAAAATACAAATTATGGGTTTAGCATAATCTATTGTACAAATCATGCATTACATTTGTAATCTTTGTGATACTATCTAGTCTTGGTTAGTTTTTCCATGATTAGTTTGATATGACTTAAGCACACACTATAAACACTCTCTGTGTCGATTAGATCTGAAAGAAATTTTTCTTCTGCTTTGACGATCTGAGAAGAAGGTTTTCGGATTGAATTTCGGCATCTGAATTGTTAAGCTTTCCTTGAATCTCTCCTCCCAAAGTTCACAATTTCATTTTTCTCCTAATGATTCCGATCCCTGAATCGTCTTGTTTGGTTTTCGAGAAAAACGGAAGGAATTTAGGCATCTGTTTTTGTTTGTTTGATTTCATGAGAAAATTGAAAGATTCTTATTGACTATGGTCAATTGTCAAGTTTTTATGTCATCTAATGTATCGAACACCTTAGATCCAAAACCCTTTGATGTCTTTATTTTCATTTTATCATTGAATTGATGTGCTTTTGATTTTGAAAACATTATTTCATCACAAATTGATAGAATTGCAAGTTAAAAGAAAAATAGAATCAAGCAAAATGTGACTTTGAGGCGTGATGAATCAAGAGTTTGTGAAACTATACAGGTTTGATGGAACGAATTTTACTCATTGGCAAGATAAGTTGATGTTCCTTCTTACATTATGTTCTTGGTCCGAACTTGTCAACACTACCAAACCCAAAACCCAATGATTCTGGTGTAACAAAAGTTGAGCGTAAACATATGTATATATATTTGAAGAAGATGAAGTGGTTTGTGGAGGGCATATTCTAAACACATTTTCAGATCGACTCTATGATCTATTCACTTCGATCAAATCACCAGGAGAAATCTAGAAAGCATTGGAATTCAAATACAATACCCAAAAAAAAAAAGGTGTAGATAAATTTTTAACTATGATATATTTTACCTAAATACCGACCGTACCGAACTGATTGAACTAGACCAAATCGGCTATATTTGGTTTGTTTTTTTAACAATAATCGGTCTGTGCGGTTTTTAAATTTGATTTTTTTCGGTTTTCGGTTCGGTATCGGTTTAATGTAATGCCCCCAAAATAATATAATAAAGATAACTCATATGTGAAATAAATATGAGAAACAACATACTTTCATATATCAGAGTTCACTGTTTAACAACCAATTAAATGCCATGTAGGCTTACATCTTTCCAAGTCATTACTTGGTTATACAAATTGAGTCTTGCTCATTACATCTTAAGCCCTTGGCTTTATAGATAACAAACATTCACATATAAGGCATAATTAAGAAGCTCTTGCTTCCCGAAAGTCCATCCATGCTATTGCCTTGGAGGAAACATTTCACCTGCACCTGAAAATGATATTCTCGTATAGAGTGAGCCAATAGCCCAGCAAAGATAATCTAACACAATATATGAAGTTTAGCAAAAGTATAAATACTACGTACATAAACAATACCGATACTAAAACATCCACAAGGCCTGCATACTCATATGCCACTAAGACCTAACCTCATTCCACTTTCCTTCGATTCATTGCCAGTTCATATATGCTACTCACTTCATGAGTTAAATTTATTATCTTTCAACAACCAAAATGAGACCACAACTCAATGGTTTTCCAACTATGCAAAACACACATAAATACTTCAAATCTGCCATTTTACGGATATTTCGTCCGAAGAAATCGGCACCCATTTATATATGAAATTTCGGGCCTTTCACCCAGGACACTCTGGCCAACTTATTTGAAATGGAGTCCATTCCCTTTCTCCTCCCAAACAAATATACATATGCAATGTATTTATAAACACAATCACATATGGAGTACATCCCCTTTCT
Organism: Camellia japonica; assembly: GCA_030407325.1. Lineage (NCBI taxonomy): Eukaryota > Viridiplantae > Streptophyta > Magnoliopsida > Ericales > Theaceae > Camellia > Camellia japonica. Next base: position 142,890,682 of record JAPPVO010000031.1, on the reverse strand, counting down.
CCTCCCAATAAACATACATATACAATGTATTTATAAACATAGTCGTATGCAATGACAACCAACATTTGATTAGCATTAAATCGCCTAATCCTCATGTAATTTCTACAACAATCATAGCTATCCTCCACCGATAGCCCAATACATTTATCTCTAAACAGATATTCAATCTTAAGATAAATAGTTTATTCAAAACTTCCAAAAGTGTAAGATAATATATATCTAATTTCACCATCTATACCCATAATCTTCCAATTTCACATTTTCAATGCTAATCTTAATTATTTCTACAAAATAATAATTTAATCAAGATTGGGGCAAAATCTCCCTCTTCACCAATATCAACCCAAACACCAAAATCAACTATTTTGGCACAACATAGTCTTATATTCAAGCCTCATACTCATTTACTTCATATTCATCAAATACTCCTGTTTTTATTTCATACCCAAATCCTAGATTTTGTCCAAACCACAACCAAATCTCATCATCTACACACAATAGCAAATAACTAAGCTAAAAATCATATTAGAGTGTAGAAATTCCCTACCTCAAGTTTAAAGAAGAAAAGAGTCGAAATCCCCCAAAATCAACGACGATGAAACTCGATGTCCACCGCACACGACGAAACCCTCGAGAAGTTACACAACTTTGACGAAGTAACTATGGCCAACATCCCAATGGATTTGGAGAAATCAAAGAGAGAGGATGGTTTCTAGAGAGAGAGACTCCAGATCTGGAAATTTGGAGACTTTTAAAGAGAGAGGATTGCAAAAAGTGATCTGAAATGTCACTTTCACGAGCTAATAAAACACGGTCCACTCGAGCGTGGAAAGCCCCGCTCGAGCGTAAGAATCAGACTCCCGCTCAAGCGTGAAACCCTACGCTTGAGCGTGAAATACACTCTCCTAGTATTTTCGTAGACACAGTCCCCGCTCGAGCGCCCAAATGCCCGCTCGAGCGTAGAGCAAAATTTCAAAAGCCGCTCGAGCGCAAGAATGCTCGCTCAAGAAGAAGAGCCAAATTCTGGGCAACAAAAGCTTGGAAAAACAAGCAACCAACTTGTTCCAAACACACAACTACAATCCAATAACCAACATTAAGGGGAAGACAAGGGAAGCAAGACATGAACCACCATCCAAACCATACAAACTCGAGTTCGGAACACCACAAGAGACGGGTCAAAACCAGGGTCGCTATATTTAAGCACCTTGTGCACCGATGTAAACCGAAATCGACCGCTTTAACATATATTGTATTCATAATATATATAATCTAATAATATAATGATGTTAATAAGTATAATAAATTATTAACCTTAATTAATTAACCTTATCATCTTTATAACCTAAGTTTGTAAACTCTTATTATATATAATTGTAACTCAACTTATTATTCTTGAAACCTTAGTATTTTTATTATTATTTTTTTTATTTTTGTTAATTTAGGAATTGAAAAGTATGTATTAAATGAATGGATTGGATATGTTTGAAATGATAGACAAATAACTAATTTAATGTTTTTATATAGATTAATGATTATATTTAAAAGTGGCTCAAGTTTGAAAAATTTTAAACCGATTATACTGCACTAAACTGAACCGTTTCAATCGGTTTGGTTCGGTACGGTTTGATGGGAGAAGCGGTCTGTATCAATGTTCAAAGTAATAAAACCGACATTATCGGTTCGGTCTAATTTTTCACCTAAATACCGACCGTATCGAACCGATTACATCCCTAATTACCATTGGGGATCGGAGAGAGATTAATGGAAAAATTATGATTATGATTGACTTGTTAATCTTGTCCATGTCTACATACGTTATAGAGTTGACAATTAATAACATCATTTTTTTATATGATGTCATTAATTGATATATTTGATATATTGATTTGCACTACAAGAATTTCCACTTTTGGCTACTAAATTTTTAGTCGCCAAAAGTCAATTTTTAGTCGTCGAAGGGCTTTAACGACTAAATTTTTTGGTCGCAAAATTAGTAGCCGAAGAGTAGTCGGAAAAGCTAATTGGCGACTAAAATTATTTTAGTCGCCAAATGTATTCATTTGCCGGCTAAATATTTAGACACCAAAAGGTTAGACATTAAATTAAATTAGACCCCTTTCGGCTACCAAACTTTTAGTCGCCTAAAGTCCCACCTTTTTAGCTACTAAAATTTTAGTCGGCAAATAGTTCTTTTTTAGCTACTAAAAATTTAGTCGCCGAAAGTCCTCATCTTTGGCTACTAAATGTTTGGTCGGTAAAGAGTTCCTCTTTTGGCTACTAAATATTTGGTCGCCTAAAGTTCTACATTTTTGGCTACTAAAATTTTAGTCGGCAAAAGTGTGTTTATAATTTAGTTTTTTGTTTTTAGCTACGAAATGTTTTAGTCGCCAAATGCTTGATTTTCTTTTGGCTACTAAAGTTTTAGTCGCCAAATGTCTTCTCTTTTTTTTTGGCTACTAAACTTTTAGTCACTAAATGTCTTTTTTTTTTTTTTGCTACAAAATTTTTAGTCGCTAAATGTCTTTTTTTTTTTTTTTTGATATTATGTTTTATCGCGAAATTATAATTTCTCCATAACCTGTCTATATACAATGCAACTTGTAATATGTATAAAAACAAAATGATACATACTATCAATCATTCCACAATCTGCATCCATATACCAAAAATAAATAAAATTAAATATCAAAGTCCATACAAATGAACTATTGTCCAAACTAAAATAATAATTCCATACAAAATATATCATACAAAAATCAAAACCCTCCGTATACAAAAAAAAATACATTTACTACCAAGCGAAATTACCATTTGGCATGGTACAAATTACCATCGTAATCTATACCACAACAAAAGGTGATATATGTACCACGACAAAAGTAATAATGAACTACACAAAAGCTGAGAATGACAAAAGTATTATATTAGTTCTACACAAAAGTGAAAATTCTTCTCTATACACTAATATGGATTATTCACAAGTCCACGCAACAAAGCCATCTACAAAGAAAAACAAAAAATGAAACATTAGAATTGGTTACAAAATATCAATTCAGTCAGCCATATGGAACATGTTCTAACATGCATTTAAGGTAGAACAATTGAGAAATGTCTTCTTGGAAATAAAAGAAAGTATATATATATATATATATATCATGCAATATTTATTCCAACCAACTGCACAAACAATATAATATGTAATTTCTTTGTCCTATAAATATATAAAGACAATTATTAGAATATGTAGATGTTATTTTAATAAAGTTGTTGCTTTTTTAACTAATTGTTGCAAGTTTTTCGACTAAGTGTAAGGTGTATTCGAGGGGTGTTATGAATTTTCATCCCCGAAAAACCCTTTTTCGAGTAAGTTTAGGGCGTATTTGGCTCTAACTCCCAACCTAAGGGTCCGAATTACGTCTCGTCAGTTCTCAGAAGTCCTATTTGTCATGGGGGAACTGTCTGTGTGAGCCACACAGTGGATAGGGGGCTGTTATGAATTTTCGTTCCTGGAAAGTCCTTTTTCGACTAAGTTTAGGGCGTATTCGGCTCTAACTCCCAACCTGCACGTCCGGATTACGTTTCGTCAAGTACACAGCAATTCCCAATACCATAACCAGCCCTAACCCAATCAAGATTGATCTTCTCCCTCCTCCCCTCCTCCCCTCATTTCCTTTCTCTCTCTCTCTCTCTCTCTCTATATATATATATATATATATTACATTTACACACAGATAATCAAACAGTGATACAGGGCCAAAAGATAAAATTTCCTTATAAAAATGTTTTAGAATATAATTGATTATTAAAAGATTAATTTCAGTAAATGGCTTTTTAAGAGATGTTTAAAAATAAAAAATACAATTTATTTAGAGTTATTGTCAGATTTTTAAAAATGATAATATGAGAGTTATTGTTAAAATTTAATTTCAATACTTACTAGGGTTTACTTTTATATTGAAGGGTAGATATGTGTAATCGAGTTCATCTTTCATTATAACTATCAAACAACTCACTCACACTATTTTAATTGACACAATCCCATCATTATGGATGCTTAACATCCATGCCTTGGTAAAATTCTATACAGATAACAGAAACTTTAAAGAAAAATATCGGAACTTTGAAAAACACATTTCCAATTTTTCTTCTATTATGTTTTTTTAATCAATCCCAAACTTTCAGACCACACTAGAGTCATCACTACCCATTGAATTTGTTAAATAAATTGGTAAGGTAGGGTCATGTTTTGCATAATTTGTTAAAAAAAATCTGCTACTGAAATATATATCTACAGAGAGAGAGAGAGAGAGAGAGAGAGAGAAAGAATACACGAGATGGAGCATCAATGGAGTCTCTTCTCAGCGATGAAGCCTCTGGATCTCGCGGCGGTGGTGGTGGATCTACGAAGATCAGCGGAGAAATGGGAGGCGGCAGCGTGAAAAGAGGGCAGCGACGCAGGTGGTAGCGGCGGCAGTGGTGATCACAGCAGTCACGATGGCGATGGCGGAGGAGGAGGAGGTGCTCTGGTTGCCGGCGAACGTGAGGAAGAGCGACGGCGGGATGGCGACGCAGCGGGGCGACTTTGCCCCCTTCATCTTCTCTTCTTCTCTTCACCTACCCTAATATTTTATTGGTGAGGTATTGAGCTCCATCCGTTGGTTCTTCAAGTGATCGATCTTAGCCATTCATTTTGCATCCCTTCCCCGACTAAAATATAGGTTCGTTGTTAATTAATTAAGGAGCCTGCCAAAAATTCAAAATCTTTCTTCGAAAATTTTAATTACAATTGGCGACTAAACTTTTAGTCGGAAAAAGTTAGCTAAAGGCGACTAAAATAATTTTTGTCGCTGAAAGTAAGTTTTTGGCGACCCAAAGATAAAAAATAATTTTTTTATTTTCCATTCGGCGATTAAATATTTTAGTAGCCAAAATTCAATATACAGCGACTAAATGTTTTTTTGTCGCTGAAAGTAAGTTTTTGGCGACTAAAACTTTTGTCGCCAAAGGGAAAAAATAATTTTTTTATTTTCCATTTGGCGACTAAATATTTTAGTAGCCAAAAATCAATATACGGCGACTAAATTTTGTTTTTGTCGCTAAAAGTAATTTAGTCGCCAAAGATAAAAAAATAATTTTTTTATTTTCCATTCGGTGACTAAATATTTTAGTAGCCAAAAGTCAATATACAACGACTAAGTTTTTTTTTTTGTCGCCAATTCTGGCATTTTTAGCGACTAAATTTTTTTTTAGTCGCCAATAATGAATATACCCCAACTAAAAAAATTTAGTAGCTAAATATTTTACTTTTGGCCACTAAAAAAAATGTTAGTCACCAATTCCATAACTTTTGGCGACTAAATTTTTTTTAGTCGCCAATTTTGGTTGCTAAAGGTGCATTTTGTTGTAGTGTTGGTATGTGGTGTATTATAAATGGATGTCAATTATTTATCAAAGTATTGATAAAAAATGTGAACTTAGGTGTTTTGACATAAAAGGAATTCTAATTATTCTTTGGAATAGTGAGTGAAATTGGTGTGGGGACCAATAACTTCGTAATGAAATATTATATGAGTTAAAATATTTCATGGGTGAAAGACGCTTTGGTAATTGTCGACGTAGTCACCAATATTGGATAAGATAAGAAGATGTAAATGTAATGATACAGTGATATTTATATTCTATGTTGAGATTGGAATTAAGGGTTGCAGTAAACAAAAAGAAATAATGCATGGCTAAAGAAATGTTATCTGACAAAGTGTTGTGGCCACAACCGGTATTAACTATTTTTTCTTTGTACTGCAAAAGAAAGTTATGAAGTCTAATTGTATTTTAGACAAATTAGTATTGTGATTATATTCACAAAGCAATTTACATCTTGTTATTTAGTTCAAGCATGCCATAGTCAACAAGTGATGAATGTTATATTCTGATTTACATTAGAATTGTGGGGGTGTATTAATAGGAAATTATTTTTTCTTAAACTATTTAAAATGTGGGGAGTGCTTGGAAGAAAGTAACGGTTCCAATAATAGGTCCGCGAAGAATCTCAATTCTTTCTATAGGACAAAGTTAGAGTAGAAGCAAAAATGGTTTCATAACTCCTAAGGAACAACTCTATATTTATTATTTAAATTTGAAAATGGGAGTGACATAGAGTAACGGTAAGTCTTGATGTAATCAAAAACTTAATACCGTAGGACTTTTGCTTTCAGTTGTGAATATTATCTAAGGATAATATAATAGATCCACTAACTACTCAATGATATATAACTGAGAAGGTCAAATGAATAATAACGGCCGCTAAACAAAAAGTTTGACCGGAGAGCAAATGAGGAAAAGTTCATTGAGGGAAATGTGATTAAAGCCTATTACATCAGAGTCATCATAATGGGAACCCTACTTAGATGACTGGAGATCCCAAGAACTAAGTTCAAAGGGACAACTAAGTTATGTGTGGCTTGCTAGAAATCACTAATGGAGTCCATCTCCTATCCATTCCTATGATGAGAGTGATATCTGCAACATGTGTTGTGTGCAGGGAACTTAGGGTAAGCTATGCTTTTAATGATCACTTATATCTTGAAAACCCTAGATGGGTATCTTTTAAGAGGAGTATTTAAGAGACTCGAAATCAGGATCACCATATGAGTGTGAAGGGGCCGGGGCCGCTTCTTTGAGAATTGATAAGGCTAAATTTTCTAAAGCACTCATGAAACACCAGGACATGCCCAAGGCCAAAACGGGAACAACCGTGAGAACTAAGCTGTATCTGGAGATATTCTGTGTGAAATCTATTATCTTGGCTTACACAAACGGCTGAACAGTTCAAGGCATCACATCCACTGATTAGCTAGTAAGTCCGATAAGCTTTCACTAGGGAAGGTTCAAAGCCAAAAGCTACCTATCCCGATGCGGGGTATTTCCTTAATGTACTCTCTCTTTGTCTGCATGTTGTTGCATGTCCTTTTCGTAAATTTCATTCATGTGGGGGATTGTTAGAAATTTTGAATTAAAATTTACTCCAATGGTTGTGTCTATTGAGATGAAAGGGTGTGTCCTTTTGAAAGGTCACAACCTTTCTAAAGAGTTATGAAGGAATCTATAAATTCCATCTCCCTCACTTCAATTTAAATAGAGAATTCATCATTTCTTCTTCATCTTTGCATTTATTCTTCATATTTTCTTGAGTCTAATTTTTCTATAAAGAAAGTGCATGCACAATGAAGTTCGCTAGGCTTGCAATAGTAGTGCTGCTAGTGCAAGACATTGATCGTTGTATCCTGAGAGATAGACGTCCATTGAATCCTAAGCACCGGTGGGAGGACATATATGTCTTAAGGAAAGAGTGTCACACATTCGACTCGATCAGGTTTTGTCTATGTACTATGAATTTTATTACGTTATTATGTCAATTTATTTTAGTTTTGGTTTTGCCGAAAAACCGTTTACATATTTTTTAAATTATATTTTCCATATAGTTTGGTACTATTTTTCTAACAGAAAGAGCAATGGATCTAGGCTAATAAAAAGGGTTGTAGTAGGGCAATCAAGGCTGAGGTTGTCGCACCTCAAATTTGAATATGATACAATAATCTTTTGTGAAGTAGAAAAGGAGGAGATTGCATGTATAAAAGAGTTCTAGGGTACATTGAAGTGATGTCCGGCTTGAAGATAAATGTCCACAAAAGTGTGGTTCATGGTGTAGGGATAAGTGATGAAGTAACTCAGAGGTTTACATCTCAGTTGCACTATTTGAGTCAGAAGCTACCTATCAATTACTTGGGGCAAATCCTAGAGAAAGAAAAACATGGTAACCTATGACGGAAAATATTAGGTTAGAGCTAGCAATGTGGAAAAGAAGGCTACTGTGATTCACAGGTAGGCTCACCTTAATTAATTTTGTGCTATCTAGTTTCCTATCTATTATATGTCTATTTTCAAATTACCTAAGAGTGTGGCCAAAGAAATTGATAAAACTATGGGGAATTACAGAGTTGAAAAGAAAGGTGCATTTAGTTAATTGGTTGGAGGTTACTAAGAGGAACGATCAAGGTGGGCTGGGCATCAAATTGACTAAGGAAGTTAATAATCAGTTACTAGCCAAGTGGTTGTGGAGGTATGGTGCTGAAGATGAGGCACTGTAGAAGAAAATATTGATAAGTATAGATCAGTGGGGGTTAGATGGCTACCAGCTATGAAAGAAAGAGGAAATGAGTCTTATGTGTGGACAGATATACTGGCAGTGGTAGTCTCCAATCCAAACCTGTTTAACTTTGTTGTAACCAATACTAAGATTATGATAAAAGATGGAAGTAGAAAAAAATTCTGGCTGGACAAGTGGCTAAGAGATGTAGTACTAAAAGAGAAATTTCCCAAGCTATTTAGATTTTCTATTGAAAAAGAAAAAACAATCAATGTAAGTGTGCAACCAAGGGACACTTCAGAGGACAACACAAGGGAGTGGAAACTTGAATTTAGAAGGCAATTATTTCCTTGGGAGGAGGATGAGGAGTTAAGAAGATTGTTAGACTTATTAGGTGCACCTCCAAGGCTGCTTTTGGGTCACCAAGATTCATTAACATGGATTGTATCATCTTCAAGTCAATTCACTATTGTTGAAGTTAGGAACTGGTTTGACAATCATAAAGGTGTAGACATCCCATTTTTGACCGTCCTCAAGACTTGGACGTCATCATTTGAACACTCAATGATCACCCATGATCTTGTTTGTTTTGAGTTCCTGAAGATCTCGGCTACGTGCCTTGCCTTAGAACCTCTCAACTTGTCTGTTTTGTGCTTGGTTGTGGACCAAGGACTTGTGGTTTTGTTTCTGAGCGAAGGGGGTGGCTTGTTGGCTAGCCCCACAACCCATCGGCCAGGCCCTGTGCCTATCGGCCTTTCCTTTTTTCCATCGGCCATAAGTGGTGGCCGGTCGGCACTCTTTTTGGTCGATCGGCTATTTTTTTGGCCGAGACCCCTTTTTCTGCTTTTGTAGATATTTTTTTTCCAGCTGGTGCCAGCTGTTGGTCACTTGGTATATCCTCCAAACACGTGTATGGATGGATTTCAACAAGTTCCTAGCTTGTTCAACAAGCTTGGGACTTGAGTTTCTATAAGAAGGGAGACCCCTCTCCCTTTCCAGAGGTTCTGAAAATTGATATACAAGATATATATCTCTCTATATATTTCTTCCTCTCTCTATATTGGTGTGAGTTTATGCCTTAAAGTGTGTTTTGTCTTCACTTTTGCACCACAACACTTGGTAAAGCACCATTGCTTTGTTGTTGAGATGCTAGAGGACCTTGTTTGGACTCTCAAAGTTTGTTTCTTTGGCTCAGAAGTTGCTGTTCTAAAGAGGTTCTTCAAGGGTGAGTCTCTTGCCTCTTTAAGGCTTTGTTTTCATAGCTTGTTTAGCCAACTTTGCATACTTCCTTTGGCTTAGCTTTCAACTGAAAATAGTCTTGTTTTGAAGTGCTTAACATGTTTGTTTAAGGCCTCTTTGGTGTTGGGGGGTGGTCTACCCCCTTTGTGCCTTATTTGGCCTTGTTTTGAGCCATCTCTTTTAGGCCTTTGGATCACCTTTGTTTGGCCTCTTCACCACTGAATTCTAGAAAAATTTCAGTGGTGGGAATGTGGTTTTGAGGCCTCAAATAGGAGAGGGTTGTCCCCCCTCCCCTTATCTTGTTTGCTTGTGTTGATGGCTCACCAAGTTGGCATGTTTTTATCTCTTTGTGGCTCCATTTCAGCATGTCTTAGGCCTTTTTTTGCCATGATATAGCACTGTTTTGTCTTAGTTTGATCACATCATGCATGCACCTTGCACTTGTAGTGCAAATCCTCTCAGTAGCCTAATATGCATCATGCTTTTGACGATCATTCTAGCATGCTTTTGGCTTAACTCAAGGAAGCTTTTGTCCATGTTTTACCATGATTAAGCTCTAATTTATGTTGTTTTGGTCATGCATGCCTTGCTTTGTATAGCCATAGTTCATTTTTGCTCACTAGCTTTGAGTTTCCAAGTCACTAGCATGCATTGCTTGGGCTATTTGCACGATTTGGCATCATTTGGTATGTGATTTCAGTGTGTGTAGTGTGGTCATGCCCTCACATGTGTCACTCTTTCAATGCTTTGGAAGGGTTGTGCTTTATGCCTTAAATATGAGCCTATATGCATGCCTTTTTGCCTAAGCTTTCAGGCTGCCATATCAGTGCATTTTTTGTGTTATTTTGACATGCCATGACTCTGATTTTAGTTGGTAAAGTCATTCCATCCTTGGTTTTGGTAGGTGTAATGCAATCATCCTTATTGGCCTTGTACGCGTCATGTTTTGTGCCTTCCATTCTAGCATGAGTTAGCCCTGTTCAAGCATGTTTCTAGCCTTGTTTTGACCTGCCTTGGGATTGTTTTGAGTCACCTTGGCCCTTGGGGGCTTGCTTGTTATGGCCATGGTGTGAGTCCCTTGGCTAGCTTTTAGGCTTTGAGCCTACTAGCATGCTTTATTTGTCATATGTGCATGATTTAGCATCCTTTGGAATGTAATTTCAGAGCTTATTTCATTGCTACATTCTCACATTTGTCACTTCTTCATCATGTTTGAGAGTTGTGCTCTTATGCCTAGTTGATAAGCTATCACATGAGTGTGTGTTCTTGGCTCTTTTGTGCCTAAGCTTTGGTGTGTTGGCCACTGTTTTGGACCCTCTTAGGTCTGTCTATATGTGGTTTGGTCCATTAAGAATTGCATTTCATAGCCTTTGCCATTGAATTGTTGTTTGCATACTGTCACACTTGCATGTTGCATGTTGCATTATGTTTGCATGTTTGATTGCATTGCATTGTATTTGGATCAGATGTTGATCCAAATGCAAGGAACGAGGGACGTTTCGTACTCAAAGTGACGAAACGTGCCTCATTCCTTAGGTCACCGACACCTTTGATCATGCATGATAAGGTGGAGGTTTATGGAGTCTTATGTGGTATTTGTGTGCATTCATCGTCATTGATTTTTGCAACTTGGCCCTTTTGGCCATCATGCATTGAGATGTGTGATTGATGGCTCGAGAGCCGAGCACTACACTCCTTTGAGCTTTAGACATGATAAGGAGTGTGGTTGCACACACATTTTCTTGCAAATACACTGCCATGCCTCTGTTAGTGCTCTGTTGCAGCAAAAGGAGGAAATTGCAGGAAGCAGTGGCCGATCGACCATCTAATCTGCCGATCGGCTATCAAAATTGGTCGATGGCTATTAACCTTGGCCGATGGCCACTCCTCTTGGCCGATCACCTCTCAAAATGTCCATGACGTGGATCAGAAGTATCTTGGAGGTTGGCACAATTTTTAGAGGTCTAAAACAGTGCAAACAGAGGCAACATGAGGCACAATAGTGGATGTCCGGGAGGACGCGACCGAGCATGCATCTTTCATCATTCCGAGGCAGAGCTGTGGTAGCCTATTTTAGTTTCTTACTTAGTTGGTTTTGTAATTTAATTAATTTGATTAATTAGTTAAAGTTTTGTAATAATTAATTAGCTAAGTTAGTTAATTAGTTGATTTGTAATAATTAGTTTAATTAGCTTAGATTAGCTAGTTTAGCTTATTATTCAGACCCTCCATAGAGAGGGCACAACTGTTGTAATAAGTGTGCGTGTGTGTGATACATGTCTTCCAACCCCCATTTCTTTCTCCCTTTTATTTACCGGCTTTCGATGGTTAGTTTTAGGGCATGTTTCAATTAGCATCCTTATGCCTCGTATGTTTGCATCATTCATCTGTCTTGCATGCACCAGGCTCGGCGCATCATACTAATTGCATTGTATTTCAATACCAATTTGAATACATGTTATCTAGTTGCATTCACATGACATCTTAGAATAGCCGAGCCTATCTTAGTTGCATTTTTCATGTGTCGCATTAGGCATTCTTAACATAGCTAGGATCATGTATTGATTACTAACTAGCTTCTTTTTTTTTTTTTTTTTTGGCTCGAAGTACACTGTAAGTGTTTACGCTTTAGCATATTGCATGAGTGGGATTGCATATTGCCATGATAGCATGCTTGCCATGAGGCTAACTGCTTAAGTGATAAACTGCTTGAATGCCTGTGGATGAAGGTTTGATTGCCTGAATTGGAACAACTCGATGATTGTGAGTTTTTAAGCCCACTTGAAGTGGCAAAATCATGTTTTTCTTAAGTCCACTTGAGGGTGGCAAAATCCGCGTCTTAGCCTACTTGCGAGTAGCATCTTCAGACCATTTTCAAACAAACAAACATGAGATGTTTTGTTCCAATTTGAGTGATTTAGTCTATACTTGTATGCTGTGCGCATCACATAGTAAAGGCTAGCTAATAAACCGAAATAAGAACACATGTGTTTTCAAAAACAACATATCATGTTAGTAAAGGCCGATCTTTTGATCGGGCAAGTGGGGGTGGTCATTGCATGACCTGCCCCTCTCGTACCCAAGTTCTCGAGCCGAGGCAACTTTGGTGATGACCGACACATGGCCTTAGGCACGAGTCAGGGTTTCCTAAATTTTTCCAAAAATAAAACATTTAGGTGGCGACTCTAAAATCTGGTAAAGCAGTCCATGTTTGGCACTTCTTGATTAAAATCAGTTTTCCAAAACGATTTGCCGGATTTGCACTCTTTGGTGATTTATCAGCCTTGCATTGCACTTTACGAGACTAGATTCAGAACCGTGACAGGAGTCCGTACTGTAGTAGCTAAGAACCACGATTCGCGCCCTTGCGCGCAGAGCGGAGTTCGGGGCGGTCTACAGTTTCTGGCGACTCTGCTGAGGATTTAGAGAACTTGACTCGAACTCATGATATCTTGTTTTGTTTACACTTATGCGTCTTTTTGCATTGCATTTGCATTGGTGCGCCTAGGACACCGTGTTTGCCGTTTGTAATTCCTAAATGGTTTGCCAAAGGCTACGTGCCATAAGGCTGACCAGTTACGGGCTCTGCCACGATGGGAACACAAACCTCGGTTTTTACCGAGGCATCCTTTTTCACCATTCAACCTAGTTGCATATCGAAAACTGTAGTGACCATTCCAAACTAGAATAGGTTGCTTACCCGATTGTAGGTTGTTTGAAACCGCTGCGTGCGTAGTGAAACCCTAGTTCTTGACGAAACTAGGATAGGGAAACCCTACCCCTCCATAGGGGTGTTTTGGCTCTCGCTTGCTATGTGCTTTTAGAGTGTGTCTCTACAGGGAATGCACGTATCAGTTTGCAAGTCTAGGTATCAAGCCTGCGGGCATCAGTATTTGGGGAATTAGTTTTACCTGAGGGTATCAAATTTGGGGCAATGATTTGGGAATAGTGATCAGTATTGAGAACAGTATGTTCAGCTTATAAATGCCAACTGTGTGTTGTCTTAATTTAAGCCATTATGTTGTCCGTTTTTCTGCTTATTGTTTCCTTATTATGCTTTATTTATCTTTTTGCAAGGTAGTTTAGCATCATTGCTTCTGACCAGGCAGATATTCCCCAAGCACTCTGGGTTAGAGGTTGAAGACTTCATCGATCTGAGGATCTGGTAGACGGACAACTTGTGTTTGTGTCATTACCCCTGGTTACTAGACGGAGGGCAGTTAGGCAGAGGATATCAGTACAGCAGTCAGTTCAAAGGTCTTTGTCTACCCCACCTGAGCACAGTAGGGATCAGAGTTCTGTTTCTCCCGCAGAGAGGGAACGTACACTGGTTCAGTTAAATCCACACTTTACAGTCGAAATGGAGGAGATGATGCGCCAGCTCCAAGAGACTATGCAAGCCATGCAGCGGGATGCTGCCCGCCAGGCAGGGGCTGCCACACATCAGGCAAAGATTGTGGCTCAACAGGCAGAGTTGATTGCCAGACTTCAGCAACAACAACAACCGCAACCACAGCAAGCCGGAGCATCTGCTTCGTATCCACCCCCAACCCCCACCCCCACCTCCACCTAGAATTCCAATACTCAGGGATACTGTAAACGTCCACGAAGATACGGACGTTCCAACAGGGCAAGCCCCGCCACCAGTTCTATCGCAGATTTCAAAGACACCAGCCTTCTCGACAGATACACCGTTTGAATCTGAGATGGACCCAACCACTCTAAAGATGAGTAAGCTTGAGAAGCTGTTCAAACGGGCCCAGGGGGTCAATTCCATACCAGACATAGAGGATGGACACACCGACTCGGCTGTGACTTTGTCGGACCGATTCAGGATGCCCCATATCGACCGATTTGACAGTTCTGGGGATCCCATGGTGCACCTGTGGCTGTTCTTAGATATCCTAAGGCTAATGGGCCTCTCCAGACTGCAAAAACTTTTACTCTTCGGCCAGACCCTATCAGGTATCGCCGCCATCTGGTACGCAAAATTGGAAGATTCTATCAAGAGAAGTTGGGAGGAGATGGCTAAGGCCTTTGTAGCTCAATACTCCTACAACACGCAGATTGAGATCACAACTCGTGATCTTGAGACAACTAGACAGGAGCCAAAAGAGAGCTTCTCCGACTTTGTGACCCGTTGGAGGGCCAAAGCTTCTATGATGACCATCAGGCCGGTTGACAAGGATCAAATTCGGATGGTTGTGCGCAACCTCCAAGCTAAGCTGATGCAAAAGATGATTGTTTTACCCTCTCCCACCTTTGCGGGTTTACACAAGATCGGGGTACAGATTGAGGACGCCATGAAGTAGGGTCTGATTGACCACGACAGAGAACAGCCCAGGAGGGCATTTACCCGCAGTACGAATGCAGGCACGAGCAATGCTGCAGCTGCCAGAATTTCAGATGTGGGCATGGTCACCACCACCACCACTCCAAAAACCCTTACGGCTACACCCTTCACCGGTGCGTCCGGAAGTAGCTCACAAATAACCAAACATCCACCCCGAGGCCAGAGAACCTTTTCTCCCCTATACATGCCCCTGTCCAAAGCTCTGGGGGTTCTGATCAGGAAAGGGCATTTGAAGCCCCTGGAGCTGTGGCCATTACCAGACAAACTCCCTACTTCCCATAACCCAGCTAAATACTGTGCCTTTCACCAACAACATGGTCACGACACTGACCAGTGCTATAGACTGCGTCATGAGATCCAAGATCTCGTTGACAATAGGGTGATCGTGCCTCTAGAAAAGCCAAATGTCACAACCAACACTCTCCCACCACGTAACCAAGCTCCACCACCTAAACGCATCAACCTGATCCAAACTAGGGTTGTGTCATACGACCCTAGTATATATATCACACCTTCCCACCTACCCAAGCCGGAGGTGTTCATCCCGGACAACATGGATTTGTGCATGTTGAGCACCTCCCAAACCTAACCTGAACCGGTGGTAGTGGCTACCGAACACAGGACAAAGACGATTTTGGGAGCAGAAGGGAATGATGATTCAGAGCCTGAGCGGTCTGCGAGCTTCGTGTACAACCCAAGTGGTTATATTACATCGACAGATCAGCTTAAGCCGAGGGTAGAGTTGCCGGTTGGGGCAGAAATCAGTGTAGTTCGGGAGGATGGACCTAGTCAGGGGTTAGATGACCTAGCAGAACTGGAGGAGGATATCGCGAATCTGCAATTCTTCAATGAATAGGATCCGGGGGACGTGACTGTCAACTAGTTCAACTTGGATAGGTCAGCAGAGAATACTGGGTGGCTTGACGACTAACCAGATGTTGTTGAAGAACTTCAGCAAGAACATAGGCAATCAGAAACTAGAACATCAGTAGTGGCCGGAATAGCCAGGAATCAGGAACGATCACCGAAGAGCACCAGTGTTAAGAATTTTGCTCAAGATCCGGGCAGTTTGATTATAGAAGATACTGAACAGCAGGCTGCACTAAAACAGTTTGAACAGGAAAAGATCAAAGATTTGGAGAGGGCTAGAAAGGCCAAAGCCCCTACGGGGATGGAACGTGCTGTGCGCACAGAAATAGTAGCAACGGGATAGGATAGCTTCCTGTTAGTGGCCGGCGGAATGTGGTGGGAAGACGATGATTTACGCCTTGCCCACATCGATGAAGATTGGGGGAAAAACCAACCGGATGATACCTGGTATGTTGGAGAGGTAGATCATATGACGAGGAATGGGCGGTATTTCAAGCCCCACACTTAGATCAACCAGAGGCGTCCAGAAAGGACAAAGAAGTGGAGAGGCAGAAGGAGAAACTGCTTGAGGAGGAGGCTAAAGGACAAAGAAGCGGAGAGGCAGAATGAGAAACTGCTTGAGGAGGAGGCTGTACTAAAGCAGCTTAAGAAAATCCAAGCAGACATCTCCATCTGGGGACTGCTTATGGCCTCAAGAGTTCACAGACTAGCTGCCCTTTCTGCAATGGACAAGGCCAAACTTTCAATTGACACCACGCCCGAACAGTTGGTAGGGCTAGTTTTTCCGGGAGGAGCTTCCCCAACGTTGACCTTCACTGACAAGGAACTGCTGCCTGAGGGCTCAAATCATAACAAACCACTTTATATCTCTGTCAAGTGTAGAGAGAAATAGGTGCCAGTGGTCCTTGTTGACACAGGATCTGCTATCAACGTGTGCCCGTCGAGGACGGCATATGCTATTGGGTTGAAGCCCGCGGATTTTGTGCCTACGGCCCAGGTGATACGGGCGTATGACAATACTAGCCGAGAGGTGATGGGGACTGTACATATTCGAACTCAGGTTGGTCCAGGACAACACAATATTGATTTTCACGTCTTGGACGTTCCCGTAACCTTCAATCTACTCCTAGGGCGGCCGTGGCTGCAACAGGTGAAAGCCGTCTCTTCCACCTTGCATCAAATGCTGAAGTACCCTCACAGGAAAGGGGTGGCGATCGTTTTTGGGAATTCTTCAATCCATCCACCGCCAGAGGTTTCTACACCAGTTCTCGAGATTGAGCATGGCGCAGAGAATGTGTTTTTATCAGGGTTCACCCTAGCTGAGGCCCGAGTTGTACAGAACATACTAGCTGTTGATGAGGGGCTATACGTCAGCGCACAATCAGTCTACCTTATGAACAAGCTCCAGCACATCCCCAGGATGGGATTAGGACGAAGTGGCTGGAAAGGCATTGTAGCATCGGCCGAAGTTCCGCATAACCCACATACCTTTGGCTTAGGTTATCTACCTACCAAGGAGGACTGCGTGAGGAAAGGAAAAGAGATGGTCGGAAGGGCTAGAGCAAAGCAAATCGGGAAGCCTTATGAGTTGGTACACTGGCCTATCCAAGGTACCCTGAACGGACGTTTTGTCCGGGAGGGGGAGGACTTCCCGTTCTACGGCTTCCCAAAGCCATGGCTAAATGCAAAGAGGCAGTGCTTGCCGGGGTTCGAGATTTTCTTTGACTTGCAATTGTTCGGGGATGACGTTGCCGAAGAGCGGACAGACCCACCAGCTGAGGCTGAGTATAAAGGAGGATTCCGAGAATACAGATATTGAAATGGGGGTAGCACTGGCTTGTCTACTCTCAGATCCTCAGATCATACAAGAGTGCTTGGGGGATAGCTTCTCAGTGTCCATGATAGAGAATGAAGCGGCTGTGGGCCCATCTTCAAACATTCTGGATGCATCCATCGCACCCTCCCTCGTCTGGCAATACGAGGAGGGCTTTTTATCGAGCAGCACCGGGTCAAGTAGTGAGCCAGAATCTGATTCCACCGAGTATGTGGAGTCAGAATCAGGTTCCAGCTCGTCTGAGTTTGAGTCCGGTATTCTTGGGGGTGACAACCCGGATGCCATAGTCCTGTCCAGGCCGTCTTTTTCTTTTTCCTTTGAGTCTGTTGTAATAGAGGAATCAGGCGGACTAGATGTTATTAATGAGAATGGTACAGCTGTGGCTTCTGAGTACTTTTCTGTGCCTTTAATTTATTGCATTAATCAAGACTTTCAAAATTTTGATGAAAATGATGAGGAAGAAATTCCTTCGATTTTGCAATATTTGTTTGATCAAGAGCATGAGAGGTTTGTTAAACCCTTGGTTGATGAAATCACCACAATTAATGTTGGTACTGAGAAGGACCCGCGGCTGGTCCAAATCGGGTTCACGTTGTCTTCGGAGGAGCGCGAGTGCTTAGCCGCTTTATTAAAAGATTTCAAAGATGTTTTCGCGTGGTCCTACGAAGACATGCTTGGAATCGATCCTGAGATTGTACAGCACCGGATCCCTCTTGACCCAGAGGCCCGACCTATTAAGTAGAAGCTTCGAAGGATCCGCCCGAACTGGGCTCTTAAAATCAAAGAAGAGGTCACCAAGCAAATTGACGCAGGGTTCCTGCTGGTATCTGAATACCCTATTTTGTTGGCCAATATAGTTCCAATGCCGAAGAATGACGGTAGAATTCGGGCATGTGTGGATTTCTGGGATTTGAACAAAGCCAGTCCGAAGGACGACTTTCCACTGCCGCATATCGATGAATTAGTGAACTTCACTGCTGGGCATGCGCTGCTCTCATTCATGGATGGATTCTCAGGCTACAATCAGATTTTGATGGCACCCGAAGACCGGGAGAAGACTGCTTTTACCACCCCGTGGGGAACCTATTGTTATAGGGTGATGTCGTTTAGGCTGAAGAATGCTAGAGCTACATATCAACGGGCTGCGACCACAATTTTGCACGACATGGTCCATAAAGAGGTTGAGGTGTACGTGGACGACATGATTGTCAAGTCCAAGGAAAGAGAGGGCCACTACACCGCCTTGCAGAAATTCTTTTAACGGATCAGAGAATATCGGTTGTGGCTGAATCCTCAGAAATGTACATTTGGTGTTACAGCAGGGAAAATGCTGGGGTTCTTGATCACACAGAGAGGTATCGAGGTCGATCCTTTCAAAATCAAGGCCATCTTAGAAATGCCACCACCGAGGACTGAAAAGGAGGTGCGAGGCTTTCTGGATAAAGTGCAATTCATAAGACGGTTTATTGCAAAATTAACCTTGACTTGTGAACCACTCTTTGGTATCCTAAAGAAAGGAAAGAAGTTCCAATGGGACGACCGATGCTAAGTTGCTTTCGAGCAGATCAAGCAATATTTACAGAACCCACCTGTGTTGTCACCGCCTGAGCCGGGGAAACCATTGATTTTGTACCTATCAGTGATTGAAACTACAATGGGCTGCATGCTTGCACAGGAGTCTGAGGACAAAGTAGAGAAGGCTATTTACTACCTGAGCAAGAAAATTCTAGATTACGAGACGCGCTATACTCCACTGGAAAAGGCTTGTCTGGCCTTAGTATGGGCTACCAGGAAGCTGAGGTACTGCCTGTTAGCTCACTCTGTAATACTGGTTTCGAGATTAGATCCCATCAAATATCTTTTCGAGAAACCGGCACTTACGGGTAGGCTAGCCCGTTGGTTGCTTCTGCTTTCCGAATTCGATCTGAAGTACATGACGAGCAAGCCAGTGAAAAGGAGAGCGGTAGCAGAGTTCCTAGCCGATCACCCAGTGGAGGGGGATGACGCAATTGAGTATCTGTTCCCAAACGAGGCCATTCTGCATGTTGAAGAAGAGACTTGGGCGATGTACTTTGACGAAGCGTCAAACCAATACGTATATGGGATAGGGGTGTTGCTGATAGCACCCAACAATTCCCTTATTCCTCTAGCATTCAAACTCTGGTTCAAAGTGTCGAACAATGAGGCAAAGTATGAGGCATGTATTGCTGGACTAGAAGCCGCCTTGGAACTAGGGACAAAACGATTGGATGTCATCAGGGACTCAAACCTTGTTGTACCTCAAGTTAAAGGAGATTGGAAAGTAAAAGAAAAAAAGATGAGAATCTATCACCAGACCTTGGACGTGCTGATTCCTCGGTTTGAGAAACTGAATTTCGCTCATCTGTTAAGAGAGAACAACAGGTTCGCTGATTCATTAGCAACTCTATCTTCTATGATAGACATCCTTTTCGGAGTCCGGATGCGTCCGATCATCATCGAACAGAAATTCGTGACAGCCTACGAGCTGATTGCTGCCATAGATGAGATACAAGATGAGAATCCCTGGTATTATGACATCTGGAACTTCTTGGAAAAGGAAGCGTATCCGCCAGGGGCAAATGCCAAAGATAAGAGGGCAATCCGAAGAATGGCTGCTCAGTTCATCGTCTGCGGGGGTAAACTGTACAAGCGGGGTCATCTGGGGATGCACAAACTGTGTGTTGATGCTAAAGAGTCCAAGCGCCTGATGGAGGCCATCCACGGAGAAGAGTGCAGAGCGCACATGAACGGGGTGATGTTAGCCTGGAAAATCCTTAGACAGGGTTATTACTGGTCCACCATGGAGGAGGATTGTATTGGCTTTGTCCGGCAATGCCACAAATGTTAGATCCATGCAAATTGCATGAACATTCCGCCGTCAAGGCTGTACAACATGACTTCACCATGGCCATTTTTAGTCTGGGGGATTGATGCAATTGGCGCTGTCACTCCGAAGGGGTCCAACGGGCATGAGTACATTTTGGTAGCAATAGACTACTTCACGAAGTGGGTTGAGGCCCAATCTTATGCAGTGTTGAAGGCATCGCATGTCGCTAAGTTCATCAAGAACAACATCATCTGTCGCTACGGGGTCCCGAATGAGATTATGTCGGATAATGGTTCCCACTTCAAGAAGGAGGTGATCGACTTGTTGGAGAAGTACAATATGGCTTTTCATAAGTCATCTACATATCGGCCACAAACCAACGGAGCTGTTGAGGCCGCCAACAAGAACATCAAGCACATTCTGCAGAAGATGGTGGAAACCTACAGGGACTGGCCAGATAAGCTA
This sequence comes from Camellia japonica, assembly GCA_030407325.1. Taxonomy (NCBI): domain Eukaryota; kingdom Viridiplantae; phylum Streptophyta; class Magnoliopsida; order Ericales; family Theaceae; genus Camellia; species Camellia japonica. The sequence goes on along the minus strand of JAPPVO010000031.1, from coordinate 142,869,927 downwards.
CCATTTGCTCTTTGGGGCTACCGGACTTCAATTCGAACTTCTATTGGAGCAACTCCGTATTCCTTGGTTTGTGGGATGGAGGCTGTTCTGCCTATCAAAGTTGAGGTTCCGTCATTACAGGTATTGGCTGAGTGTCAGATAGCTGAGGTAGATTGGCAGCAAAGCAGGTTCGAAGAACTCATCATCTTTGATGAAAGAAGGCTGAAAGCACTGTATCACGTCCAAGGTTATCAACGAAGAATTGCCAGGGCTTTCAACAAGAAGGTTAAGTCTAGGAATTTGAAGGAGGGGGATCTAGTGCTCAAAGACAACCGAGCTCCCATCCACGACCCTAGGGGCAAGTTCATATCCAAGTGGACTGGCCCTTACACCATCAAGTCTACCTGGTCAGGTGGAGCTATCGTTCTGACGGACCTAGATGGCCTAGAGTTCTTCCAGTCGATCAACATGGACAAGTTGTAGAAATACTATCCCTGAGTGGCTCGCTAGGTCGAAAACCCAAAAGGGCGACCTAGGCAAAACTTAGAGCATGAAAAATTTGAAATAATAAAAACTGAGCTCGCAAGGTTGAAAACTCAAAACGGGCGGCCTTGGCAAAAGTTAGAGCGCAAAAGGAGAGTGTTAATACACGAGTGAACCTGAGCCGAACTACGTAAGGCTTGATTCCCATCTTTGGGATACGTAGGCAACTTCATTCTGAAGTCCAGCCATAAACACTTCCTCGATCAACTTTGTCCATGTGATCATGTTGGTCATCTTCGTCTATTCTACATTCAAGAGCTCGGTTGTGATCTCCAATTCAGACTAGGGGCAACTTTCCAGTTGCTTGGATCCGGGGTTGTACATCTTAGTGATAGATCTCGGGCGTGTCCAATTGTGATCCATATCGAAAATGGTTTTGAAAAGTTTTAATAAAAGTTGATTTTGCTCAAATTAATCTTTTTACAACTTAGACCATTTTTGGACCAAAACAGAAAATTTTCAGTACCCACAACCTTCAATTACATTGATTTCAGTATAGAGTTCTCCTACTCTTGAATACAAATTGAAGTTGCTTTTTATTACATTCATAAAGAAAACTTGAAAGTACTGATTAAAGCAAATAAACTCGGGGCATAGTCAGGTGTTCCTGCGTCCCCTCCCAGAGCTTGTGGAAGCCTCTGATGCCAAAGTAGGCCCAACCTACGCCTCTTCATCAAGCCAAGCTATGCACTCATCAGAGAGAGTGTGACTAAAAATGGAAGCGGGGGCCAGAAGCTCTCTCGTTCTCCATGCTGTGGCATACCAAGCTAGCTATGCGCCTCGGACTGGAAATGCAGCAGAGTACTCTATCCCTTCTTCCGAACAAGTCTGATCATGGCTAAATTGGCGCCGAAAACGGAACGGGAAATAAAAGACACAGTGTGTCAGGCCGATCAACTGAATCCCAGGCTGGCGAGACATGCTCATCGCCGGAAGATTGAGCCAAGGACAGCGCCAAGCAATGTTGACAGTGGATAGACTGCACATCCATTCGCACCACCATCCCTCATCAGGGGCATCGACTAGACGTCGCTGGAAGAAATAGCCGCGAGCTGAATATGCTGGGCATGAGTCGACAACCTTCAACTTATCCATCAACCATATCTGGGGAGGGATGAAAAATAAGATATTAAAGAATAGAGAGGTGTACGTGGAGAGAAAAGTGAGAAAAGGGTTTTGAGAGAAAAACCAAGCCTGAGGGCCGAGTGATGTGAGAAATATATGTGAGATAGGGTGGGAAACATTAACTGCAGCAGTAGTGGACTCCCCACGAATCTAGCCGTCTCTCGGCGATGGAAAGCATCCAAGCCCATCAGTGTCTCAGCTAGTGACATGGCAATGCAACTCTTGTCCTCTCTTAAGCCTTGGGCAACTTCAATGAAATGAGCACTAAACCCACCAGAGCCTAGGGCAAGCAAGAAATGTGACAACATGCACAAACAGAGGGCGTGTCGCCGAAAACCCTGCCAGTGATGATCGCCGTGGTCACCGGCATCAGAAAACCGACGAATCAAGCTGGGGATGTCCAATTCCCCATCGCGGATCAAAGACCGAGCGTCATGCATAGTGAGCCCGCACATCCGTCCTAAGGCTTGGATTTGGCCGAAGCGAAATTGTGGCAAGACTTCTTCGTCGCGCTCGGACTCTATCAAAGCTTCGAAGTCTTCGAAAGTGGGACACATTTCCTGTCTGCAAAAGCTAAAAACGTGCATAATCGGATTCCAACACCTTGCCGCGGCATGAAGGAATGGAAAACGCAGCGGGGTGCGGCTCAGCGTGAATAGTGCATTTATTTCAAAGCCCCAGAAATTCAGCTTTTTCGAGCCATCCAAGTTAGAAATCCAATTTGTGAGATTTTGGACAAGAAAAGCCTCCATTTTGGTGCAAAAACTGAGTTGAAATGGAGAAATTACAAAGCTGGGGCTTTTGTAGAAGATAAGGTGTTGAGTGGAAGACAGGTGGTAGCATTTTGGAGGTTCTTGCCATCTTTGGCCGATCGGCCAGTAATGATGGCCGACCGACCATCTTTTTAGCCGATCGGCTAGTATTGGTGGCCGATGGTCATTTCTTGTGGCCGATGACCTTCCACCTTGGCTGATGGCCATTCCTTTCGTTCTCTGAGCTGTCCATGTGTTGGAGATGTTGAGAACTTGTGACTTGTTCCACTTTGAATGCCTTTCGGTGATGATTTTGCGAAGTCATGCCTGTGTTGCTTCAATTTGTTTATCGAATTGTTGCATTTGATTATCGAGTTGTATTTTGCATTGATTGTTAAGTTCTTGTCTTGCTTATCGAGTTGTATTTACATTTGGTTAGTATGTCAAGTCTTGTTTTGCTTATCGAGTTGTTTTGATCTTTCAGTCGTCAGTTGGTTCACTACCTGATTAAGGCAATGCAATTTGAGTGTATGGTTTTCAAACAAAATTCAATCTCATTTACATGCCGTGTGATATAATGCAATGCGATGCGATGCTTAGAATGTACAAATGAAACACTTTTTCAATAAAAAAAAAAAGCTATTTTTCATTCCATCGTGTTTTCTTTTGCAAAAGTACAGAGTTTTAAAGAACATAAATCTGCCTGATGCAGTACAATGTGCAGACAACTACTTGCAAAAAGGAAAATAAAGCAAAAAAAAAAGAAAAAGAGAGAGCATCTGGAATCGGCGCCAATCACCTCAAGTGTGGGAATCCCTTCTCGTCCTCTTCCTGGACGAAGGTCCAGGATCACCACCGTCAGCTACGCTGCCAGAGTCTGAACCTGAGCCGTCTCCAGCCTCATCTCCATCCTGGGACGACTCTGACTGTGGGCTCAATGCCTCTCTCTTGGACTTATCGTCATCTCGGGCGGGCTCCCGCGAACTGCTCTCGGTACGAGTACGCCTATGTCTGCCTCGGCTGTATACCGACATCCCTCGTCTGGCTCCCCCTGCTACTCTGGGAGGCATTGATGGTCCCGCTGGGGCACCCGCTGTGGCTGGTATCTGGAATGGGGCCTGAAAAAGAACACTTGGCAGATGCATCAGCTGGGCTATACGAAGTTGAGTGTGATATCAAATGCAGTATATGAGATACAGTGTGTTAGTGCCGTGAGCAGTGTATGAATGCTGTGAGCAGTGTATGAGATACAGTGTGTCAGTGCTGTGAGTGGTATGTGAGTGCAGTGTATCGAATGCCGTATTGATAATGTAATGCATTAGATCAGTATGGAACAGATTATGCGAGGTTTTGGGACTGAGGTTGAAAGAACTTACTGGGATACTGTAAATACTCAACAGGTCCATGCTCCTCTGTAGCATTCCCATCACTAAAGCTGACAGCTCCAGAGCCTGTCCAATGTACTCTATTGAAGCCTGCAAAAATGTTGAGGCAATTAGTAATTTGTGGGATATCAACTGAAATGAAATAAATGTACAGAATGAAAAGCATTGCACGTACCGGGGTCGAGCCTCAAACTCTGACGAGCTCATGGTCAACCGGAGGAGGAGCAATGGGTATCTGATAAGTCTCTCCAGCCTGCCCGTGGCATGTCATAGTGGTGGGCAAGTCTGGCCACTCTACTCTCCGTCCCCTCTGGGAACCCCTCCTGCTATGGGCTTGAGTCGCCCTCGATGCTGTCGCTTCTCTTGCTGGGGCTGCAGACCTCTATCTCTCACCTCAGCGAGCACTGGCCAGAGGTCGCATGAGATAAGTCTAGATGAAGTCGGTGTAGTCGCCCTCATCTCTAAAAAAGTCGGCATCCCAACCTATTGTGAAATCGATCATCTCCTGCGGGGTGTACCTCTCTGTATGCCTCATATAGGTGGGAGGTGGCCTCGGGACTATCTGCTCAAGCAAACCAAGGGTCTGACGTAGGAAGCGCTCACCCAGGTACCATGCTCGGCAGACCGAACCCTCAAGCAAAACCCGGAATCGGGCAGTCTCCCGAGCACCCATGTACTGGTCTCTCACTGCATCGGGCAGCACGACCCAGGGTTGCCAGGTGATCTGCAAATGACAGGATATACAGTTTGTTATCTACTGTTGAAAGTGCAATATAAAGCAAGAATACAGATGAACTGTAAGGTTTGAAATACCTCTGCTGTGGCTATAGTGTCAAAGTATCTGCGGAAGAACAAGAAAGACTCTCACGGCCTTCGCTCGTATCTCCCATCATATCTGTGAGAATATGGAACGACGAGGAGCATCTCTACCTCCGGCTCTGGAGCAAGCCTCAGAAAGTAGGCATATACCCACAACTACAGAATGTAAAAGGGCAACAATGAGTATGTTATCAGTAAAGCAGAATACGAATGAAGTAGAAATCAGAGAATGATGTGCAGTGTATCATGCAATGTGTGAAGTGTCTTGTGCAGTGTGTGCAGTGTACAACCAGTGTAAAGCAGATTGCGTGTATGCAGTGTGTGTGGTGTACAGATAATGTAAAGCAAAATTGTAAAACAGAAGGAAAAAATGTACCTCCCAGGCTCGCTAGTAGCCTCCTAGCAAATGCCTGCTCCGGCGAGATGAGGAACTCATGTATCCATACAGTGTGGCCAATCCTGCGCCACCCCAGTCATAGCGCCGGATCTGAGTCACGTCCACCAGCGCGCTCAACAGATAGAGGCCAACGGTGTTCGCCCGGTCGGCGAAGAGTGTAGTGCCCAGCGTGAACATGAGGAACCCCCGGGCGTAGCGTTCGACCTCTTCCCAGGTCGTCGGTGTCTGTATCCTGAACTGGTCCTCGAACCACGAATATCTCACGAACCCTGGTCGGGAGAGAGGTGGGCGAACGCCGAGCAAGAAGATCTGGGCAGCATCCCCCTCGCCCATATCAATGTCGAACGGGATCAGATCACCCGCTACTCCGATGCTAGTGAGCATGGAGAAGTCGAAGGGAGTCATCGTCATCTCCCCTGCTGTCAAAAGGTGAAAGGAATCGGTGGTGTCCCACCACCTCTCCACTAGTGCGTCCAGAAAAGGTCGACTCGCAGTGAGGCGCGAGAGTCCCATGCAGAATGCGCCAAAACCGACCTGATCAACAATGTGGCGGACCTCATCGGGTAGCTCCATGTACCAGTTGCGTGCAATGGTATTCCCATACCCCCAAAAGGCATGGGAATCTCACTGTGTTCAAAGACAAACAGATGCGAAGCAATGTTAGAAATACAGTGTTTGAATGTGTCCAGAATTGATAAAAATGCAGTGTGTGTGCATATGTTCGAGTTGACACAGATATCATATATGAATGTGCTCAAGATGAACTAGGCATGCGATGTACAAGTGTGTTTGGGTTAATCAGATGCAAAGTGATACTGGCTATCCGAAGCGTATAACCTACATTACAGAAAGTAGAGGGGAAGAGTATACCCCAGCGGCGCCATAGGACAAGTGTCACTCCGGCTCGCATAGCAAGAGCTCCAATGGTGCACCTCGCACGAAGCTCCTGAACTGGCAAATACTGTCGGGAGGCAACACATGTACCTTGGGCTGGTACGTTGCTGGGTTGAATGGCCGAACACTGAGCGGCAAGAGCTCGAACTTGGGATCCATCTCCATTCCTGGAGGAGCCCCACCCTGTGGAATATCATCCGCCATCTCGAGAAGAGGGAGAAAATATTTGAATGTATGGAAAATGGGCAAGAATGCCAAAAGTCAACCGAAAGTCAACCCCGAGGGGTGAAAAATGAAAGAAAAGGTCGAAGTGCAGAAGAAGGCACGAAAACCAAGGGTAACTCGGGGGAAATAAACCCCAAGTGATGGAAATCAAGAAAGGAGCACCGAACTCACGTTTCAATCGGTTCAAAATGTTGAGAATAACGAAGGTTTTGCAAATTGAACGTTGTGGGAGGCTTGAAAATGGGGGAAAAGCTCAGATCGAAGGATGGAAAACAACCTAGAGAGAGAGGAGAATGAATATCGGCTAGGGAGGAGTGAGGAAATAGGGTTTGGAACCCTATACTTAAAGACCCGAGTGCAGACACCCCATTTTTGACCGCCCTCAAGACTTGGGCATTACTGATGGTTTGCTCGGTGTTGAGAGATGTGCAGGACACAGGTTCAATTTCTTCGGCAAGGAGAGAGGCAAACCCATCAAAACACTTTGTTTAGGGGTTTGGAGTTGAAGAAAAGAGGAGAAGAGGGGAGAAAACTAGTTTGGGAGTGGTTCAGCATGAATCCAGGAAGGAGGAAAGTCTGCGCGGCTTCACCGAAACGGGCGTAACTCTTTGCACAAGAGGAATTAAAATATGAGGCCACCACCATTGGAAAGCTTACTTCCGGGGCTTCATTTTGCACTCAAGAATCTCCTAAGTCCAGATTTGAGGGGAGGAGATATGGTTGGTTGAAGCCCGGTTGGACTGAATCTGCGCGGCTTTACGGAAAATGGCATAACTTTTTCCACAGGAGGAATTTTAATGCAAGGTTTGCGCCATTGGAAAGCTAACTTCCGGGGCTTCAATCTGGACTTCCACCGGCACTTTTTGACCTTACCGGCTACCTATCGGCACTATAAAGTGCCGACCGGCCATAAAAGAGTGCTGGTCGGCACAAAAGAGTGCCGACCGGCCAAAAGTGCCCAGAAATCAGTTTTTTTGACAGATATTTACCATCCAGCTGTTGTTTACTGTATTAGATATTTCCAAGTGAGATATTTCGACCAAAAGCTCCTTTTTGATATATATAGAGCCATATATCTCACATTTTGAGAGGTTAGAACTTCCTAAGCAAGTTTTGGAGCTTCTCACTCTAAAACACCTCTCTCTCTCTAGAAATTCCACAACCAAATCTCAGCCTTCTCTTTCTTCCTATATTGTGTATATAGAAGCATAAAAGTGCCCAAAAAGTGAGTGTTCTTCCCATTTCTTGAGCCTCCACCCTTGATCAAACTTGCTTGTATTGAAGAGGTGATCCTTGGAGGTGTATTTGGAGCTCCTAAGGCTGGTTTTGGTCCAAGAAGGACCTGTTTTGGTGCAGAGCTTCAAGGGTAAGTTCTTACTCTTCTCAAGCTTGATTTTGTGCACTTGTATAGCTATCTTTGCATGTTTCTTTTGGCCTGGTTTTCAACTGAAAAAAACCTTTGTTTTTATGGATTAAAAATGGTGGTTTAAGGCCCTTTTGGAGTTAAGGGTGATCTACCTACTTTTGTAGCTTTTTGGCTATGTGTTGAGCCTTGTTCTAAAGCTTTTAAAACAACCTTTCTTTGGCCTTTAAACCACTGAAATTTGGAATTTCAGTGGTGGAAAAGTTGTTTTGAGGTCCCAAATGGGAGGGGATAGGCTCCCCTCATAGTTTCCTCATGCCATGCCTTGTTGGCTTTGTAAAAGAGCATCTTTTTTGGGTTGTTTTAGCTTAAGCCAAGCATGTTTTAGGCCTTATTTTGCCATGTTTCAGATCTGTTTTGGGGTGGATAGGGCCCTTGTTGCTTATTTCTTGCACTTGTAATGCAATCTCGCTTTCTAGCCAAACATGCTTCATGTTTTAACCTAACTTCCTAACATGTGCTAGCTTAACTTTGGCCTACAATTGTTCATATTTCAGCATGTTTGAGATCTGTTTTAACTTGTTTAGATGGTTTGTGTATGGCCTTGCATGGTTGTGGTTTGAGTGCTTAAAATGGCCTAAAAGAGAGCATGTTTTGCAAGCTTGTTTTAGTGCATGACCAACATGTTTTTAGCTCATATTTGACGTATAGAAACTCTGTTTTGGGCTGGATACAACTCTCATGCATTACATTATATAGTTGTAGTTCATGTGTTTCAAGAGCCCAATGAGTTGGCATGCTATATCGCTTTGTTTTGGTGCATGTCCATAGCATTTTCAGCATGGTTTTGGCATGTAGAAACGCTGTTTTGAGGTGGTCGAGACCTGCATGCATTGTGCCATATAGCTATGCTTTATGTGCTTCATTGGCCTCTTGTATGAGCATGCTTTGTTGACTTGTTTTGGCCTTTGTTCCATGCACATTGGCCACTGTTTTAGGCCTAATTAGAGCTGCCTAATCTAGTTTAAGTCCATTCCTCCATGTGTTGTAGCATGCTTACTTTGTATGTTGTCACATACTTGGTCCCATTTGCATGATGTTGCATGCTATGCATTGTTCTCAACATGTTGCTCTTCGCATGCTTGATATGTTTGCATGCTTGTTCCATGCCTTGCATGATTGTTTGTCTTGGTTGCATGCCTAATATACAATGTTCACTTGCATTGCCATGTCGCATACCTAGCTTCACATGCTTAGGATTGCCTTGCATGAGCATGCATGCTTAGCCTCTTGAAGTGAGTGTGATAGAGGTTAAGTCCCTTTTATTGGGTCATTTGCATTGCATTTCATTTGAAATTAAAGTTGCACACTTGATCCTTTGGGCCATCACGCATGGAAATGCGTGATTGGTGGTCCGGGAATCGAGGCACATGCCCCCTTGAGTCACAAACATGATAAGGGGTGTGTTTAGTGCATAAATGGCTTGAATCACATTGCCATGCAAGTTGTTTCCCTCTGCTGCTGTGAGTTGCAGGTTCTGCAGGTATTAAGTGCCGGCCGGCACTATTTAGTGCCGACCGGCAGTCAACAAACAGCCGATGGCTTATTTCAGTGCCGATGAGCTTATTCTACTGCCGGTGGAAGTTCTACCTAGCCGATGATGTCCCCCAGTGCCCTGAGAGGTACTTCTGGGACTTTGGCAAGTTTCTGTGGAGGAGAGCAGAGGAAACAGAGGCAATCCTTGCATGGCGGTGCGATTCCGAGCCAGCCCCGAACACGCGCTGCATCCGGCCCTCATCCCGAGGCGGTTTAATGCTTAATTAGATTAATTAATTTATTTAATTAATTTAGTTAATTTGTAATATTTAATTAGCTAGAGTAGTTAGTTATTTATTCGGTTCTGTATTATTATTCGGTCCCTCCGAGTGAGGGCAAAATTGTAATAAGTGTGGGTGAGTGTGTGTATGTCTTCCAATCCCCATTTCTTTCTTCCCTTTTATTTACCTGCTTACAGTGGTAGATTAGGGCACATTTAAATTAGCATACCTTATGCAATGCATGCGTGCATTCATGCATTTGTTTACATGCACCGGGCTCGGCGCATCATACAAACTGCATCGTATTTTCAATTCCAATTTGAATACGTGATAGTTGTAACATTTCACGTGCCATGCTTAGGGTTAGCCGAGCCTACTCTAGATTGCATCTATGCCTGTGTTGCATTAGCCACTTAACATGAACTAGGTCATGCATGTTTGCTAACCGGGTTATTGTTTTGGCACAGAGTACGATGTAAGTATTTATGCTTTAGCATATCGCATGCGTGTGAATGTTGCCATGACAGTATGCATACCATGCGGCTAAGTGCTTATGTGAGATAAAATGTTTGAATGCCTGTGGGTGGAGGTTAGATTGCCTGAGTTGGAACAACTCGTTGAAATCCGAATTTTAGCCTACTTGCGAGTAGCACAAAAACCAACACGTTTTTCGAGACAAAACGGATATGCAATGTTTATTCCCAAATTAGGCAATCTAGTCTATACTTTTGTGTTGTGCGCATCACATAGTAATTCTAGGCTAATAACCGGAATAAGAGCATGTAATGTTTTCAAAATCGGATATCACGGTTAGTAGAGGCCGGTCTTCGGACCGGGCGAAAGGGGGTGCTCATAGCTGACCTTCCCCGATCGTACCCAAGCTCCCGAGCCAAGTCACTTTGGTGATGACGGACATGTGGCCTTCGGCACCGAGTCAGGGTTTCCTAAATTCCCCATTTTAAAAATATTTAGGTGGCGACTCTGTAATCTGGCAAAGCAGTCCATGTTTGGCACTACTTTTCAAAAATCTGTTTCCTTCAAAAACGATTTGCCAGAGTTGGACTCTTTGGTTCAGACTACGAACCGCAACACACAAAAAGGGAGTCCGAACTGTAGAGCGAAGCCCACGGGCGCGTCTACAGTTTCTGGCGACTCTGCTGGGGATTTTTAGAGAGCTTGACTCGAACTCGTGATATCCTGTTTTGATTTCATGTATGTGTCTCTTTGCATTGCATGTGCATTGGTGCGCCTAGGACACCGTGTTGGCCATCTGCTATTCCTGAGCGGTTTGCTGGAGGCTTGTCTTGTCAAGGCATGACCATAAGGCTGACCGGTTGCGGGCTCTGCCAGTATGGGAACACAAACCCCGGTTTTACCGGGGCACCCTTTTTGACCATTCGACCTAGTGCATATTCGGATCCATAGTGACCATTCCAAACTAGGACAGGTTGCTTACCCGATATAGGTTGTTTGAAACCGCTGCGTGCGTAGTGAAACCCTAGCTCCTGACAAAATAGGACAGGGAAACCCTATCCCAACATAGGGGTGTTTTGGCTCTCTTTACTTGCTATGTGCTTCTAGAGTGTATCTCTACAGGGAATGCATATACCAATTTGCGGGCCTGGGTATCCGGCCTGAGGGCACCAATACTAGTGTTTTTGAGAACCAGTTATATCTGCGGGTATCAGATTTAGATTTGGGGCAGTGATTTCAGGGAACAGTGATCAGTAATAGAATACAGTCGTTCAGCTTTGCTCATATCCGTTCCAGTGAAGTTGAGCTGAGATGCTGTCTGTTTTCTCTTTTGCTAGGTAGTCCTGGAACTATAGCTTCAGAAGGCTCCACTATCCCCCGGGTACATTGGATTTGTGCTGATAGACTTTGTCAGGTCAGAGGCTCAGTTCAAGGGTAATCAGGGCCAGAGAAGGCTAGTCAGACATAGACCACCAGTACCACAGCTACCAGATCAGTGATCTTTGAGCAGTTGGGTAGAGATTTCCGAACTTACAGCAGGCACAGATATACCGGTTGGTCAGTTAGACCAGGACAATATGTCAAGTCTGGAAGAGATGGTGCGCTAACTCCAGGATAGTATGAAAGCCATGCAGCAAGACGCTGTCCATCAAGCAGAATTCGCCAAGCAACAAGCTGTGGTCATAGCCCAACAGGCAGAGACAATTGCTAGGCTAGAGCAGCAAACCGGAGCGTCTGCTTCACAACAAGTTCCTCCACTACCAGGGGTTCAGACACCCGGGAAACACCAGATGTCCAGGCAGATATGGACATTCCAACGGGGCCGGCTCCGCCCCCGGTTCTACCCCAGCTATCTAAAACACCCATCAACCTGCCAGACTCCCTTTTGAGTTCAAGACGAACCCCACGGCGTTGAAAGTGAGCAAGCTTGAGAAATTGTTTAAAAAGTCTCAGGGGGCCCACTCTATTCCTGATATAGAGGATGGTTATACCGACTCAATGGTGACATTACTGGATCAGTTCAAGATGCCACATATTGATCGATTCGATGGTTCTGGAGACCCAACGGTGCACCTCCACCTGTTTTCTGATATTCTGAGACCAATGGGTTTGACCACAGCCCAGAAATTGTCACTATTCGGCCGAACCCTGTCTGGGATAGCCGCAATCTGGTATACGAAATTGGAGAACTCTGTGAAACAGAACTGGAAAGAGATGGCTGAGGCCTTCAGTGATCAATACTCCTACAACACACAGATTGAGGTCACCACTCGTGATCTTGAAGTCACCCGCCAAGGGCCAAAGGAAGGTTTCTCAGAGTTCGTGACGAGATGGAGAGCAAAGGCCTCAATGATGACTACAAAACCTTCCGACAAAGATCAGATCAGGATGATTGTTCGGAATCTGCATGGCAAGTTGCTGCAAAAAATGGTCGTTCTACCTTGTTTACCTTTCCAGCCCTTCATGAAATGGGGGTTCAAATCGAGGATGCCATCAAACAAGGGATCTTTGCAGAAGATAATGAGCCTTTGAAGAAGAATGTTGCTCGCACTCCCAATGCTACTACTGATGGTAGCACAGCTGCGAAATGCTCAGAAGTAGGCACTATCACCCTCCCTCAATGGCCAAAAAACAACCACTTCAACTCAGCCCCAAGCCCGAAAATTCCATCCTCTTTACATGAGTCTCTCTCAAGCTTTGAAAAAGCTGCGAGAAAGAAGGGCACCTAGAACTCCTAGAACCCAACCCCTTCCAAACCCACTCCCAGCCAGACATAACCCTTCCAAGTACTGTATGTACCATCAGCAGCGCGGTCATGGCACCGACCGTTGCTACCGCCTTCGTCATGAGATCCAAAATCTCATTGACAACCAAACGATAGCTCCACCTTCAGACCCCAATGACCAAATACCTCATCCACATCTCAATCTAATTCACACACTGGCCGTCCCTTACGACCCCAGCGTATATATCACCCCAGCCCATCTGCCCAAGCCTGCGGTGTTCATTCCAGAAAGCACGGACTTGTGCATGATGGATGCACCTGAATCCCAATCATCCCAAACCCATGAACCCACTACTTCTGAGCTGATGAGAATGATCGAAGATCTTCAAAGAACTGTGGCAGATCTGGCCTTCGGAGTTTTGGCCCCGTCATCAACCGCATCACATACCAGGGAGTTCATGTCAAGAGGCTCCCCAACCTTGGGACGGGCTGCATTGGAAGAAGGCCAACCTCTTAGCAAAGTGGAGGCCAGTGATAAGAACAAGACAGGGGCAAGCATTAGTCCCCATGAACATCTTCAGTTGGCTGTTGAGGCTTTGAAAACCGAGGGATTAAGCGAAGAGCAAGTCCTCGCAGTTATGGCAAAAACTGTGGATGACACTTTCGCCACTCAAGTTAGGGGCAGTCTGAATCAAGAGGCAAGCCGGGAGAAGGGCCGTTGTACCAGGAATGTTCCTTTCAACTCTAATCCCGTACTCGGAAGAGATCAGCAAACCCAGTCAGCGCCTATCAATCCCTTTGCTGGCGCATCCAGCAAAAAGCCACAAACCTCAAAATACCCACCTCGGGGCCAGAGGGTGTTCACCCCACTATGCATGTCTCTATCAACGGCCTTGAGGGTCCTGAGTAGAAAGGGGGATCTGAAACCCCTAGAGCTGCGGCCACTGCCAGATAAACTTCCCCCCTCCCATGATCCGGCCAAGTATTGTACCTTCCATCAACAAGTTGGCCATGTCACTGATAGTTGTTACCGTCTTCGCCATGAAATACAAGATCTGATTGACAACAAGATCATCACCGTACCAGTCTTGCAAAGTCTATCGGCACTTGATCAGTGAACCTGTGGGGGATAATGTGATGTGATCAGGAGATGAACCACCTGCGGGCGGCGTTCAGTTTACTTCAGATGTGGTGGACGGCATGCACTGTTTCGAGCAATGTACAAATGCTGTTAATTTTGCTTTCTGACTTGGGTATTGGGTCAGTCTTGTCTTCTTGTATTGAGTCAGTCCTTTCATACTGACTTGGGTATTGGGTCTGTCTTGTTGTATCGAGTCAGTCCTGTTTTGTTAGAGTCGGGTGATTCCGGGGGTGTTACCTCGGGCATCACCATTTTGTTTTGTGTTTGTCTTTTCAGTTTCTTTTGAGTCTGTTTCTGCCTTGGAGCCAGTTACACCAGAAGATCTGAATGAAACAACAGTGATTTTTACGCTCTCGCGTTTGCTTCTGCCGTGTGCCAGTTGTGCCAGAAATTCTGAATGAGATGGCAGTATTTGATAAGAAGCTGTGACTTTTCTGTGCCTTAAAATCATTGCATTGACCTAAGTTTTTCAAAACTTTTTGAACACTGCGGTAAAAACAAAGAGGAAGGAATTCCTCGGGTTTTGTGAAAATTTGATCAAATTGAGAGAAAGAGAGGCGTGCTAAGCCCTTAATGAATGAGATCATGCTTGTTAGTGTGAGTACTGGGAAGGATCCTGGCTTGATCCAGATTGGTCCCACACTGTCTTCAGCGCGAGCGATTTGTCGCTTTCTTAAAAGATTTCAAAAAATGTTTTGCGCGGTCCCGCGAAGACTTGTGTGGAATCGCTCTTGAGATTGTGCAGCCTAGGATCACTCTCAGCCTCGAGACTCAACCCATTCATTTTCAAACCTTGAACTTAGATGCAGAATGTTCAGAGGTCAATCATGATGTAAGGCCTGTGTGGCCCAATTTAAAGCAGCCCTCGAACAAGAGGCAAGAAAGTCAAATCAAGAAGATCAGATGTTGTCAAAAAAAAAAGCTTGCAAAGCTAGATCAGAAGCACCCCTCGAACTAGGGGCAAAAATATCCGATGTGCTCGAAGAGCCGAAGATGGATCCTTCTGTGAATCAATACAGCAGTCATTTTCCTGGATTCAGATGACTTTAGAATCTCAAAACCATTTGGCATGGACTTGTTATACTTTTACCCTTCGAGAGGCTCGCTGGGCCGCAAACCCGGAAGGGCGACCCAGGCAAAAGTTAGAGCGAAGAAAAGAATGAAGAAAAAGAAAAAAACAAAAAGAAGCAAAAAGAAAAGAAAAAGAAAGCAAAAGAAAAGAAAAAGAAGCTCGCAAGGTCGAAAACCTGCATCGGGCGCCTTGGCAAAAGTTAGAGCCTAAAAAGAAAAAAAAAGAGAAAAAAATGAAAAAGAAAGAAAAGAAAGAAGAACAAAGCTCACAAGGTCGAAAACCTGCAATAGGCGCCTTGGCAAAAGTTAGAGCATAAAAAGGAGAGGTTAAATACCCGAGTGTACCTTAACCCCGAACTACGTAAGGCTTGATTCCCATCTTTGGGATACGTAGGCAACTTCATTCTGAAGTCCAGCCCTAAAACACTTCAAATTCAGTTGTGTCCATGAAATGGTTTTGATCATCTTTGCCTTCTCTGTATCCGAGAGTTCGGTTGTGATCGTCGCTCTGAAGGATTGATTTCAATACGCTGTGATGCTATCCAAACAAGGGGCAACTTCCCGTTGCCATTCAAAACGTCACGGTGTCATTTCAAACAAGGGGCAACTTTCCGTTGCCATGCAGTGTCCTTCAGACAAGGGGCAATTTTCCATTGCTATGGGTCCGAGGTTGTGCATCTCAAAGAGTTGGTTCCCTGCTTGTTGAGCGGTGGCCGTTTGCAAAAACAGTTTTTGAGAATTTTTACTGAGGTTGACTATTCTCTCAAAAATCATTCCATTTTTCCAAAACTGGACCATTTTCTTGGACCCAAAAAAGGAAAATTTTCAGTGCTTACAACCTGACTTGCATGATTTCAAATCAAAAATCGAATAAGCATGTTAATCTAACTTTCATGTTGGTCAAAATTGTTTTAAAACCAAAAAATGGTCAAAATGATGAACTAGGGGCACAGTTGAGTCAGGTGTTCTGTCTTTTCCCCGTCATCAACATACTTGCCAAGAAGGGCACTCCACCTGCCAGAAAGGGCACAACTGAAGTCAACAACAAATGCAGAAAGCTCTCTCATCCTCCGAGCAACGAGGTATCAAGCCAAGTGCGAAGCACGAACCACTTCCTCATCTGGACAGATCTAACCACGTCCAAACTCCCCAGCAGGGCATCATCAACCGATGTTAGCTGCAGATTTGCTACACACCCAGTTGTAGCACAACCCCTCTGTGGGAGAAACTCACTGTTGTGAACAAAAATCTAGCAGGATGCTAGGGGCAAGAGCTCGCAACTTCATATCTATCTACCAACCACTCTGGGGAGGGATAAAAATGAGAGATTAAAGAATAGAGAAGTGTGCGTTGAGAGAAAAAGCGAGAAAAGGGTTTTGAGAGAAAAACCGAGCTTGAGGGCCGAGTGATGTGAGAGTCACAAATAAGAAAGGGTGGGAAATAATACCCAGAGAAACTGGCTCCTTGTGAACTAAGAAGTCTCTTGTCTGTGCAACACGTCTGTGCGTCGCGTCAGTCGTTTTGTTTGTCTCAATTCTTGTTTTGAGTTGTTTCAAGTGTCTGTGTTTGTGTTTAGGTTGTTACCTTTTGTTTTCCGTTATTGAGTCATTTTCGTTGTGTTCAGTTGTAGGCTCAATACCCGATCGAAAACTCATTTTCTCAAATTTCAAAAATGATTTGTGGTGTGCTCAGAGTGTTGTGCCATTCCCCACATTTGTGCAAAACAGTATTTGTTCTTTCATAAAACCGCAGGGTTCAACCCAGGTCGTGTGAGAACAGTAAAACCCGGACCTATCTGAAGCAATATGGGTTCCAGACTACAAAGCAAAAGAAAAGAGGAAAAATTGAAGCATCTGAGTGTGTTTCACCTTCAGCAAATTCCGTGATTGTACTCCGGATGTACCTCTTCAGGCCTTGTCAATGCTACCGAAGTATGAGTGCGCCTCTACCTCAAGTGTAAGCCTGCTTCAAGTCAGAACGGCAATTAAAGCAGCAGCAGATGTTATCTCTTGCCAATATGAACAGGGTGTACCCTTTTCGAGCTGAGTGTGTTGCAAAACCCTCTGAGAGGTAAATCGGAAACACCAGAGTACATATTTGATGCTCCTCTATTGCATAGAATATGAACTTTCATATACACTGTTGTTGCATGTGTGCCGCGCATCGTTATGATGATTCATGCATAAAATATGCTTGCTTTCAATACTGCATGGAAAATGCCCCCATACTTGCATAGAAGTTGCATTTTATCGCACTTTCTTGTGCATTTTATCTCACTCGCACTATCTTGTGCACTTACACTTTGTATCTCACTTGCACTGTCTTGTGCATCTTGTGGTTGTATCTCACTCGCGCTGTTTAGCGTATCGCACTGTTTAGTGCATTTCAAAATCACTCGCGCTGTTTAGCGTATCGCACTGTTTTGTGCATTACATTACATTTCGTTCGCGCTATTTTGCGCATCGCACTATCTTGTGCATTTTTGCATTCCTAAATCACTCGCGCTTTCTTGCGCATCGTATTGTTTTGTGCAGCTTACACTCACGCTGTTTAGCGTATCGCACTGTTTTGTGCATCTTAGCCACATCGCACTATCTTGTGCATTCGCACTATCTTGTGCATTCGCGTTGTCTAACGCATCGCGCTGTTTAGCGCATCGCACTATCTTGTGCATTCGCACTATCTTGTGCACTCGCGTTGTCTAACGCATCGCGCTGTTTAGCGCATCGCACTATCTTGTGCATTCGCACTATCTTGTGCACTCGCGTTGTTTAACGCATCGCGCTGTTTAGCGCATCGCACTATCTTGTGCATTCGCACTATCTTGTGCACTCGCGTTGTCTAACGCATCGCGCTGTTTAGCGCATCGCACTGTCTTGTGCACTCGCGTTGTCTAACGCATCGCGCTGTTTAGCGCATCGCACTATTTTGTGCATTGTATCATTCGCGCTATTTTGCGCACTGTACCTGGTTGCATGTTGCATGCATTCATTGTTCGCGTTATTTTGCGCATCGCTATCTTGCGCACCTTATCTGTATCGCACTGTTTTGTGCATTCACCCTGCTCATGCTATTTTGTATAGCTTTAGCATCGCACTATTTTGTGCATCTGTTTAGCACTGTTTTGTGCATTCACTCCGCATCGCACTGTTTCGTGCACCTTACCTGCTTTTTGCATCCATTTTATCGCACTGTCTTGTGCGTTACACTTCACTCGCGCTATGTTGCGCCTCGAACTATTTTGTGCACTTTACTTGTCAAAACTGGCTTCGCGAAAGCGTATAAGTCCAAATTTCAAACCGGCTTCGCGAAAGCGTATAAGTCCAATTTTCAAACCGGCTTCGCGTAGCGTATAAGTCCAATTATCAAAATTTTCCTGCATATCGTTTGCATCCCGCCCCTGAACTACGTTGGTTTGATTCCTTGCAAAGGGATACGTAGGCAGCCTGCGGGCACAACCATTTATCTATCTATATTTTGTTTGTTTGTCCAAGTCTTCGGCCTTGTCAAAAATGGGTCGTCTCTGGGCTTTGACATTCACTCCCGTCATTGTTATGACTTTCGAGTTCTGTCAAAGAGGGGCAACTGTAGACACCCCATTTTTGACCGCCCTCAAGACTTGGGCATTACTGATGGTTTGCTCGGTGTTGAGAGATGTGCAGGACACAGGTTCAATTTCTTCGGCAAGGAGAGAGGCAAACCCATCAAAACACTTTGTTTAGGGGTTTGGAGTTGAAGAAAAGAGGAGAAGAGGGGAGAAAACTAGTTTGGGAGTGGTTCAGCATGAATCCGGGAAGGAGGAAAGTCTGCGCGGCTTCACCGAAACGGGCGTAACTCTTTGCACAAGAGGAATTAAAATATGAGGCCACTACCATTGGAAAGCTTACTTCCGGGGCTTCATTTTGCACTCAAGAATCTCCTAAGTCCAGATTTGAGGGGAGGAGATATGGTTGGTTGAAGCCCGGTTGGACTGAATCTGCGCGGCTTTACGGAAAATGGCATAACTTTTTCCACAGGAGGAATTTTAATGCAAGGTTTGCGCCATTGGAAAGCTAACTTCCGGGGCTTCAATCTGGACTTCCACCGGCACTTTTTGACCTTACCGGCTACCTATCGGCACTATAAAGTGCCGACCGGCCATAAAAGAGTGCTGGTCGGCACAAAAGAGTGCCGACCGGCCAAAAGTGCCCAGAAATCAGTTTTTTTGACAGATATTTACCATCCAGCTGTTGTTTACTGTATTAGATATTTCCAAGTGAGATATTTCGACCAAAAGCTCCTTTTTGATATATATAGAGCCATATATCTCACATTTTGAGAGGTTAGAACTTCCTAAGCAAGTTTTGGAGCTTCTCACTCTAAAACACCTCTCTCTCTCTAGAAATTCCACAACCAAATCTCAGCCTTCTCTTTCTTCCTATATTGTGTATATAGAAGCATAAAAGTGCCCAAAAAGTGAGTGTTCTTCCCATTTCTTGAGCCTCCACCCTTGATCAAACTTGCTTGTATTGAAGAGGTGATCCTTGGAGGTGTATTTGGAGCTCCTAAGGCTGGTTTTGGTCCAAGAAGGACCTGTTTTGGTGCAGAGCTTCAAGGGTAAGTTCTTACTCTTCTCAAGCTTGATTTTGTGCACTTGTATAGCTATCTTTGCATGTTTCTTTTGGCCTGGTTTTCAACTGAAAAAAACCTTTGTTTTTATGGATTAAAAATGGTGGTTTAAGGCCCTTTTGGAGTTAAGGGTGATCTACCTACTTTTGTAGCTTTTTGGCTATGTGTTGAGCCTTGTTCTAAAGCTTTTAAAACAACCTTTCTTTGGCCTTTAAACCACTGAATTCCAGTGGAATTTCAGTGGTGGAAAAGTTGTTTTGAGGTCCCAAATGGGAGGGGATAGGCTCCCCTCATAGTTTCCTCATGCCATGCCTTGTTGGCTTTGTAAAAGAGCATCTTTTTTGGGTTGTTTTAGCTTAAGCCAAGCATGTTTTAGGCCTTATTTTGCCATGTTTCAGATCTGTTTTGGGGTGGATAGGGCCCTTGTTGCTTATTTCTTGCACTTGTAATGCAATCTCGCTTTCTAGCCAAACATGCTTCATGTTTTAGCCTAACTTCCTAACATGTGCTAGCTTAACTTTGGCCTACAATTGTTCATATTTCAGCATGTTTGAGATCTGTTTTAACTTGTTTAGATGGTTTGTGTATGGCCTTGCATGGTTGTGGTTTGAGTGCTTAAAATGGCCTAAAAGAGAGCATGTTTTGCAAGCTTGTTTTAGTGCATGACCAGCATGTTTTTAGCTCATATTTGACGTATAGAAACTCTGTTTTGGGCTGGATACAACTCTCATGCATTACATTATATAGTTGTAGTTCATGTGTTTCAAGAGCCCAATGAGTTGGCATGCTATATCGCTTTGTTTTGGTGCATGTCCATAGCATTTTCAGCATGGTTTTGGCATGTAGAAACGCTGTTTTGAGGTGGTCGAGACCTGCATGCATTGTGCCATATAGCTATGCTTTATGTGCTTCATTGACCTCTTGTATGAGCATGCTTTGTTGACTTGTTTTGGCCTTTGTTCCATGCACATTGGCCACTGTTTTAGGCCTAATTAGAGCTGCCTAATCTAGTTTAAGTCCATTCCTCCATGTGTTGTAGCATGCTTACTTTGTATGTTGTCACATACTTGGTCCCATTTGCATGATGTTGCATGCTATGCATTGTTCTCAACATGTTGCTCTTCGCATGCTTGATATGTTTGCATGCTTGTTCCATGCCTTGCATGATTGTTTGTCTTGGTTGCATGCCTAATATACAATGTTCACTTGCATTGCCATGTCGCATACCTAGCTTCACATGCTTAGGATTGCCTTGCATGAGCATGCATGCTTAGCCTCTTGAAGTGAGTGTGATAGAGGTTAAGTCCCTTTTATTGGGTCATTTGCATTGCATTTCATTTGAAATTAAAGTTGCACACTTGATCCTTTGGGCCATCACGCATGGAAATGCGTGATTGGTGGTCCGGGAATCGAGGCACATGCCCCCTTGAGTCACAAACATGATAAGGGGTGTGTTTAGTGCATAAATGGCTTGAATCACATTGCCATGCAAGTTGTTTCCCTCTGCTGCTGTGAGTTGCAGGTTCTGCAGGTATTAAGTGCCGGCCGGCACTATTTAGTGCCGACCGGCAGTCAACAAACAGCCGATGGCTTATTTCAGTGCCGATGAGCTTATTCTACTGCCGGTGGAAGTTCTACCTAGCCGATGATGTCCCCCAGTGCCCTGAGAGGTACTTCTGGGACTTTGGCAAGTTTCTGTGGAGGAGAGCAGAGGAAACAGAGGCAATCCTTGCATGGCGGTGCGATTCCGAGCCAGCCCCGAACACGCGCTGCATCCGGCCCTCATCCCGAGGCGGTTTAATGCTTAATTAGATTAATTAATTTATTTAATTAATTTAGTTAATTTGTAATATTTAATTAGCTAGAGTAGTTAGTTATTTATTCGGTTCTGTATTATTATTCGGTCCCTCCGAGTGAGGGCAAAATTGTAATAAGTGTGGGTGAGTGTGTGTATGTCTTCCAATCCCCATTTCTTTCTTCCCTTTTATTTACCTGCTTACAGTGGTAGATTAGGGCACATTTAAATTAGCATACCTTATGCAATGCATGCGTGCATTCATGCATTTGTTTACATGCACCGGGCTCGGCGCATCATACAAACTGCATCGTATTTTCAATTCCAATTTGAATACGTGATAGTTGTAACATTTCACGTGCCATGCTTAGGGTTAGCTGAGCCTACTCTAGATTGCATCTATGCCTGTGTTGCATTAGCCACTTAACATGAACTAGGTCATGCATGTTTGCTAACCGGGTTATTGTTTTGGCACAGAGTACGATGTAAGTATTTATGCTTTAGCATATCGCATGCGTGTGAATGTTGCCATGACAGTATGCATACCATGCGGCTAAGTGCTTATGTGAGATAAAATGTTTGAATGCCTGTGGGTGGAGGTTAGATTGCCTGAGTTGGAACAACTCGTTGAAATCCGAATTTTAGCCTACTTGCGAGTAGCACAAAAACCAACACGTTTTTCGAGACAAAACGGATATGCAATGTTTATTCCCAAATTAGGCAATCTAGTCTATACTTTTGTGTTGTGCGCATCACATAGTAATTCTAGGCTAATAACCGGAATAAGAGCATGTAATGTTTTCAAAATCGGATATCACGGTTAGTAGAGGCCGGTCTTCGGACCGGGCGAAAGGGGGTGCTCATAGCTGACCTTCCCCGATCGTACCCAAGCTCCCGAGCCAAGTCACTTTGGTGATGACGGACATGTGGCCTTCGGCACCGAGTCAGGGTTTCCTAAATTCCCCATTTTAAAAATATTTAGGTGGCGACTCTGTAATCTGGCAAAGCAGTCCATGTTTGGCACTACTTTTCAAAAATCTGTTTTCCTTCAAAAACGATTTGCCAGAGTTGGACTCTTTGGTTCAGACTACGAACCGCAACACACAAAAAGGGAGTCCGAACTGTAGAGCGAAGCCCACGGGCGCGTCTACACCCGAGGCAAATGGACAAAATTGCCTCGAATCTGCCACTTTTGGCCGATCGGCTAAATTGTTGGCCAATCGGCTAAATTGTTGGCCGATAAGATCTTTTGATGGCCGATGGATGGTCGATGGCCCCCCCTTGTGGCCGATGGACTTGTAATGCCCTTGTTTGGGGTAGTTCTTGCAAGAAAATACACTTTTGAAGCTTAAGCAGTCTCCGTGGTGACCTCGAACCGTGTCTTCCGTGTGAGGCACTCAATACGCGCGAGGTGTATCCTTTTTTTGTATCCTTTTGTTCATTACGAGAGTCGAAAATTGCTTTTGAATATATCGCACTACAATGTTTTGTCATGTTTGCAAGGTGCGCATTTGTTATACGCCTTTTCACTCTTACATTGAGTATGCCTCATCTCGTTTTAAGTTTGTATCTCAACATTGCGGAGAACATGCATTTACCATGTTTACATTGAATATGTGCATCCCTATGTCATTGCATGGAGCATACATTTCACCCTACCCGCGTTGTCGCGCACACTTAGGTTGCATTGTCATGCACCTCTCCACCCGCATTGTCGCGCACGTCTTACTTGCATTGTTATGCACTCCACCCGTGTTGTCGCGCACACTTAGGTTGCATTGTCATGCACCTCTCCACCCACGTTGTTACGCACACTTAGGTTGCATTGTCATGCACCTCTCCACCCGCATTGTCGCGCACGTCTTACTTGCATTGTTATGCACTCCACTCGCGTTGTCGCGCACACTTAGGTTGCATTGTCATGCACCTCTCCACCCGCGCTGTCGCGTACACTTAGGTTGCATTGTGATGCACCTCCTTACTCGCGTTGTCACGCACACTCGTTGCATTGTCATGCACACCTTACTTGCGTTGTTACGCACACTCGTTGCATTGTCATGCACACCTTACTCGCGTTGTCACGCACACTTGTTGCATTGTCATGCACACCTTACTTGCATTGTCACGCATATGTGTTGCATTGTCATGCACACTACTTGCGTTGTCACGCACATTTTGTTTGCATTGTTATGCGCGCTTCAGTTGCATTATTATGCACCCACCTCACTGTGTTGTCACGCACGTTACCTGCATTGTTATGCACTCTTCACATTCATTCTCACGCACGTTCCACTTGCGCATTGTTATGCGCCCGTTTCGCTTGTATTGTCATGCAACCTTTTCACTTGCATTGTTATGCACGTTCTACCTACATGTGTTTCTACTATATTGTATCTATCAAGTTTCTTTTTGTGCAGGCACGGTATTGTATGTACGGTTCATTTGAAGTTGGTGAAACCAGACAATGTTGTATGTGCAGTTCAGTCAGAGGAACTCCGGGTGAGATTATTCCTCTTTGCATGATCATAAGTTATGATTCGGTATCGTGCATGTCATTTTCATTTTGCCCCTGCCTGCGGGCGCATCTCTTTGTTATCTTGTATGTTTGTCTAAATCTTCGGCCTCGTCAAAAATGGGTCGTCTCTAGGCTTTGACATTCACTCCCGTCATCTTATCACTTTCGAGTTCTGTCAAAGAGGGGCAACTGTACACACCCCATTTTTTGCCGTCCTCAAGACTTGGACGTCATCGTTTGAACACTCGATGATCACCCATACTCGTGTTCGTTTTGAGTTCCTGAAGGTCTCGGCTGCGTGCCTTGCCTTAGAACCTCTCGACTTGTCTATTTTGTGCTTGGTTGTGGACCAAGGACTTGTGGTTTTGTTTCTGAGGGAAGGGGGTGGCTTGTTGGCCAGCCCCACAACCCATCGGCTAGGCCCTGTGCTTATCAGCCTTTCCTTTTTTCCATCGGCCATAAGTGGTGGTCGGTCGGCGCCATTTTTGGCCGGTCAGCACTCTTTTTGGTCGATCGGCCATTTTTTTGGCCGAGACCCCTTTTTCTGCTTTTGTAGATATTTTTCTTCCAGCTGGTGCCAGCTATTGGTCACTTGGTGTATCCTTCATACACGTGTATGGATGGATTTCAACTAGTTCCTAGCTTGTTCAACAAGCTTGGGACTTGATTTTCTATAAGAAGGGAGACCCTTCTCCCTTTCCAAAGGTTCTGAAAATTGATATACAAGATATATATCTCTCTATATTGGTGTGACTTTGTGCCATAAAGTGTGTTTTGTCTTCACTTTTGCACCACAACACCTAGTAAAGCACCATTGCTTTGTTGCTGAGGTGCTAGATGACCTTGTTTGGACTCTCAAAGTCTATTTCTTTGGCTCAGAAGTTGCTGTTCTAAAGAGGTTCGTCAAGGGTGAGTCTCTTGCCTCTTTAAGGCTTTGTTTTCATAGCTTGTTTAGCCAACTTTGCATACCTCCTTTGGCTTAGCTTTCAACTGAAAATAGTCTTGTTTTGAAGTGCTTAACATGTTTATTTAAGACCTCTTTGGTGTTGGGGGGTGGTCTACCCCCTTTGTGCCTTATTTGGCCTTGTTTTGAGCCATCTCTTTTAGGCCTTTGGATCACCTTTGTTTGGCCTCTTCACCACTGAATTCCAGAGGAATTTCAGTGGTGGGAATGTAGTTTTGAGGCCTCAAATAGGAGGGGGTTGTCCCCCCTCCCCTTCTCTTGTATGCTTGTGTTGATGGCTCACCAAGTTGGCATGTTTTTATATCTCTTTGTGGCTCCATTTCAACATGTCTTAGGCCTTGTTTTGCCATGATATAGCACTGTTTTGTCTTGGTTTGATCACATCATGCATGCTCCTTGCACTTGTAGTGCAAATCCTCTCACTAGCCTAATATGCATCATGCTTTTAACCATCATTCTAGAATGCTTTTGGCTTAACTCAAGGAAGCTTTTGTCCATGTTTTACCATGCTTAAGCTCTGATTTATGTTGTTTTGGTCATGCATGCCTTGCTTTGTACAACCATAGTTCATTTTTGCTCACTAGCTTTGAATTTCCAAGTCACTAGCATGCATTGCTTGGGCTGTTTGCACAATTTGGCATCATTTGGTATGTGATTTCAGTGTGTGTAGTGTGGTCATGCCCTCACATGTGTCACTCTTTCAATGCTTTAGAGGGGTTGTGCTTTATGTCTTAAATATGAGCCTATATGCATGCCTTTTTGCCTAAGCTTTTGGGCTGCCATATCAGTGCATTTTTTGTGTTATTTTGACATGCCATGACTCAAATTTTAGTTGGTAAAGTCATCCCATCCTTGGTTTTGGTAGGTGTAATGCAATCATCCTTATTGGCCTTGTATGCGTCATGTTTTGTGCCTTCCATTCTAGCATGAGTTAGCCCTGTTCAAGCATGTTTCTAGCCTTGTTTTGACCTGCCTTGGGATTGTTTTGAGTCACCTTGGCCCTTGGGGGCTTGCTTGTTATGGCCATGGTATGAGTCCCTTGGCTAGCTTTAGGCTTTGAGCCTACTAGCATGCTTTATTTGTCATATGTGCATGATTTAGCATCCTTTGGAATGTAATTTCAGAGCTTATTTCATTGCTACATTCTCACATTTGTCACTTCTTCATCATGTTTGAGAGTTGTGCTCTTATGCCTAGTTGATAAGCTATCACATGAGTGTGTGTTCTTGGCTCTTTTGTGCCTAAGCTTTGGTGTGTTGGCCACTATTTTGGACCCTCTTAGGTCTGTCCATATGTGGTTTGGTCCATTGAGAATTGCATTTCATAGCCTTTGCCATTGCATGGTTGTTTGCATACTGTCACACTTGCATGTTGCTAGTATGTTATTGCATGCTCATGTTATTTGCATGTTGCATGTTGCATTATGTTTGCATGTTTGATTGCATTGCATTGTATTTGGATCAGATGTTGATCCAAATGCAAGGAACGAGGGACGTTTCGTACTCAAAGTGACGGAACGTGCCTCATTCCTTAGGTCACCGACACCTTTGATCATGCATGATAAGGTGGAGGTTCATGGAGTCTTATGTGGTATTTGTGTGCATTCATCGTCATTAATTTGTGCAACTCGGCCCCTTTGGCCATCATGCATTGAGATGCGTGATTGATGGCTCGAGAGTCGAGCACTACACTTCTTTGAGCTTTAGACATGATAAGGAGTGTGGTTGCACACACATTTTCTTGCAAATACACTGTCATGCCTCTGTTAGTGCTCTATTGCAGCAAAAGGAGGAAATTGCAGGAAGCAGTGGCCGATCAACCATCTAATCTACCGATTGGCTATCAAAATTGGTCGATGGCCATTAACCTTGGCCGATGGCCACTCCTCTTAGCCGATCACCTCTCAGAATGTCCATGAGGTGGATCAAAAGTATCTTGGAGGTTGGCACAATTTTCAGAGGTCTAAAACAGTGCAAATAGAGGCAACATGAGGCACGGTAGTGGATTTCCAGGAGGACGCGACCGAGCATGCATCATTCATCATTCCAAGGCAGAGTTGTGGCAGCCTATTTTAGTTTCTTACTTAGTTGGTTTTGTAATTAATTAATTTGATTAATTAGTTAAAGTTTTGTAATAATTAATTAGCTAAGTTAGTTAATTAGTTGATTTGTAATAATTAGTTTAATTAGCTTAGATTAGCTAGTTTATCTTATTATTCGGACCCTCCATCAAGAGGGCATAACTGTTGTAATAAGTGTGCGTGTATGTGATGCATGTCTTCCAACCCCCATTTCTTTCTCCCTTTTATTTACCAGTTTTCGATGGTTAGTTTAAGGGCATGTTTCGATTAGCATCCTTATGCCTCATATGTTTGCATCATTCATCTGTCTTGCATGCACCGGGTTCGGTGCATCATACTAATTGCATTGTATTTCAATACCAATTTGAATACATGTTATCTAGTTGCATTCACATGACATCTTAGAATAGCTGAGCCTATCTTAGTTGCATTTTGCATGTGTCGCATTAAGCATTCTTAACATAGCTAGGATCATGCATTGATTACTAACTAGCTTCTTTTCTTTTTTTTTTGGCTCGGAGTACACTGTAAGTGTTTACGCTTTAGCATATTGCATGAGTGCGATTCCATATTGCCATGATAGCATGCTTGCCATGAGGCTAATTGCTTAAGTGATTAACTACTTGAATGCCTGTGGATGAAGGTTTGATTGCCTGAATTGGAACAACTCGATGATTGTGAGTTTTTAAGCCCACTTGAAGTGGCAAAATCATGTTTTTCTTAAGCCCACTTGAGGGTGGCAAAATCCGCGTCGTAGCCAACTTGCGAGTAGCATCTTCAGACCATTTTCAAACAAACAAACATGAGATGTTTTGTTCCAATTTGAGTGATTTAGTCTATATTTGTATGCTGTGCGCATCACATAGTAAAGGCTAGCTAATAAATCGGAATACGAACACATGTGTTTTCAAAAACAACATATCATGTTAGTAAAGGCCGATCCTTTGATCGGGCGAGTGGGGGTGCTCATTGCATGACCTTCCCCTCTCGTACCCAAGTTCCCGAGCCGAGGCAACTTTGGTGATGACGGACACGTGGCCTTAGGCACGAGTCAGGGTTTCCTAAATTTCCCCAAAATAAAACATTTAGGTGGCGACTCTGAAATCTGGCAAAGCAGTCCATGTTTGGCACTTCTTGATTAAAATCAGTTTTCCAAAACAATTTACCGGATTTGCACTCTTTAGTGATTTATCAGCCTTGCATTGCACTTTACGAGACTAGATTCAGAATCGTGACAAGAGTTCGTACTGTAGTAGCTAAGAACCACGATTCGCGCCCTCATGCGCGGAGTGGAGTTCGGGGCAGTCTACAAAGGGGCCTAGTCTGCTTATTCCTAAACTGATCTGGTGAAATGTGGCCCCTCCAAGAGCACAATTCCTCAATTGGTTGGCATGGAGAGGGGGGGTGAAACTACAGGGAATCTACGAAGTATTGGGATTCTAAATAGCGGTGTGGCAAATGTGTGCCCCTTTTGTAAGAATGAGCCTGAAGATGTGAACCATGTTTTTCTACTTTATCTTGCAATTTGGAAAGTATGGTCATGCGTATTGCAGTAGTGGAATGTCATTTGGGTCACTCCTACTAATCTAGAGGGACTATTTCTTTGGTGGTTGGGTGCTAAATTTAAAAAGCTTGTGCTTAAGATTTGGAAGCTTGTACCAATGGCAATGCTCTAGTCTGTGTGGAAATTGAGAAATGAATGTGTGTTTAAAGCTTGTCAGCCTAATGTGGAGGAGTTAGTTGATATTGTGAAGGTAAGGGTAGCATTATGGACAAAGTCTAACCTTAAGGAAGTGCATTATTCAATTCGTGAACTTGTGGAGTGCCTTGGCCAGATTAGTCATTGTCAAGCAAGGGGAGGCTAGCTGCTGTGGATTATTATCGGTGGTCTCTTTGCTTTTGATAGACTACTTGGTTTGTTGTTAGTCATTTTGTTGTTGCTAGGAACCTAGCTGTTTCTAGTTTGGTTGGTTTCTCACCAATTGCATGTGGTTGCTATCATATGATTGGGCATGTTCTTTGGTGCCAACCTAGTTGGGATCATTAAGCGTTGCTATGATGATTTTTGTGCCCCTTCCCCCTTTCTATTGATGTAATATCTATGTACTTCTATGGTTATTTCATCGATAAAGGTTTTTTTGTTGATAAAAAATAGTGTAGGATTAAAAAATCCGTTAATTTTGTTAGATGGAATGGTCATTGAAACCTAATGCGAATAATAAAATTTTCAACCAAACAATATTATGGGAGTCTTATGGATTAATAATTTCAATCATAGGTTCATCCAATCAAACAAGCCCAAGAGCATTACACACAATGTTTGGCATTCATAATCCTCATTATACTTGACCATCCTACCAACCACTCAATGCACCCAACTTGGCAAGCCAAATCACTTTGGCTAGGCTTGGTAAATGATCCCTACCCGCAGGGTCGATTTTAGGCCAAAGCCCCTAAAGTAGCTGCTTTGAGCCTCAAAAATGCCCCCTCACCCTCCAAAAAAAAAAGGCCTAACTATGATAATTATTGTACTAATTGAGGGGAGATTGAAAAAAAAAAAAAAAAAAAAAATCTGAAGTTTCTTTTAAGAGACTTAATCTAAATAAATAGGTCCAAAATTTCGAGGCTTCAATTTATGTTTCAAATACATTTGAGGTATAATTGCAAATTTAATAAGGGGCGCTTGTGGGCCGATCCTGTTGACCAAATTTACTTATAAATCCTATTATATTATTTACGTATCAATATCTCCAAAATGTCCTATCTTCACATTTTTCATATCCATTATTCACACTGCCATGACTGCACCTCCCTCCAAAGACCACCTTTGACTGTTGGAGACTACCTCTGACCATCGTCTCTGACCACCGGTAACCAACTCCGATGATATTTTTTTGTAGTAATTTTTGACAATTTTTCTATAATATTTCAAGAAAAATCAACATCTTTCTCAACCACGTCGCTCTGCCATACCTCCTCAGATTTTGTGGTAACAAGATAAATGCAAAAGAAGTAGAAGTAGTGATAAATATATCATTGTATCAATATTTATCAAACCAGCTAAACACTTACTCTATTCACTATCACATTCACACTTACATACATATACCCTCTCTCACTTATTCATTCAAAGAAACACATTCACACTTACATATAAAAAAGAAATAAGACTGATAAATTTATCACTGTAATAGATTTATCCAAATTTATAACTGATAAATGTTATCAATGATAAATTTATCACTGCATCAATATTTATATTAAACTAGTTAATCACTTATTCTCTTTCACTATCACACTCACATACTTACATACATACACCCTTCCTTATTTGTTCATTTAAAGAAACACGTTCACACTTATATATAAAAAATAAAAATAAAAGGGTAAATTACATATACATCTCCTAAGATTTGATTAAAATAAGAATTGCCCATTGTGGTTCTGAAAATCACATTACATCCCCTGGGATTTCTAATTTCATAACAAATCGCTCCTTTTATTAATAAATCATCAAATCAATTAACAGGCTTTAATGATATTATAAACATGTTTTAATTAAAACTTTAAATAATTTTATTATTGTATAGGAGAGCAATTATGAATTTTATTTTTTTATATTTAATTCTGTTAAATAAAAAATTCTGACAATGGGGTATTTGTAATTTTCCAAATCACAGGAGGCAAATTGTATTTTAAAAAAAATCTCAGGGAGTGTATTTGTAATTTATCTTAAAAAAAAGTAAAACTGATAAATTTATCACTGTAATAAATTTGTCCAGATTTATTACTGATAAATGTTATTAGTGATAAATTTATCACTATATCAATGTTTGTATCAAACCAATTAATCACCTAGTCCCTTTGATTATCACACTCACACTTATTCATTCAAAAAAAACACATCCACACACTTGCATGTAGAAAATAGTTTCTAGAGTGGTAAATTTATCACTAATACAAATTTCTCTAAACATTATTTTAAAAGCAATTGACAGAGAGAATAAGAAAGAGAGATATGATCTAAAGAATCTTTGTCTTTGTCATTATTATTATCATCATTATCATCTTACAAATCTCAAAAAAAAAAAAATAAAAATAAAAAGAAGTTTCTAAGTCAAACCAAAACAAAACCAAATTAAAAGGCAAAAACATATCTAATTGGAAAAAAATTTCAAGAGGTTTATTCGATGGATCTTTGATTTTTTAACAGTAATTATGATTTTAAAAGGATAAATTATAAATATATCCCATGAGATTTGTTTAAAATACAATTTGCCTCATGTGATTTGGAAAATTACAAATATCTCCTTGTCAGAATTCTTTATTTAACAGAATTAACTACAAAAAAGTGAAATTCATAATTATTCTCCTATACAATAATAAAATTATTTAAATTATTAATTGAAACATGTTTCTAACATCATTAAAAATTGTTAATTGATTTGATGATTTATTTATAAAATGAGCGATTTGTTATGAAATTAGAAACCCCAGTGGGTTGAATGTAATTTTCAGAACCACAAGAGGCGATTCGTATTTTAATCAAACTTAAGGGGTGTATTTGTAATTTACTCATTTTAAAAATAAATCGCAGGCACAAATGCAAACTGATCAAGTAGCTATTAATATCCGATTAACATAATTTTTTGTGGGGATAATTTACTCAATGATCTCGACATATTGAACAATTTAGATCATTGAGATGTACTCAAGGTCGGACCTATACCGCAGGCCAACATCATTGTCTAGTCCATTTCCAAACTAGAGAGCAGTTGGCCCATCCAAAAATTACCTCTAAATTAACAATTTTCGTATAATTACAAAGTGTTTCTTTGAAATAAATTTGCATAATACTTTGACCTATAAATTTCCTCAGTCAATCAAATGGATAAGAAATAATGATTGGATTTTTTATTAGAATAAAATGCCACATAATTATGATTTTGTCTAAACATCACTCACATTCAAAAATTTTATTTGAATATGAACGGTTAGGAGAATAAAGGCAATTGAGCAATGCTATTTATGATTTCATTTTGTATTTTTTTCCCCTCACTTATGGATACAAAGTAATAGGACTCACATTCATTAACGCATATAGGTCAAAATATGATAAGAAATAAAATTATATGTAACATTTTCTAAGGTAATTAGGTAAGAAATCGCATACTTGTGTCATTTTATATCAATACATATTTAAATAAAAAAATATTTAAAGTAATATAAAAAATTTGTCACTTCCATTAGTACCACGAAAGTTGTCAATATTGTAAAAGAAATCACTTTAATTATGTCAAAATTATAGAATTATTGTAATTTCTTAATTACTTGAGGGAAGCCAATGTAATTTCCCTTAATAGTTAGGTGTCCGTAGGGCAGAACATCTTGAGTTTGGCTCGTTTAAAACTTATTTAAGCTCGGCCTGTTTATTAAATGAACAAGCCTAACCTTGATTTTTAGCCTCGTTTATTAATCAAGCCGAGCTCGAGTAATCCTAAGCTCCAATCGATAAGGTTCATGAACATAAAGAAAACAAATAAATAAATATGTGTATATATATATATTTTTTATGACCGAGTGTTCGAGCCAACTTACGTGCACCTCGACTAATAAATTAATATTTATTTTTTAATAATATATCAATAAATTTTTAATAATTTATTTTATTTTTCTATTTGTGTTTGGTGTTTGAGTAAATTTATATATTTGATTAATGAAATTTATTATTAATATAAGTATTATTGTATATTTTGCTCATGATTTTTTATTTTTTTATCTTAATAATTAAATTAATTTGAATAATTTCTTTTTCAAGCTTGAACTTGACTCATTTATATAATCAAGTGAGTTCAAGCCAAGCGTGAGTTTATCAAATATTTGATGAGCTGAGCTCAAGCTCGATTACCTCTGATGACACTCCAACCACCAACTACAGAGGCCACCTCCAATCATCCAGGGTCGGCTTAAGCTTCCACAAGGTCCAAAGTAAAATTTTATTGCGAGGCTTTTTATATTTTAAACTTAAATAAACGTAAATAATATTTATTATTTTTAGTAAATTATCATGTATAATTCATGTCTCTTTGATTCTCATAACTAAAATTTGAGAGCTATTTAAAATATTTAGTTATGAAAAAAAAATTTAAAAGTACGAAAAGTTATCAAATAAATAAAACTTATAAATTCAAAGTTTTAAGAAAGGTTTATAGAACTTATTTCAAATTAGAGTGGGTTCTTTTAAAGTGAGCTTCTTTTTTGAAAAAAAAAAAAAAAATTATAAGCTTTTTAAAATTTATAGAGTGCTTTTCAATGTGAACTTTTTTTTTTTATTATAATAATAATAAATAAATAAAAGTGTGCATATGATAAACAAATACTAAATCGGTGGGCCTTTTTTAAAAAAATTTAAAACTTGTATCATATTCATGGGAGTATATCTTTTTTTCTTTTTCTTATGTTGATTTTGTGGAGGTATTTATCA
Source organism: Camellia japonica (assembly GCA_030407325.1). Lineage (NCBI taxonomy): Eukaryota > Viridiplantae > Streptophyta > Magnoliopsida > Ericales > Theaceae > Camellia > Camellia japonica. The sequence goes on along the minus strand of JAPPVO010000031.1, from coordinate 142,836,771 downwards.
AAGTGAACCTTATGAGAAACAATTAATTTTTTATTTTTTATTTTTTTGAGTGAATATGGGAAACAATTATGACTTATGATTATATATGAAAATTTCGGGGCTTTTTTGGCAAATGAGGCCTAAAGCCAACATTTCAGTTGCTTAAGGTTTCAGCAGGGCCTGTGGTCATCCCTACAATTACAAAAAAAAAAATAAATAAATAAAATAAAATAAAATAATAATAATAATAATTTAAACTTAATATGTCAAAGTAACGTCATACATGAACAATATCTACTAAACAGAAATTGAGCTAACTTGGGTTCAGAAAATACATATAATTATTGCGTTAATCGAAATTTATTGTGCAGAGTTGAATCAAATGTGAGATTCTACTTCAATTCTTGGGCAAGGAAGCAAAATAATAATAATAATGCATATGAGACAGTTGGGAATGCAGTACTTCTATAATGTGTTGGACTTTTGTGACTTAAGGTCTCGTTTGGGAACAAGTTATTTTAATAATTTTTTGACTTTTTATGAAAAAATATATAGAAAGGTAAAGAGAGTAATGTGACAACTACTTTTTAACAAAAATATATAGTTGTCAAACGAGACCTAAATGGCCAACTAAAGAAGAAAAATGGCTTGACTTTTGGGAATGCAGTACTTCTTCTAGGTGTGGTGGCTACAATCTTTATCAAATGTATAATTTTTTTTTTATCAACAAAATAAAGATTTTATTGATAATGAAATATTAAATAAGGCTTGACTGAATTGCATTATAACTCAAAAATAAATTCCAACTAGGTTGGCACCTATAATTGAGTCTAATCGTGTGCAAGTCAAGAACAATACAAAAGGTTGGCGAGGCCTCAACCCGGATACAGAACAGAGCAACAGGGAGGCAAAAAACTCAGTGCATCCACCTAATAATCATCCATGAATCCTTACTTTATGGCCTTTTATTCCTTCCAAGTGGTATAATATTCTGGAATGTTGGTGGAATGTTTCACCCATAATGCCACTTTATCAAATGTATAAATCCTAACCTTTTTTATCCAACATTGTTAAATGCAATTGTGTATGTTAGATGATGACTTCAAATTCAAATTCAAAATAATTTATTTTGCAATATAAAGTTAGGAATTACGGCAAAGTTATCAATTATGATAATGTATAGATTGTGAAGGAATTTCGTATATACTTCATTCGATGACTTAGGAGTAGTTTGGAATGATCTAAATAAGTGCACTTTTTGACTTTTTGTGAAATATGGGTTTGGTATGGGTTGGGTTTGAAGTGATGTGGTAGAAATGTGATGTGACTTAAATAAAATGATGTGATTTAAATAGGATAATGACTTTTTTAACTTTTTGACTTTTTCAAAGTATTCCGAACAAGGTCTTATTGTCGAAGTGCAATATATCCTGTATTTTGAGAATATTGAACTCCCACCCTCAACTTTGTAAATACTAAAGTCTTACCGTCCATTTAACTCTTAAGAATGGAACTTCATATGTCTCCTTAGGAAATATTCGAAGGCCAAAGGGTTAGCCACTTAGGCTACACCCATTGGTTATGAATCCTACACTATAAAAAGATTGTATCCGATTCTGTCTATTAAGAATTTTTTGTTAGAGATGATGTATCAATTTCAAACCCAAAATTTTTAGGGCAAATTACCAACACCCCCTCGAGATTTTACTAAAATACGGATTCCCCTGAAATTTGAAAAATTACAAATTGCCTCCTGAGATTTATATTTGCATAACAAATGAGGGAGCAATTTGTTATGTAAATATAAACCTCAGGGGGCGGGATGTAATTTCTCAAACCTCAGGAGAAATCCGTATTTTTGTCAAATCTAGAGGGAGGTGTTGTTAATTTGCCCAAATTTTTAAGTATTATTTTGATCCATTGACCATTGAATAAGAGAAGTAAGAAGATTCAATGTTTGTATTACCAAGCAAATGAGCTGTCATGATTCATGAGTTTGTTGGTGAGATTAGTCTAAAATGATCAGATTATTTTCATACTACATAGTCAACTAACAAGAAATTTCGATTGTTTGGTGGCTACACAACAGCCGTTTTCCCACCTGCTAACGTTCTAAGCAGATGTGGCAATGACATGCTAGTTGGATTCATGATTTTGAATAGCAATCAAAAGATGTAATGATTTTGGTAATATAATCATATATAGGTTGCTATCATATTATATCAGCTGATTGATATATTAGTAAATAACGATATCAGAAGTTTAAAATCTCGTTAGGTAATGATTCATACCATACGTAACGAATAATATTAAAAGCACTGGTTGGATTAGAGAAGCTAACTGCATCAACAAGAAAACTTTAAGAATAAAAGTATACATCATCAGAAACATAGCAAAAGTAAAAGTTGAGCAAATAAACATAAAAAAAATTAATCAGAAACAACCTTTGATAAGAGCTATTGATGAGATTTATACTTTCTAACATACCAAAAAAAAAAAAAAAACCTTTGATACTGTTTCAGACAATCCAAACTACCCCAGAACAAACCTCCCCAACCATGCTAGTGAATTACATTTCTATTGCTTTCTTTGCTTATTTGGTTTTAATATCAGCTAGAAAAGCCCAATCAGGACCAACAAAATCTGGAGCAGAAGCTCTTCTCAAATGGAAAGAAAGTATAGGCAACAACTCAATCCTCAATTCATGGGTATATCCTGAAAATGGCAATTTTTCAAGCTCAAATCCATGCAACTGGAGTGGCATAGCATGCAACAATGCAGGAGATATAACTGAAATAAACCTAGCATTCACAGGTTTACAAGGTACGCTCAAGCACTTAGATCTCTCTTCTTTTCCTCAACTTCTTCGCCTTGATCTCAGAGAAAACGAACTCACTGGAGCCATACCACTTGACATAGGCACACTCACAAAACTCCAGCTTCTTGATCTTTCCACAAATAATCTTTCCGGTTCACTGCCTCTTTCTCTTGCCAATCTCTCTCAAGTAATTGAGATAGATTTTTCTAGGAACATGATAACCGGTGAACTTGATCCACGATTGTTTCCTAATGTAACAAGTGTAACGAACACCGGGCTAGTTAGTCTCAAGAGACTACTCCAAGGTCACATTCCAATAGAAATTGGAAATTCCAAAAATTTGGTTCTCATTGCCCTAGATAGAAGCCTTTTTCGGGGTCCTATTCCTCAATCTTTGGGTAATTTGAGTGAGCTAACCATCTTGCGCCTTAATGATAATCAATTTTCTGGACAAATTCCCCCAAATATTGGTACCTTGAGCAAGTTAATCGGTATTCGCTTGTTTATAAACCACTTATCTGGTTCGGTGCCTAGAGAAATAGGAAACTTGTCATCCTTGGTAACTCTTCATCTAGTAGAGAACAACTTCACAGGTCACTTGCCTCAACAAGTGTGTCAAGGTGGAAAGCTTGTGAATTTCAGTGCATCCTACAAGTTCAGTGGTCCTATCCCAACAAGTCTAAGAAATTGCACAACCTTATACAGAGTCCGGCTTGAATATAACCAATTAATGGGTAATCTAGACCAAGACTTTGGAGTATATCCAAGCCTCACTTACATAGACTTGGGCTACAATCGCCTTCGTGGTAATCTCTCACCACAATGGGGACAATGCCGGAACTTGACACTACTAAGAATTTCCGGGAACATGATAGGTGGTGAAATCCCAAATGAAATTGTTCAATTGAACCAACTAGGAGTGCTTGACCTTTCTTCTAATCAACTCTCTGGAGAAATACCGGCCCAAATTGGAAAATTGTCAAAATTAACGTCCCTAAGCTTGAGAGATAACAAACTTTCGGGTCAGGTACCTTTAGAAATCGGAGTACTATCAAATTTGGGATATCTAGACCTGTCATTGAACATGCTAAGTGGTCCAATTCCTGATCAGATTGGGAATTGCATGAAACTACGGGTTTTGAGTTTGAGCAAGAATGGCTTAAATGGTACGATCCCATACCAAATTGGTAATCTTGTAGGTTTACAAACTGTACTTGATTTAAGTCACAATTCGCTAACCGGAGAGATATCACCCCAGATTGGGAAGCTTATAAACCTAAAAAATTTGAACCTCTCTCACAATAATCTTTCTGGCTCCATACCAAATTCTCTAGGTGATATGGTCAGCTTGTTGGCCATTGACACTGCAGCAATTTTGGCCATTAGCGACGTTTAAAAAATGCCACTATAAGTCATAAAAACGCCGTTAAAGGATAAAGTGGCGTTTATAACTATCGTCGCAGATACGGCCGCCGTCTTAAGTTTATGACGTTTATTAAACGTCACTAATGACTTTAGCCAGCGCTTTTTAAAACGTCGTAAATTCTTATACATCCGTAACGTGAAACCCGTCACAGTTAAACGCTGACGTCATATGATGACATTTAGTGACGTTTTTCAAAAACGCCATCTTTTCTCCTTGTTACTTAAAAAAAATTCCACTGCTATTTATGGGAAAAAAAAATATAAGTAACTTTCATTTCTGAAAATAATGTTTCTCAAAAAAAAAAAAAAAAAAACAATTAGCAAAATACGGATTTAATTGTCAAATTGCACTATTAGCTAAATAAGATCAAATCTGAAAGTTAAGGATTCTTATATAGAAGCACATAAACAAAAATAAACCAAACAAATTTAATTCCTCTTCCAAATGACTACAATTTTACATTTGACAAACAACACAAGAACATTGTAACATTTCCTAGCTATTTATATTTTAACCACAAACCATACCCCAAAAAAATGTTAACAAAACCATTAAAATATTGGAAAACTCATTCATGGGCCAATGCTTATTTCAAGGAACAGCTGGCCAATGCTCCTACAAAAAAACACTGGAATCAGTCAAAAAAATAGAGAAGCTAACCCAAAAATAAATAAATAAAAAGTTAGCAAATTATAATTATTGCCAATAATAAAGCTAGCAAAAAACAGGTTTAAAACTCTTCACCTCCACCACCTGCAAACACCCACATTCAAAAAAACTTCACGTTCATCACATAAATATATTTACTCATAAGAGTGAAGGACCATCATAATCTGTATGAAGTTCAGGGTGGCATTCAGGAGGAAGTTGCCTTCTAGCTAAAATCTCTTCAACTGGAGAGAACATACATGCCTCAATAGATATCAATTCAAGAAAACAATACAATCTAATTTTTGCCCTTTCAAAATGGGGCATATATCAGAGATCAATTCTTCAAACTAGCAAAATAAATATTGATTTATTACCGAAATCTGTTCCTCATTAATGATTTCAACTGGTTCATACTATGATGATCCAAACAAAAATTAATGAGTAGGACAATAAAGAAAGAACAAAGCATATAGACAATGAGATGAGGGTTTGTATGTGTTTTATGTTGTGTGAACATTTGACAGTCAAGCAGAGCATAAAATCTGTACCTACCTACCTGTCTCCTTCACCCCCAAGGTTTGTGATATTTCAAGAGAGAATGTAATTTGTAAAGCATTCAATTTTATACACTGAGATGAGGGTTTGTATGTTTTGTATATTCCATTTCCTGCAAATACAATTACTGGTATGTTTTTGTGTTCTCAATAATGTAATAAATATATATAGGTATATGACTTACTCATGCCTCTGTAGTTTCATGTACGCCAAAAAGGTGGCCATATGTGGCAAGGGTCAAAGGTGAAGGAGAGAGACAGAGAGAGGAATAGAGGTGGCCGATAGTGGTAGTAGGGTCACAGATGACGATGGAAAGAGTAATAAAACAGGTAAGAAAATCACAGAATACTGTTTGAGTGTTGCAAGAGACTTACTTCTTAGGAAAGGAATGCTTGGTGCCTGGTGGCCTCAAGTCTACAAACATTCAATAAATTTAAAATAAACGTGGAGACGGATGCATGGATGCACGAGGAAGCAGAGAAGGTGCAGAAAACCTCCATTCATTGAAATAAGTGAATCAACCAGTTACACCAATGCACAACCAGATACTTTGTTAAAAATTGAGTAGTATACAATGTCATGAATGCAGAATACATTCCTATGATATAGTCATTGGAAAGAACTCAAGGCTCAAAAGTCAAATTAATAAGGACTGTTTGGTATGTAAATAAATGGGATTGAGATGTCCATAAAGAAAATTTCAGGCACATTTCATCTAGTTGTGTATCTGTCTTGTGTAGTTAGCAGACAATAGCCATAGAATACTAGAGAGTTCAGAATCTCACCATGAATGAGAGAAGGCCAGTAAGTATGCTACATTTAAGACATACAAACCCTAGTCAGCATCAGACGCTAGATTAAATGGTTACAAACAATGACATCTGTTTTTTCATCAATGACAATGTATTACCTTGATACAGACCACATCGGATTCCAACTTTCTGGATGAACTGAAAAATGATAGAAAGGAGATGAAAATAAAATCAGTTTATTAGAAAGAACAGATGATTCCTAGATGATATTTAACGGCACTTACAATCACTCATAGACAAGCAGAGTTTCTTTTGTGTCATAAATCATCCATTTGGAGTAGTCATACTACAATGGAAACAAATGTAATTTTCAGTTAAAGAAACCTAGTGAAAATGTTAAAAATAAAAATAAACATGAAGCTACTAAAAAGTATCAAAAAAAAATTTCTAGAAAAATTTAAGCAGACAGAATCCACAACACCTGATTCCTAGAGGTTTAAAAGCATGTACCTGCAATTGAGGGTCCAAGAGCAATTATGCAGGCCCCAGTTAAAGTTGCCAGGTGAACTATCTGTGTAACGCCCTCAAAATAAACCCATAAATCATCCAACAATAGCATGCTTAGACATAAGAGAATGAAGCATAAATATATTCCATCAGAGTAATCATTACAAAATGTATTACATGTTGACAACAAAAGTAAATGCCCAATGGGCTTACAACTTTCCAAGTCAACACTTGGTTACAAAAAGAGAGTGCTAACTCTATACAAGGAAAGCCCTTGGCTTGATATACATGTAATACAACAAAACAACAAAAGGAGTCCCAGCCACTAAGCCTCCCAAGCTACGTCCTTGGAGGTGGCATGCTACCTGTACCTGAAAATGATGTCCCATATAGGGTGAGCCACAGCCCAGTAGAAATATACTAAACCAACTATAAACAATGACTAAAATAATAGCATTCAATAGATGGTCCACACTTATATTCCAACTTATGTCGTATTACAGTTTCACGACAATCATGCCCATGTTACATTTCAGTTTCCATTTCTTATTCAGCTTTCAGTTTGAAAACAAGGCTCAGAACCTGGCCCAAATAACTTAATGAGATTATAACTCATCACTCAATTACTTTCAAAATTCTTGACAGATACACATTTTGGTGATGTATCAATAACGCATAAAACCACTTTTATACTTCACAAATGATACACATTTTGGTGTTGTATCAATATAACAAAACACTTCCATACTTCACAAATGATACACATTGTAGTGTTGTATCAATGTAACAAAACACTTCCATACTTCACAATTGATACACATTGTAGTGTTGTATCAATGCCAACAACATCCGGTTTAGAGATCCATCCCCTATCTTCCCCTAAACCGTGGAGTACATCCCCTATCTCCTCCCACACAACACAATGTATATAAACAATTATCATATGCATATTCAATCATTCAATACACAATTTCGATGTATTAAACCAACTGCTATACTCGATAGCCTACTCAATTGATTAGTTTTAGTTTGCCTAATCATCATGCATTGTCTACAACAATCAAGACTATCCTCCACCGACAGCCCAAAGCAATTATTTCTAAACAGAAAGTAAATGCACCAAATGGATAAATTATCAACATTTGCCTAGGTGAGCAATAAATTAATCAAACTACACCCTTTAGTCCCATACCATTCCAATTTGAATATTTCCTATTCAATTTCTCATTTCTCAAAATTAATTATACCAATTAATTTATCATGCAATTAGGGCTTTTTCCCATAATTACAACACCAACCCTAAGGTTCCATTTTCATCAAAAATCCAACACCAAGTCCACTTTCCAATGTATTACATACATAAAGGTTTTAAACTTTGAAAACCCCTCTTTTGAAAATTACACAATGGCCCCAAACTTTCTCAAAATTACCCAACAACCCCCAACATATTGAAATACCAAAATTCAAAGACAAAGCTCATAAAATGGAGTAGGATTTTTCTCTACCTCGAAGTTAGAGCTCAAATGGAGAAGATGAAGAAATTCAAAGTGCTCCAAATCAACAATTTCTCGGATCAAAACGTAGCCCTCGACGATCAACACACTTTTTACAAAGGCCCAAGGGAGTGGAACACTCTAACTAGATCAAACCCTAGAAAGAAGGGAGATCCTAGAGAGAGAAGCTCTCAAAAAGTGTTTTTAGAAAGTAAGAGAGAGAGTGAATGTAAGAAGTGATTTAAAAATGCCCAGCTGCCAACTAATATACGACACTCCCGCTCGAGCGGAGAATAGAACGCTCGAGCGTCAAGCACAAAAATCTGGACACGCTCGAGCGCAAGAAGGCCCGCTCACCAGAATAAAATACATCCGCTCGAGCGCGAAAACCATTCCGCTCGAGCGTAGATTTCCCCCTTCCAGAACTTTCACAGACAAAGCGCTACCCGCTCGAGTGCCAACATACCCGCTCGAGCGCGACCTGCTCGAGCGTAAAGAAACCCGCTCGAGCGTGAAAAACACACCTGCAGAAGTTTTGCAGAGGCACGAAATACTGGGAGTGTGTAAACCCCGCTCGAGCGCAAGAAGACCCGCTCGAGCGGACAACCAAAAAGCAAACTCCGCTCGAGCGCAGAATAACCCGCTCGAGCGTAACACCAAAACTCTGGGCAACGACACTTGAGTCCTAAACTCAACCTACCTATTCGAAACACGCCCAACACGTCCTAAAATCCAAACATAGGGAATTAAAGGATGACAACAAGATATACAACTACCAACTCCACGGAACCAAGGTCCGGAATACAACAAATACAGAAAGGGAAAATTGGGATCGCTATAATCTGCATAACAATTGATCATAGTGTCATCAAAACTTAAAAGACAAACTGAACTTTCTAAAATAGGGCAAACTCTTCCAAAAAGAGTTAGGAAAATGAACCACCAATTGATTTTTCATCACAATACACAATTCTAAAATGGCATGTCTCTATTTTATCCATATAAACTCTGAAGGGCTCTGGTATTACATAACAGAGAACTCATGTTTCAGAATACAGATTAATTTCCACAAAATAAGGAAAATTTAAATAAACCAAACACAATAAATCTACAATTTTGCTAAATAAAGTGCATTTGTGATGATGTTTATATACCTTCTCTACACCTTGGTTACAGGCATATACCAAAGCATCTGCCAGTGTAAGTCTGCCTTCTGTATCAGTGTTGTTGACCTGCAATACATTGAAGCCAATATAACACTTTTGATTAGTATATTAATACTTAAACATAAATTCATAAAGGAAAAAAGAAAAAGAAAAATCTCAAGTGAAACTTAACCTGTCCAACAATACAAGTACAATACTGTATGGTAGTGACAAAAATTGTTCAATTTAAACTACTTATTTAGATCCATTTGGAAAATGTCATTTGAGAATTGACTTCTTCCAATTGTCTTTAGATCATCTTCTTCATCTTGAACCTTTTTTTTTTCTTTTGTTAAAGTGCAATATAGTTTAATTTCTACTTCTTTAGGAAAACAAACCCTACTTACTTCCCTTTACAAGTTGGAGATGAGTTCTGGTTCACATGGGCAAGAGTTTCAAATAAAGGACACCCTCTCCCTTCTTTTCTCTCTATATGATTGAAGCCATACATGTTACTTGCCTAAAAAAATTAATATTTATAGACATAGTCATATAAGATATATATATATATATATATATAAGAAAAAGAAACAGTACATTTCAAATTTCCCCTAAATTTTCTTTTATCATTCAGGCAAGTCATTCACAACACTGATACAATACAACCAACGAAAACAAACTTATTACTTGTTTGTTTTGTAGGAAATTTAATGGAAAGACAATTAAGGCAGGCAAAATCAAATATAAGCCATTCAAGAAAAAACTTGTTTTGTGAAAAAAGTATGACAAACAAACACAAGTGAAATTCAACAAGACAAATTAAGTCATTCAAACCAGGCCTTCATCATCAATCCTACATGAATCTAGGTTTAAGCCCTCCAAATTCATTAAACCTGCTTGAAGCAAAAGAAAAACTACATAAATGGAAAAAAAACTTTGCAAAAAGTAAAGACTTGCATTCTTTTGTAATGAACACAATATCAAATAATGGCAAAAACCAAGTATGTAGCAACATAATGCATTGTTGCATGAAATGAGAAGTCTCTATGAGAAAATATTTTCAATGAACCCCAAATAAATTCTGCATACTATGCTTTTGATAATTTGATTTAATGACCTACCAAAAATAATCACATCGGAAGGCAAACCCACAAGAATGGATTTTGAGAAACAAGGAGGGAAAATTCTACATATTGTATATTCAACGGCTAGAGGAATACCCATTCCCTAAGTACAGCTGTGAGTTGTTGCACAAGACCCATCTATTATCCCTCTTGGGTATCTCTGTCAAAAGTGAGAAACTCTATAATTTTTGCCCTAATTTTTTATATTGTTATTGAACTTGCATAAATATAAGAAGGAAAAACCACCTCTCATGTGTACCAAACAATCATTGAATCCCAAGCTTAGTACTTTATTCCGTAGCCCTGCAGAAAACATGACATGAAAAAGGTTACTTTTTGCTGTGAAGATTGTTTCAATGTTTTCCTGGTGCTATTAGAAAGTGGAGTATGTATCCCAATTTAAAAGACAGTCCATTATTCTTAAACCAGGAGGGATACAAAGTAAAGTTTATATGTAACCTACCTGAAAACTTTTCACACCCATCGTCAGACAAATTACATCTACTTAGGTTCAAATATAGCAGGGCAGGAATAGCTGCATGTATAGAACAAATGGCAATCAAATTAATACCAAACATGAATAACTTATACTATTATTAATCATAGTATATCACAAGAAATCCTTCATTCATCACCAGCATTTACCACGCCCAGTCAAAAACATTTAAGCAGAAAATCAAAAAAATTAACAATCAACTCCTTTTAAAATCAGAAGTCAGCTTCCAAATAGAAAACATTCTTGAGAAAGTAATTTTTTTTTCATTTTCTCATTAATCCAATGCATTACACTTCCAAATATTTTTATTGTGCTTTGATCCACAAAATGTTTAAATTTTCAAATGGAAATCCTGGATTTGCAATAAACTGCTAGTCTCCTACAAATCCAAAATCATATCTGTGAGTTACCTTTGTCAAGATATTTTCTTAAGTTTAGACCATAAAACAAATAATACTCATGAAATATTTCTTGTTCCATACCACATACCCTTCTCTCAAAATGCAATATTTATCACAATATCTAGTAACATAACTACAATTGCGATGGCTCCGAGGAGAAGAAAAGGTAAAAATGAACCTGCAAGAGAGTCCAAGCATACTGCAGTAACAGGGCAACCTTTCATTTTCAATAGAGGGAGCTTGTGCAAACCTGCAATGCACACAGATACCAAATATTTCAGTGGAAAAGTTATAGAATTTGCCATACCAAGAAGAAAATGAAACCAAAACTGACCACGACAAGAAGCATTATCAAACCATTTAAAGAAAAAAAAAATCAAGGATATTGTTTCGAATGAAAAAATTCAAATCTCAAACAAATATTTTTGAATGACAAATTTCAAACCTTAAACATATATTTTTGAATGAGAAATTTTAGATCTGAAACATATGTTTTTGAATAAGAAATTTCAAATCTCAAAACATATTTTTGAATGAGAAATCTCATATCTGAGACATATGTTATTGAATAAGAAATTTTGAAATCCAGTATGAAGAGCGAGGAAGATAGTGAGTCATGTGTTTGAGACTAGATCTGATGGAGCAATAGAGGGGGAGAGAGAAAGAGAGAGAGAGAGGACGAGACCTGAGGGGCGGTAGCAACGGGAGGACCAGACCTTAGGAGGATTACCATAAACCCAATATTCATGATCTCGTCTCCTCCTCTTGCTTCGACTCGACCGGTCTCGGTCTCGATCTCGATCCCGATCCATGATCTCGATCCTTTTTCACTCCTCAGTCTCGTAACCTCGCGTTCGTGCAACTCAACCGGTCCATCTTCCTCTGCAAAATCATCAGAATCAGAATCAAGAAAAACAAAAAATCGTCTGGAAATTTCAACCAAATCGATTCCAGAATCGATGGATTTAGAATTAAATCTGACCAAGTAATCGTAATCGAACTAGTGAATCTCTCAAGAAGCATGAGAGAGACGGAGAAAACCCTAGATCTAGGACGGAGAGAGCAAACGATAGAGAGAGAATGATAGAGATGGAAAGAGAAATGGGAGGCGAAGCATTGTTATAAAGTGAAACGCGTGTTTAACGGGTGTATTTTAATGTAACGCGTGTGTTTAACGCGTCTTTCACAACGTTTGTCCAAGAAACGCTGTCTAAGAAACGTTGTTATAGCCAGCTTTTCTTGTAGTGTGATTTGTCCTACAATGATCTAGAGGGTCCTCTTCCTGATAGTAAGGACTTTTCTTTGTTTCCTCCAAAATCTTTTGCCAATAACAAAGATTTATGTGGTGATCTTCAAGGTCTAAGGCCATGTAACACACCAATATCTACTAGCAAAAATGGAGATCAATCACGTATGGTCATTATTGTCATCACCTCTACCGTGGGTTCATTGCTTTCAATTCTTGTGGTTGTTGGGATAATTGTGCTTTACAAGAGGCGTCATCAACGGAGCGTCCGAGAAGATGAACAAGAGGTTCCATTACATAGAGAAAATCTTTTTTCGTTCTTGAATTTTGACGGAAAAATTGTGTACGATGACATCATCAATGCAACCGAAGATTTCAATGAAGTGTACTACATTGGAGTGAGAGGATCATCAAGAGTTTACAAAGCTAAGCTACCAAGTGGCCAAGTGGTTGCAGTGAAAAAGATGAACTCCACAACCGAAGGCATGGAGATTGATGAGGTGAGGAGTTTTGTGAATTAGCTAGCAACATTGGCAGAAATACGACACCGGAACGTTGTGAAGCTGTATGGTTTTTGTTCCCATGAAAGGCACAAATTTTTGGTTTATGAGTTCATGGAAAGAGCAAGCTTGGCAGATATTCTAAGCAATGAGAAAGAAGCAAAGGAGTTGGATTGGGATAAGAGGGCGAAAGTTGTTAAAGGTGTAGCAAATGCTTTATTATACTTGCATCATGATTGCGTGCCTCCAATAATTCATCGAGACATATCAAGTAAGAATGTTTTATTGAACTCAGAACCCGAGGCTCGTGTCTCAGATTTTGGTACTGCAAGGTTTCTGAAGCCCAATTCTTCGAATTGGACCACAATCACAGGGACATACGGATACATCGCTCCAGGTAACTTCAACAAATTCATAAGAGTTTTTTTTTTTTTTTTTATCATCAGTTGTTCGGGTCAGTTTGAAAAAGAAAACAGATTCATGAAAGTAATATTATATAAACAAAAAAATTTTAAAAAATCAAACTAAAGGGTCATTCTCGTCATGGATTCTATATAAAAATTATGCAAAAATTGACTTTCCTTCATGAAATAGTAAAATTTTCTTTTGAGAGTAGGAGCAAAATTATCCATTGAAATCATGGTTTTAAATAATGGTAGCAGGACACGTATTGGTAGGCGATACAACAATATCGCTCTATATCAGTGAATAATAGTACTATATCTCAAAAATTCTATTACATATTAGCCGATATAATACATAATGACCGATATTTAAAATTATTATCACAATACTGTATGATTTTGTTTTCATCAAAAACTTCTTCAATAATTGTTTCAAAAAAATGCATTCAGTATATGAGATGTTAGTACTAATTGTGTTGAAAACGGCCATCTAAAGTAATTCTCATATTTGTTTTCAATATCTATCTATGAGAACAATCATTTGTTTACCATCCAATATTTATTATTTTAATTTTTGTTTTTTTGTTCTTTGTTTTTTATCACAGAGTTATCATACACAATGGAAGTAACAGAAAAATGTGATGCGTATAGCTTTGGGGTTTTGGCACTAGAAGTTTTGATGGGATCGCATTCGGGAACTCTCATTTCAAATCTAACCTCACTGGTGGATCAAAAAATACAACTTAAAGATGTGTTAGATCCTCGTCTTTCACCTCCAACAACTCAAAAGATTGCAAATGAACTAACTTTTATTGTAAACCTAGCACTGTGGTGCTTACATGCTGATCCTCAATCTCGGCCTACCATGCGTATTGCATCCGAGTTGCTCCAAATGCAAGCTGGTGATGACTAGATTTCTATGTGCATATACATGAAGTACATATTTGCATATAGGTTAAATGTAATGTTGGTTTCTAAAGTATGCGCTATGTTTCATTTTAAGCCCAATGTTTTAGTTATGTCAACATCGTTTCTATCCAATTTTTTGTTGAAAATTGGACAAAAATACCCTGTCCATTATAAAATTTGGACTGTTACTGAAATTTCTCTTAACAATTATTTTTGCTTCACGGATCAGTAGATAAAATCTTTAATTTGTTGAACATACGTAAGGATTGTTTTCTCAAGAACCATTGTGATATTTCCAAGGTGCAGCTAGATAAATTGATGATAAACGTGATTTGGGGGTAAATTATACTTTGTAGTCATGTACTTTGCACCAAATTTTATTTTGATTTCTACATATGAAATCATGACAATCAATCTCCTGCATTTTTTATCAAATTCCACATTGATTCCTGCACATGAAATTGTAACAGTCAATTCCTTATACTTTTGGTAAAATTTAACTTTGGTCCCTATACAAGTGTTAATATTCCGTTTTGTCACTCAATTATTTAAATCTTTAACAGAATCTAGTCATGTGATAAGAATGTGACTACGACATGAAGGTAAGAAAGAAAAATCATGTACATTTTTTACCAATACACACTTTATCCCAAAATTTACATCAAAATATGACTGTATTAGGCTAAAACAAAATGCAAATTGTGAACAATTAAGAAGATGAAGTAGGGTTTTGCATAAATTAGAATCACAAAATTTTATTTTTCACGATAATACAATCGCATGTCTATTTATCTTTCTTTTTCTTTGATTTCTTTGTCGCATTTTTTATTATATCAAAAGCTCTACTTTCTTGCATTTTCGTCTCAATTTTTATCATACGAACATATATATATATATATATATATTGTATTATATAACTCTCATGTGCTTATCATGTAGGAAAAAATGTATTAGTGGGAAACATGGATAATTTTCCTCTCTTACCCTTATTTCGTAGTCACATTTTTGTCAAATGACTAGATTTTATTAAAGATTTAAAAATAAAGTAATAGAAGAGGGAGATTGACATTTGTGTAAGGACCATAGTGGGATTTGAGTAAAAATGTAAGGAGTTGACTGTCACTATTTCATATGTAGGGACTAAAATAAAATTTGGTGCAAAATAGGGGTGCAAAGTATAATTTACCCTCGATTTTGTATTGGCTGAAGACTTTTTTCTTCACATTTTGTAGTTGGACATGTACCTTTTGTTTGTTTATTGTACTGTATTGGAGACTACTATAGTTGCACATTTTCATCTCAATGTACTTTAATTTAGATTTTCTTTTTATGTTCTCATGGATTTTTATTTATTTAGTTATTTATTTATTTGGTTTATTAAATGCATAAAATATTAGCTTTTTTGGCAGACGTATATGTTTACATAAAAAATAAAAAAATAAAAAATTACTTTTTGATGACAATTTAATTTTGTCATCAAAGGAGTTAATGTAGATACTCAGCAATGAAATATGAAATTGCACAAAACATATATACTTTTAAACTATATTTGATTCATGAATTTGAGAAGTGATTTGAAAAAGTAAAGAAAAAATGAAAAGATAAAGGTAAATAAAATGTGAATGAAATATAATTACATTTCATTTACGTTTCACACGACTTTTATAAAAAGGCTTTGCCAACAACAAAGCTACTTAAAAAAAAAAAAAACTACACATGGATCACATTGGTGTGTAGTTTTGTAGGCTCCGATCCATATGATATTCTAATCATGTCGTTGACACTAAATTTTATAATGCCAATGTGGCATGGCAGATGTTTTAATGATGTGGCATAATGACGTGGTTGTAAAGAGTTAAATGAGGGGCCTGAAGGGTTAGCCTAGAATCAAGAGATCAAGACTAGGTCCAAACACAAAATCTGCAAAGCAATTCTTCTAAAGAATGGATATGGATAAGTAGAGGTTGAGATCAAGAAGAATCATGGTGGCATGTGTGGCTGCAACAGGGATGGCCAAGCAAGTATAAAATAAAGATTTCAAAAGAATAAAGGACTTTCAACCACGTTTACAAATCACAATATTTTGGAGTAGCTCTTATCAATTAAGAGTAGATACTTAGCATTTTTAGGAGTAGTTTAATTATAACTCGTCTGTTGATTCATTTAATTTCGGTTTCTTTATTATTGTTTAAATTCATGTAACTTGTAACAAATGACAATTTTACTAGATTTATATCAATTCAGTTTGTTTCACTTTCATTCTTCTTTGTTTATTTTTCTTCAAATATGTCTTTGACCTTTCAAGGCATTAGAACTCAACCACATTGCTTGATCATTCATGTTTGGTAAAAGTTTTGTTTGTCCATTATTCTCGGTTGATTGACCCTAAACAAATTTTTGCTAACACATATTAATTGTAATTTCTCAGCAGTTGAAGTAGTTAATATGGTTGAAATATTATAACACTTTCGGTTCTCCCTTCGAATCAAAACCAACTCATTTCAAAATTTTCAGAGATCCAATTCTACGACATAGACGACTTTATTTGCTGATACTTTTATTTTTTATTTTTTATTTTTTATTTTAGGCCAAATTACATCAGTAGTTCCTATACTTTAATTCTTGAGTTATTTTTATTCCTATAATTTCAATTGACTTAATTTTGATTCTAAATCTATAAATTTGTCTCAATTTCGTCCAATTGATTACAATTATAAGTATTATTTTAAAGAAAATACACACATATATGGCATGTTTCATGCTTTTAACAGCAAAATTATAAATTTGCTTAATTCAATGAGTTAACCTCAACTAATTCTTCTTCTTTTTTTCTTTTTCTTTTTTTTTTTTTGATCGGCAAAATAAATCTTTACTGATGGAAATATACAAAGTATGATAGAGTACATCAATCAAGAGGAGCATAAACAACCAAAAAACCAAAAGCATAAACAACCAAATTACAGTCACAACAGAGCAAACCATTAGCAAACTAACCATTAGCAGTCAGCATAGTAACAAATTTCAATCATTAGCAAACAGCATAGTAATCACCAAGACTAACATCAGAACAGATCTGTTCAACCAAGACTAGCAGATAACAGATCACCAAGACTAACAGATCAGAATTGTTTAACCCTCACACAATTTTATTAGCCACCAAATCACCAAGACAAAACAGCTTTTTTCCAAGACTAAGAAGCAGGCTACTAGATTACCAAAGCAAAGCAGACCATCAGATAACCATCAGATACCAGATTACCAGGCTACCATAAGTTAAATCAACCTTCACACTCTCTAACTAGTCATCAAGATTGAGCAACCACAAAACCAAGACCAGAACCTAACAACCTAACTCCTGCTTTATACAATTTGATTCAATGTCTCATTTGATTCCACTTGAACATATAGTCATCAACTGAGAAAGGAAAGTCCTTTATAGATGCTTTGAGCCAGAGAGCAGTTCTAATTTTGATGAGTTCACATAGACCTGAGGAATTGGGTTGTGACATAGAGAAGACACACTCGTTCCGATGTTTCCAGAGAGACCACTGAACAACTAATAGTATCGCATTCCAGATTTTCCTTTCAAGACTCTTAAATTTTCCGCCTAACCACTAGTTGAAAAGACCTTCCACTGATCCTTGAATACACTAATTAAAACCCTAATCATGTATCACCGATGACCAGACAAACTAGGAGAAAGTGCAGTGCAGCAAGACATGAAGAGCAGATTCAATTTCAGTGCTACAGAATGGACAGAGGGTGGATGCACTGCTGCTTAAAATGCCTATTCTATGCAAAAACTCTGCAGACTTGATTATGTTTTTCCAAGCCAGCCAAGCAAAAAAGAGAACTTTGGGAGGAAGAGCATTATACCAAACAAACTTACTAATTCTGAGTTGAGGGCCAAGCAGAGAGTTGTTGAAAGAATAAAGGGCAGAGATAGAGAAAGAACCATTAGCCCAAACTTGACAATCCACACTGTCAAGACATAGAGGAGGAGAAGAGGATAAAACATTAACAAGTCTATTCTCTTCAAGCAGTTCCCAATCATAAAGCTCTCTTCTATACGGAAAATTCCAAATATCTGAGCTGGATTTCCTGTGGAAGAAATGATGAAGGGATCCTTCCTTGTCAGTAGAAAGGTTGTAGATAAGAGGGAATTCTGATTTGAAGCAGAGGCTTTCACACCATTTGTCATGCCAAAATTTGATTCTGGACCCATTCCCCACTTTAAGTAGACAATTATCCAAGTAGAAATTGAAGATATTCCTGCTGTAGGCCCCAATGGAGATAATGTCAGACCACAGTCTAGAATGCTTATAATGGGATCTCAGTAGAGGATGCCAGCAATTTTCATCAATTTTATACTTGCTGCAGATAGCCCTTCTCCAGAGTGCATTGACTTGATTCCCAAATTTCTACCACCATTTGAGTAGTAAACAAGTATTCACATCCCTAATCCTTCTTATGCCCAGACCCCCTTGATTGACATTCTTTGTTACCTCCACCCATTTCACTAGATGAACTTTCCTCTTTAGATCATTGCCACCCCACAGAAACACAACCTCAATCTTCTCTATTTCTCTAGCAACACCTTCGGGCATCTTAAATAAAGAGAGGTAGTACACAGAAAGACTGGATAGGACAGATTTGATCAAGGTTAGTCTACCTGCAAAAGATAGTAATTTCCTCTTCCACCCTACAAGCTTAACTCTGATTTTGTCAAGAACAGGTTTCCACATTGATTTCCTACCTGGATTAGCTCCTAGTGGCAGACCCAGGAATTGCAAAGGAAGTCTTTGTACCTTACAATCAAGTAGATTTGCAAAAGACAACAGAAGCTCACCAGCCACACCAACCCCACACACAACACTTTTATGATATATTGATTCTAAGGCCCGAAACAATTTCAAAGCATCTAAGAATTCGTTTAATAAGTACCAACTGATCCCACTCTGCATCACAGAAGAGAATTGAATCATATGCAAATTGAAGATGGGATAAGAGAACCTCATTAGCCCCGAGTTTCACTCCTTTAAGGATGCCAAGATTGAGTGCTCTGTTAAGAAGAATGTTAATCCCTTCTGCTACTATGCTGAAAAGGAATGGTGAGAGTGGGTCACATTGCCTAAGACCTTTTTGTGGTGAAAACTCCTTTGTTGGTGATCCATTTATGTCACGACCCAAACTCGCCCCTATAGGTTTAGTGTCGTAACCAGTCAGTAATCCACAATTACCGAAGGCCTAACTGAACAAGGCAAATGAACGGGGCTAGCGGAAGCTATTATATAAGAAAGTATAATGTCCAACGAGCTGTGACCTTACATGAAACAAAATGTAGCCTTATACAAATATATATGTATGTACATCCAGGTATTACAAATCTCTTGGTATTACAAATCTCTTATAATTACAACACAACCAAAAGAAATAAGTCATTTCCATCACCAACAACTACAATACCAATGACAACCGACCAAAAAAAAAATAGTAGTGACTGGGTCAGCCAGTGCTCCAACAGGTGGGAACCTCGGCGAGAGGCGCAAAAGGTGGCTTGACTAAAACGGAGGCAAGATCGTCAGCTACATTCCATCCAGAACTGGATTACCTATACATACATATATACAAAACGTAAGCTAAAGCCTAGTGAATAACAACTGAGTAAGAGATTTTGAATGATGATTATAATGTAAAATAAAGTACATACTGAGTAAGTTCGTATTACATGTGAAAGGCATAATATGACACATAGTATATCCAAAAACAATAAATACAGGTGGTCATGAAGACTAGACAGACGGTCATGAAGACCGAACAGACGGTCATGAAGACCAGAGATCAAATATAATAACCAACACTATAATAACAGGAGTTCCATGAAATGGTACTGATAGAGATTCTCTGTAATCATATGAACAGGTACTAGGGTTGCCACAGTGAACAGTGCAAATAGAGATAACATCACCATTAATCAATATAAGAAACATATCAGAGCAATGCATAACTTTGAAGCAGAGAAAAGGTAATTTAAATTAAACATATGTTTACAACAATGTTACTCATAGTAGGTTCCGTGATGCAGGTGACTGGGACGTGATGTTTGTCCTACACAGACAGATACAAGTGTAACACACTTAATTTGTCATACACCCAACTAATTAGTTTCATTTCTTAGGAATTGGTTGGTCTAAATGTTGTTTACTCCTTTTAAATGCTTATGCAATGCAAATGGGCATTAATTACGGGTGTAAATCATGCTAACGGAGGCTTGGAAGTGGGTAAATGAAGCAGAAAAGTGAAACCAAGGCTACCAAACAGCCGCACGTGCACCACCAAGTGCTTTTTATGCATAATGCCAACAAACTCTCCCCTGTTTCCCGCACGTGCGGGCCTACCCGCCGCACGTGCACCAGCACCTCCCGCACGTGCGGTTCTAGGTATTCCAGAACCAAATTTCTGCTCTGTTTTTAGGGTTTCAAATTCCTCAAAATCACACCCAAAGTCAATCAATTTAAGGGCCAAAAATTAACATAGTGTACAACCAATTTCCTTGTTCAACTCAAGAATGGAACCTCAAATTCAAACTTAAGTTCCACAATCTCACAAACAATTTCAAGATTTAAGAGAAACAAAACTCTATGCATATGGAGAATCTATATTTCAACAAAACCATGGAAATCTAGCTTAGAATCATGCAAGACCAAGTAATTCAAGCAAAGACATGGAAGAATTCCTCCTTTTAAGGTTTATAACACAACTTACACTACCCAATTTCTCACTCTCTCCTTAAATTCCATGAATTCAAGATGAAAATTAGTCTCGTGCAAGAAATTAGGAAATTTTTTTTACCTTAATGTGTTAATTGATGTTGTCTCAAATTCTCTCATTCTTCTTCTTAATCACTCACTCAAGCTCAAACTCTAGAACACTCTCTCACTCTCTCTGTGATTATATCTCCCTCTCTCTCTCTTCTAATTGAGGTCACACATATATATAAATACATCTCTAGTTTAATTTAGTTTAATTAAGTGAGAGCCTCTTTACCTACATTAACTAGTGAATTAATTAAATTATTACTTGACCTAATTAAGGTGTATCAACTTACCCACTTAGTCCACTAACTAATTTTATAACTCTACGATTTAATGAATCAGACAGGTCTTTTCATAAAGGAATATATCTGTTAACAAACATAATGCACATAAATAAGCATATAAAGCACAGATAAATGCATAATTCAGATTAATCATGTAACGCCCTCAAAATAAAACTCATCATATATAAGATTAACATGCATTAATAATAGAAAACAAAACATTCTATTATCCATCAGAGTATTACGAAATAAAACATCAAAATAAATGCCCTACGGGCTTACATCTTGCCAAGCCAACACTTGGACACAATTTCATGAGTTCTAACTCAAACAAATAAAGCCCTGGGCTTGAATGTTTACATAATTCAAATAAAACAACTAAAACAAATAGAACAAGTCTTCAAGTCCAAATCCTCACAAGCTAAGTCTTGGGAGGTAGTGAACCACCTGAACCTGAAAAATGAAGTTCCCATATAGGGTGAGCCACGGCCCAGTAGAGAAATACTAAACCAAGCATAAGAATTAACTAAAGCAGTAGCACCCGATACATGGTTAACACAAGATAATCAATTTACAATTCATCGACACAAACGCCTACGCTGTCTATGACACATGGTCTATGACACCTTTTACTTTCCATTTATACAGTCATGGCTCAGAACCTGGCCAAACAACTCAACAAGGATAACAATTCAGGTTAAACCTTTCTCATAACATAATAAACACACATGCTGGTGTTATACCAATCTCAATCAAATTCACTTCCTTACTTCCCAACTGATACACATGGTGGTGATGTATAATATCAACAACAAATAGAAATATTTCTATTATAATTAAGCACACACATAAGTGATGCTACTGGAGTCCATCCCCTATCTCCTCCCAACAAGTCCGGTTTAGAGGTCCATCCCCTATCTTCCCCTAAACCGTGGAGTTCATCCCCTATCTCCTCCAAAAACAAATGCATATGCAACATAATCAATACTTGTCATATACAACACATAATTAATACACGAATGTTCTGTATTAACTCAACAGTCAAACAATTGACTCAATTTCAGTTATACCTAAGCCGCATGCAAGGTCTACAACAATCAATGGCTATCCTCCACCGATAGCCCAAAACAATTATTTCTAAGCAAGAAATAACTATAACAATAAATGTAATTTCAATATTCTCAAAGGTAGTATTTAAACTACCAAATACAACATTAAACCACTAAATTCCCCAATCTCATGAATTTAACCCAAATTCACAATCTTCCCTTAAATTAATTATATAAATTAATCTATGACAAAACCTTAATGTTTCTCCCAAAATTACTAACCTACCCCCACATACCAAAATACCACCACTTAGGATTAAAACGTATAAATGGAGTAGGAAATCCCTACCTCGAAGAAATAACTAAAAAAGGAGAAGATGAAGATGATGCCCAAAACTTGAAAGTGCTCCAAACCAACAATTGCTCAGATTAAATGAAAGCCCTCACTCTCCTCTATCTTATTTGTAAAGAAACTAGGGTAAAAACAAACCCTAACTAGATCAAACCTAGGAGAGAAGATGAGTTGGGAGAGAGAGAACTCGTAACCTAGGGTTTTATAAACTAAAAGGGGCTGAAAAACTGTTTTAAAACGCTTAAACACGATTTTATACTCAGCCGCTCTGCTCGAGCGGACAAAATCCCGCTCGAGCGAACACTCACAGACTCCCGCTCGAGCGGACAATCCCACGCTCGAGCGGCGGATGCACACTCCCAGCATCTCGACAAACCAGGTCCCTGCTCGAGCGTCCAAATCCCCGCTCGAGCGTCACTCACACACTCCCGCTCGAGCGGACAAACTCCCGCTCGAGCGTCCAACCCTGCACAAGAAATACTGGATGGGTGTTTTTCCCGCTCGAGCGCCAAAACCCCCGCTCGAGCGGACAAGCAACAACAAGTCCCCGCTCGAGCGGACAAGCCAAAATCTGGGCAACTAGTTTTGGTTCCTAAGCTCAACCAACCTGTAACATAATCTGCCCAACACATCCTATAACCCAAAGCTAAGGAATTAAAGGACGACAACAACAATAATACAACAATGGAATCTACGGAACATAAGTCCGGATACAATAATCAAAAGGGAAAAGACCGGGGTCGCTATAAATCAAAAAAGTAACAGCTAAGAAAAAGGTGGGTGTTACAATTTATAAGAATGGATATTCGAGTTGTAGAAACACAGACTTTCATCCAAGAGATCCATTTAGACCCAAACCCAAAGCTGGACAGCATAGAAAATAAAAATTCCCAATTTACAGAATCAAATGCTTTATCAAAATCCAACTTTAAAATCAGCCCTGACTTCTTGGTCTTCTTCTAGCAATCGACCACTTCATTAGCAATGAATATCCCATCTAAGTTATTTCCCCCTTCTAGAAAAGCAATCTAAGTTTCACCAATAATTGAGGGCAGCACTAGCTTCAATCTACATGCTAAGACTTTAGCCAAAATTTTGTACAATGAGCCTACAAGACTGATGGGTCTATAGTCAGATAGGCCATTAGGATTCTCCAGCTTGGGGATGAGAGTAATGAAAGAACTATTAATGCCATAAGTGAGCTTGCTATGGGTGTGAAAATCTTTAAAGAATTGCATGATAACCTGCTTCATGATCTTCCAAAATTTCTGATAACACAACATGTTAAACCCATCTAATAGCCTCAACTAATTCAGTAATTACTTTTCGTCAAAAATCCTAATGGTGTTATTAAGTAGACCAAATTGACAAAAAAATTAAAATTAAAGGTCAAAATTAAGTCAATTAAAAATGTAGAGCCAAATATAACAAAATGAGTAAAATGTAGGAACTATTGAAGCAATTTATCCTAAATTTTGTTTTTGGTACATAACAGTTTTATCTCGGCGAGTTAAATGAATGAAAATAGATGTTGTTAGGATCAGTGAGACCACTTCCAAATTAATTTTACTGATTCAAACTATTGATTTTATTAGAATTATTGAAAAACTTATTTATAAAAAATTAAATTAATTGGCATTGAGAACTCTCTACCACAGGTGTTCTGGTGCCAAAATTCAAACATGACAGATGGGAGCTTGTTAGACTTTTCTCTAATTGAGGCTGCTGGTCATTCTAATATATGGCCTCAGACCCAAAATTCAACGAATCTTCTTGGCCTCACAAATTAAATTTGTAGAAAATGAAAGCAGGTATTACTTGTGTTATAAAAATGGTGACCCCTAAATGCCCTTCCTTGTAATGGTGAAAAATGGCTTTAGAAAAGGTTTTTGTGGTTTTGAAGGTCCTCTTGATCCTTATGCTTCTCTTGGCTTTTGATGTTGCTGCAAGAGAACTGATCCATACTTCGAGTCCTCTCATTCCTTGTAAGTTTCCAATTGCTTGAGGTTCATTTAAGTTCTGAAGATCATACAATACACATATTACATGTATTTATATAGAGAGACCACCAATATTCATCATACTAGAGCAACAAAACTATTCTTCGCAGATCATCTCTCTGTCTACATATATGTAGAATTTTCATTATCTATACTATTATTAAAAATGAATTACTCACTTGGTGTCTATGAACTTTCTTCTTTCCGTTTTCTCTCCTTACACCACGTGTCAATTTTTCCATCAAAAAAGGAAAGACAAAAAAAAATAACTACAAGAGGGGCACAGAACTTGAACCTATGATGACCATTGATTGATGTGATAAAAAAACACTTTTACCACTTAAGCAATATAGAAGATATTTTTTTAATTCAAAATTGAAATTTATATTTTAAGCATACTCATTAAGTGGGCTCACACTCTAATATATATATATATATATATACCAGAGGTAGGCACACACATAATGTAGAATTTATAATTGGATCAATAACTAAGGCAGTTATTTGAAATAATTAGAAAGAATTGAAGCAATTTATAACAACAAATTATATTGGTAGTTCCTCATTCCTATACTTTAGTTTTTGTGTCTTTATAGTCCTTGTAATTATAATTGACTCAATTTTGATCCTGATTTTTTAATATATCTCAATTTGATCCAATTAATTGAAACTGTTAGCATTATTTTATGAAAAATGCTTACATGCACGACATGTGTTATGCCTTCAAAGACAAAATTGTAAACTTAATCAATTTAGTGAATTAATCTCAATAAACTTAGTGATCATGAACTTAGTGATCATTTTTCATTAACAATAAAAATAAAAACTAATAGCGTTGTCAATTAAGCCAGATTGACACAAAATTAAAAATTAATGATCAAAATTGAATCAATTAAAAGTATAGGAACCAAAATGACACAAAAATCAAAATGTAATAATTACCAATGTAATTTATGCTTACAACAATTATCATGTTTAGGGGGCATTTTCAAAAAATAAATAAATAAATAAATAAATAAAAAATTATTCGATGTCTACACCAACATATGTGTTTACTTTATAAATTAGTATATATATATAAAGTAATGTTTACCCTTAATTTTCTTTTCTTTCCTATGTCACATATCTCTCTTCTTTTCCTTTGTTCTCTCTCCTGTGTGGGGCATCACTCTTCTCTTCTACTTTTTTAAAATGCCACATTAATATACCCTTATACCTAATTAGTGCTTACATCTAATATGTAAAAGAATTTTACTTAATCTGAATTACCTATATAATTAATACTTTATGAATTAATTTTCTTCTATTAAATATTAAAGATATTTTTATGTTTTTGTCTATCTTATTAATATCTTAATATTAATTTATATTGAGTTGTCTATCTGCTATGGAATTCTTTATTAAAAATGATAAGAAAAAAATTAATACTCTAGATAATTACTTTATGCATTTTCTTCTTATCCAACTACAACATATTTATATTTAATTTTTTAAATAAATTGTGTATAGCTTCTATTTCTACATATTTTTATTTTTCACATGAATATAAAATAAAGTAAAATAATTATAATCACTTTTAAATTTATGTTACAAATTCTCTTTCCAATTTAACTATTATTTTTAATATAAAATTATTATATGAATTTTATAGCATGATATTACTAAAATTATCAAAATACATAAATAATTTAACTCAAATTATTATATATAAATATTCAAGTAACACTTTTATAAAATAATAAAGCTAAGATTATATAATATAAATAAAAACAAGAATCACACTTTAATTTTAAATGACACGTATATTGTAACATAAAATAAAATACTATTTTGGAAAAAAAAAATTTAACCCGTACATCGCACGGGTCAATTACTAATATATATATATATATATATATTAATGGTCAAAACGCATGTGTTTTCTATTTTTCGTCTAAAATTTTTAATACTTTTTATTTTATTCAAAAGAGGCAAAAGAATATTTTTGATTAATGATGAAGGCGTGTTGAATTTAAAAACTATTTAGCATTTATTCAGAAGTTTTAATAGAGTTTAGTTGGGGGGAAATAATTATTAACAGTTTTATAGGTATTTTTTTTTGTTTTTTTTTAATGGGGTTATTATAGGTACTTCTTGGAAAACAAAATAAAGATAGCGAATCTTTGAAAAATATTTACATCAAACGGGTGTATACTTTATATAATACTAGTTGTGGTGCTCACATTTTCAATTTCACATCTAACTTTTTTGGATTTAATGAATAAAAATGATGGGCTGAATTTGAAATCAGTTAGCAGTTTTTAACGGTTGACACTATAGACATTCATGAAAAAAAAGTTAATATACACTTTTAATCTAGTTTCAATATAGTTATTTTGTTCAAGTTTGAAATTAAAGTTAACAATTTTGAGACACTTATCAATATCTTAAAGTGTACACATAAAAAAACTAATGAAAATTTAGACTGAATGAACAAATTAAAACTAAATATAAGGAGCAGAGATTAGATAATTTAATTTAAAATAATAGAGATTAAAGTAAAATTTAAATTACGAGATTGCACATTTCCTCAACAGAGTACACAGTAACGTCATTTTAATAACGGGTTTTGATTGGTGGCACTAAATTGGGGGCACTAATGCCCCTAATTTCCATATAAGGCAAAAAAAAAAAAACAAAAACAAAACAGTTACCCAGAAAGGAAATTAGGGGCATTAGTGCCCCCCAATTTAGTGCCACAAAACATTTTCCTTTAATAACCTATTTTGAGTAGTAGACAATTTGTTCCTAATAGCAAACCAAATTATGAAAATATATTGTTTTGGGAACTAACTATTTAGTTATTTTTTTAATTTCTTACGAAAAGACGTCTAGAAAAATATAGAGAAGAGTTAACTTTTTAATAGCTAAAATAGCCTATTGTCAAACTTGGCGTTACTAATAACAAGTGGTATTTGCCTTGTTCAGATAAGTCGGCTCGCGAGCTCCACAATGCAGACGACCCCTGGGCCCACAATCCTCGTCAACCATGATATTCTTTGTTTAACAAAAGAGACAGAATTAAACATAGAATAGGATGTAGATATAGCGACCCCGGTCTTTTTCCTTTAGATTGTTGTATCCGGACTTAAGTTCCGTGGATCCGGGCATTGTGTATTGTTGTTGTTGTCCTTTAATTCTTTATTTTTGAGTTATGGGTTGAGTTGGGCAGGTTTGTTACAGGTTGGCTGTGTTGGAAACCAAGTGTTGCTGTCCAGATTTTTGGACCTTCGCTCGAGCGAGGAGTTGGTCGCTCGAGCGAGATATTGTTTTTGCTCTTCGCTCGAGCCAGGGTTTGGTCGCTCGAGCGAGAGTCTGCGTCTAGTACTTAGACCTGAGAGATGTGTTTCTTGGCTCGAGCAAGCATTTCTTCGCTCGAGCGAGCGAGGTGTATGTTTTCGAGTTCTTCGCTCGAGCGAGCATTTCGTCGCTCGAGCGAGCTTCTGGGTTGCAGACCTGAAGCATCGAGTTTTTGGCTCGAGCGAGCTTTTCTTCGCTCGAGCGTGGATTTTTGTGTCTGGTCGCTCGAGCGACCATGTCTTCGCTCGAGCGAGCCTGTCCAGTTTAAATATGCAGAAACAGTTTTTAATCATTTTTTTACAACCTTTTGATCCAGAAACCCTAATTACGACTTCTCTCTCTCCCTACACACCTTCTACCCTAGGTTTCATCTAGTATTATTGTGTTCCTACCCTACTTCCTTCATTAAAAAGGTAGAGTGAGGCGAGGGCTTTCATTTAATCTGAAAGGTTGTTAGTTCGGAGCACTTTGGTTTTTGGGCATCATCATCATCTTCTTCTTTTTGAGTTATCTTTTGAGGTAGGGATTTCCTACTCCAATGTATATGTTTTGTTCTAAGTTTTGGTAATTTAATATGTTGGGGGTATTTTGTAATTTTGGAAAAAACCCTAGTTGTTGTGTTAAATTGAATTGTAAGTTTAATTTAAGGAAACTTGGGAATAATGGTTAAATTCACGAAATATGAGGAATTATTGATTAAATGGGGTAGTTGGTTGATTTAAATCATATGCCTATTAAATTGTTGATTTAGTTATTTTCTGTTTAGAGATAACTGTTTTGGGCTATCGGTGGAGGATAGTTATGATTGTTGTAGACATTGCATGTGGATTAGGGATAACTGAAACTAATCAATTGGCCATGTCGTTGTGTATAAAGATTGGAATAATACATTAAATTTATGTATTGATTGTTTGTGTATATGACTTTGTGTTTATATGCATTACTTGTGTATGGGAGGAGATAGGGAATGTACTCCACGGTTTAGGGGAAGATAGGGGATGTACCTCTAAACCGGTTAATGATTATGGGAAGATAGGGGATGAACCCAGGGTTGCAGCTCATATGCGCGCCTATTGCAGAGATATAGCTTATATGCTTATCTATTGAAGTGTGATACAGCTCATATGCTTGTCCATGAAGTGTTTGGTTATTTGATTTGATATAGCACTAAAATGTATATCATTATTTTTGTGAAGTACGGAAGTGGTTTATGTGATATTGATACAACACCAACATGTGTATCCATTATGATATAAGAAAGGTTTAACTTGAATTGTTATCCCCGTTGAGTTATTTGGCCAGGCTCTGAGCCATATTTGTATAATGAAATTGATAAGTGTTATAGACATTGGTGTCTTAAGATTGTATGTTGATATAACTGGTTATCATGGTTAACCATCTATTGAATGCTAGGACTTTATTCAAAGCGTATATTTGGTTTAGTATTTCTCTACTGGGCTGTGGCTCACCCTATATGGGAACTTCATTTTCAGGTTCAGGTGGTTCACTACCTCCAAAGACTTAGCTTGTGAGGATTTGGACTTGAAGATCTGTTTTATTTATTCTTGTTGTTTTTATTTGAATTATGTAAACATTCAAGCCCAGGGCTTTATTTGTTTTGAGTTAGAACTCATGAAATTGTGCCCAAGTGTTGGCTTGGCAAGATGTAAGCCCGTAGGGCATTTATTTTGATGTTTTATTTCGTAATACTCTGATGATTTAAATAATGTAATGTTTTTCTTTTAGTAATGCATGCCTTGTTTTATATTTAATGGGTTTAATTTTGAGGGCGTTACAACTTGGTATCAGAGCGTACCGGGTTTGAATACTTTGGGTACGTGGGAAGTGATTAGTATCACATTGGGTTCGTCTCGTTTGATAGAGACTTAGTGTAATTTTACATGCTTATATGATAACATGTCTATGTGATTATGTGGGTATGGAATGTAGTTTCTAGATATTGATTGGATCCTTGAGTCTCTGAAAGTCTTGTTGGAAAGGCACTTGATCAATGTTGTTTCCAATCGGAACTTTAGTGGCGCCTCGGGACTATCATTATCCAGGAATGAAATTCGTAGGTGCTTATGTGATTATGTGCTTACGTGGTGTGATTTATTGTTGTCCAATGTATTAGGACGTGAGTGTTATAGTTTTGGCACATTATTTAGAGTGCTAACGTCTTTGTTTCCTTTATTAGGATGTCAGGACGAGGACGAGGTCGTGGTAGGCGTGGTAGGCAGGCCAGGCAGGAAGTACCTATACCGGAGGAAATGCCGGCAGTTCAGGAGGGTGTTGGCCAAGCCAATGTGGCCGAGCCAGTAGGACAGCAGTTTATGGGTGCTTTGGCCCAAGGGATAGCAGGGGCATTTCAGGCGTCAGTTGACATTCTGAGGGCTGCGAATCCAGCCCAGGCTGTTGTTGCTGCAGATATGGGTCCTTCTTTTCTGAAGAGGGAGTTCTTCCGGTCCAACCCGGACGAATTTTTAGGTGATCCTAAAGAGCCGCTTAAGGCAGATGAATGGCTCGAACAGACAACGAAGACGTTTGAGATGCTAGGCATCGAAGACGGGGCACTGAAGGTGACCTTGGCATCTTTCCAGCTTAAGGGGGATGCGGGTCAGTGGTGGAAGTTCACTAAGGGCCGTATAGGAGGGACTTGGGAGGCTTTTGTAGATGCTTTCCAGGAGAAGTTCCTGTCTTCAGCAGTTAAGGAGAGGTTGAGGGAGCAGTTTTGCCAGCTTAAGCAGAACAGTTCTTCAGTGGCCGAATTTGAGGCAACGTTTACTAGCTTGTCCAGGTTTGCACCTGAGTTGGTGGCGTCTGAGGAACGCCGTTGCATTGAGTTCGAGAAGAGGTTGAGGCGTGGCCTCAAGTTGAGAGTAGTAGGGTCTTTGATTCGGGATTATGGGCGTCTGGTTGATGCAGCAGCCCATACTGAGATTATGATGCAGGAGGAGGAGGAAGGTCAGAAAGGCTCCAAGAGGAGTCAGGATGGGCAGAGTGATGGCAGGAGGCAGAGAGGTTTCACTCCTCAGCAGCCTCAGAGTAGTTTTTCTAGATCTACTTTTCCAGTACCGAGTGCTAGTTCTGGGAAGGGCAGTCAGGGAGACATCACCTGTTTCAAGTGTGGCCAGCTGGGCCACAAGTCTCCAGTTTGTCCTCAGAGGGGAGGAGTACAGAGAGCAGCATCTTCTTCGGCTCGATCTCAGAGCCAGAGTCAGGGTAGAGGCCAGCCACTCTCGTGCTATCAGTGTGGTCAGCCAGGGCACATGAAGAGGTATTGCCCGCAGTTGAGTGGCACACCTGGTGCATCTGGTTTGAGGCAGACTCAGGGTCAGCAGCCAGCTCAGTCGGGTCAGGCCTCGAGGGCCAATCAGGGGGCTTCTTCGTCCCAGTCTGTGCAGCAGTCTAGGGGTGAGCAGGTTGATCAGAGGTCATCTGGGCGCGTGTATGCTGTTACAGCGCAGGATCTTGTACCGGCTCCATCTGTCGTGAGAGGTACCTTCTTGTTTTGCAATTCAGTTGCTAGTGTTTTGATCGATACGGGTGCATCTCATTCCTTTGTGTCTGTTGCATTTGCATCTGTTTTGGAGTTGGAGTTAGCACAGTTATCTTCTCCTATTTGTGTAGTGTCACCTCTTGGGGGTGAATTGATTTTGAAACAAGGTGTTAGGGGTTGTGATATAGAGGTCGATGATCATAGAATCCCTTTCTCTTTTGTAGTTATGCCCATGAAGGGCTTTGATGTTATTTTGGGTATGGACTGGTTGTCGTCATACCGGGCAGTTATTGATTGCTACCGTCAGAGGGTCACTTGTTGTACCGTGAACGGGGAGTGTTTTCATTTTCTGGGGGACCGGGTTGGTAGTGTTTTGCCACCGGGTTATGATCCGCGAGGGCGGAGTGAGCTTAGTGGTCTACTTGCTAGTCTTTCGATTAGTGAGGGTGATGAGACCCAGATTGTGTTGCCAAGGGTGGTTTGTGAGTACTCGGACGTCTTTCCCGAGGATCTTGTTGGGTTGCCACTGCATCGAGAGATTGAGTTCTCTATTGACCTAGTGCCCGGTACGGCGCCAATTTCTATGGCTCCTTATCGTTTTGCCCCAGCCGAGTTAGTTGAGCTGAAGATTCAGCTTCAGGAGTTGCTAGATAAGGGCTATATCCGTCCTAGTGTTTCGCCGTGGGGAGCACCGGCCCTCTTTGTTAAAAAGAAAGGTGGTGCTTTGAGACTATGTATAGATTACCGGAAATTGAATCGGGCTACGGTTAAGAATAAGTACCCTATGCCTCGTATAGATGATCTGTTCGACCAGTTGAAGGGTTCCCGTTGTTTCTCTAAGATAGATTTGAGATCGGGTTACCACCAGTTGAGGTCAGGGAGGAGGATATTCCGAAGACGGCATTCCGTACGCGGTATGGCCATTATGAGTTTCTGGTGATGCCATTCGGGCTCACCAATGCACCGGCAGTGTTTATGGATTTGATGAACCGGATCTTCCGGGAATTCTTGGATCGTTTTGTGGTCGTCTTCGTGGACGACATTTTGATTTATTCACCTTCAGAGGAGGAGCACGAGGCACACTTGAGAGTGGTGCTAGAGTTACTTAGAGCCCATAAGCTTTATGCTAAGTTCGGGAAGTGTGAGTTTTGGCTAGAAGAGGTGAAGTTCTTAGGCCATGTAGTTTCTGGGAAAGGGGTGTCTGTTGATACATCCAAGACTGAGGCAGTGCAAGATTGGGCACAGCCTAAGAGTGTGTTTGAGATCCGCAGTTTTCTGGGATTAGCTGGGTATTACCGTCGGTTTGTGAAAGATTTCTCCAGGTTAGCTTCACCGTTGACTAGATTGACTCGGAAGGGAGTCAAATTTGTATGGAGTGAGACTTGTGAAAAGTCGTTTCAGGAGTTGAAGGTTAGACTGACCACCGCTCCAGTCTTGATTATTCCGGAGAGAGGGTTGGGTTATGCAGTCTATTGTGACGCCTCACGAGAGGGTCTGGGTTGTGTGTTAATGCAAGAGGGGAAAGTGGTTGCCTATGGTTCACGTCAGTTGAAAATTCATGAGAAGAATTACCCTACGCATGATTTAGAGTTAGCAGCTGTGATATTTGCCTTGAAGATTTGGAGGCACTATCTTTATGGTGAGAAATTCGAGGTATTCTCGGATCATAAGAGTCTGAAATATCTGTTTACACAGAAAGACTTGAATTTGAGGCAGAGGAGGTGGATGGAGTTCATTGAGGATTATGACTTCGAGTTGCACTATCATCCGGGGAAGGCCAATGTTGTGGCCGATGCCCTTAGTAGGAAATCTGTTGGTGACTTAGCTAGTATAGCCATCCGGGAGTGGGAGATGTTGGGTGCAGTTGGGGAGTTTGATTTGCATCTGGGCGAATCCGTAGAGGCTGCGGCCTTGTTTTCTGTGGTTGCACAGCCTACACTTGTGACTCGAGTGTTAGAGGCTCAGAGGGGTGATCTTGAGGTAGAATCTCTCCGAGAGAAGATTTCCAATGGGAAGGTTGAGAAGGGCTTGACGGTGTATCCTGACTTGAGTGTGAGATACCGAGACCGTCTGTTTGTGCCAGAGTCTTGCCGAGAGGAGGTACTCCGAGAGTTTCATCATTCGCGCCTTGCGGTGCATCCGGGAGGTACGAAGATGTATCGGGATTTGGGTCGCCAGTTTTGGTGGCGGGGTATGAAGAGAGATGTGGCAGCATTCGTGTCTAAGTGCCTTACTTGTCAGCAAATGAAGGCCGAACATCAGAGGCCAGCGGGTTTGTTGCAACCCTTGCCTATTGCCGAGTGGAAGTGGGAGCATGTCACTATGGACTTCGTTGTGGGTCTTCCGAGGACTCAGCGGGGTAGTGACGCTATTTGGGTGGTTGTAGATCGGTTGACTAAGACGGCGCACTTTATTCCTATGCGCGTGAGAGATTCGGTAGATCACCTTGCCGACTTGTACATTCGGGACATAGTGAGGTTGCACGGGGTCCCAGTGACGATCGTCTCAGATAGAGATCCTCGTTTCACTGCCAGGTTGTGGCAGAGTTTGCAGAGTGCTTTAGGCACTAAGTTGACCCTTAGCACGGCTTATCATCCTCAGACTGACGGGCAGTCCGAGCGTACTATTCAGATCCTTGAGGATATGCTTCGGGGTTGTGTTCTCGACTTTAGTGGGTCGTGGGAGAGGCACTTGCCATTAGTGGAGTTTGCCTACAACAACAGTTTCCAGTCTAGTATTGGTATGGCACCATTTGAGGCCTTGTATGGCCGACCGTGTAGATCTCCAGTTTGTTGGGCTGAGGTGGGTGATGCGCCTCTATTGGGTCCGGAATTGGTGAGGAAAACGACGGAGAAAGTTGAGCTTATCCGTAAGAGACTTGTTACAGCCCAGAGTCGTCAGAAATCTTATGCTGACCGTAGGAGGAGACCTTTGGTATTTGAGGTGGGTGACCATGTCTTTCTGAAGATATCACCTAAACGAGGCTTGATGAGGTTTGGGAAGAGCGGGAAGTTGTCCCCTCGATTCATAGGTCCTTTTGAGATCCTTGACAGGATTGGCGAGGCTGCTTATCGTTTAGCTTTGCCACCGCAGTTATCCGGAGTTCATGATGTGTTTCATGTGAGTATGCTTCGGAAGTATGAGCCAGATCCATCGCATGTACTGGATTGGACTGACTTAGTTGTTGATGAGGATGTCTCATATGAGGAGAGACCGATACGAGTCTTGGATAGACGGGATCAAGTTTTGCGAGGCAAGACCATCCCTTTGGTAAAGGTTTTGTGGAAGCATCACGGAGTGGAGGAAGCCACTTGGGAACGTGAGTTGGAAGTCCGTGAGAAATATCCGGACATGTTTGTTGATTTGTAATCTTGTATTTAGATTTTGTAATATTGTTGAACTTAAGAGCTTTACTTATGTCTTAAGTTGGAAAACATTGAGAATGTTTTGGTTTAATATTAGTAGTTTGAAACTTGCTCCATAATGGAAGTGGAATGTCACATTTATAGATTGAATGTGTTACATATATCATGGAATTTAATATGATATGGAAATGGAAATCACGTATATTGAAATTGTTAATATTGAAAGGAAAAATACATAATATTGACGCAGGTTGTAATATATGTTATTGTATATGCATATTGTGAGATGCCTCTTGATAAGAGATGAGATGACCAGTATTAGGTCAAGTTGTTCATTATTAAAATGTCATATTGATAGAATTTGAGAAAAACTTGTTTTCAAAAACTTATGCTTAATTTCGGGGACGAAATTCTTTTAAGGGAGGGAGGTTATAGCGACCCCGGTCTTTTTCCTTTAGATTGTTGTATCCGGACTTAAGTTCCGTGGATCCGGGCATTGTGTATTGTTGTTGTTGTCCTTTAATTCTTTATTTTTGAGTTATGGGTTGAGTTGGGCAGGTTTGTTACAGGTTGGCTGTGTTGGAAACCAAGTGTTGCTGTCCAGATTTTTGGACCTTCGCTCGAGCGAGGAGTTGGTCGCTCGAGCGAGATATTGTTTTTGCTCTTCGCTCAAGCCAGGGTTTGGTCGCTCGAGCGAGAGTCTGCGTCTAGTACTTAGACCTGAGAGATGTGTTTCTTGGCTCGAGCGAGCATTTCTTCGCTCGAGCGAGCGAGGTGTATGTTTTCGAGTTCTTCGCTCGAGCGAGCATTTCGTCGCTCGAGCGAGCTTCTGGGTTGCAGACCTGAAGCATCGAGTTTTTGGCTCGAGCGAGCTTTTCTTCGCTCGAGCGTGGATTTTTGTGTCTGGTCGCTCGAGCGACCATGTCTTCGCTCGAGCGAGCCTGTCCAGTTTAAATACGCAGAAACAGTTTTTAATCATTTTTTTTACAACCTTTTGATCCAGAAACCCTAATTACGACTTCTCTCTCTCCCTACACACCTTCTACCCTAGGTTTCATCTAGTATTATTGTGTTCCTACCCTACTTCCTTCATTAAAAAGGTAGAGTGAGGCGAGGGCTTTCATTTAATCTGAAAGGTTGTTAGTTCGGAGCACTTTGGTTTTTGGGCATCATCATCATCTTCTTCTTTTTGAGTTATCTTTTGAGGTAGGGATTTCCTACTCCAATGTATATGTTTTGTTCTAAGTTTTGGTAATTTAATATGTTGGGGGTATTTTAGTAATTTTGGAAAAAACCCTAGTTGTTGTGTTAAATTGAATTGTAAGTTTAATTTAAGGAAACTTGGGAATAATGGTTAAATTCACGAAATATGAGGAATTATTGATTAAATGGGGTAGTTGGTTGATTTAAATCATATGCCTATTAAATTGTTGATTTAGTTATTTTCTGTTTAGAGATAACTGTTTTGGGCTATCGGTGGAGGATAGTTATGATTGTTGTAGACATTGCATGTGGATTAGGGATAACTGAAACTAATCAATTGGCCATGTCGTTGTGTATAAAGATTGGAATAATACATTAAATTTATGTATTGATTGTTTGTGTATATGACTTTGTGTTTATATGCATTACTTGTGTATGGGAGGAGATAGGGGATGTACTCCACGGTTTAGGGGAAGATAGGGGATGTACCTCTAAACCGGTTAATGATTATGGGAAGATAGGGGATGAACCCAGGGTTGCAGCTCATATGCGCGCCTATTGCAGAGATATAGCTTATATGCTTATCTATTGAAGTGTGATACAGCTCATATGCTTGTCCATCGAAGTGTTTGGTTATTTGATTTGATATAGCACTAAAATGTATATCATTATTTTTGTGAAGTACGGAAGTGGTTTATGTGATATTGATACAACACCAACATATGTATCCATTATGATATAAGAAAGGTTTAACTTGAATTGTTATCCCCGTTGAGTTATTTGGCCAGGCTCTGAGCCATATTTGTAGGAATGAAATTGATAAGTGTTATAGACATTGGTGTCTTAAGATTGTATGTTGATATAACTGGTTATCATGGTTAACCATCTATTGAATGCTAGGACTTTATTCAAAGCGTATATTTGGTTTAGTATTTCTCTACTGGGCTGTGGCTCACCCTATATGGGAACTTCATTTTCAGGTTCAGGTGGTTCACTACCTCCAAAGACTTAGCTTGTGAGGATTTGGACTTGAAGATCTGTTTTATTTATTCTTGTTGTTTTTATTTGAATTATGTAAACATTCAAGCCCAGGGCTTTATTTGTTTTGAGTTAGAACTCATGAAATTGTGCCCAAGTGTTGGCTTGGCAAGATGTAAGCCCGTAGGGCATTTATTTTGATGTTTTATTTCGTAATACTTTGATGATTTAAATAATGTAATGTTTTTCTTTTAGTAATGCATGCCTTGTTTTATATTTAATGGGTTTAATTTTGAGGGCGTTACAGTAGATGTCTTATAAAGAGTGAGTTCTACATGTGAGTTCGACATCATGTGAGCTCTACCCTTATGAGACATTTATGTTCCATGGTGTGTTTAACCTTTGTGCACAAAGATATTGTTAGCAAAATGCAACTTATATAAGTCGAATATATATATATATATATTTGTAGTCTACATAATATAATTAATAATTGGATTGAGCTTTATTTGGTATGTTATGTGAGAAAAGAAAAAAATAATTGTACTTTCTCAGTGTTAAGTTTGGACTAATAAAAATATGAAGTTTGTAAATAAGAATACATGTGAGATTACTTTCTCTTTTTTTAATTTTTTTTCTTTTTTATTTCTCTTCGATGATGGATAATCTTGGTATTATAAAAATATGAATTACATTTTGGACTACTACACTTTACACTCATATTTTGTCTCATTTTTTTTTTTAATTATCTCGATCAATCCCAAATTTTGAATCAACTTGCAATTAGGGCTATTTATATAACACCATTTTGAAAACTAATGGATAACAATCACGTAATAGTACTAATTATACTTTGTATCCTTCTACTAATTACACTTTGCATCCTTCCACGGTTATCAAAATCTTAGTTTAATACTCCACTTTAGTCTTTAACATCGTTGTACTTTTATCAAAATTATATTTTAGTCCCTTCATTTTAGTCTCTCTATCAATTTTTAAAACTACGTATATGACTGAGCCTAAATATAATTTGACTTGAAATTTAAGGAGTTGACTAAGATAGTTAAAAAGTTAGGAAAGAAAAAGAGATTGAGTGTAAAGTATACAGATATAAAGTATAATTGCCCCCCAAAAATATATAACCAACCAGTTGGTTTCTTACAAAAGTACACCAATTTTAATGAAGGTTCGTCTTCTTCACAAATATGTTCTTTTCTAGTATTTACACTGTCTTTTTTTCAATTTTACCATATTTCTGGTAAGGTCATCCAAGGATTGGTCGCTGCGCATTATCCGTTCCATCCAAACCCTGAGGGACGTTTCTTGATAGGAAGAGAATCTCCTCCAGTCCAGATTTTGGAATGGAGAGCACTGTTTGGGCCTGTAGAATTCGATGATTTCAACCGTTCATTTTATCGGGTATTTTGTGTATTTCATCCATACAAAAAATTATATCAATGCGATAATTATAACTTACAATTTATCTTGTTTTTAACCAAAAAAAAAAAGTATGATTTATGTTGTTTGCTTCCTTGATCCTCCTGTGGTGACTTTGGTCGCCCATCATTGTCTACATCCTTTATGTTGTTTGCCACATTGGTCATCTCCACATGATTTGTCCTTTCTTGTGATTTAGTCTCATGTCCTTCATCGCTTTGTTTGGTATTACCTTCGTGTTGAGATCCAATCCTCATCTTTTGTTCATTTTTCACAAATAGCGCGAAATTGCATAGGTGAAAAATTGGACCAAATTGTTGATGGTGGTTGAACTGTTTCCCGATGTCTGGAACCAATATACTGTAAGAAATGGTTTGGAAAATGGTTTTGGGAAAAACAGATTTTTCCTAAACTTTGGTTTAATTTTTAGGTGGGACTCATGTGCCAAAATTGGCGGGTCTACATGGTAACGCATTCTATGCCGCATTGTGATTCACGTAGTATATTTGGTTGCTGAAAACTATTTTCGGGTGAATAAGAAATTGATACCAAAATAGGCCCCATGAAAATTGTGTGTTTGGTAGAATTTCCATAAATATTTGAGTTAAGTTTTGTCCCACATTAGTTTGGTGGGCAAACTCTATGTGGCTTTATAAGGCTTGGGTTTGGAACTTGGGGAGGACCCCAAGGGGTACTCAAATTTTGTAGAAGCGTGAGATTATGGGCAAAGTGGGCTAGACTCAGTGGACCCAAAACACACACACGCCACTGCCGCCGTCTGGTTAGACAGGCTGGGCTTGTGCGTGGTGTGAGGTTGGGTTGGGTTTGTCTAGCCCAATACTAATTCTTGTTAAGCCAAAAACATTTGAATTTTATTTTTTGTTTGGAAAATAAATTCTGTCTAGTTTTGTTTTCAAATTTTAGATTGGAAAAATTCAAATTTTGACTTGCACCTCTTCAAATTTTTTGTACAGGTTCCATACCTGTCCAAACATATTCAAATCTGTTCAGTTCAAACCCAATAGGTTCCTACCTGTTTAATTTAAATTCAAACAGGTTATGTATCTGTTTAATTCAAACCGAATAGGTATTATACCTATTCAAACAGGTTTGCTACCTGTTGAATTCAAAACTGAAAAGCCACCATTTCACCTATAAATAGACAAGTTCCTCATTTCGATTTTCACTTAAATTTTCAACCTCAATTCTGTTATTGCTCTCTGCATTTTGCTGCATTATTTTTCTTGTGAGAAAGAGTGTAAACACAAAGTGTGTTCGTTGTGCGAATAGTTTGTAGTGCTACTATTATTCGTTGATCATTTTATCCTAGGAGATAGATGTTCACAATCTAAAAGCACCAAGGAGATGACGAATTTTTCTTAAGGACACAGGGTTAAACAATGGATTTGATCAAAAATTTGTTCGAGAAACTAATAAGGTAAGTATTTATTTTTATCAGATTCTGATTTTGTTTTTGTAACAAAATAAGAATCTGTCATTTTATTTATTTATTTATTTTATATACTGTTTTGATTTTTGTAATCAAACATTTTCTTTCCTTTCTTTAATTCTTTCTTTGAATACATTGAAGATTGTCCAACATATACATGATGTCGAAGAATACATTTGACGCTAAAGTTAACAATTATCTCAAAATACAATAACCCTAAAATTGATAGCTAGAATCTCATACCTCAACACTCGGGATTGTAGACTTTATGTCGGAGTGTCAAGCCACTCACCAAGTCTTCGAAATCCCCTGGGAAATACACTTTCCTAGCAAGTATCCCTTATTAAGGACTCTTTCTAATTTGGATCAAGTTCAATAACCCGGGTAACCTAATCTTATGTTCTAACTAGTTAGTTCTTTTTTATACTAGCATTATGACCTATGAATCACACTTTGAGTATGGATTGATCTCTACCCTTACCTCGGCAATTCTCATTGTGTCACGTGGCACCTTACACAAGGGATTTAGAAAAGGAAATGGAAAAGGTGTATATAATTTGGTAAAACGTAAATATATTTTATTCACATTTCACCTACCTTTTCTCTTTTCCTTTCCAAATACATTTCCAAATTCCCTAACCAAACACAACATTAATTCAAAGTCATGTCACATCATCCAACTTAGGAGCCATTTAGGGGGTGTTTAGGAAGTTGGGTTTAGGTTAAAATAATTAATAAAAACAAAATATGCTTAAAATAGTTAATAAAATAATATGTCACATCCAAACCATAATTATTTAATTTTTCTCTCACAACCATCAAATCAACTACAAAAAAAAAAAAAAAAAAAATCAACTATTATCCCAAACACAACTTTTTTTAACCAAGTTAAAATAACTAAAAAATAAAAAATCCAACTGAAATAGCATATTCCCAAACAGTGCCTTAGACCAAAAACAATTTGACCGGATCACCTTTTCTTCTTGAGACTCAACTTTAGGCACAAATAATGGCCTGGTGGCTTGGCTTTGTGGCTTGGTTTCATTGAGATCAAATCCTCAAATCCAACAACAATATTGTTACCGTTTGCTTCTTCTTCTCCAACAACGATCGGCGTCGGTGCCCAAAGACTGAAACAAGGTTCTTTTGGCTAATTTTTTTGACATTTTTCATTAGGTAAAACATCGTCATGACTAAAATTGTGCGATGAATAAGATGGCAGTAATGATGAATTGGATTGATGTCCGAAAAATGATTTGTAGAAAATTCTCCACCAATAATATTCGGACTCAATTTCGTCAAGACTGCGATCATCGTTTCCTCCAACAACCAATTCTTTCAAATGCGCTAGAGGGTTTACAATACGTTGATGATGGTCAAACAAGCGAATTGATGTAACCAATCCGCACGCTTGTCTGTTAATGGTGCTTTGAATTTTTTTCAAAACAAATTTTGAAAATTCTTTTTCTTCCCAACTATGATTTGACATTCTTGTGCAATAATATAACACTGCTCTGATACCATTGATAGAAAAATAGGAATGGCAATGATCAATAATCTCGTAAGGGTGTTTATCACGCAAGAAAGTCAAGAATGCGTAAAGTGAAAAAGACAAAGAGTTGATGTTCAAGTACAATGTGACATGTTTACGACCATGTATATATAGGCCTTATGGCGCCTTTTGGAACCATTGCAATTGTTGGGTTTATTTCATAAACCCAATAGACACAACTCTCCTATTGTAACACCC
This sequence comes from Camellia japonica, assembly GCA_030407325.1. Taxonomy (NCBI): domain Eukaryota; kingdom Viridiplantae; phylum Streptophyta; class Magnoliopsida; order Ericales; family Theaceae; genus Camellia; species Camellia japonica. Next base: position 142,794,844 of record JAPPVO010000031.1, on the reverse strand, counting down.
CTAATTTATAAACTTTAATTTAATCAATTTTATACAATCAATTTTATTAAATATTCTTTGCATATTATCAATTGAATACATTTCACGTGAATCAACACATTAAAGAAAATATTGTCTTTATTATAGAATTTCTCATAAGATTTTTTTTTTTTTTTATGTACTATACTTGTAAGAATTGGGAATTTAACAATACATATGAAATTTGAGTAATAAGAGAAAATACAACAAAAATGTCCTAAGGACTTACACATTTCAAGGCGAGGGCCTTGATTACAGATAAGGGAAATACTTTCCCAAACATGTAAGCTCACTAGCTGTAAACCCATAAACATCCAAGGAGCCGCAGTACTCCATCACAATTCTCCACAAGATCACCAATGGAGTGAAATCACCTCAACAAGACCTAAAAGTTTTGTTAGATTTGCAGTAAGATGAATTTCAGAAGTGATTTGAAAAAGCAAAGGGAAAAGGAAAAGGTAAAGGTAAGTGAAATGTAAATTAAATATAATTACATTTCACTTACGTTTCACACAACTTTTATAGAAACGCTTTGCCAACAACAATGCTACTAAAAAACACTACACACGAATCACATTGGTGTGTAGTTTTCTAGGCTCCGATCCATATGATATTCCAATCATATTGTTGACACTAAATTTTATAAAATTTCCAGTCAGCAGAGGTGCCAATGTGGCATGGTAGATGTACTGATGATGTGGCATAATGATGTGGTTGTAAAGAGTTAAATGAAGGGCCAGAAGTAGGGCTGCTCGCGGGTCGGTTTTGGCCGGGTGCGGGTCAAAACCGACCCGACCCGCACTTATGCGGTTGGGAAAAAATGGACCCGCAACCGCCCGCGATGCGGTTCGCGGTTTGTGCGGGCGGGTGCGATTCGATTTGCGGTTTAGTTTTTTTTTTTTTTTAATTTAACTTAAGCAAATTTGACATTTTTTGTTACTTTCTAAACATTTTTTTTTTTTAGAAGAGTTATAAATTAAATTACAAGATATACAATTCATGATCATAATAAATAGTCCACATGTTAGATAAGATGATATGGAACCATGCTTGAGGATAGTGGATTAATCTTCCTCCTTAGCTTGCAAAAACAAACCCTTAAAAGTCAAACTAGTAACATTAATTTAAATATGCAAAAACAAACCCTTAAAAGTCAAACTAGTACCACTAATTTTAATAGTGGATTAATCTTCATTGTTTAGTTTTTAATATGCAATAATGTGATAATAGAATGACAATTCAAAATATCGTATTTAACTGTGTCTACTAGACTAATGGAATATAATGATTTTTTTTTTATATATATATAAATAAAAGTCAAACTAGTAACACTAATTTAAATATCATTAGATCATGATAATGTATATAAGTGCCCATATAATAAATTTTACTTTCATCCAAAATGTAAAAATAAAAATAATAACTAGTTATCTCCATCCATCCAAAATGCAAAAAAAAATAATAATAACTAGTTATTTTTTCTTAAAAAAAAAAAAAAAAGAGTTGCGGGTTGCGGGCGGGTCGGGTTTGACCCAAACCCGATCTTTTGCGAATTTCTTGACCCGCACCCGCCCGCCTATCTACATCGAAACCGCCCAAAGCGCTGCGGGTAGGGTAGGGTCGGGCGGTTTGTGCGGGCGGGTGGGTTTGTTGCCCAGCCCTAGCCAGAAGATTTAGCGTAGAATCAAGAGATCAAGACTAGGTCAAAACACAAAAATTGCAAAGTAGTTCTTCTAAAGAAGGGATACAGATAAGTAGAGGTTGAGACCAAGAACAATCATGGTGACACATGTGGTTGCAGCAGGGATGGCCAAGCAAGTATAAAATAAAGACTTCGGAAGAATAAAGGACCTTTAACTACATTCATAGATCATGATATCTAGGATTAGCTCTTATCAGTTAGGAGTAGATACCTAGCATTTTTAGGAGTAGTTTAGTTATAACTCATATGTTGATTGATGTAATTTTGGTTTCTTTATTCTTGTTTAAATTCATGTAACTTGTAGCAAATGACAATTTTACTAGATTTATATCAATTCAGTTCATTTCACTTTCATTCTTCTTTGTTTATTTTTCTTCAAATAAGTCTTTAACCTTTCAAGGCATTAGAACTCAACCACATTGCTTGATCGTTTGTGTTTGGTAAAAGTTATGTTTTGTTTGTCCAAAACCAACTCATTTCAAAATTTTCAAAGATCCAATTCTGCTTTAACGAACATAGACGACTTTATTTGCTGATATTTTTATTTTTTATTTTAGACCAAAATATGTCAGTAGGTCTTATATTTTAGTCCTTGAGTTATTTTGATTCCTCAATTGACTTAATTTTGATCCTAAATTTATAAATTTGTCTCAGTTTCGTCCAATTGGTTTCAATTGTTAGTATTATTTTATGGAAAATATGCAAATGTGTGGCATGTTTCATGCTTTTAAGAGCAAAATTATAAATTTACTTATCTCAATGAGTTAACCTCAACTAATTCAATAATTACTTTTTGTCAAAAATCCTAATGGTGTTTGTTGGGTTTTTATTCTTGGCAATCCCATTTGACAAAACTTTTTTAATTTGTAATTTTGTTCAACTTTTATTTCAGTGAGGCTATGAGTTTTAGATGCGAATCCAACCCGAATTGTGCCTTGCAGAGATGTTTCAGAAGTTAATTCTTTCATGTTTTCAGAAGTTTCACTCACCTGCAAAAGTACTGGGAGTTGTTTTTTTCGGCTTAAGCAACCATTCCTGAACTCAAGCATAGATCTGCTCGAGCGACCATTCTTGCGCATGAGCGGAGATTGCAGATCTGTTTTCTATAAATATGTGTTTAAGTTTGTTTTTAGGGTTACGGATTCCAAATCTTCTTCTTGGGTATTACGGTTTTCTTCTGGAGCTTCTTTGCTTGTTTCTTTTGATATCTGTGAGAGATTAATCATGAATTGAGTCGAATATATCAAAGGGTTTGTTTAGTTTGTTTTATTCATAAAAGAGAGAGTTGTTCTTCGGTGGGTTCCGTGGAACTTGAGTTTGAAGCTTTGGTGGATTCCGAAGTGGCTCTTCGTCGTAGATTTGACATCGGCATTGTGGATTCAACATTGAGCAAGACTATTTTGAGGTGAAGACGGGCTAGAAGAGACACATAGGGGTCGGTTTGATTCGGGCGTAAATTCGCTAGGTAATTGAGAGTACACTTGTGTGATTTCTTTATGTCTTCTTAGTGGATTATTTTGTGGCTCTGGCCCGTGGTTTTTTTTATCACAATTGTAGGTGCTCCAATTGTGGTTTTTCCACGTTAAAATCATTGTATCGATTTGTCTTGATTGTTTGATTGTAATTGTTATTCATTGCTTAAAATTGATACATAATCATAAATCAATATCTAGAAGATTTCTAGATTTTTTTAATTGGTATCAGAGCGGGTCGCTCTATTTTTATTTTATTTTTTTTAAAAATCTTTGAGAGCGAGATCTTGTTTGATTTGTGATAATGGATTCAATTCGTGAGGAAAATTCTATGGTTCGACCACCCCTACTTGACGGATCCAGTTATTCTTTTTGGAAAGCTCGGATGAGATCGTTTTTAAAATCTATTGATGAAAAAGTTTGGCAATTTGTCATGTATGGGTGGACCGAACCGACGATTACTGTTGATGGAGTAACCTTCCCTAAACCAATTGATAAGTGGGACAAAATTGATTACCAAAATAGTAGCTAGAATAGTAAAGCTATCAATTCTCTCTTTTGCGATTTCATACCTGAAGAGTTTAGTCATATTTGCAATTGTGATCTCACAAAAAAGGCTTGGGATATCTTACAAACTATTCATGAGGGCACTCCTTCTGTTAAACGCTCAAAACTTCAAAGGCTCACGTCTAGTTTCGAAAACCTTTCAATGAAAGATAGTGAGACCTTTGATGAATTTTATGCGAAGTTGAGTGACATTGTAAATTCTAGCTTCAATTTAGGTGAAAAAATACCGAAATCCAAGATTGTGGGAAAAATTTTGAGGTCCTTACCCAATTGATTCCAACCAAAAGTTACGGCCATTGAGAAGGCTCAAGATGTTGACAACCTCAAGCTGGATCATTTGGTTGGAAATCTCCAAACTTATGAGGCACATAGGAATTTCAAAAAGAAACAAAAAGATACTATTGCTTTTAGTAGTGCTCACAGAGTTGGAAAGGATTCTGATGAGGATTGTGAGATAGATTCCAAGATTATGAATGCTTTTGTAAAACAATTCAAAAATCTTTTTTGAAAAAGAATCCTAATCTTTTGAAATCAACTCATACTCATAAATCCAAAGGCAAAGATAAACTCAAAATTAATTCTATAACCAAGAAGGAGAAAGGAAAGATACAAGGGAACTCTAAAAGAGTCCATTGCTGTGAATGCCAAGGATTTGGGCACTTTGCTCAAGAATGCCCTAATTGTTTGAGGAAGAAGAAAGCCTTTGCTATCACTTGGGATGATGAATCAGAGTTTGATAAAGATGAAAGTGACAACGAAGCACAAGGCGAAGAGGGGCATGAACAATTCCTTGCTTTCATGGCGGCTTCCGAAACTGAAGAACAAATAGAGTATCCAAAGAGACCGGTTGAGAATATCACCGATGATGAATCCTCGGGGAGTGATGATAAAGAGCTTCAGCAAGCTTATGAAAAGTTGTATAAGGAATCTCTTAACTTATCTAAATTGAATAACAAACTCACTATCAAACTCAAAGCCTATGAAAGTGAGAATGTCAAATTAAAGAAGGAGATTTCTAAGGCTAGGAATGATGCCATTAAGATTTCTAGTGATCGACAAGCTTTTAGTGCAAAACTCTTGACTTGCGAGATAGAGAAGAATGAGCTACAACAAATCTATGCAACGTATGAAGAAAAGATTGAAACTCTCGAGATTTCTCAAGTTGCTTTGGAAGAACTAATGATCAAGAAAGAGGAAGAGCTCAAGTGTGCTATGGCTACCATTGGTCTTTGGAACAAATGATTAAAAACTTTGGACAATATCATTGGGTCTCAACAAATGTGTTATGACAAGAGTGGCATTGGCTTTGGTGATAACAAAGAGCAAAAATGGAGTGCATCCACATCTCATGATACAAGAACTCAAGAGTAGGGGGAGCAAAAGATTCAACAAGAGGAAAGACTTCTCAATCTTCCTAGAGTTGGTAAGGTCAAAGAAAAGAAGGTACACCTTGTTTTTGTTTGTCATCATTGTGGTATGTATGGTCATATTCGCCCTTATTGTTATGAGTTGCATGGGAAATGTCTTATAAAGATGGAAGAAATTTCAACATCTCGTGGGGTACGAGTCACTTCATTGGTGGTAATGAGGTTAAGGGTCATATTAGACCTCGTTACTTTGATTTGCTTGAGACCAAACATGAATAGAGGTTGTGTTTGCTTAGACCTAGGAATAGGAAGTTAGACACCAAGTTGAGACGGGTTCCCAATGAAAAGGAAGGGAACCACAACATCGAGACACCACCCAAGAACCGCAATTCTCACAACTTTGTTCATACTAAAGCGGTTTGGGTGAGAAAACTTGACTTGTGTTAATTTGTTTATTCGTTTTAGTTTTTGGGTTTCGGTGTGTTTTTTCTTTTTGAGTCATTTAATGTGTGCCTGTTCGTTTTCTGTCTTACTTTATTTAAAAAAAAGAAATGTGTGCCTGTTCGTTTTCTGTCGTGCTTTGTTTAAAAAAAAAATATAAAAAGATTTTCTTAATATGGTTTTGCAAGCTTGAAATTTTTGAGAAGTTCTTGGTGCATATTGGAATTGATAAGAATATCCATTACATGTTAATATGTGTGTGCTTACTGTGGTCATTACTTATTTTGGAGTGTGTGTACTTTGATTAGTATGTCTCATTCTGTATATACTCTTGGATTAGCAAATATCCGAATCTTCCGCCTTAGTGATCAATTTTCTCTATGGACTTCTAGCATTGTGTCTTTGCTTTTCTAGAGGAATTGACCTATACTAGCACATCATGGGTAATGTTGAGTCTCTTGACCACCTTCCATCCTTTTGCATCTCCACGGCTTTCCCCTCAGTTCTTTGCAGTCAAGGCATGAGGCAAAGGCTACCTCAGAGTTACCAACTAGGCCATCCTTATTGTATCCATGCTTCTCTGGTTCGGTTTCCATACTCTTAAGCATGAAAGCTGCCAATGAGTGCAAAAGAGACCCAAAAAAAAAAAAAATGGGCAAAAGAAAGAAGAAGAAAAAAAAAGATTCATTGATTGAGGGAGAGACTCCGCTTTTACTCACCAAATACCCTTTGATTCTTAGTGGTTTGACTTTCCTTAGCTGTGCTTAGATTCTCTTGTCGGAGGTCCAGTTATCAAATCACTACTAGGATTTGAATCTAGTGTTTGTCGAACTCCAAGAGTCACACACACACTTTTTTCAAACGATCTATGCTTTTCACATAATGCATCACTTTCTTTTATGAGGAATCTTCTAGAGGCTGTGCACATTGTGTTTTCAAGTAATTGTGTTTCTTGGATAATCTTGTGTGTTTTAAGATACAAATATGAAATTCCTTGCTTGCTTCACCATATTTTTTTTCTTCTTGTTCATTGTTTTCAGTACAATGTTTGTGGTTACTTTTAGTGAGGGGGAGTTTGGTTTATCATTGCAAGAGTTTGTTAGCATGAACACTTGTTTGGTAAAGGAGATTGGCTTTAGTTGTTTTGCATGTTACTATGCATTGCTTCTTTATTGTTTCCTTCTTGCATGCTACTGTAACACCCTGGTAAATCACACTATAAAATACGAAGATAACATGATCATGAAATCCCAAAAAGGGTCATCTTTCTCATTGAACTAAGGGTTGAATGATTACAATTCAATCAATACATTTCCATAATAATGTCCGAAGTACAAGACTCAATTCAATAAACTAGATGACTTAACACGACATAAGCCCAGTGGGCATACAACATTACAAAATACATATGAAGGTTCAGTTACAATATCCCAAAATAAATACAAAACAACCAAAAGCTCTTGACTTCAATTAATTCCCCAAAAGAAAATGAAGCTATTGCTTGCTCCAAACCTTCAATGAGGTTGACCTTCTTCGACTCTTGAAAAAAATAAATTAGGGTTGAGCTATATGCCCAGTAGGAATACATTTATCCAGGTATCTAATCCCTTTGAACAAGATTATGGCATCAATGTGATAAAACATTGTAATAAAGTTTGCTTTCACATGAAACCGTCAACAATTCATAGTGAAACACTATAATATAATGTGGCAAGTGCAACTCATATCATCATGCACAACAATTAAGTATCTACAATCATGGAAATCAAACCACACTTTTCTCTACATGACTCTAATTAAGAACAACCCTTACTTTTAAAGACAACCACTACATGCGCTGGCTACTATACGGCGGGAAGTGGGCACCTTACGAAAATCATCCGTTTTTCCACTTTCGCCGGCTACTATACGGCGGGCTGTGTGGACACCCAAAAATGTTTTCCCACATTTGTCCAGCGATAAGCCTAGACAGGGCATTTGGGCACCTTTTTAAACTCCCTGCACGGGTACTAGTACAACACCACCTTTACTCATCACCGACACACACATGGACTCATGCATACTCAACAATTAAATCACATTTCAATCCCACAATTGAACATCTAGCATCATCGTAGATATACAAAACATAAAATTCAAGGAACAGTAATATTCAAGTCACTATTTCTTTGACCACATCAATACCCACATTTCATCTCTCTATTATTCACCAATTTCCATGAATCCAAAAGAAAATTTCATCATATTAAGTAATATCTATCCAAATAGAGACTTAGGGTTTTATCAACTTTGGGGGTTTTCTCTCTCTTATCACCAATCTAAATTTGAACAACATTTACATTCATATTTAGAGAAGGATTTGAGAAATTTCAAACAAATTATAAAACAAGAGATTAGACATATGTAATAATGGTTTAATCCAATAAATCTCCAAATTAGTTCACATATCACATACATTGCCATGGAATCCCTTCAACAATGAAGAAATACAAAGATAAAAGTATCCCTACCTCAACTATCAAGCCAAATATCCAAGCTTTTTGACGGATCTATCATAAACCCTCAATCCAATCGGTTGAAAATGATACTCTTCAAGTATTCTTCGCCCCTAGCAAACGATTTTGGGTGGATTTCAAGTGTATGAGAGGTGTTTGATGGTAGAAATTTAGGGTTTCAAAGAGAGGGAGAGGAGATGAAGAATAGGAAAAGTGATTTGTGGAAATGATCTAAAATCGTTGTGTTTAAAAAGATGATATTGCGATCCTCGCTCGAGCGAGACTTCCTACGCTCGAGCGACCCGACACAATCAAAAGACCTCGCTCAAGCAACAACTCCTTCACTCGACCAGAAAAAGAGAAGCTTCAGACGTTTTGTAGTGTTGCTGGAAGCTAGCATTCCACACTCGAGCGAGCATGCCTGCAATTCAGCAAGATTCTAGGAGCAATAATTCTACGCTCGAGCAAAGATTCCCTCGCTCGAGCAACCCTGAAAACAAAATGTCACAACTACTGCTAATTACATCATCATATCCTTACTTGTGTGATTTATCCTTTAACTATAGTTGATTGAGCTTTCTTTGTCAATTTATGACAAAAAGGAGGAGAACGTTTGAGGGTGCATGTGTCTTAGGATTTTCATCTTGAGGGTGCATGTGTCTTAGGATTTTCATCAATTCATGCTACGTGTTCTTAAAATCTTCGATTTACATCCATTCATATTTCCATATCATGTTTCAAGATAATCTTGTCATATGTCTTTTTCATATACTCTTGTGGCACTAATAGTTGTTTTGGAGATTGTAGCACTAATAGCTGTTTTGCAGATCATGACCATGAGAAAGAAGTTTGCTTCTGTTGGCTGTAATGAGTTGGGGTGATTAGGATTTTATTTGTTAGGTGTGTTTTGTCACGGCATTGCCAAAGGGAGAGATTGCTAGGTTTTTACTCTTGGCAATCCCGTTTGACACAACTCCTTTTAGTTGTAATTTTGTTCAACTTTTATTTCAATGAGGTTATGACTATGTCGGAGATCGAGCTGTTTGTCCGCTCAAGCGGCGATTCTTGCGCTCGAGCGGAGATCGCAACCTTTCAAAAGTTTCACTCCCCTGCAAAAATATTAGGAGTTGTTTTTTTCCGCTCGAGTGGCCATTCTTGCGCTCGAGCATAGATCCGCTCAAGCGGCCATTCTTGCGCTCGAGCGAAGATCGCGGATCTATTTTATATAAATATGTGTTTCAATCTGTTTTAGGATTACGGCTTCTAGATCTTCTTCTTGGGTATTAGGGTTTTCTTCTGGAGCTTATTTGCTTGTTTCCTTTGATATCTATGAGAGATTAATCATGAATTGAGTAGATTATATCAAAGGGTTTGTTTAGCTTATTTTATTCACAAAAAGAGAGTTGTTCTTCAGTGGATTTCGTAAAACTTGAGCCTGAAGTTTTGGTGGATTCCGGAGTGGCTCATCATCGTGGATTCGACATCGGCGTTGTGGATTCAACGTTGCGCAAAACTATTTCGAGATGAAGACGGGGCTAGAAGAGGCACATAGGAGTCGGTTCGATTCAGGTGTGGATTCGCTAGGTAATTGAGAGTACACTTGTGTGATTTCTTTATGTCTTCTTAGTGGATTGTTTTGTGGCTTTGGGCGTGGTTTTTTTTATTATCACAATTGGAAACGCTCTAATTGCGGTTTTTCCACATTAAAATCGTTGTGTTGATTTGTCTTGATTGTTTGATTGGGATTGTTATTTACTACTTAAAATTGATACATAATCACAAATCAATATATAGGGGATTTCTAGATTTTTCAATTAAGTAGACCAAATTGACACAAAATTTAAAATTAAGATTCAAAATTGAGTCAATTAAAAATGTAGAACCAAATATAACAAAATGAGTAAAATGTAAGAACTACTCAAGTAATTTATCCTAAATTTTGTTTTTGGTACATAATAGTTTTATCTCAGCCAGCTAAATGAATGAAAATAGATGTTGTTAGGATTAGTGAGACCACTTCCAAATTAATTTTACTCATTCGAACGGTTGATTTTATTAGAGTTATTGAAAAATTTATTTATAAAAAATTGGAGAAATTATAAATATATCCCTAAAGTTTGCTTAAAATACGAATTGCCTCATGTGGTTTAAAAAATTACAAATACCTCCCTATCAGAATTTTTTATTTAACAGAATTAATTGAAAAAGTGAAATTTCTAACTATTCACCTATACAATAATAAAATTATCTGAATTATTAATTGAAATAAAATTTTAACATTATTAAAAACTGTTAATTAACTTGATGATTTATTAATAAAAGGATCTATTTGTAATGAAATTAGAAACCTTAGGGACATAATGTAATTTCTAGAACTACAGGAGATAATTTATAATTTAACTAAATCTCAGGGGGTGTGTTTGTAATTTATTCAATTTAAAATTAATTGGCATTGATAACTTTCTACCACAGATGTTCTAGTGCCAAAATTCAAACATGGCAGATGGGAGCTTGTTAGACTTTTCTCTAATTGATGCTGCTGGTCATACCGGCCACTTTAAACTCTCTATATTCGTGTTTAATTAAGGATGTATTTAAATCTTATATTTCAGTATACGTTTTCAAAGAGAGACAAAAAGAAAATTAAAAAGAAAAAGTAATAAAATTTTAGTTTATATTAGGGGAATTTTTTTCAGCTCCCTAATAATACTAATTTAGAGCATAAAGGACACCCAAAAAAATAGTGATGCATCAGGTCCCTGGACAACTTGGCGCGCGTTTTTAATTATTTTTGTAGACCAAAACACCCTTGCCGAAATCAACACAGAAACGAAACTATTCCGACGTCTCAGTTCCATTCCAACCATCCATCATCTTCACGAACAGCAGAACAACAGAATTAGGGTTTCAACATCATCTTCACCATCGACATTAGAGCTTCGTTCTGTTCTGCAAAAATCATTCCCATTCCTTCCTCACAAATTTCTCTGACCTTCGTTAGAGCTTCGTTTTCACTGCTCATCGTCATCTCAGTCCATCTTCGTCACATCGTATCTTCATCTCAGGCCATATCAGCTCGTTATTCAAGTTTCATCGTAACTCTGGTAAGTTTTTTTGCAATACAACTAGATTTTCTCTGGAAACAAAGTTAATAGCATTCCATATTAACCTTCCATAAATTAGGGTTTCAATTTTGTAATAAAAAGCTACCTGAATTTGGAAACAGTTATTTCTGTGTGTTTTGAACTTATTTTTGAACATGTTTGTGTGATTTTATCTGTAAATTTCTCTGGCATTAGAATTTCTCTGATTTTTGCTTGATGTATGTTTCTTCTTTCAATTTTCTCTGGCATCTTTATTTTGAAAAAAGCAATTTTCTATGTTTTTATCTTATTCTTGAACATGTTTCTATAATTTTGTCTATAAATTTTCCTGCTCTGTAAATTTCTCTGTAATATGTATTTTTAATTCGAATGTCTATCATTCTCTGGAATGTCTATTACTCTCTTGCCTCTGTCTAAGTTTCTCTGGCATTTTTAATTTTCTCTGACCACAACACACCACTTTCCTCCCTTGTGTGTCTCTATCATGGTTAATTTTCTTTAGTTCTGTATGTAAATTTCTCTGGCATTTTAATATCATGAATTGAAATTTTCTCTGGAATGGAAATTTTCTCAAGAATGTGTATTTTTCTCTGGTATGTTTATTTTGTTCAATTCTTGGTTTCAATTTGGTGTAATTTTCAGTGGCATGTTTACATTACTTTATTTATTTTATATTGCTAATTGTGGCATGGAAATTTTATTTGGCTTGCCATATTTACTTTTCTCTGCCATTCATTTTCTCTGGTATGTTAACTTCTATATGTAATTTTAACAAAAATTGAAATTTTCTCTCCCATGTTTATGATGCTTTGTTGATTTTCTCTGACATTTCATTTTTAATGTCTAATTTTCTCTGGCATGTCCAATTTTCTGTAATTTTCCCTTATCTGTAATTTTCTCTCACATTTCCAATTTTCTCTTACCTGCAATTTTCTCCCTTATCTGTGATTTTCTCTGACATGTCTAATTTTCTCTGGCATGTTCAATTTTCTCTGGGTTTTAATGTTGACATCTTTATGTTTTAATCATTGTCTAGAAATGGCAAAACGTAAAAGCAACGAAACACTGGAAACACCAAGCAAAAAACAGAAACTCTCTCAATCTTCTTATGGGCTAAGATCAAAAACCAGCAGCAAAACACTGAAACACCAACCAAGACAGAACAACTCTCTCAGTCTTCTTATGATCTAAGATCAAAAACTAGCAGCAAAACACCACAAACTCCTCTCCAAATCACACAAGGTGATGAAGCAACTAGCATACAGATGAGTACCCCAACTTCAAAGGACTCAAGCTCAAGGGGAAAAAAAAACCTATTAAACTCCACAGAAAGAGAGCTCACTACACCATTCAATTCCGATCCAATCTCTCATCTGTTGTCTCCTTTTTTCAAACACTTAAATTCAATTCAAAACAACTTCTAGAGCTTCAAAAGACCCCTTTCTGGTATTTGATCCAAGCTCTAACCAGTGGAAGGATGGACCCAAAGAAAACTAGGAAATCCGATGATGATGTAGTTGCCATAATCAAATGTTACAATGAAAAAACAAAATCATTCACAGTTGGTAAGAAGAACCTGACCTTCACAACAAATGACATGACCTTGATTTTTGGTTTGAAAGGAGGTAAACGAGCCATGTCATTAAGATACTCTAAAAAGCCAAAATCTACATTCCTAAGGAGAAGATTCCAAAAGGACACAAGGCTCACTAGTCCTGTTCTTAAAAACGCCTTGGTCAAAGCAATGAAAGGCAAGCAACCAACAGACTTCAAAGATGTAGCAATCATTGCTACATTGTATTTGTGTCTCACCCTATTTTTTGCAACAAGTGGGAATTCAATAGGGTGGGTTTTTATACAGTATGTGGAACCTCTTGAATCAATGAAATAGTATGATTGGCCAGAAGCAATCATATCAACATTGATTGATTCTATCATGGCATTGCACAAAACTCCAGAAAAAGTTACGGGGTGTGTCATTGCATTGCTGGTAAGTATAATATCCATTCAAATTTGCAGTTATCATACTTACAAATTTGTGCATTTAGAAAATTTTATTTACTTTAATTTTCATCACAATATTGGCTATGTGAACATGCAACTATCATTGACTCGGAACACAGTAACACAACTGACTTCCCAAGATGTGCGAAGTGGAACCTGCAAACCTTGACAAAACAGCTGCAGAAGACACCAGTCCACTCTCTTGCACCTCGACAGGTTAGATTCCCACTGCTCCTGAAATCTCAGTGAAATTCCAAAATTTCTCTAACCACTGCTTTGTTTCCCTCCTTGTGCATTGATTGATTAAGATCAATTTTCTCTGAACAATCCATTTATGTTTTCTTCTTTGGTACCAACTGGTTTATTTCTGCATTGTCATCAATTTTTTCTGCAATCCAAATTTCTCTGACCATAATTGTAACACATTAACTTATATGCCCTGATTGTTTTTCTCTAATATATGAATTATGTTGATTGTTTCATAATTTTCTCTGGCCCATAAAATTGTTTCTCCTTGTGTGTAATTTTCTCCGGCCCATAACTTATTTGCCTTGCATCTTTGATAAACACTGTTTATTTCTGCCCTTCTAATGAATTTTCTCTGGAATCCAAATTTCTCTGACACAATTATAGTCAAACATTAACTTACATGCCTTGATTGATTTTCTCTGATATCTAAATTATGTTGCTCGTTTCATAATTTTCTCTGCCTCATAAAATTAACTCATTGTCTGTAATTTTCACTGGCCCATACAATTTTCTCTGAAGTTTGCCTCCAATTACAGATAGATAACAAGCAGCTAGTCAAAAACCCATCAGAGGAGTTCTGTCTTGGTAAAAAGACAAAGAAAGAATCAAAAAAAGCAATTGTCAAATTCAAGGAGGCATTACAAGATTCATCTGAAGGTCAAGCAATTGTCAAATTCAATGAAGAAGCAGAAGGCAACATAGAAGAATACGAAGCCAGCAATGGACAAGAAGCCCAAGCAAACAGTGGAGAAGAAGAAGCCAGAGAAGAAAGTGAAAGCAGTGGAGAAGAAGAAGCCAGAGAAGAAAGTGAAGACATAGAGGCAGAAGACAAAGAACAGAATGAACAGAAAGAAGAAGACAGTGAAGAAGAAGATGAACAAGAAGATGAAGAAGAAGATGAACAGCAAGAAGAAAACAAGGAAAGTGATGAAGAAGAACGTAATGAGCCGGTCGACCAACAACGTGATAGCATTTCTGGCTCAACAATGCATCAGCCTCAACAATTTGAGGAATCAAAGGATGCCCAAATTGCTGATCTACGTCAAAGACTGAAGGCACTTTCTCAAGCTAAACAAGAAGAAGACAGAAATTGGATGGAATTACTTGCTGAAAAGGATATTTCAATAAGAACCCTGACATCACTTAACTCAGAACTTCAAGAAAAAGAAAGCACAATCCAAATGAAACTAAGGATGTTGGAGGTTGAAAAAGAAGACAACATGAAAACAATTCAACAGTTGAGGAATTCAAATTCGGAGCTTGAAACAGAAAATGCTAAATTGCATGAACAAGTTCAAGAACTGTCAGTCCAACTAGCAACACAACCATACAGAACACCAACACAACTTCAACCACAAGGTCAGTGAAAATCTTGAGCCACAAAAAGTTATGTCCTTGTGTCAGCATAACTCAGAGAAATTTCTATTTATTATAATTTTCTGTCATTGGTAATTTTCTCTGGAAGTTATATTTCTCTGAACACATTAGTTTCTACCGCTTATTTCTATTGATTTCTACTGCTCATTTCATTTTCTCTGTCTATTTTCTTATTCCATTTTTGGGGCTTGTTTGATTTTCACTGTGTCTAGTTGGAATCCAAGTTGAACAACAACCAACAACCCAACAAGAAGAAATGGCACACAAAGAACAACCGGAACAAAAGACGAAAGTCTATGGTAACTGGAAAATATTGAATCACATAAATTTAAATATTGAATCACATAAATTTACATATTGAAATATCATCTGTTACTTCAGAGAAATTTCACTTTTACTAATATTTTCACTGTCTACAGTCAAAAAAGATCCGACGTCAATGATAAAAAATTTAAAGGCAAAAGAAAGGAAGGAAAAGCAGCACGATCCAGAATTTCAATATCCCAAAGTTGCGAAAGTGACTAGAGCTTCAAAACAAGCTGCAAAGCAAGCTGAGCAAAGCACGAAGGACAAAGAAGTGCTTGATGCTAATGCGTACATCTTGCCTCAACCTATAAACATCAGAAAATCTTGGGTCTTTCCACAAACTCTTCCAATTTCAAGATTGATAAAAGATCACGTAAAAGATATGTTGCAGCACATATCAAATGTGTCTAGACTTGAGTAAGTACAACAAACAAAATAGAAGACAACAAACAAAATAGAAAATAACAAACAACAATTAAATCCCCTCTTTCTCATCTTGTAGGGCTTTAATTTGGACAAGTGAGTTGAACCTCATTACCTTCGAAGACATTGGAAACCTAATAAAGCAAAAAGAAATTGCCAACAATGTAAGTCTTTCCCTTTCATCAAAATTTCTCTGCAATGTTCCATCAGCCTTTATAAACCAATATTACAATTACAAATCATATTTTTCAGGTCATTGATGGCTATGGAGAGATACTTTTGGCTGACCAAATGAGAGAAAGACAACAACCAACCTCATTTTTTTTCACATCCATGAGCTTAGTATGTTACTACTATTTTATTTGATTTTCTCTGGAATTTACTTACTACTTTCTCTTTTAAGATACTTCTTGGATTTTCTCTGAACAAAACCATTTTTGGATTTTCTCTGAACACAGAATTTCATCAAGATGACAGAAAATCAATCTTTTCGAGTGTCCTTATTTGACAAGCATATTGAAACAGCATGGAGGAACTACAGGTTCCTCCATTTCCCAATAAATACTGGAGGTAATGAGAAGTCCACAGCTGGAAATCACTGGACCTTGCTTGTCCTCGACAAACAAGACAGTTTATGGAGGTTCTACAACTCACTGAGGCCAAGGAGGGATGATGCAGAAGACAAATATGTCAAAGATGCAAAACAATTGGTAACGAGTGCAAATTTCTCTGATCCATCATAATCTTTATGTGATGATAATTTTCATACAATCTCATTGATTTGTCTGTAAATTTCTCTGTTATTTAAAAATTATTTAAAAATTATTTTTTTGCAGCAAGAATATGTGGAGAATTTTTTGAAAGCTTGCCTTGAAAGAGACGCTCAATCACAACCCTCTTTCAAATTGATAAACTCACAAAACACAAGTTACGACTTTGAGTATGTCAACAATGCTCCACAACAAGAAAGTGATTCGTAAGTTTCATACATCTATAAATAAGATACTCTGATTTGCATGTTTCTTAAAACTAACATACCTATAATTTGTATGCAGTCTGGATTGTGGCCTCTTTGTCTGCTATATAATGAAACAATATAGCAAGCATGAACCTATCAGCTCCAAATTGTCCACACAAGAGATCAGGTTGATGAGGGCAGAACTCATAGAGAGATTTGTGACCGAAGTTGGCCGATCATGGACTGAACCAATTGAAATACCTCCAGAAGAACCAAAAATGTAATAGTGAAACTAGTGAAAGGAAGACAATGTACATAGCCAGACAGAGAAAATTGTCTCACATATATGTATATATCCATACAGTATTAACCACTCAGTTTTTTGTTGACACATTGAAGGAATAATGATGCTTGACTTATCCATATACATCCTTTCTTGACTAATGTAAATTTCATTTTTTTTTTTATTTCGACTAATGTAAATTTCATACCTATCGATGGTTAAATATATATATATTTTTTATTGTGATTGTCAACACAATCCACACAGAGAAAATTGTCTGCAGAAATTTCTCTGGTATGATATTACCAGAAATTCACAAAGAAATTTAACTTGTATCGTCCCAAGGGGATGCCTATATGATCATGTAATCTGTAATGCTTTCTGTTGGTACAAAACAATCATCAAACTCAACAAAACACAAAGCGCACAGTAATTTTATCTGCTACTGGAAAATTTCACTGGATGAATTTGAAATTTCAAAACACAATGCCCAAATAATTTTCTCTGATAGTGGAAAATTTTTCCAGATGAAATTGATGGATTCGAATGGTGACACAAAATGGAATCTCTGAGTTGTGAATTTCTCTGGGTTGGTGAGGAAAATTTCTCTGGCTTTGAGAAAAATTTCTGAGTTGAAGTCATTCTAGATAAATTCTTCCCTGGTCCAGAGAAATTCTAAACTCAGAAGAAATTTCAAAAGAGCTTAATTTTGTTTCTTGGTTGTACTCACTGCAATAATTTTGATGAATTTGAAGCTTCAAAACACATTACACAGAATTTTCTCTGCCATAAAAAATTTCTCTGGATGAATTTGACAGGTATTACAAACCCACTGCCTATAGTATATATCAACAAACACAATGCACACTTTAACTGATATTGCAAAAATTTCTCTGAAAGAATTTGATTGATATTATTATATACACTGTCTAAAAAATACATTTCACAAAACAAAACACACAAACTAATCATCAAATGTATTATTCAATCAATAAAATGTACTATCCTCAACTATTTAACAAAGGTTCCTTGCATGTCCTCTTATTATGGTGACCAATACTCTTACACCGACTACACTTAATCACCCTTTTAAACTCTCCAGTAGAAGCAATTCTGTTCTTCTTCGGCCTACCAGCTGGTCTCTTGCTCAATGGAGGTAAAATCATAGCATCTTCAATGCTACACAGAGGTTTTTCAACAGTTGGAACTAGGCCAATCGAAAACGAGTACGCTTGACGATACATATCAGCATGAAAAAATGGTTCAACAAATGAATTCAAATTCCTTCCACTCCTAAAAATTGCAGCAACAGCATGTTGACATGAATACCCATTTATTTCCCATTTTCGACACGAACAAGTTCTCAACCCAAGATCAACCATAACCGAAGGAAAACAATGCACTTCAAAGACATTATCAGATGACAAACTCACATTCCATGTCCTCCCATCCAAAAAATACTTCTCCAATACACTATCCATACGAGGACACAGAACTTTATTCCATTTACTAGAGAGCAGCCTCCTATCAGACCTCATATTCATAATTTGCAACCGTATCATGTCCACCAAATTTGTTATTGGCAAGTGCCGAGCTTCTCGTATCTATGAATTGAATGACTCAGCAACATTTGAATACATCTCACCAAAACGTTTCCCCGCAAAATATGCATCACTCCAATTTTCATATGGCAAACTTCTCAAGAAAGCAATCACAATGTCTCCTCCCTCACTTTTTAATTCATTTAACTTGAAATGAAATGATGCCTTTGTTGGCGCATATTCACATTCTGAAAACTTGGACACAATCGTCTCCCTAACCAAATTTGTGTTTCCACATGACAACTTATCCCTCGGATTTCTCTTTAGATGTTCAAGACAAAATCCATGAAAGCAGTTAGGGAAAAACCTAGCAATTCCCTCCACAATACCACAATGTCGATCTGATATGAAACTTATCACCCTTTCTGATCCCAATACTCCACATAAATGTTCAAGAAACCAACACCAATTGTCTTTATTCTCAGCATCAACAACAGCAAAAGCTACAGGGAAAAAACCTACAAAACAAATAGGAACAAGCATATCAGATATACACATGCAGAGAAAATTAGAACAATAAACAACCAGAGAAATTTGACACTGCAAACATCTAGAGAAAATTGACTTAGTGAACAAAACACAAAGAAAATTGACTTAGTGACCAAAACAAATCCAGTGAAAATCCACACAGTGGCCAAAACCACAGAAAATTCAAAGTGTCAGAGAAAAATCACATTCACTTAATTCCTACATGTATAGAAAATTCACATAGTTAGATAAAATTCTATATATTTACAATTACCTTCATTCCCATCTTTCCCCGTTGCAGCAAGCATAACTCCTTTGTATCGTCCTTTCAAAAATGTTCCATCAAGAAAAAGCAATGACCGACAATATTTGAAACCAGCAATGCATGCATGAAAAGCCACAAACACTCTTTTGAAATGCTTGTTATCTTCAAAATCTAACTCAAAACGACTACCTGGATTATTCGTCAATGCCTCATCAAAATACCACCGTAATTGATCAAATGACAAACAAGAATCCCCATATGTACTACATTTTGCTTTTTTAACACCCAACCAACCACAGTTATAACTGATTGAGACCCCATACTTGTCTTTCATTTCTTTCACAACATCCACTGGACAAGTTAAAGGTTTTGCACTTACCTCTTCAAGTATCAGCCCAGAAACTAAGCTGAAAGTCATCCTTGAATGTTTACTCGTACGAACCGCCACACCACACGTATGCTCATTGTTCAAAGTCCTTATGTAGAAGAACCCATTTTTTTCTTCAACAGAAGCATGTACACGCCACATACATCCCCTTGATTCCTTATATGCACATTCTGCCGTAACCCTCAGCTTATCATTTTTAACATACGTAAACTGAAAACCAACCTCAATAGCATACTTGCATAAAAAGTACGGAACTCAACCACACCACCCTCAAACTTTTGTCCAACACTCGTAATATTATTCCGCCAATGAGCCGACAATAACACCTTTTCTTAGTGAGAACAAAACTTAGAGAGTGAATTCCTTTCAATATCCACCAGCCTATCACACTCACCATCCACAACATCTACCCAATTAGACCCCACTTCATCCTCTTCATCAGAAGTACTACATATAGTAACTGAAACATCAACTATATCAACACCGCGTGCACAAACAACCCTCAACATATTCAGAAAATCAATATTATTTCGAACCATACAATTCGGATGGCCCAAAAGAGAATATGAAATACACATAGTCTCAGGTTTCAAATTCTCCCATGTTTTATACAAAATGCCAACCAATTCCTCAAAATTCAATTCGCATGAAACATTAATGACAATAGTATCATTCCCATATTTGCACAGCAACAGCACTGCACTGTCCATTGAAACTGAAACAAAAAACAAGAAAAATAATTTGTTTAACATAGAAACACTTCACAAGAACAACATAAAAGTCCAGAGAAATTTTTAAAAATTATAATTTTCTCTGAACTTAAAATAAAAGTCCATAGACATCTACAAACTGATATTCACCTTCAAGATGATAAAAAACAAAATCACAGAAACTCAATGAATCACAGAGAAATTTACTGCTAACTATTAAACACAATCATAGACTAAAATCACACAGAATATCTGTTATGAAATTATAGGCTTCTCCGTGATTTTCACCTTACTACAACCTAACAATTTTCTATGCATCATTCTGCAATATTACAAACTGAAAGTGAGTAACTGTAGACACCCCATTTTTGACCGACCTTAAGACTCAGACGTCACCGATTGAGTGCTTGGTGATGTTGCATATTGTGCTCGTTCCGAGGTTGTGGAGTTACGGCTGCGAGCCTTGCTTCCAAACTTCCGGACTCTTTTGTGTTTTGCCTCGGTTTGCGAATCAGGCCCTGTTTTCTTTGTTTTCTCTTCCCGAAGGGAGGGAGAGGTCTCGTAGACCGTCTCTCAGTGGCCGTAGGCAACATTTCATGGTCGTAGGCCATTTTTTCCGTTTGGAGCCCGGTTCTCGGTTTTCGGAGCCGTCGGTCGTGTGCCTCGGTTCGGGACCGCTTAACCACCTCCGATTGATCCGATTTTTGGCACACACCTTATTTCCTCCCTTTTAAGGGACACTGTGGCTCAAGAGACCAACTTCGTGGTCGAACGCCACCTCCGGTGCTTAACAGTCAGTTTTTGGGGCCCCAGGCCGCACGTTTTGGCCCCCGAACCTTCATTTTGCATCGGTTTTGGTTCATTTTTGGCGGAGACCTTATTTTCATTGTTAGGAAGGTTGTAGAGGGGTGGGAGGCTAGCAATTGTTCTGAAGACCAGCTTTATTCCTTCATCGCTCTTCATCGCCCATTTTCTTCACTAGAAAGCTGACTTTTTCCATTCTCGGGCCACTTTTTCTGACTTTCCTCCACACCATTGTGTTGTACACACCTGGGAGGCCACCAATATGGATAAGCCAGCCATCAACTCTTCCTGACCCCTTTGAACCCCTCTAAAAAGTTGGTTTTTCTCTCTCCTGGGTTACATTTCCTGGTTTTTCTCCACATAGCTGTGTTGTACACACATGGGAGGCCACTTTTTTGGGGTAGCCGGCCACTAAATTTGCTTGACCCTTTTGACCCTGGCTGGCCGGCCAGGGGAGGTGGCTAGCCGGCCACCTGAACCTCCTGAACCTGGCCGGCCATGTTCCTCTCTCCTGGTTCCTTACAGCTGTAACCTCTGTTTTCCCCCAAACCCCTGCCCGGGGATCTGCCCTTTTGGGGGGGAAATTTGAATTTGATTTTTCCCCCCTTTTCCTTAACTCCTCCCTCTATATAACTAGCCTCTCCCCTCCATTGCTAAGGGTTACAAAAATTGTTTGTAGCCTTGACATACAAACCTCCATCTCTCCTTCCTTCAACCCTCCAAACCCTAACCTTCTTGCACTATTTACCCTACAACCCATAGCACCACACCTCCACACTCCATTCCAGCCCTTTGAAGCTGATTTCCAGAGGTTGAGAGCTCACAAACCTAGTCCAAAAGTTGCTGAAGTTTGGTTCTACAAGGGTGAGTCCTTTTTTTCCCTTTTCTAGTCTTTTCTTGCTTCATCTATAAGCCATAATTTCTTACATTTTTGGGCTCTGACCCGAACTATAAATGGTCTTATTTTGAGCTCATCTTCATGTTTGATCAAGGGATTTTCTCTGTTTGAGGCCACCTGCTGTCCCTTTCCCTTTTATCTCTCTTTCGGCCCTTTTCTTGCATGATATGTTAGCCCTGTTTATATGCATTTCTGGGCTTCAAGCCAAACTGTAAAGTGCTTTATTTTGAGCCCCTCTTCAACTTTTTTGAAGGGCTCTTCACTGTTTGAGGCCAGCTACTACCTCTTGCTTTCTATCTCTCTTTTAGGGCCATTTTTACATCATATTTTAGCCTTACTTGTGAGTACATTTGAGTTTTTCCATAAACTGAAAAGTGTCTTTTTTTGAGCCTCTTCAACTTTGTTGAAGGGCCCTTCTCTGTTTGAGGTCATCTACTGTCCCTTGTCTCTAATCTCTCTTTTAGGGCTATTTTTGCATGATACATTAGTCTTATTTTTGAGCCCTTTTGGACCTCGACCTAAACTGAAAATAGTCTTGTTTTGACATCATCTTCATGTTTGATTAAGGCCTATTCTCTATTTGGGGTCATATTCCACTATGCATGCTTCATTCTTCCGTGATTAGGGATATGCATTAGAGCACTTGCATTGGCCATGGTTTGGCCTCTTAGCCACTGAAATCTAGTGGATTTTCAGTGGCTTTGATGTATTTTTGAGCCTCAAAATCAGAGGGGGATGACCCCCTCTCACCTTGCTTTGTTTGATGGTCATTTTGGCCTTCCAAAGAGGCCCTATCTTGTATGTTTTGTTGATTGATTTCAGGGCCAATTTGATGAGTTTTAGGACTATCATATTTTATTTTCAGAGTTGATTTAGCTATACTAGGTGTCCTTGATGCATGTGCTTAATAACCCCTTTGTATGCCTTCTAAAAGAACCCATCATTTGTGCATGTGTTGGTTGCATTTTAGAGGTTATTTGGGCATGTTTTGGCATGTTTTATTCACTGATTTTTGCTGGTTTGATGAGTTATCACTTGATTCATATACGTGCCATGTAATCCATGTTTGATAGTCAAAATTGCATGCTATGATAGGTCATCTTGCTAGCATCTTTTGGCCATGCTTTGAACTAGAAATATTCATGTTTTGGGACTGCCTTGGTTCTGTCTTCATGCTTCATGATCAAATAATGCATGCTTTGTATAGCTATAGGTCAATGCATGTACCTAGTTTTGTGTTTCGGGACCATTCCATACATCGGGTGCCATGCTTCCATGTTTTGGGATCATTTTGCATCACATTTCATTGTTGAAATTCACATTCTTGTATGCCATATTGCATCCCTTGCCATGCCTTGTTAGAGTGGCATTTGTGCCTTAGGATCGGTCCTCGATTTGCGTGCATGTGTGCACGCATCTCGAGTGTCTCATTTCCATCTCATGGCTACTGATATGAGTGTGGCTGAGGTCCACTCATGATTGGTGTAAGTCCATTGTGCATTGTGTATGCCATTTCATTTCATAGCATTGCGTATGCTAGGTTGCATGTTAGAGCATTGTGTATGTCGTGTTACATCGTGCATTATGTATGCCATTTCATAGCATTGCGTACGCTAAGTTGCATGTTAGGATTGCATTCATGCATGCCATTCATATTGCATTGTGTTTGGGATAGGAGTTAGCCCGAGCACGGGAAATGAGGGACGTTTTGTACTCCGAGTGACGAAACGTGTCTCAATTCCCAGTCGCCGACACTCCGGATTATCCATGATGGAGTCTAGGTCTTGTTGTGTTTACATGTGCATTCATCTCATATTGAGTTGTGCAATTTGACTCCTCGGCCATCATGCATCGAGATGCGTAATTGGTGGCACGAGGATCGAGGTATGCATACATATGTGAAAATACATTGCCATGCCCCTTTCTTGCTCTCTGTTGCAGCAAATCAGAAACCGGCAGCCTTTTGGAGCTTCGTGCGACATTCCGGGCATTAATTATAAACAGAGGCTAATTGGGGCATCGCAGTGGATTTCCGCGCAAGACAACTCAAGCATGCATCATTCATCATCCGGAGCAGAGTTGAGGCAGTCCCTAGCTTGTATGTTAATTTACTGCTTTCGTAGATTAATTTGTTAATTAATTAGGATTTTGTATTTATTCGGACTGTAATTATTCATTTGGGACTGTATCTTATTTATTCGGACCCTTCGAGCGAGGGCACAATTGTAATAAGTGTGTGTGCGTGCGATGTATGTCTTCCAACCCCACGTCTTTCTCCCGTTTATTTACCAACTTATGATGGTTAGAATAGGGCATGTTTCAATTAGCATACAGTATGATAGCATGTTTGCATTCATTCATCTGTTTTGCATGCACCGGGCTCGGCGCATCATGTTCACTGCATTGTATTTCAATTCCGAGTTAAATACATGTTAACTGTAGCATTCCATATGCCATGTTTAGAATAGCCGAGCCTGCTATAGTTACATTTTTGCATGTGTTGCATTAGGCATTTCTGTATAGTTAAGATCATGCATGGATTTCTAACATAGTTTCTGTTTTGGCTTGGAGTACTCGGTAAGTTTTTACGCTTTAGCATCCTTGCATGTGTGTGAGTGACTGCCATGATAACATGCTTACCATGAGGCTATTTGCTTATGTGATATAACTGCCTGAATGCGTGTGGGTGAAGGTTGGGTTATTTGGATTGGAACAATGCATTGACTGTGAGTTTTAAGCCCACTAGATAGTGGCAAAACCATCTTTTCTAAGCCCACCTGAGGATGGCAAAATCTGCATTTTAAGCCTACTTGCGAGTAGCAAACCATCTTTAAAAAATAAACATGAAATATTTTGTTCCAATTCAGGCGACCCGGTCTATACTTGTATGCTGTGCGCATCACATAGTAAATCTAGGCTAATAACCGGAATAAGAACGCATAATGTTTTCAAAACTAGATATCATGGTTAGTAGAGGCTGATCTTTGATCGGGCGAGCGGGGGTGCTCACGAAGTGACCTTCCCCAATCGTACCCAAGTTCCCGAGCCGAGGCAGCTTTGGTGATGACGGACACGTGGCCTTAGGCAAACGAGTCAGGGTTTCCTAAATTTCCCAAAAATAAAATATTTAGGTGGCGACTCTGTATCTGGCAAAGCAGTCCATGTTTGGCACTTCTTTCAAAAAATCTGTTTTCTCAAAACGATTTGCCGGATTTGGACTCTTTGGTTCAGATTAAGAACCATGACATTTGAGTCCTGAACTGTAGTGAGCCCAAATGAACAGAACGGGACTCATCCCTCCCGGGGCGTTCGGGGACGTCTACAGTTTCTGGCGACTCTGCTGGGGACTTAGAAAACTTTACTCGAACTCATGATATCTGGTTTTGACTACACTTGTGTGTTTCTTTGCATTGTATGTGCATTGGTGCGCCTAGGACACCGTGTTTGCCATCTGCTATTCCTGAGCGGTTTGCCAGAGGCTGCGTGCCATAAGGCTTACCAGTTACGGGCTCTGCCAGTATGGGAACACGAACCCCGGTTTTACCGGGGCACCCTTTTGACCATTCGACCTAGTGCATATTCGGAATCCGTAGTGACCATTCCAAACTAGAACAGGTTGCTTACCCGATATAGGTTGTTTGAAACCGCTGCGTGCGTAGTGAAACCCTAGCTTCTGACAAAATAGGACAGGGAAACCCTACCCCAACATAGGGGTGTTTTCGCTCTCACTTATTTGTTATGTGCTTTTAGAGTGCGTCTCTACAGGGAAATGCATGTATCAGTTTATGAGTTTGGGCATCAGGCCTGCGGGCATCAGTCAGTATTTGAGAATCAGTTATCTGCGGGTATCAGATTCAGTTTTTGGGAACAGTGATTCAGGGATAATGATCAGTGTTTGAGGACATTGTGTATTCAGCTTATCGACCGTGTGTTGTTATGCCCAGCTGTGTGTTGTGTGTATTTATTTTAAGCTGTTATGCTGTTCGTTTATCTGGTTATTTATTTCCTTATTGCTTTATTTATCTTTTTGCTAGGCACAATTGCTTCAAACCCAGCAGATATTCCCCAAGCACTTTGGACAAGAGGTCATCGACTCAATCGATCTGAGGATGTGTTGACTGAGCAGAGGTTACCAGAGCAGTGAAGAGTCGGGCTGAGGTCTCAGTTTCTGCCATAGAAATACACATACCAGTCAGTCAACAGGATCAGCAGAATATGGCCGGAATGGAAGAAATGATGCGCCAACTCCAAGAGAGTATGAGGCAGATGCAGGAGGATGCTGTTCGCCAAGCGGAGTTCGCTAAACAGCAGGTCACAATCACGGCCCAGCAGGCGGAGCTAATTACCCGGCTCCAGCAGCAAGCCGGAGCATCAGCCTCACATCCAATTCCTCCCCCGCCAGGGGTCCCGCTACCCGAGCAGACACCAACTACCCAGAATGCTCTGCCAAATGCGCAGAATATTTTGCCAAATGTCCACGCCGTCCAGGAGGACACAGACATTCCAACGGGGGTAGCTCCGCCCCCGCTCCCGCCTCAGTTATCCAAGGCACATACACCCTCCAACCACCCGGACTCTCCCTTCGAGTTTGAAGTAGACCCTACAGTACTGAAATTGAGCAAGCTCGAGAAGCTATTCAAAAAATCCCAAGGGGTAAAGGCTATTCCGGATATCGAGGATGGATATACCGATATGGCTGTGACATTGCCGGATAGATTCAAAATCCGCAGATCGATTCGCGCGATGGATCTGGAAGATCCATGGTCCACCTCCGGCTATCGATCCGCTTCGACTGGATGATAGATAATCCGCAGCCGACACTTGGATGGTTATATCTGGAATCCGATTCCATCAGGGACCAGCATAACAAAGAGGGCTTCCCTACCTCAGGAGCCCCTATTTGGTCTGGGGTGTGGCCGCTATCTGGTATGCGAAGTTGGAGGATGATGTCAAGTGGAGTTGGGACGAAAATGGCCGAGGCCTTTGTTGCGTAATACTCTTACAACACCCAAATTGAGATTACAACTCGTGATCTCGAAACAACAAGGCAGGAGCCCAAAGGGAGTTTCTCGGATTTCGTGACCCGGTGGAGGGCGAAGGCCTCGATGATGACTTTAAGGCCCACCGATAAGGACCAGATCAGGATGATTGTGCGCAATCTCCAACCAAAACTAATGCAAAAAATGATTGTGCTCCCCTTCCCCACCTTTTCGGATCTGCACGAGATGGGGGTGCAAATTGAAGATGCAATGAAACAGGGTCTGATTGACCAAGACAGGGAGCAACCTCGGAGGACCTTTAACCGCAACAACAATGCAGGCCCGAGTGGCGCTGCAACTGCAAAAACTTCGGAGGTAAGCATGGTCGCCACCATTCCCCATCCCCCTCTAAGGCCTATCGCAGCCACGCCCTTCTCCGGTGCATCCGGAAGCAATACACAGACCGCCAAGTACCAACCCAGAGGCCAAAGAACCTTCACCCCATTGTACATGCCCCTATCCAAGGCTCTAGGGGTCTTAATCAGAAAAGGGCATCTAAAACCCCTGGAGCCGAGGCCGTTACCAAATCCACTTCCCCCCACTCACAACCCAGCCAAATACTATGCATATCACCAGCAATACGGTCATGACACCGACCAATGCTTCAGATTGCGTCACGAGATTCAGGATCTCGTTGACAAACAGGTGATTTTGCCACCAGAAAGACCCAATGTTACAACCAACCCACTCCCTACACACAACCAAGCTCCACCTCCCAAAAGAGTCAACTTTATCCAGACTGGGGTCGTGTCTTACGATCCTAGCATCTATATCACTCCTTCCTATCTACCTAAGCCGGAGGTGCTCCTTCCCGACTGCACTAACTTTTTGTGCATGTTGGACATCTCTACAACCCAACCTGAGCCAATGGTGGTGGCCGTTGAAGACGGTGCAGGGGAGATTGCAGAGGAGGATGGAACTGTTGAGTCAGGGTTTGAGCAGTCTAGGAATTTTGCTGGGGAAGTCTATGATCCGAGTGAGTATATTCTGTCAGCAGGCCAGTCTGAGCCAAGTATAGAATTGCCATAGAGAGCAGAACTGTGTGTGATCCGGGGGGATAGATTTGAGCAGGGGACGGATGATTTGACGGCCGTAGAAGAGGGCTTTGCCAACCTACAGTTTTTTGATGACCAAGAATCAGGGGGCGCGGCAGTCAACTGGTTTGATTATGAGGAATTGGCAGAGGCTACTGGATGGCTGGATGATCAACCAGATGTGGTGGAAGAGTTCCAACCAGAACAGGGCCCGACAGGGGCGAGGGTATCAGTGGTGGCCGGAAGGGCCGAAAGTCAGAGTACATTGCCAGAGAGCGCCGGTACGAAGAATTTCGCTCGGAACAGGAGCATTGTGAATGCAGGGAAAGCTGAACAACAAACTGCGCTAACGCAGGTGGAACAAGAGAAGATTTGGGATTCTGAGAGAATCTGAAAAGCCAAAGCCCATGAAGGGAGTGAAAGTGCTGTGGGCACGAGAACAGAAGATGCCGCAAGCATATGGGCTGAAAGTACTGCAAGTACAATCATGCCAGAGCCAGACAGGTGCCTTTCGAATGCCAACGGAATGTGGTGGGAAGATGATGATTTATGTCTTGCCCACACAGACGAAGATTGGGGGAGCAATCAACCAGACAACACCTTGTACCTCGATGAGGTTGATCACATGACAAGAAGCGGGCGGTATTTCAAGCCCCCGCACCTAGACCAGCCAGAAGCATCGGGGAAGGATAAGGAAGTTGAAAGACAGAAGGAGAAACAAATCGAAGAGGAAGCTGTGCTGAAGCAATTAAAGAAGATACAAGCAGACATCTCCATCTGGGGACTGCTTATGGCGTCACGAGTGCACAGACAGGCTGTCCTATCTGCTATGGACAAGGCTAAACTCTCTATAGATACCACACCAGAGCAGCTAGTTGGACTAGTCTTTCCGGGAGAAGGTTCCCCGACATTGACCTTTTCAGGCAAAGAACTGCCGCCTGAGGGCGCAAATCATAACAAACCCCTCTATATCTCTGTGGAATGTAGAGACAAGTGGGTGCCAGTGGTTCTTGTCAACACGGGATCTGCCATTAATGTGTGCCCGTCAAGGACAGCATACGCAATCGGGTTAAAGCCCGCGGACTTCGTGCCGACTACTCAAGTGATCAGAGCCTATGATAACACCAGTAGGGAGGTGATGGGGACTGTCAAAATTCAGACCCAGGTTGGTCCAGGACAACACAACATTGAATTCCATGTCTTGGACGTTCCTGCAACCTTTAATCTACTCTTGGGGCGGCCGTGGTTGCACCAAGTGAAGGCAGTCTCTTCCACTTTGCATCAGATGTTGAAGTACCCTCATGGGAAGGGGGTGGCCATTGTTTTCGGGAATTCGTCAATCCATCCGCCGCCAGAGGTGTCTACACCAGTCTTGGAAATCGAGCACGGCATGGAGGATGTGTTCTTATCAGGGTTTACTCTGGCTGAGGCTCGGGTTGTGCAGAATATCATGGTTGTTAATGAAGGAGTGTACGTCAGTGCTCAATTTGTATACCTCATGAACAAACTACAACACATCCCCGGGATGGGATTAGGAAGGAGCGGCCGGAAGGGCGTCGCAGCATTGGCCGAAGTGCCACACAACCCTTATACCTTTGGATTGGGTTATCAGCCCACCAAAGAGGATTGGTTAAGGAAGGGAAAAGAAATGGCTGGGAGAGCCAGAGCGAAGAAGGCTGGGAAGCCATTTGAGCTGATGCATAGGCCCATTCAGGGTACCCTAAACGGACGTTTCGTCCGGGAGGGGGAAGACTTTTCTTTTTGTGGCTTCCCCGAGCCGTGGCTGAACGCGGAGAAGAAGCGCGTGCCAGGTTTTGAGATTTTCTTTGACCTACAATTATCCGGGGGAGGATGACGTTGCGAAGAGCAGACAGACCATCAGCTGAGGTTGAGCAGTGTAAGGCAGTGGACTCCGAGGGCGCTGAAATTGAAATGGGGGTGGGGGTCAGCACTGGCATGTCTACTTTCAGATCCTCGATTGACCAGAAGTGATTGGGGGATAACTTCTCGGTTTCCATGATTGGGAATGAAACGGCTGTGAGCCTACCAGCAACTATTTTGGATGCATCTATCTCACCCTCTCTCACTTGGCACTACGAAGAGGGATTTTTGTCCAGCAGTACCGGGTTAGGTAGTGAGCCGGAATCTGATTCCACCGAATCTTGTGAGTCGGAATCAGGTTCCAGCTCGACTGAGTCTGAGTCTGGTAATCCTGGGGATGATAACCCGGATGCCACAGTTATGTCCAGGTCGTCTTTTTCTTTCTCTTTCGAGTCTGTTGTAACCGAGGAATCGGACGATTTGGATGTGCTTAATGAGAATCAAGTAACTGTGGTTTCTGAGTACTTTTCTGGCCCTTTGATTATTGCATAAACTCAGACTTTCAAAATTTTGATGAAAAAGACGAGGAGAAATTCCTCCAATTTTGCAACGCTTAATTGAACAAGAGCATGAGAGATTTGTTAAATCCCTAATGGATGAAATCATTACTATGAATATTGGTACTGAGGAGGACCCGCGGCTGGTCCAGATCGGGTCCACGTTGTCATCGGAGGAACGCGAGCGCTTAGTCGCTTTATTAAAAGATTTCAAAGATGTTTTCGTGTGGTCCTACGAAGACATGCCTGGGATCGATCCTGAGATTGTACAGCACCGGATCCCTCTTGACCCCGAGGCCCGACCTGTCAAACAGAAACTCAGAAGGATCCGCCCAAACTGGGCTCTCAAGATTAAGGAAGAGGTCACCAAGCAAATCGACGCAGGCTTCCTGCTGGTATCCGAATACCCGACTTGGTTAGCCAACATCGTTCCAGTGCCAAAGAAGGATGGCAAGATCCGGGTATGCGTGGATTTCAGGGATTTGAACAGAGCTAGTCCGAAGGACGACTTTCCCTTGCCGCATATTGATGAGTTAGTGGACTTTACAGCGGGGCACGCTTTGCTTTCATTCATGGATGGCTTCTCAGGGTACAACCAGATAGTGATGGCACCAGAAGACCGAGAAAAGACTGCATTCACCACCCCGTGGGGGACATACTGCTACAGAGTGATGCCGTTTGGGTTAAAGAATGCTGCAGCTACTTATCAACAGGCCGCGACCACAATATTGCACGACATGATCCACAAAGAGGTTGAGGTGTATGTGGACGACATGATTGTCAAGTCCAAAGAAAGAGAGGGCCACTATACCGCCTTGCAAAAGTTCTTTCAAAGGATCAGAGAATTCCGGTTGCGGCTAAATCCTCAGAAGTGTACATTCGGTGTTACAGCAGGAAAAATGCTGGGGTTTCTGATTACACAGAGAGGTATCGAAGTCGACCCTTCCAAAATCAAGGCCATCTTAGAGATGCCATCACCAAGGACTGAAAAGAAGGTGCGAGGCTTTCTGGGTAAAGTGCAATTCATAAGACGGTTTATCTCAAAATTAACCTTGACTTGTGAACCACTTTTTAGTCTCCTGAAGAAAGGAAAGAAATTCCAATGGGATGGCCGATGCCAAGCTGCTTTTGAACAGATCAAGGAATACTTACAGAAAGCCATCTACTATCTGAGCAAGAAGATACTGGAGTATAAGACTCGCTACACACCGTTGGAGAAGGCTTGCTTAGCTTTGGTATGGGCTACCAGGAAGCTGCGGCACTACCTGTTAGCTCACTCCGTAATGTTGGTTTCACGACTCGATCCCATCAAATATCTTTTCGAGAAACCAGCACTTACGGGTAGGCTAGCTCGTTGGTTGCTATTGCTCTCTGAGTTCGATTTGAAGTATGTGACACGCAAGTCAGTCAAGGGAAGAGCAGTAGCAGAATTTTTAGCCGACCATCCAGTGGAAGGAGGTGAAGCAGTCGAGTACTTATTCCCAGATGAAGCCATTTTGCACATCGACGATGAGACTTGGATGATGTACTTTGACGGAGCGTTAAATCAGTACGGGTATGGGATAGGGGTGTTGCTGATAGCACCCGACAATTCCCGTATCCCCCTAGCCTTCAAACTCCGATTCAAAGTCTCGAACAACGAAGCAGAATATGAGGCATGCATTGCCGGTCTAGAAGCAACCCTGGAACTAGGGGCAAGACGGTTGGACGTCATCGAGGACTCGAACCTTGTTGTGACTCAAGCAAAAGGAGATTGGAAAGTCAAAGAAGAAAAGATGATGATGTATCACCAGACCTTGGACTTGTTAATTCCTCGGTTTGAGAAGCTAAACTTTGCTCATCTACTAAGAGAGAAAAACAGGTTCGCAGATTCTTTAGTAACTCTATCTTCTATGATAGACATCCCGTCCGGAGTCCGGATGCGTCCAGTCATCATTGATCAAAAATTTGCACCAGCCTACGAGACGATTGCTGCTATAGGTGAGGCTCAGGACGAAAACCCCTGGTATTACGACATTTGGAATTTCTTGGAGAAGGAAGCATACCCGCCAGGGGTAAATGCCAAGGATAAAAGGGCAATCAGAAGAATGGCCGTTCAGTTCATCATCTGTGGGGGTAAGCTGTATAAGAGAGGTCATCTGGGAATGCATAAGTTGTGTGTCGATGCCGAAGAATCAAAGCGTCTAATGGAAGCCATCCATGGAGGGGAATGCGGTGCGCACATGAATGGAGTAATGCTAGCACGGAAGATCCTCAGACAGGGTTACTACTGGTCCACCATGGAGGAGGATTGTATCGGTTTTGTTCGGCGATGCCACAAATATCAAATTCATGCAAATCGCATGAACATTCCGCCGTCGAAGCTATACAATATGACTTCGCCATGGCCATTTTCAGTCTGGGGAATTGATGTGATCGGGGCTGTCACTCCGAAGGGGTCGAATGGGCATGAGTTCATCCTGGTCGCGATAGATTATTTCACAAAGTGGGTCGAGGCCCAATCCTATGCGGTGTTGAAGGCTTCACATGTGGCAAAGTTTATTAGAAACAACATCATCTGTCGCTACGGAGTCCCAAACGAGATAATTTCAAATAACGGTTCCCACTTCAAGAAGGAAGTGATTGACTTGTTGGAAAAATACAACGTGGCTTTTCATAAGTCATCCACATACCGGCCACAAACCAACGGAGCGGTTGAGGCCGCCAACAAGAACATCAAACACATACTGCAGAAGATGGTGGAGACCTACCAGGATTGGCCAGATAAGCTGCCGTTTGTTCTGTGGGGCTACCGGACTTCAATCAGAACTTCTACTGGGGCGACTCTGTATTCATTGGTTTATGGGATGGAGGCCGTTCTACCTATTGAGATTGAGGTTCCGTCTTTGCGAGTATTGGCTGAGTGTCAAATAGCCGAAGCAGATTGGCAGCAGAGCAGGTTTGAGGAACTCATGCTCTTTGATGAGAGAAGACTGAAAGCACTGTACCATGTTCAAGGCTATCAGCGCAGAATTGCCCGTGCTTTCAACAAGAAAGTTAAGTCCAGGAATCTAAAAGAAGGAGATTTGGTGCTCAAGGACAACCGAGCTCCCATCCACGACCCAAGGGGCAAGTTCAGACCCAATTGGACTGGTCCCTACATCATTAAGTCTATCTGGGTAGGTAGAGCTGTGGTTCTGATGGATCTAGATGGCTTGGAGTTCTCACAGCCGATCAATATGGACAAGTTGAAGAAATATTACCCTTGAGAGGCTCGCTAGGCCGAAAACCCGAAAGGGCGACCTAGGCAAAACTCAGAGCACAAAAAATTTGAAATTATAAAAACTCAGCTCGCAAGGTTGAAAACCCGCAAAGGGCGGCCTTGGCAAAAGTTAGAGCGTAAAAGGAGAGTGAAAATACCTGAGTGAACCCGAGCCTGAACTACGTAAGGCTTGATTTCCATCTTTGGGATACGTAGGCAACTTCATCCTGGAGTTTAGCCATAAAATTTTCCCCGATCAACTTTGTCCATTTGATCATCTCAGTCATCTTTGTCCATCAGCATTCATCGTAATCTTCGGTGCAGTGCTTGTCAGACTAGGGGCAACTTTTCGTTGCTAAGCAGTGCCGCGGTACTATTCAGACTAGGGGCAACTTTCCAGTTGCAAGGGTCCGAGGTTGTGCATCTCAGTGACAGATCTCAGGCGTGTCCAGTTCTGATCCATATCGAAAATGGTTTTGAAAAGTTTTAATAAAAGTTGACTTTGTTCAAATTAATCTTTTTACAACTTAGACTATTTTTGGACCAAAGCGGAAAATTTTCAGTACCCACAACCTTCAATTTC
Source organism: Camellia japonica (assembly GCA_030407325.1). Lineage (NCBI taxonomy): Eukaryota > Viridiplantae > Streptophyta > Magnoliopsida > Ericales > Theaceae > Camellia > Camellia japonica. The sequence goes on along the minus strand of JAPPVO010000031.1, from coordinate 142,760,669 downwards.
ATTGATTTCAAAACAGAGTTCTCCTGCTCTTGCATACAAATTGAAGTTGCTTTTTATTACATTCATAAAGAAAACTTGAAAGTACTAGTAAAGCAATAAATCCGGGGCATAGATAAGTCAGGTGTCCCTGCGCCCCCTCCCAGAGCTGGTCGAAGCCTCTGGTGCCAAGCTGGGCCCAATCTGTGCCTCTTCATTGAGCCAATCCAAGCACTCGTCAGACAAAGTGCAACTGAAAATGGGAGCGGGGGCCAGGAGCTCCCTAATCCTCCATGCTGTGGCATACCGGGCAAGCTGTGCGCCTCGAACCGGGAATGTGGCAGGATACTCTATCCCCTCTGGCGGGCAAGTCTGATCATGACCAAACTGACGCTGGAACCGGAACGGAAAGTAGAACACACAGTGGGTCAGACCAATCAACTAGATCCCGGTGTGCCGGGACATGCTATAGCTCATTGCCGGGAGATTGAGCCAAGGACAGCGCCAAGCGATGCAATCTGCAGACAAATTGCTCATCCAGTCAAACCACCACCCTTCATCAGGGGCATCGACTAGGCGTTGTCGAAAGAAGTAGCTGCGAGCTGAGTAGGCCGAGCAAGAGTCCACAACTTGCAATTTATCCATCAACCATACCTGGGGAGGGATGAAAAATGAGAGAATAAAGAATAGAGAGATGTGCGATCAGAGAAAAGTAAGAAAAGGGTTTTGTAAGAAAAACCGAGCCCGAGGGCCGAGTTATGTGAGCAATATATATGTGAGATTGGGTGCGAAACATTACCTGCAGCAGTAGTGGACTTCCCGCAAATCTGGTCATCTCCTGGTGATAGAAAGCATCTAAGCCCATCAATGTCTCGGCCAATGTCATGGCGATGCATCTCTCCCCTTCTTTCAAGCCTTGAGCAACTTCAATCAGACGGATGCTAGATCCACTGAAGCCTGGGGCAAGCAAAAAGTGAGATAGCATGCACAAGCAAAGGGCGTGTTGCCGAAAACCTTGCCAATGATCGTTGCCGCGGTCACCGGCATCAGAAAAGCGATGAATCAAGCCGAGGATGTCCAGTTCCCCATTGCAGATCAGAGACCGAGCATCATGCATGGTGAGTCCACACATCCGCCCTAAAGCTTGGGCGTGACCGAAGCGAAACTGAGGCAAAATTTCTTCATGACGTTTAGATTCCATCAAATTTTGAAAATCTTCGAAAGTTGGACATACCTCTTGCCCGCCGAAGCTAAAAACATGTGTTACCGGGTTCCAAAACCTCGCTGCGGCATGAAGGAAGGGAAGGTGCAGCGGAGTGCGGCTCAGCGTGAATAGTGCATTCATGCCGAAACCCCGGAAGTTCAACTTTTCCGAGCCATCTAGAGAAGCGATCCAAGCTGTAAGATTTTCGACGAGAAACGCCTCCATTTTTGGTGCAAAACTGAGATGAAATGAATCAACCACGGAGCTAGAGCTTTTAAAGAGGATAAGACACTGTTTGGGGGACACGTGTCAAAAATTTGGTGGTTGCTGGGCTAGGTGGCCGGCCGGCCACCTTTTCTGGTAGGCCGGCCACCCCTTTCCTCTCCAATGCAAAAAGCTGGCCGGCCAGTTCCCAAAGGTGGCCGGCCATGCTGCAAAATGGGTCTTTGGCCCTGTTTTACCCTCTGGAAGGAAGTTCCTAGCATTTCCATGCATCGGGAGTGTCAAAGGCCTCCATTTCCCTCAGCTTTGGATGCGTTCCGTCACCCAGATCGTCCGAAGTGCACTTTGTTTATAGAGTTGTTGTTAAGACTTGCTTATCGAGTTGTTGCTTTGCTTATCGAGTTGTTGTTTTGTTTATCGAGTTGTTACTTTTTTTGTCGAGCTATTTTGATTATCAAGTCTTGTTTGTCATAGTTGTCGAGCTTTGTATTTTGAGTCGTTACTCTTTATTTAAAACAACATTGTTGTGTCTTGCTTATCTAGTTGTAAACTTGTTAAGATTTTGTTATTTTCTTGGTGAGTTAAGTTGTTTAGTTTGTTGCGTCGGTTCACTACCTGCCTGGGCAAATACACAGTGCATATTTCCATTCAATCTCATTTTCATGCAAAATGATGCGATGCGATGCTAAGAACATAAAATATAACACTTTTTTCAAAAGCTGTTTCATTCCATCATGCTTCCTTTGTTACAACATTTTACAACAAGGGTACAAGTTTTACAGAAAATAAAACTGCCTAACAATATACAATGTGCTACAACTACTAGTAAAAAGGTAAATAAAGCAGGGAACAACTGCATCAATGCTCTCAAGAGCAAGAGTGAGAGGCCCTCTTCGTCCTCTTCTGCGGAACAGACTCTGCACCATTATCACCATCATCTGAGTCGGAGCTGCCATCCTCGGAACCCTCCTCAGCCTCATCTCCACTACCGAAACCGGGATCGGAGCCACCCTCTCTGTCAGCAGATGTCTCTGACTGGGGATCTGCAGCCTCCTCCTCCTCCTCGCTAGGCTCCTCCTCTATGATGTGCGCCCTGCGTCCGTCTCGTCCGCGAGACGACTCCCCTCTCCCAGCTCCTCGAGAAGGCCTAGATGGCCCAGCTCCTCGGGAAGGCCTGGATGGCCCGGCCTGTGACTGAGCATACACCGGAGGCATCTGAAAATGAAGAATGCAATTTGAATACATCAGCCAAAACATGTATATCAGACACAGATGCAAGCAAACTACACAGAGTGGGTGCACGCAGGTACAGTACGTAAATGTGGTGTGTGTCAGATGTGTTCTACACAGGCAACCTATCAATGCAGTAAAATGTTCAAGATCAATATGTCATCAGAAGTATAATAAATGAAAGAAAACTAAAGGGTACCTGGAAACCCATGATGGACAACTGCGCCTCTCTCCGCAGGACCATGCCCTCAAGCGAGGCTACCATCCCGAGCACCTCATCCATGTACTCCCTGGGTGGCTGCAAATACAAGCTCAAGTCATCAATGAATAAGCAAATGCCAAAGTATCTGTGTGATAAACGGAAAATAGTGGAACATACCGGTGGTGAGTCAGGGTCACTGACATATCGGTGGCCAGGCATCGGAGGCTCTATCGGAATCGGAATCGAATAGGTAGTCGTATATTGCCATCCCATCAACTCAGTCGGCATATCTGGCCATCCAAGATGATGATGAGTCAGAGGAATCGGGGGAACCAATCCATCCCCACCTCTAGATGTGCCAGCCCTACTGGTAGAAGGGGCATCTGCAGTCCGAGCCCTGCTCGATGAGGGCATACCAGCAGACCTCCTCGTCGGGGTGCGGACTCCCGTCAACGGAGGCATCAAGTAGGTGTGACGGTAGGTCGCATACTCTCCTTGCTCCAGATGTAAGAAGGCATTGGTACCCTGCATAGCACTGACGACATCCTGGGGAGAGAGCCTATCAACGGTCCGCATATCGTCAGGAGGTGGTGAAGGAATGTCCTGATCAGGGTAGCCCCATATCTGACGCAAGAAGCGATCCCCCAAAAACCAGGCCCTACCAACTGGCCCCTCAAACAAGATCCTGTACCGAGAGGCACCCCACACTCCGGCAAACTGAAATCGGAGCTCTCTACCTAAAGGCGCCCAAGGCTGCCATGTAATCTGCGGATAACCGATGCATAAGCTGATCAGAAATTGCGAATGTACAAGACAAATCAAAGATATGAAAACATGAAGAACTGAGAGTTCTGAAATACCTCTGATGTCCGCTCGGTATCGAAGTACTGCCGCAGGTAGAGGAAAGACTCTCGAGGTCTCGGCCGGTATTGGCCCTCAAACACAAGTGAATATGGGGTCACGAGGGGCACCTCCACCTCAAGCTCTGGGGCTAATGTCGGGAAGTATGCGTAGACCCATAACTGTGAGAAACAGAGCAGTAGCCATCAGAATACAGAATGCTGAGTGCAGAATGTAAATACAAAAATGCTGAGAGCAAAGTGCAAGGTACAGAGTGTAAAGTGCGCCGTGTGTGCAATACACAAGTAATGAGAAGCAGAAATATAAATTGAGAGGGCAGAAAGTACCTCCCCTCCCAGGCCCTCCAATAGCCTCCAACCATGTTCCCCCGTCCGCAGGAGGTCGCGCTCATATAGCAGTAGAGAGTAGCCAGGCTGGCACCACCCCAGTCATACCGGCTGACCTGTGATAGGTCCACTAGAGCACTCAGCAGGTAAAGCCCGACAGTGTTCCCCCTATCGGCGAACAGAGTGGTCCCAAAGAGGAACATCAGGAATCCGCGAGTGTACTGTGCTACCTCCTCAGGGGTCTCAAGCTCCATCTCTGGCCTCCTGAAATGGGAAGAAAACCAAGTATATCGGACTCTACCCGAAGATCTGTCAACTGGCGGGCGAGCCCCCAACAAGTGGATCCAAGCGGCCTCCCACTGGCCCATGTCCTCGTTATATGGGATGGACCAGCCTCCCACATTAAGGCCCGTCAGTACAACGAAGTCAAGCGGGGTTATGGTCATATCCCCGGTCGCAAAGAAATGGAAGGAGTTGGTGGTGTCCCACCATCTCTCTACCAAAGCACCCATCAGTGTCCTACTGGCAGGACAGCGAGAAATCCCTGTGCAAAAGGGCCCAAACCCTGCCACATCGACCAAATCTCGAACAGCCTCCGGGAGCTCCGCATACCACTCTCTCGCCGCGATGGAGCCATATCCTCGCACAGTACAAGCAGTCACCTGCATTCAGGATGAACGCATGTATTCAGTTTCAGAATGAAATGTATAAGCTGTGTGCAAATGAAATGAATAAGCTGCGTGCAAATGAAATGTATGAGCTGTGTGAAAAATCAAATCAAATACAGAATTTGAGCTGTGTGTTCAGGTTTCCAAGTGTGGGCTGTGTGTTCATCTCAAAGTTTGGGCTGCGTGTTCACCTTCAATTTGGGTTGTGTGTTCAGAATTTAAGTGTTTGGGCTGCATGTTCAACTCTCAATCAGTGTGGGCTGTGTGTTCATCCCAAAGTTTGGGCTGCGCGTTCAACTCTCAATCAGTGTGTGCTGCGTGTTCACCTCAACAATGAGCCGTGTGTTCAGAAATTAAGTTTGGGCTGCGTGTTCAACTCTCAATCAGTGTGTGCTGCGTGTTCACCTCAACAATGAGCCGTGCTACGTGTTCACCTCAACAATGAGCCGTGTGTTCAAAAATTAAGTGTTTGGGCTGCGTGTTCAACTCTCAATCAGTGTGTGTTGCGTGTTCACCTCAACAATGAGCCGTGTGTTCAGAATTTAAGTGTTTGGGCTACGTGTTCAACTCTCAATCAGTGTGTGCTGCGTGTTCACCTCAATAATGAGCCATGTGTTCAGAATTTAAGTGTTTGGGCTGCGTGTTCAACTCTCAATCAGTGTGGGCTGTGTGTTCATCTCAAATTGTGTGCTGTGTGTTCAACGTCAATAAGCTGTATGTTCAGATTTCAAAAATTATTGGGCTGTGTGTTCAATTCTCAACAAGTGTGTGCTGTGTGTTTACAATCAATATACGGGCTGCGTGTTCAGAAAGTCAGAGTGTTTGAACTGTGTGTTCAAGACGCAAACGGAATACGGTGTTATTGACTAAACATTCAAAACAAGTTTTGTGCTTGAGTGAGCAGATAAACGTGGCAAAAACACGAAACGCGCGGAAAATGCAGAATACATTGCGAAAAATGTAAAAGTGAAGTAAATACCTCTCGTGCCTGATGAGAGAGGTGAGACTCTAGCTAGCAGTCCCAGGCAGTAGTAGTCACAGGCACCCGCTCATCAAAAGTGTCAGTGAAGTGTGTAGAAAACCGCCTGAGGAAGGACGTGCTCCTGAGGATGGTACCTCTCGGGATCAAACGGCTGAATCCTCGGGGGTAAAGACATAATGTCCGGCTCACCCCCGGCACCTGGAGAACCTCCGACATGAGGGAAATGACCAGCCATCTCGAAAAATCTGCAAAAATGAGCAAAATGAGCCAAAATTGGAAAAAGTCAACAAAAGTCAACTCTCAGGAAATGAAAAAGTCAACAAAAGTCAACCCCCGAGAAAATTCCAAATGTTGAGACAACTTACCTTAAGTGGTGAAAATGAGAAAAGAAGCACCGAAATCAAAATTTAATCGGTTCAAAGTGACAAAAACTGAAAGATTTCGCGAAAACAACTTGCGTGGGGCGTTGGAAAACGCATATAGAGCACAGATCTGAGAGAGAAAATGGTTTGGGAAGGAAGAGAGAGCAATTTCGGAGCTGGAGTTGTGAGGAAAAGTGCTTTGGATAAGCACATTTAAAGAAAAGAGAGTAAAAGGACCAAACTGCCCCGGATCTGGGCTAGGTGGCCGGCCGGCCCCCACTCCCTCACCCCTGGCCGGCAACCCCCCCTTGGACCATACATGGCCGGTGGTGTTCCCAAGGTGGTCTCTAAGGTCCCTGCAAATTTTGGTGATGATTGGAGTCTCCGGCACCCGAGAAAGTACAAGGAAAGTGCACCTTTTGTAGCGAAATCCTTCCGCGGGAACTTCAACTCTAACTTTCGATGCGTGTCTCATTGTTACTCATCAAAAACAAAGTGTATCCTTTTTGAATATGTTGTGACCCCTCCGGGAGGTAAACCAGAGGTCACGATCGAGCCACATTCGTCGAAATTTGCATTGCTTTGCTCGTTGTTTCGTTTCAAAATGTGCATCCGAGTTTACACTTGTTCTGCATTGCTATGCACGTCACTTGCATTCTCATGCATATAACTTGCATTGTTATGCACGTTTCCTTGATACTGTCATGCCTCCATGCTTAAAACTCGCGTTGTCACGCGCGTTGCTTCTCGCATTACGATGCACTCACCCATCAACACCGCGTTTGTCTACATTCGATGTCACGTTGAACGTATGTTGTTAACTATGTTGTGCTTGTTGAGTTTCTTCTTTTTTTCAGGCACGATATTGTATGTACGGTTCATTTGAGGCTGGTGTGACCAAACGAGCCGCACAGGTATTGTATCCCCTCCGTGTGAGACGTGGCGAGAATTCAATGATTCTCCGCATTCTTAAACTGCATGGAACGTAGTATTGCTTTGCATTCTTGCTTAAAACTGTTGCATCTATTTGCTTCATTACAGCTTGCTACATTTGCATGATCACAAGGTATCTTAGGCTTCTTGCATTGTCGGTCGCATTTTGCCCCCTGCCTGCGGGCACGCCTGCGGGCACATCTTTGTTTATCTCGCCTCTTTGTCTAAGTCTTCGGCCTTGTCAAAAATGGGTCGTCTCTGGGCTTTGGCATTCACTCCCGTCACTTATGATTTTCGAGTTCTGTCAAAGAGGGGCAACTGTAGACACCCCATTTTTGACCGACCTTAAGACTCAGACGTCACCGATTGAGCGCTTGGTGATGTTGCATATTGTGCTCATTCCGAGGTTGCGGAGTCACGGCTGCGAGCCTTGCTTCCGGACTTCCGGACTCTTTTGTGCTTTGCCTCGGTTTGCGAACCAGGCCCCATTTTCTTTGTTTTATCTTCCTGAGGGGTCGTAGGCCATTTTTCCCGTTTGGAGCCCGGTTCCCGATTTTCGGAGCCGTCGGCCGTGTGCCTCAGTTCGGGACCGCTTAACCACCTCCGATTGCTCCGATTTTTGGCACACACCTTATTTCCTCCCTTTTAAGGGACACTGTGGCTCGAGAGACCAACTTCGTGGTCGAACGCCACCTCCGGTGCTTAACAGTCAGTTTTCGGGGCCCCGGGCCGCGCGTTTTGGCCCCCGAACCTTCGTTTTGCATCGGTTTGGGTTCATTTTTGGCGGAGACCTTATTTTAATTGTTAGGAAGGTTGTAGAGGGGTGGGAGGCCAGCAATTGTTCTGAAGACCAGCTTTATTCCTTCATCCCTCTTCATCGCCCATTTTCTTCACTCCCGGGCCACTTTTTCTGACTTTCCTCCACACCATTGTGTTGTACACACCTGGGAGGCCACCAATATGGATAGGTGTAGACACCCCATTTTTGACCGCCCTCAAGACTTGGGCATTACTGATGGTTTGCTCGGTGTTGAGAGATGTGCAGGCCAAAGATTCAATTCCTTCGGCAAGGAGAGAGGCAAACCCTTCAAAACACTTTGTTTAGGGGTTTGGAGTTGAAGAAAAGAGGAGAGGAGGGGAGAAAATAGGTTGGAGAAGAAGTTCGCCATGAATCCGGGTAGAAGAAAGTCGAGCGGCCCTCGCTGAATCAGGCTTATTCAATTGCATACTTGGAGTTAAGCTATGAGGCCACCATCGTTGGAAAGAAGACTTCCGGGGCTTCACTTTGTACTCAAGAATCTCCCAAAGCCAAGTCCGGGTGGAGGAGATATGATTGGTTGAAGCTGGGCATCATCCCGGTTGGATCGAGTCTGCGCGGCTTCACCAAAAAGGGCATAACTTTTTGTGCAGGAGGAATTTTGATGCAAGGTTTGCGCCATTGGAAAGCTAACTTCCGGGGCTTCAATTTGCATACCCACCGGCCATTTTTTGACCTTGGAATCATCTATCGGCAATCTATTTTTCTGACCGGCAGAAAATAGTGCCGACCGGCACTTTATTTTGGCCGACGACCAATTTTTCTGGCCGATTTGCACCCTTTGCACCCTCCAAGGCTGGTGCATCCCAGCTGTGCCATTTGGAATGTACCAGCACACTCCCCCATGCATATATGTGGCTATTTTGCACCCTTTTGCACCTTTGAACCCCCTAAAGCTTCTAGAAGCTTGAACCCTTTGGCCAAGCTTCTTGGGGAAGCTTGGCCAGCTGTATTAGCTTCCTCTAGAAGCCTAGAACCCTTTGCACCCTTTGCCCCTTTTGGCATAGCTTCTTGGAGAAGCTTGGAGCACTTTTTGTTGCCTATATAAGCACCCCTCCTCTTCCTTTGTGTGGGTTGGAGATTTTGAGCAAGAAAACCAGAAGATATACTGATATATCTGATATATACACATATATCCCACCTCCCTCTCTATATCTATCTTATCCAAGCCTCCAAACACCTTTGTTCTTGCACCATTTACCCTACAACACCTAGCACAACACCTCCGTCCTCCATTCCAGCACTTGGGAGGCCATTTGCAGAGCTTAGGAGCACCTAAACTTGGTCCAAGAGGTGCTGGTTTGCTGTTCTTCAAGGGTAAGCATCCATTTCCCGTAAACTTGCATTTTTTAGCTTCATTGGTTAGCCTTATTTACAAGTATTTTTGGGCTTCGATGTAAACTGTAAAGAGGCTTTTTTTGAGCCCTTCTTCAACATTGAAGAAGGGCTCAACACTGTTGGGGACCTCCATGTATGACTTGCTTCATTACCCCTCTTTGGTCCCCATTTTTGCATGTTTGTTTAGCTTATCTTTCTTCTGTTTTTCGGCCATTATCAGAACTGAGAGTGGCCATATTTTGACCCCCTTGTCATGTTTCATTAAGGGTCTTTGGCTGTTTGATAAATTTTTTGTATACTTCATGTTATAGCCCTTTGTTGGCCTATTTCTTGCATAGCATCTTTGGCATATTTTTATACTGATTTGGGGGTTTTCATCTACTGAAAGTAGTCATATTTTTGGTCCCTCTTCAGTGTTGTAGAAGGGTCTTTTTCTGTTTGGGCTTTGCATCTTACACTTGCTTTGTAATGCTCTACTTTGTCTAGAAATGTGTCATGGGTTTAGCCTTGTATATCCTCATGTTTTGACTTGACTTATTGAAGCTTTGGCCATGATTTGTCTTGTTTTAGGTCTGTTGGCCACTGGTTTTACCATTTTTGGCATGCTTAATGTAGTTGCTTTGCATTGTTGCTTGTAAGCCTTGAGGATGTGATCCATGTATATGCGTTGGATAGGTTATTTAGATGATTTGGAATCATTTAATATGTTATTTCAGTCCCTATACCAGGTTTATATGTCTCCATTTGTCATGCCTTTCATGCTTTGAAGTATTAGTCTCTTATGCTTTAAAAAGGGTGTTGTGCATGCTTGCATGTTTAGAGCATTTTGGGGCTGTCATACCAAGGTTTTTGGGTGTATTTATGCATGATGGAACTCTGTTTTTGCTTACATAATTCATGTCATGAGTGGTCTTGGTAATGGTGGAGGAGTGTTCCCTTTTGGTGCCCTAGACTTGGCCCCATTTGGTTTGCATATTGGCATGTACATTGGTCACAATCTTGGGTGTTTTGCCACTGTTTTGGGTTGGTTTGAGGGCTGCCCCATTGTAGTTAAATCCACTATCACATGCTTGCCTCATGTCTATTGCTTAATTGATTCATTAAGTGTTGTAGTATGTTGGTCTTATTGCTTGATTGGTCCATGTTTGCATGACATTTGCATCTTGTTTACTCTTGCATTTTGCATGCTTAACATGGTAGTTGCATGACATTTGGTGTGCTTGCATCCTAATTCCCATGTTGCATCATTTGAGCTATGTTGCATACATGCATTTCATGGCTTGGTTTGGGGTTGTCAAGCCAAGCATAAGGGTTGAGGGAAGTTCACACTACAAGTGGTGCAACTTGTTTCAACTCTTGGTCCCCAAGGCCCTTGACCAACACATGATAAGGTCTTGGTTTCATTTGTGTGTTTGCATGCATTTTTACATTAAAATGCAATCTTGGTTCCTTAGGCTATCATGCACCAAGATGCATAGTTGATGGCCCAAGAACCAAGGGTCATGCTTCCTTGAGTCCCATGCATGATAGGGAGCATTGACCATGCTTACATTTGCTCTAAAATCCATATCATGCACTGTCTGCCTGCTGTTGCTGTCAAACTGTCCTCTGCAGGAATTTTGTGCCGACCGGCAGTATAGAGTGCCGACCGGCACTTTATAGGTAGCCGATAACCTCTCATGCAGCCGGTGGTCATTTTACATGGCCGGTGGCCATTCCATCAGGCCGGTGGTGTACAGCAGCATACAAGGAAGGTGTTCTGGGACTTTGGCAATTTTTGGAGGGACAGGGCAGTAAGAACAGAGGCAGCAGTGTCATGATGTGGGTTTCCAGGCGAGTCGGATTCGAGCATGCATCATTCGCGCATCCCGAGGCAGGGCTGAGGCCCCTCTTTTTTTATGTACTGAATTTAATTTAATAAATTAGAAATTTTTGTAATAATTTATTTATTCTGTATTCGGACTGTATTATTTGGGACTGTATATTCTTTTGGTCCCTCCGTGTGAGGGCATAATTGTAATAAGTGTGGGTGAGTGGTTTGTATGTCTTCTAACCCCCACTTCTTTCTTCCCTTTTATTTACCTGCTTATGATGGTAGATTAGGGCACGTCTATTTTAGCATACCTTATGCAATGCATGCGTGCATCCATGCATTTGTCTAAACATGCACCGAGCTCGGTACATCATACAAACTGCATCGTACTTTCAATTCCAAATTGAATACGTGATAGTTGTAGCATTTCATGTGCCATTTTAGGGTTAGCCGAGCCTACTCTAAATTGCATCCGTGCCTGTGTTGCATTAGCCACTTAACATGACCTAGGGACATGCATGTCTGCTAACTAGTTTCTTGTTTTGGCACGGAGTACGATATAAGTATTTTACGCTTTAGCATACCACATGCGTGTGAATGTTGCCATGACAGTATGCTTACCATGCGGCTAAGTGCTTATGTGAGATAAACTGTTTGAATGCCTGTGGGTGGAGGTTGGATTGCTTGAGTTGGAAAAACTCGTTGAAATCTGTGTTTTAGCCTACTTGCGAGTAGCAAATTCCGAAGCCTTTTCAAAATAAACGGATATGCAATGCTTATTTCCAAATTAGGCAATCTAGTCTATACTTGTTTGCTGTGCGCATAACATAGTAATTCTAGGCTAATAACCGGAATAAGAACACATAACGTTTTCAAAATCGGATATCACGGTTAGTAGAGGCCGGTCTTCGGACCGGGCGAAAGGGGGTGCTCATAGCTGACCTTCCCCGATCGTACCCAAGCTCCCGAGCCAAGACAACTTTGGTAATGACGGACACGTGGCCTTTGGCACCGAGTCAGGGTTTCCTAAATTTCCCAAAATAAAATATTTAGGTGGTGACTCTGTATCTGGCAAAGCAGTCCATGTTTGGCACTTCTTTTCTAAAAATCTGTTTTCTCAAAACGATTTGCCGGATTTGGACTCTTTGGTTCAAGATTTAGAACTGCAACAACACAAACCGAGTCCGAACTGTAGCGAGGTCCCCCGCGGGCTTGTTAAGCCATCAACTCTTCCTGACCCTTTTGAACCCCTCTAAAAAGTTGGTTTTTCTCTCTACTGGGTTACATTTCCTGGTTTTTCTCCACATAGCTGTGTTGTACACACATGGGAGGCCACCTTTTTGGGGTGGCCGGCCACTAAATTTGCTTGACCCTTTTGACCCTAGCCAGCCGGCCAGGGGAGGTGGCCGGCCGGCCACCTGAACCTCCTGAACCTGGCCGGCCATGTTCCTCTCTCCTGGTTCCTTACAGCTGTACCTTCTGTTTTCCCCCAGACCCCTGCCCGGGGATCTGCCCTTTTGGGGGGGAAATTTGAATTTGATTTTTCCCCCTTTTTCCTTCACTCCTCCCTCTATATAACCAGCCTCTCCCCTCCATTGCTAAGGGTTACAAAAATTGTTTGGAGCCTTGACAAACAAACCTCCATCTCTCCTTCCTTCAACCCTTCAAACCCTAAGCTTCTTGCACTATTTACCCTACAACCCATAGCACCACACCTCCACACTCCATTCCAGCCCTTTGAAGCTGATTTCCAAAGGTTGAGAGCTCACAAACCTAGTCCAAAAGTTGCTGAAGTTTGGTTCTACAAGGGTGAGTCCTTTTTTTTTCCCTTTTCTAGTCTTTTCTTGCTTCATCTATAAGCCATACTTTCTTACATTTTTGGGCTCCGACCCGAACTAGAAATGGTCTTATTTTGAGCTCATCTTCATGTTTGATCAAGGGATTTTCTCTGTTTGAGGCCACCTGCTGTCCCTTTCCCTTTTATCTCTCTTTCGGCCCTTTTCTTGCATGATATGTTAGCCCTGTTTATAAGCATTTCTGGGCTTTGAGACAAACTGTAAAGTGATTTATTTTGAGCCCCTCTTCAACTTTGTTAAAGGGCTCTTCACTGTTTGAGGCCAGCTACTGCCTCTTGCTTTCTATCTCTCTTTTAGGGCCATTTTTACATCATATTTTAGCCTTACTTGTGAGTACATTTGAGTTTTTCCATAAACTGAAAAGTCTCTTGTTCTGAGCCCCTCTTAAACTTTGTTGAAGGGTCCTTCTCTATTTGAGGTCATCTACTGTCCCTTGTCTCTAATCTCTCTTTTAGGGCTATTTTTGCATGATACATTAGTCTTATTTTTGAGCCCTTTTGGACCTCAACCTAAACTGAAAATAGTCTTTTTTTTTTACATCATCTTCATGTTTGATTAAGGCCTATTCTTTGTTTGGGGTCATCTTCCCCTATGCGTGCTTCATTCTTCCATGATTAGGGATATGCATTAGAGCACTTGCATTGGCCATGGTTTGGCCTCTTAGCCACTGAAATCCAGTGGATTTTCAGTGGCTTTGATGCATTTTTGAGCCTCAAAATCAGAGGGGGATGACCCCCTCTCACCTTGCTTTGTTTGATGGTCATTTTGGCCTTCCAAAGAGGCCCTATCTTGTATGCTTTGTTGACTGATTTCAGGGCCAAGTTGACGAGTTTTAGGACTATCATATTTGATTTTCAGAGTTGATTTGGCTACGCTAAGTGTCCTTGATGCATGTGCTTAATAACCCCTTTGTATGCCTTCTAAAAGAACCCATCATTTGTGCATGTGTTGGTTGCATTTTAGAGGTTATTTGGGCATATTTTGGCATGTTTTAGTCATTGATTTTTGCTGGTTTGATGAGTTCTCACTTGATTCATATACGTGCCATGTAATCCATGTTTGATAGTCAAAATTGCATGCTATGATAAGCCATCTTGCTAGCATCTTTTGGCCATACTTTGAACTAGAAATATTCATGTTTTGGGACTGCCTTGGTTCTGTCTTCATGCTTCATGATCAAATAATGCATGCTTTGTATAGCTATAGGTCAATGCATGTACCTAGTTTTGTGTTTCGGGACCATTCCATGCATCGGGTGCCATGCTTCCATGTTTTGGAATCATTTTGCATCACATTTCAGTGCTGAAATTCACATGCTTGTATGCCATATTGCATCCCTTGCCATGCCTTGTTAGAGTGGCATTTGTGCCTTAGGATCGGTCCTCGGTTTGCATGCATGTGTGCACGCATCTCGAGTGTCACATTTCCATCTCATGGCTACTGATATGAGTGTGGCTGAGGTCCACTCATGATTGGTGTAAGTCCATTGTGCATTGTGTATGCCATTTCATTTCATAGCATTGCGTATGCTAGGTTGCATGTTAGAGCATTGTGTATGTCGTGTTACATCGTGCATTGTGTATGCCATTTCATAGCATTGCGTATGCTAAGTTGCATGTTAGGATTGCATTCATGCATGCCATGCATATTGCATTGTGTTTGGGATAGGAGTTAGCCCGAGCACGGGAAACGAGGGACGTTTCGTACTCCGAGTGATGAAACGTGTCTCAATTCCCGGTCGCCGACACTCCGGATTATTCATGATGGAGTCTAGGTCTTGTTGTGTTTACATGTGCATTCATCTCATATTGAGTTGTGCAATTCGACTCCTCGGCCATCATGCATCGAGATGCGTAATTGGTGGCACGAGGATCGAGGTATGCATACATATGTGAAAATACATTGCCATGCCCCTTTTTTGCTCTCTGTTGCAGCAAATCAGAAACCGGCAGCCTTTTGGAGCTTCGTGCGACATTCCGAGCATTAATTGTAAACAGAGGCTAATTTGGGCATCGCAGTGGATTTCCACGCAAGGCAACTCAAGCATGTATCATTCATCATCCGGAGCAGAGTTGAGGCAGTCCCTAGCTTGCATGTTAATTTACTGCTTTCCTAGATTAATTTGTTAATTAATTAGGATTTTGTATTTATTCGGACTATAATTATTCATTTGGGACTATATATTATTTATTCGGACCCTCCAAGCGAGGGCACAATTGTAATAAGTGTGTGTGCGTGCGATGTATGTCTTCCAACTCTACGTCTTTCTCCCTTTTATTTACCAGCTTATGATGGTTAGAATAGGGCATGTTTCAATTAGCATACAGTATGATAGCATGTTTGCATTCATTCATCTGTTTTGCATGCACCGGGCTCGGCGCATCATGTTCACTGCATTGTATTTCAATTCCGAGTTGAATACATGTTAATTGTAGCATTCCATATGCCATGTTTAGAATAGCCGAGCCTGCTATAGTTACATTTTTGCATGTGTTGCATTAGGCATTTCTGTATAGTTAAGATCATGCATGGATTTCTAACATAGTTTCTGTTTTGGCTTGGAGTACTCGGTAAGTTTTTACGCTTTAGCATCCTTGCATGTGTGTGAGTGACTGCCATGATAACATGCTTACCATGAGGCTATTTGCTTATGTGATATAACTGCCTGAATGCGTGTGGGTGAAGGTTGGGTTATTTGGATTGGAACAATGCATTGACTGTGAGTTTTAAGCCCACTAGATATTGGCAAAACCATCTTTTCTAAGCCCACTTGAGGGTGGCAAAATCTGCATTTTAAGCCTACTTGCGAGTAGCAAACCATCTTTAAAAAATAAACATGAAATATTTTGTTCCAATTCAGGCGACCCGGTCTATACTTGTATGCTGTGCGCATCACATAGTAAATCTAGGCTAATAACCGGAATAAGAACGCATAATGTTTTCAAAACTAGATATCATGGTTAGTAGAGGCCGATCTTTGATCGGGCGAGCGGGGGTGCTCACGAAGTGACCTTCCCCAATCATACCCAAGTTCCCGAGCCGAGGCAACTTTGGTGATGACGGACACGTGGCCTTAGGCAAACGAGTCAGGGTTTCCTAAATTTCCCAAAAATAAAATATTTAGGTGCCGACTCTGTATCTGGCAAAGCAGTCCATGTTTGGCACTTCTTTCAAAAAATCTATTTTTTCAAAACGATTTGCCGGATTTGGACTCTTTGGTTTAGATTAAGAACCGTGACATTTGAGTCCTGAACTGTAGTGAGTCCAAATGAACAGAACGGGACTCATCCCTCCCGGAGCGTTCGGGGACGTCTACAGTAACAAACTTACGATTTTCTCTGAACTACAAATACAAGTCCAGATAAATTTATGAACTTACATTCACTTTGTCACATTCTATCTGCATTAGAAACTTCTAATAATATGTCCATATGCACTTATAATTTTCTCTGGACTACACAAACAAAAGTGCAGAAAATGAAATTTCTCTGGTTTGAAAAAACATAGAACAAAACTTATCATCGATCAGCATGTTGATAAAAAACAGAGTACGAAAAATGAACTCTAAACATCAAAATCACCTACACTGTCAACACTATTTGAAATTGATCAGAAAACAAAGAATGAAAAATTAATTCCAAAAATAAAAATCAACTCTATCAAGCTGGCCTCTCTCTAAACAAAAATTCAAAACAAAAATCAAAATCCATGTGGAATCTAAATCGAAAACAAACCTGATTCAACTCCACTAAAAAACCTACACGATCAACACACTGTCAACACTCTTTGAAATTGATTAAAAAACAAAAAATCAAAAATTAATTCCAAAAATAAAAATCAACTCTATCAAACTGGCCTCTCTCTAAACAAAATTCAAAACAAAAATCAAAATGCATGTGGTATCTCAATCGAAAACAAACCTGATTCAACTCTACTGAAAATCTACGCGATCAACACACTGTAATACCACTGAAATCTCCGACGAAATCTCCAACGAAATCTACACGTTCGTATCAATCTTTCTCGTCAACTCCACTGAAATCTCCAACGAAATCTCTACCATGAAATCTCCACTGCAAATTCGGTTTCCAAAATCTATCAGTTAAGTCAACAATATAATATTCAAACAAATTTATGTTATAAAGGAAGGGTAATTTAGGTACTTTATAACCTAAAATAAATTTCAAGGACCTTAGCCATCAAAACATATTATTTTGGAGCTCTCCTCCTATCAAAAGTAGAGGAGGGACCTTAGGCCAATTTTCCCTTTATATTATTGTGAATATTTGTGTTCTTTTTTCTTTTTTTTTTTTCTGCTTAAATCACTATTATATAATTCAAAATTTAAACACTGTTTAAAAATTGCGAATTGTTTTCTTCAATAATGCTCATAAATTCTAATTGAACTTAGCTTACATCCAGCCCACTCTAGTGCAGTAGGGGCTCATAGGCTCACACGAGTCTTATTTTGATAATTTGAATCATTAATTTTTTAATTTTTTATGTGTATGTCTATGCACCAAAAAAAAAAATTATATTGATCTAACAGTTATAGTCACTTAATTTAATTAAATTTATTTTCAAAAAAAAAAAAGAGCGGTTTGTTTCTAAATTTATATTTGTCATTTTTTTCAAAAAAAAATGATTAAGGTAAGTGTCTACAATTATTAGATTAATATAATTTTTTATACAGATGATCGACATATACAAAATTAACAATGTAAATTATTAAAATAAGATCCGTGATTGCTAAACCAGTCCAATGACGGTATGAACTGGAGAAGCTAACCTCACTCTAATTTATGACCTGAGACCCAAAATTCAACAACTCTTCTTGGCCCCGCAAATTAAATTAGTAGAAAATGAAAGCAACTATTACTTATGTTATAAAAATGGTGACCCCTAAATGCCCTTCCTTGTAATGGTGAAAAATGGCTTTAGAAAAGGTTTTTGCGGTTTTGAAGGTCCTCTTGATCCTTATGCTTCTCTTTGCTTCTGAGGTTGCTGCAAGAGAACTGATCCACACTTCGAGTCCTCTCATTCCCTGTAAGTTTCCAATTGCTTGCGGTTCATTTAAATTCTGAAGATCATACAATACACATACTACATGTATTTATATAGGGAGACCACCAATATTCATCATACTAGAGCAACAAACTATTCTTTGCAGATCATCTCTCTCTCTCTCTCTCTCTCTCTCTCTCTCTCTCTCTCTACATATATATAGAATTTCCATTAAATATATGCATATCAGAGGTGGGCACACATATAATGTATAATTTATAATTGGATCTAATAACTATGTAGATATTTTAAACAATTAAAAAGAATTGAAGCAATTTATAACAGGGACAAATTGTATTGATAGTCTTTATACTTTAATCTTTATATCATTTTGCTCTCTATAATTATAGATGACTGAATTTGACCTTGATTTTTTAATTTATCTCAATTTGGCCCAATTAATTAAAACTGTTAGCATTATTTTATAAAAATTACCACATGAGCAACATGTGTCATGCCTTTTGGGACAAAATTGTAAACTCGATCAATTCAGTGAATTAATCTTAATCAACTTAGTGATCATTTTTCATAAAAAAAAAATTTAAAAAATTTAAAAAAAAAAAAAAAAAACTAATGGCATTGTCAATTGAACCAAATTGACAAAAAATTTAAAATTAATAGTCAAAATTTAGCTAATTAAAAGTGTAGTGTCAAAATGATACAAAAGACAAAATGTAAGAATTACCAAAGTAATTTATCCTTATAACAATTATCATGTTTAGGGGTATTTTCGAAAAACAAATAAAATTATGTAATGTCTACACCAACATATGCGTTTACTTTATAAATTAGTATATATTTATTAATGGTAAAAAGCCATTGGTTTACTATTTTTCATCTAAAATTTTGAGTACTTTTCTTTAACAATAAGTTTATGGAGTCTCCCCAATTTATTGATAAATTTACCAACTGTATTGATAAATTTACCAACTGTATTGATAACCTAATTAATTGAAATGTTATTCTTTTCCTTAAAAACCTCCACTTTGATGTAGGCTACTATATGGACAGTTAGTAAATACTTTGGTAAATTAAAAAGGCTCCCTAGTGAAAATGGGGTCGCTGCTGTGCTAAAGGCATAATAATGACTGTTGTGCCTCAATTTGAGGTGTATTATGAATTTATGTTTATGATCTGAACCGTTTTTTTTTTTTGGTAGGGTATGTTGAGTACTTCATGCCTACCAAAAATCATATTAATCAGATATTAATAACTATATGATCGATAATCAAATGAACAGTTCGGATCATAAAAATGAACAGTTTGAATCATAAAAATAAGCTCATAATACATCTCAAATTGAGACACAACAATCACTGCTGTACTAAAGACACAACAATAACCCCATGTCCCTCTCGCTAGTCTTATTGTTTCATTAATGATGAAGGCGTGTTGAATTTAAAAACTATTTAGCATTTATTAAGTGTTTTAACAGAGGTTGGTTGTCGGCAAAATAAAATGTGTGAGCTATTACCAGTTTAGGTTATTTACATAGAGACCTTTTAAATTTTTTAAAAATATTATTTTGACCCTTTAAGTTATAAAAGCATACAAATAGACCTCCTAAATTATGAAAATGTACCAATTGGACCCCCTAATAGAAGGGTTAAAGTAAAACACGTCAATAGTTCAGGGGGTTCATTTGTATGATTTTATAATTTATGGGGTAAAATGATACTTCTCAATATTTAGAGGATCTATTTGTACGCTTTTGTAGTTCAGGGGTCAAAGTGATATTTTTTAATAATTTAGAGGATCTACATATAAATAACCCTAACAGTTTTATACGTACTTCTTCGAAAACAAAATAAAGGGTAACGAATCTTTGAAAATGAATGAGAAAGACGGGTAGAATTTTAAATCAATCAGCAGTTATTAACAGTTAACACTACAGGCATTCATGAAAAAAAATGTTAATATACACTTTTAATCAAGTTTCAATTTAGTTATTTTATTCAAGTTGGACACTTATCAGTCTTCTAAAGTGTACATGTAAAAAAAAATAATGAAACTTTTGATAAAATGACTAAATTAAAATTGAATTTAAAGAGCAGAGATTAAATTATTTAATTTAGAAATAATAGAGATTACAGTATAATTTAAATTACAAGATTACACATTTCCTCAGTAGAATACATAGTAACCTCATTTTAATAACCTATCTTGAGTAGTAGACAATTTGTTTTTAATAGCAAACCAAAGTATGAAACTATATTGTTTTGGAACTAATTTTGTAATTTTTTATAAAAGATGTCAAGAAAAATAAAATAAAAAAAGCAAAAAGAAAAATGGAGTTGATTTTTTAATACTTAAAACAGCTATTGTCAAACTTGATGTTAACATATGGTATTTGCCTTGTTCAACAGATAAGCCGGCTGGCGAGCTAAGTAATGTGAAAGCTAGAAGTAAACTGGCCCCACAATCCCTGGCCCCACAATCCATGATATTCTTTGTTTAACAAAAGAGACAAAATTAAGGAGAGAATAGAAAAAAAATAATTGTACCTTCTTACTGTTAAGTTTGGAAGAATAAAAATATAAAGTTTGTAAAATAAAAATACATGTGAGATTTTTTTCTTGTTTTTTAATTTTTAAAATTTTTTTATTTTTCTTTTATGATGGATAATCTTGGTATTATAAAAATATGAGTTATATTTTGTACGGCAACACATTACACTTAATCCTCAATCCCAAATTTCGAATTAAGTTGCAATTGGGCTTATTTATGTAACACAATTTTGAAAACTAATAGACAACAATCATGTAATAGTATTGATTACACATTGCATACTTTTACGGTTATCAAATCTCAGTTTAATCCTCCATTTTAGTCTTTCACATGTTTATACTTTTATCAAAATCTCATTTTAGTCCTTTCACTTTAATCTATTTGTCAATTTTCAAAATTACGTTATATGACTGGACATAAATGTAACTTGACTTGAAATCTAAGGCATTAACTAAAATAGTAAAACAATTGAGAGACAAAGTGAGATTGAGTGTAAAGTATAGGGACACAAAGTGCAATTTGTCATAAAAATATATAACCAACCAGCTTGGTTTCTTACAAAAGTACACCAATTTTTATAAGGATTTAAAGTGATATAAGAGCATCTCTATCAGATTACTTATATTTTATCCTAAATATTATTAAAAAATTCATTTCCTATTTTAAGAATTACTTTTTCATCTACTTCTCTCAACAGACTGTTAAGAGTCATCATTGACTTTTCTAGAATCATCTAGGCTATTAAGTGCATATGTTAAATAATCTAGAAGACTCCGGAAAGATCTAGAAGACTCTAAAAATATCTAAAGAAATCCAGACAATTCTAGAATATTGTAGAAGATTCCGGAACGTTAGAAAAGCTTGTAGAAATCTAGAGAAATCTAGAAGATTCCAGAAGGTTCTAGAATATTTTAGAAGTATAGAAAGTACTATTATATACTAGAATAGTTTAGAGAGTTCTAGAATATTGGAAAGTATGAGTATATGCTAGAATATTCTAGAGGGTTAATAATAGCCCTTGGATCAAAATGATCATAGCCATCCGTTGAGGAGGTGGATGACTATATAAAGGAAAGTGACCTCATTTGAAAGATACAAGACACAACAATCAAGAGTGGTATCAAGTGCTTGAGTGTGAGTGATTCCAAAAATGAGGTGTCCTTGAGAGTCTTCTTGTATAATTGAGTGTATCTTTGCATCTAAATAAAGATTTACTTTTGTATAGCCATTGTATTCTAACTCAACAATTTGGTATCAGAGCAAGGCGGTCAAGGACCGTTTTCTTGAGTGAATCGTGCACAACTTAAGACTGTGAAGCTTGTGGATTAGTGGCCACACTTACTTGGTGAAAGTGTAAGAGGATCACACCAAGTCACGATGGTAGATCTTGTGAACATAACAAGCGGAGTCACAAGACTCAACAACAACAACTACCAGAGTTGGCAGAGTCGCATCAAGTCCTACCTTGAAGGGCAGGATTTGTGGGAGGTTGTCAATGAAAATGCGACTACACCACCTTCCACCAAAAATGCCGAGGCACTCCGCAAATGGAAGATCAAGGCCGAAAAGGCAATGTATGTGCTCAAGACAACCATAGAGGATGAGTTGTTCAGGCACATCAAGAATGATGACACACCTAAGGCAGCATGGGACACCTTTGCATCATTGTTTTCAAAAACAAATGATGCCCGACTCCAATTCCTAGAAAATGAGTTGATGTCTACCACTCAAGGAAGTAAGTCCATAAGTGAATATTTCACAAAAATTAAGGATCTATGTCATGAAATTTCAGATCTAGATCCTAAAGCAAATATTAATGAGGAAAGAATGAGGAGAATCATTATACATGGATTAAGGCCCAAGTTTAATGCATTCATCACAGCTATAAGGGGTTGGCCAATTCAACCATCTCTTATAGAGTTGGAGAATTTATTGGCCAATCAAGAAAGCCTATGCAAGCAAATGGTTGGGGTCTCATTGAAGACTGAAGAGGAGGCACTCTTCAGTAATAATAATAGAATGAGTGGACCAAGACGTGGTAGACCAAGACGGCCTAACTCTACAAGGCCAAAGAAAAATGAAGAACATGTCAAATCACAACAGCAAGATGTGAGCTCTCAAACAGGGAGAGCTCAATTTGGCAACAACAACCATGGTCGACGATCCTCAGCACCCTGGCAACGTAACATAAAGTGCTACAAATGTGGAAGGAGAGGTCACTACGCAAAAGATTATCATTAAAAGAAAAGGCAAGAAAAAGGTAACTTGGTAACATCCAAAAGTCACCAAGACAACAGTGAGGAAGAATAGGATTTCCAAGCATCCTTTGCAGTGTTCGATCCTAATGAGACTTATTGCTCTGAAGAAGTAGAATTTGATGCATGGGAAGTGTAAGAGCAACATAATCCAACCGCTAGTGAAGTGGCTATATGTGTAGTTGTGTCTGAGCCTACTGAGTCGGCTTTTGTGGCGGAGTCTAAAACTAGAGCAATCAACTACAACAATGATCGGATCGTTGATTCAGGATGTTCTAACCACATGACTGGTGACGAGGAGAAGTTGTCCAGCATGTCCGAGTACAAAGGAGGCCGGGTAGTAGTGACCGCTGATAATACAAGGTTGCCAATCACAATGTTGGTAAGACAATCATCACTCCTCACTTCAACTTTAGCTAAATACATCTGCAAGACGTCTATCACGTGCCAGGGATGAAGAAGAATCTGTTATCAACCTCACAACTCACATCCTCGGGCAACTATGTGTTATTCGGCCCAGAGAATGTGAAGGTTTACCAGAAGGTTAAGTTATTTGGTACTCCCATCATGGAGGGAAGACGGTTGGAGTCTATCTACGTAATGTCAGTAGAATCAACCTACGTAGATAAGACTCGAAAGAATGAGACTGCAGACTTTTGGCATGCACGCTTGGGTCACGTGAGCTATCACAAGCTAAAAATAATGATGAAGAAGTCTATGCTCAAGGGCCTTCCTCAACTAGATATTCGAGAAGATACAATTTGTGTCGGATGTCAATATGGTAAGGCACATCAGTTACCATATGAAGATTCAAAGTGTAGAGCTAAGGAACCCTTAGAGCTTATCCACTCAGATGTCTTCGGACCGGTAAAGCAAGCATCAATTAGCGGAATGCACTACATGGTGACCTTCATTGACGACTTCTCAAGGTACATGTAGGTGTATTTTATGAAAGAGAAGTTTGAAGTTTTGGCCAAGTTCAAAGAATTTCGTAAGAAGGTTGAAAGCGAGCTTAGAAAGAAAATTCAATGCTTGCGAACAGATAATGGAGGAGAATATTCATCAGATAAGTTCTCTAACTATCTTAGAGAATGCCAAATTCGACATCAGTTTACCTACTCAAGTACTCCACAACAGAATGGAGTGGCTGAAAGAAAAAATAGGCATCTTGCAGAAACTTGTCGGAGCATGATATATGCTAAGAATGTGCCTAGCAAATTTTGGGTTGAATGTATGAAGACAACAGCTCATGTGATCAACAAGCTACCACAGGCAGGTTTGGGGCTAGTCTCACCCTTCCAGAAGTTATGGCACACAAAGCCCACAGTAAGTCACTTTCGAGTATTCGGATATGTCTGCTACGTATTTGTGCCAAGTCATCTACATAGCAAGTTCGATAATAAGGCAATTCATTGCATCTTCGTGGGCTATGACAGTCAAAGGAAATGATGGCAATGTTGCAACCCCATGATTGGCTGCTGTTATACTTCGAGGAATGTTGTATTTGATGAAGCATCATCTTGGTGGTCTTCACAAGATATACTATTGCCAGACTCCAAAAATTTAGAAGATCAATTACAAGAAAAGTTGGGGGAGCAAAGACAAGAGGAAGAGGCACCTCCTAGTTTAGAAATCATCAAGGAGCTAGTATCAACACAAAGTGATGATGAGCTAGAGCCTAACTTGTCAAAGACACCAATAAGATCTTCAAGTTCGTGGAAAACAGGTGTCCATCACAAGAGTCCAAAAGAAGTTCGCCTGAGCCAACAAGAAGGGGTTGAAGAGACTGGACCAAAACTCAGAAGGTCGGAAAGACAATTTAAGCCTAATCCGAAGTATGCAAATGCTACTCTAACTGAAGAAGATAGCATTACAGAGCCAACGACGTTTGAAAAGGCAACCCAAAGCAAAGCATGGTAGAAGGCAATGGAGAAAGAGATTCAAGCTCTCAAACAGAATCAAACATGGAAGCTAGTTCCTAAGCCCAATGACATGAAGCCGATATCAGGCAAGTGGGTGTACAAAGTAAAAACGCGTCCTGATGAATCGATAGAAAGGTACAAAGCACGTCTAGTGGCTCGAGGCTTCTCACAGCAATATGGATTGGACTATGATGAAACATTTAGTCCAGTAGCAAAGATCATAATGGTGAGAGTACTAATAGCACTTGCAGCCAGCAAGTCTTGGAAGCTGTGGCAGATGGACGTAAAGAATGCTTTTCTACACGGAGAGATAGATCGAGATATATATATGGAGCAACCTGAGGGGTTTGAAAGCAAAGTCCATCTAACTTATGTTTGCAAATTAAAGAAAGCCTTGCATGGCTTAATGCAAGCGCCGAGGGCATGGTATGGCAAAATAGCAGAATTTCTAGTACAAAGCAGGTACTCAGTGGCACCAGCGGACTCGAGCCTATTTGTCAAGTCTCAAGGTGAGAAACTAGCTATAGTGCTAGTATACGTGGATGACTTAATCATCACCGGAGATGATAAAGAAGAGATCCAAAGGTCAAGAAAGAACTTGTCAGTACGATTTCAAATAAAGGAGCTTGGAAAACTCAAGCATTTTCTCGAGCTTGAAGTAGAACAAAGTAACAAAGGCTTATTCCTCTGCCACCAGAAATATGCTAAAAATTTGTTACAAAAGTATGGAATGCTTGAGTGCAAGCCAGCTTCTACACCAATGGAGATGAATGCCAAGTTATGCTCAGAAGAAGGTAAAGACTTAGAGGATGTAACTATGTATCAGTAACTAGTAGGTAGTTTGATCTACCTCACCCTCACTCGGCCAGACATTACATATGTAGTTGGTGTAGTAAGCCGGTATATGCAAAAGCCAAAGAAACCTCATCTACAAGCAGTTCGCCGAATACTCTGATATGTGAAAGGTACAATTAACTTCGGTTTTTTGTACAAGAAAGGCGAAGCATGCAAGGTAATTGGCTATTATGATGCCGATTATGCGGGAGATCATGACACACGGAGGTCGACTATTGGGCACGTGTTCAGCCTTGGTTCAGGAGCAATCTCTTAGTGCAGTAAGAGACAACCTATAGTATCATTATCTACCACAGAGGCTGAATACATAGCAGCAGCAATGGCAGCTCAAGAAAGCACATGGCTTTTGCAATTGATGAAGGATCTACACCAACAAGTTGACTATGGAGTATCGTTGCATTGTGACAATCAGTCAGTAATACGTTTGGCTGAGAATCCAATGTTTCATGCAAGAACAAAGCACGTGGAGGTACATTACCATTTCATTCGGAAGAAGGTGCTCCAAGGAGAGATAGAGATGAAATCAATCAGAACAGATGACCAAGTAGCATGCTTGTTTACTAAAGGACTTGGAGCTTCAAAGTTTGTAGAGCTTCGGAAGCAACTCGGCTTAACTACAAAAGAAGAACTAAATAAAGGAGTCAATGCTGAGGGGGAGTGTTAAGAGTCATCATTGACTTTTCTAGAATCATCTAGGCTATTAAGTATATATGTTGAATAATCTAGAAGACTCCGGGAAGATCTAGAAGACTTTAGAAAGATCTAAAGAAATCCGGACGATTCTAGAATATTGTAGAAGATTTCGGAACGTTAGAGAAGCTTATAGAAATCTAGAGAAATCTAGAAGGTTCCAGAAGGTTCTAGAATATTTTAGAAGTATGGAAAGTACTATTATATACTAGGATAGTTTAGAGAGTTCTAGAATATTGGAAAGTATGAGTATATGCTAGAATATTCTAGAGGGTTAATAATAGCCCTTGGATCAAAATGATCCTAGCCATCCATTGAGGAGGTGGATGACTATATAAAGGGAAGTGACCTCATTTGAAAGGTACAAGACACAACAATCAAAAGTGGTGTCAAGTGCTTGAGTGTGAGTGATTCCAAAAGTGAGGTGTCCTTGAGAGTCTTCTTGTGTACTTGAGTGTATCTTTGCATCTAAATAAAGATTCACTTTTGTATAGCCGTTGTGTTCTAACTCAACACAGACTCTCTATACTTTCCCTATTCTATTAACAAACTCTATATTTTTTCTCTATTCTATTAAAATATAATTTTTCATTATAAATTTAAAAAAAATAAAAATCATAAATGTGTACTACAGTCCCTAAACAAAGCAAAGCAAAACAAACAAACAAACAAACAAAAAAATATAAGGGTGCTATAGTGACTCCCTACAAATAGGAAGGCACTGAAGCAATTCCTATTTTAGGGGAGTATTTACGGGAGCTGTTGGAAGTGTATAGGGGCCATCAAACCCCTTAAAATAGGTAAGGAGGAAATATAAGGGTTCTATTAGGGATGCTCTAACAAGAGAGTTCTCGTTATTCCTATTTGTCATTATTTCTTACTAGGCTTATTTGAAGGTTCCTTCTCCTTCACAAATGTATTGTTTCTAGTATGTAGATTGCCCTTTTTAAATTTTACCATATTCCTGATAAGGTCATCCAAGGCTTGGTCGCGACGCATTACCCGTTCCTTCCAAACCCTGAGAAAGGTTTCTTTATAATAGGGCTCCAGTGACTTTGGTCGTCCTTCGGTGTCTACATCCTTCGTGTTGTTTGCCTCATTGGTCCTTCTTTGGTGATTTGTTCTTTCTTGTGATTAAGTCTCATGTCCTTTATTGATTTTTCTCATATTACGTTCATTTTGAGCTCCAACACTCATCTTGTCTTCGTTTCCACAGATGGCACGAAATTATGTAAGTGAAAATTTGTATCACATTGTTGATGGTGGGAAAACTAATTCCTAATGTCTAGAAAAGACATACATGTCAAACAATACTCTTAGACCCTATTTGTTTTGGGTTATAGAGGAGGGGATTCAATTAAAATGGAGGTTGGGACTACTAAAATCTTGTTTGTTTGCAAAGTGGAGTTTAGGATTATTTTGTATGTTTGGTTTTAATTTTCTGAGTTCAATTTTTCTGAAAAATAAGTTTTTTATTTTTCCTATTTTTTTATTTTTAGTGAATATTTTTAAAATTTTAAGCAACTTTTTTTTTTTTTTTTACATTTTTACATGCACTTTACTTAGATGTATCTAAATAGTAAATTATTTGTAATTTTTTTTAAAATTAATAAATATACAAAAATACGAAAAATATACTAAATTTTAGAATTTTTTTTTATATTTTTGGTATTTAGTGAATTTTTTAAATATTTTTTTCAAAAATATTATATTTTTTAAGTGTATTTATTTTAGGTGTGTTTAAGAATTTAAAAAAAAAAATCAGTGAAAACAAAAAAAAAATAAGAAAAACAAAAAACAAAAAAGTAAAATTTTCTGAAAACCAAAGCCAAACAAAGTGATTAATAGTGAGCTTAGGGGGTTGGTATTGGTAAAGCAATCCCTTGAGATTAGAAGAGAATTTACTAGTTTGCCCCTCTTATTGTCTTACCTAATTTATTTACTCCACTTAGTTAGTATGGTCTTTCCTCCACCATTTTTTTTAAATTATTTCACCATTTTTAGCTCCCACCATTCTTTATATCAAAATAATTTAATAAAAATATAATTTTTAATATTAAAATATAATAGTATAATAACATTTATATCAAAAAAAATTATATAAAAAATAAGGGTTAATTACAAAAAAAAAAAAAAAAACCCAATGTTTCACACATTTTTCACTTTAAACCCCAGTATTTTAATTTCGACAAATTAAACCCTGGAATTCCATCCATGTTTCAATTTGCCCATCCATCAATCTTTGTCTGTGTAAGGTAACGGAATGGGTTTAAAATAAAAAACACTAGGGTTTAAAGTGAAAAATGTGTGAAATCTTGAGATTTTTTGTGTAATTAACCATTTTTTAAAAATTAAAATCACGAAAAATAAAAAGGATTAATTACAAAATAAATCCCAAGATTTCACGTGTTTTTCACTTTAAATCCCAATGTTTTTCACTTTAAACCCCCTTCATTACCTTGCACAAACAGAGATGGATGAAGGGGACAAATTAAAACCCGGATGGAACTTTAGAGTTTAATTTGTTGAAATTAAAATGCTGGGGTTTAAAATGAAAAACGCGTGAAACCTTGGGGTTTTTTTTTTGTAACTAACCCAAAAAATAATATATTAAGATAATATAGTGCCAAAAAAAATAATATAGTCATGAAATATAATTTTTAATATTAAAATGTATCAAAAACAATAAGGGTATTTATGAAATTTCATATAGTTAATCCCATCATAAAATGACAAAACAAACATGAATCCTTCTTAGTCCAGTGGTCATCAAAAAATACAATTTTTCTTAATTCTCTCACTAATAATCCCTACGCTAACAATTATATCCAACCTAACTCTAAAAACAAACGGAACCTTCACGCTAAAGTTAACAACTCTCTCCAGAACACTTAATTTCTCAATATTAGACCCATTTAGTCCCTACACCTACTTGGTTTAAGAATGTGATTTTTACTAACATTAGGTATCCAAGAATCCTTTTTCTATTTTGATCTATTCAAAACGTTCAAATCATAGTGACTCGAAATCACATTCCCTTTCTTTCAAACTTAACTAGAGTAGATTGAATGGAGAAAATTTCCAAAGTTCGTACTACTACCAACGATTTTGTTAGCCTTTTTTTAATTATTATTACAAAGAAAATAAGACCCAAGCATACACTCCAAAAAAAAAAAAAAAGAACTATAAGTTACATAAATCGTTCCTAAAGTATATCACCTATTTCATTTTAATTATTAATATTCAGTTTATATCAATTGCATTATTAAACCAATTGCATTATTAAACTTCACATATTAATTCAATGTAGTTCATCTCCTTAACTACCATATTTAAAACATATGAAAAAGTGTTTATGTGAACCTTACATCAAGTATTTCTAGGGCATTGGTAGAAAATTTTCTCATTTTTTAGCTTAAAAGAATATGGAGACGTGAAATATATATCCAAGCCTTTCATTCAATTATTGAGAACCAAATGCATAATATATAATGCCCCCAAAAAAATATTTCAAATAAACCAACTCATAAGAGAAATGAACATAATAGAATTGATATACTTCCATTCATCAGTATTCGTATTACAAAAGATAATACATACAATATACATTTATAAATATTTATCCTAAATCTATAGCATGTAACATCAATTAATGACAATAAAATGAATGCCCTACGAGCCTGCATCTTTCCAAGATATTATTTGGTTATAACAAAAGAGAGAGTCATATGCTCTGTACATATAAAGCCCTTGGCTTGAATAAACATTTGAACAACAAAATGGAGCCTCCAACTCCGAAGTCCTCCCAAGCTACATCCTTGGAGGAAGCATGTCACCGATACCTGAAAGTGGTTTCCCAAGTAGGGTGAGCCAAAACCCAGTAGAAACAGTCTAACACAATGTATGAGGTTTAACTAAGATATAAGTGTTAGATAAACGTTCAGTATTCATGACCACCTTACCTTCTTCCAATGACCATTCAATACTAATATTCATATCTCGATCCATTTCTATTTATTCATTTCAAGTTAACTCATTTCATTTCAAGTCATATGACAAGTATATATAATTTTGCAAATAACCCAATTGAGACTACAACTCAGTGGTTCTCAATCAACATAACTATCATACAAATACTTCAACCTTGCCATTTTATGAAAATTTCATCCGCGGGATCGGTACCCATGTATACATAAGATTTCGAGACTTTCACCCTAGACACTCCGACCAACTTAATTCTTAATGGAGTCCATCCCTTATCTCCTCCCAAACAACGGAGTACATCCCCTTTCTCCTTCCAAAACGTTATACATATACAATGTATTTAAAAATATCGTCATATACAATGACTATCCACAACACATATTCAATACCTTAATCATATCGTCATATTCAATGATACAATTTAAATGATTAGTTTCAATTCACCTAATCTTCATGTAATTCCAACAACAATCATAGCTATCCTCCACTAATAGCCTAATACAGATATTTCTAAACAGATATACAATCTTTATAACAGATAATTCATCAAATTTCCATGGGTGAGTAATTAAACAAATCCAACTACACCATTCATTTATACTTTTCCCCAATTTCACATTTCTCACATCAATTTCATTATTTATACAAAATAATTATTCAAGACATATTAGGGAAAATTTCCCCCTTTTTCAAATACTAATCCAAAGGTTAAAACCCACAATTCTAACACAAGATAACCTCATATCCAAAACCCCGTAGTCATTTATGTAACCCAACATGGGAACCCCTTTTTTCAATTTGAGCCCTAAACCCTAGGCTTTCTCCAAACACCCCAAATTCTACCATTTATACATAACAACAAATAACTAGGTTAAAGATCATAACAAAGTATAGAATATCCCTACCTCAGGTGAAGAAGCTCAAAGGAGAAGTGGAGGAACTTCAAAAATGCCCAAACTTGACTTTATTTGGATCAAATGAAAGCCCACGGGATGCTCTACATTTTTATCAAAGGAAGTGGGGTGAAGAGATCAAAGGATCTAGGCCAAAATGTAGAGAGAGAGAGAGAGAGAGAGTATTTTAGAGAGAGAACCTCGAGATTTAGGGTTTTGGAGAGTTTTAGAGAGAGAGAGAGAGATGTGAAAAAGTGATATAAAATGTCACTTTTATGATCTGATATACGCATAGTCCGCTCGAGCAGAGAGTTTGACCCTCGAGCGTCAGACACAAAATTTTGTTCCGCTCGAGCGTAGAATGCACACCTCCAGTATTTTGGAAAACAACAAACAAACCACTCGAACTCAAGGAAAGCCGTTCGAGCGCCCAGCCTCTTGAGCATAGGAAACGACGCTTGAGCGTGAAAAGCATCCCTCTAGTAGTTTGCAGATGTGCAAAGTACTGAGTGTTTGCAAACCGCGCTCGAGCGCAAGAAGGTCCGCTCGAGCGGAAGACCAAAATTCTGGGCAACAACATTCTAGACCAACTAACAACCAACATGTTCTAAACATGCCCAAGACATTCCAAAACTCAAATTCAAAGAGTAAAAGGAGGAAACGACATAAATAACAATATTAAACCACAAGGCCCGAGTCCGGAATATAACAAAGGTTGGGTCAAAAATCGAAATCGCTACATAATGTGTTCCTTTTTTGGGTAAATTACAAACACACCCTTTGAGATTTACTTAAATTAGAAATTACCTCATTTGGTTCTAAAAATTACATTATGCCTCCTAAGGTTTCTAATTTCATAACAAATAAGTCTTTTTATTAATAAATCATCAAGTTAATTAACAGTTTTTAATAATGTTAAAATTTTATTTCAATTAATAATTCAGATAATTTTATTATTGTGTAGGTGAACAATTAGAAATTTCACTTTTTCAATTAATTCTGTTAAATAAAAAATTTCTGACAATGAGGTATTTGTAATTTTTCATACTACAGGAGCAATTCGTATTTTAAGTAAATCTCAAGAGGTGTATGTAATTTAACTTATTTTTTTAACTGTTTAAAATATAATTGATATAAATTAAATATTATGGACCAAAAATATTTTAAAGACCATTTGAATAATTTACTCTAGAAAAAAATAAGAAAAGTTAGAAAGCAAAGTCGACTTATTAAAGTGATAAGAACCGACACAAGGCCCCCAAAGTCTCCAGCATTCTTTGTCAAAGATGGAGGAAATATACCGTCGGAGGAGTTGATTTTAAACACTAAAGTAAGGATCCTAAAATCTCAAGTTTGGCATATTGGGGTGTTTGTTTCAGCTTTTCAGAGTCAACTTATGACTTTTAGTTTTGAAAAAGTTATTTTGGACTGTTTGGTTAAACTTATTTCAAACAGTTTCTGATTCTAACAGCTTATTTTAACTCAAAAAAGCTGATTCTGAGAAGCTGCTCACCCCTTGCTTCTGATTTTCAGCTTCTGCTGTGGACATGTTAATTTATGGTTATACTCTTAAATTTTTTTATTTTTTATTTTTTTAAAAATAGAAAAAGACTCAAATGGACTATAGATTATTATTATTATTTTTTATGAGAAATGTAAACAAATAAAAAATAAAAATTAATTGAAAAAGCTATTTCACAGCTTATTTAACAAACACTACTCAGCAACTTAAATCTATAATCCAACAGCTACACCAAACAGATTAACAATTTCTGATTAAAGTCATAATCTATAATCTGTTAAGCTATAATCTATAAGCTGTTTTAACAACTACACCAAACGGGCCCATTGTAAAAAAGTCAAAAAGTCAAAAAGTCAAAAAGTTATTCAAAAAATTAAAAAGTTAACACTATTCACCAAAAGTCAACAATTACGGCTGTACAACTCCCCATCCTAATTTTTTTTCCTACAAATCAATTTTTACAATTTTTTATTACACATTTTTTCATAAAAAGTCAAAAAGTTAACCCAAACATCCATATTTTCTTCCTCAATTTTTTAGTCCAAAAAGATAAAAAGTGCACTTATTTAGGACACCCCAAACAACCCCTTAGGATCCTAAAATCTTTTTGACCTTTCCGCCTTCTTTGAAAATATATTATTTTAATATTTTTTTAATTTTTTGATTAAAATATGAGATTAAAAAATTAATATATTTAGAATGACCTTTTAATTTTTTACAAAAAGATATGCAAAATGTAAAAAAAAAAATAAAATAAAATAATAATAATAATAATAATAATATAATAATTAGAATCTTTAACTTTTTTATATAGGTTGTTATACTCCCTCTATCCCAATTTGTTGGTCCCTTTTGGAAATTTTAACTTTTTAAGAGGACATACAATCATTACACTTAAATTTAAATTTTAAAATATTTTTCTACTAATGCTCCAATCTTTTCAAATTTTGAATATATTTATAATTACTCAAAAAGGATAATTTTTGAAAATCAAATATTTTTTACTTTAATCTTTCAAACGAAACTATCATTTTGGGACATTCCAAAATAGAATAATGGATTAACAAAACTATACAAGACATAGTGGAGAGGAATTATAACATTAACTTAGTTCTACCTAACACCGATGACTTGTATTAACTTTATGAATACAACCTGACTCAATAAGCCATCTTAATTTTCTAAACACCACGACGTAATAGCCTCGAGCTTCGTTGTTGAACGACTTCAATTACTCAGCTAGTCTTGAGTGTAGAAGGAACAATGCAAAGATATTCCAAGGTTTTGAAAGGATTTTGGAAAAACGAGTTATGAAAGCTTTTATATAGAAAAATCAATATCCAAAATCAATAAGGAAAATATTTAGTAAAAACTAGAGAAGCGATCGATTGCTCTGGACAAAGTGATCGATCACTCACTCTCAAAAGGGATTGATCGCCTAGTGATCGATAGCTACTGTTCCAAAATTGATTCCAGATAATCACTCATTCGTCGATCATTCAGCAATCACTAGCTACTATTGAAATTGTGATAGCTTGCCGATCAATCACCTATTGATCGCTATCCACTGTTGAAAGTGCAATTGATCACCCCACTTCAATTAGAGCTAATTTTGCATGCAATTTCAAACCAAATTTTTGTATTTGATTCTAATTCTTTTTTCGAAATTAACTATGGGAATGGGGTTACCTTGGGGTTTGAAATAAACTCCTCAAACAGGTTCCATCTATATCTTTGACAAACATAGTGGACTTGGGCCGATGGAGATAACTGTGCCCATTTTGAAAAATGTTCCCCCAAAATTCTTAATCACACAAGACTTTTGTGACAGTAATGTTCCCGTCTCAAAAAAAAATCACGTAGGAAAGGACGTCGGCCAGGAGGGTGACGCACCGAAGAAATCAGACCAAAGATGCATGACAATGCAAGTTGTTGAAATACATGACAATGCAAATGAACTGAAATGCATGACAATGCACGTTGTTGAAATGCAGATGGGCATATCTCCCTTATTTGGACTTGGTCTGAGGTGGTTCTTGGGTCTAAATTGAAGCCCCAGAAGTCTACTTTCCAATGGTGGTGGCCTCACATTTAAATTCCAAGTGTACAAAGAAAAATGCCTAATTTAAAGGCAATTCAAACTTTTGACTTCAAAATTCACAAAGGGACTGTTTGTTACAGTTTTTGAGAGTGATTATAACTTATTTTGATTTGGGAGTCTGTGCTAAACTGTTTGATGCAGCTTCTGCTTATAGCTTATTAGACAAAAATAACTTAAATAAGCTAAAAACATATGATTATTTAGAAGTTAAAATAAGGATGCTTTTAGCTTCTATTTTCTAATTATCAGCTTTTAACTTAAAAAAACTCCATCAAACAGGGCCAAAGTCAATCTTCTTAATTTCACCTCTACCATCGCAATCACCAACCAACGACCAAGAAATATGTGAATGCAAATTAAATACATGGACATGATAAAATTTAAAAATAAATATAATATAAGTACGATTTGATGTGTATAAAAACTAAATTTTTATAATTTTTAATAATGCATAACATTCAATAATTTTTATAATTTTTAATAAAATTTTAATTTATATTATTGTGAATATTTGTTTCTTCTTTTTCTTTTCTCTTAAATCACTATTATATAATTCAAAATTTAAATAATACTGTTTAAAAATTGCGAGTTATCGTTGTTTTCCTCAATAATATTCATAAATTTTAATTGATCTCAGCTTACATTTAGTTAGGGGTGTAAAAATGACTCGTGACCCGTAGGCGGTTCAAAACCCACCCACAGTCCGGAGTGGACCCGGTCCGATTAAGCTTGGGCCCGAATCCAGCTCAAAAGCTTGAGCCTAAACTGTCATTTTAAAATCCGGTCAAGCCGGACCGGACCATTGAAATATTGTGTTTGGATACGTATCTTGATTGGTTTGGTGTGAATGCAGAATTGGAGAAGAAGAAAAGAATAATTTTGCTGTTGAAAAGTCTATTCAGTAGTCTTGTAATAATAGACTCTTAGTGAGTGGACATAAATAAATTCAAGGGTAAAGAAAA
Organism: Camellia japonica; assembly: GCA_030407325.1. Taxonomy (NCBI): domain Eukaryota; kingdom Viridiplantae; phylum Streptophyta; class Magnoliopsida; order Ericales; family Theaceae; genus Camellia; species Camellia japonica. The sequence goes on along the minus strand of JAPPVO010000031.1, from coordinate 142,725,123 downwards.
CCTTTCATAACAGACAAAAATAAGATGATTCAACAAAAATATATATATATTGATCACTCACCCTTTATATATATATGGATGAATATATATCACTCACCCTTTATATATATATGGATGAATATGCATATGTATGTAGATAAAAAGAGTTATAAAAGTTTGTTGTTGTTTGGAAAGTCCTCTCGACTGTCATCCTGCTCTTGGTTTTTGAGGTGTCTGTAAGTGAATTGGTTGATAATTGGAGGCCTCTCCTTCCTGGTATGTTTGTCCACTTATTAATTTATTTGTTTATTTATATATATATATATATATATTAACAATGGGTAGCTAGAAGGGAAAAAATGAAAGAAATCAAAATTTCCATAAGACACTGTTATGAAGTACGGATATTTTTCTCCAATATTTCAAAAAGAGAGATGTATCTATATTATGTTTGTATTAGATATCTACTTTTCGGATATTCACAAATATGTATCAGATACTTTAATTCACATAATACTTTTTTTACAAAATTAAAATTGTAGTGTTTCTTGCATAATAATATAATATAAATAATTGCAAGGAAAAATATAAGAATATTTTTCTAATACTTTATTTAGTTATTTGATAAGAAGAATATAGTGGATTAAAGTAATTAAATTTGTCAAATTGATATATCTTTTTTCTTTCATGCATGTCCCATATAATTATATAGAAAGTAAGTATTAATAAGAGAATATAATAATAGTATAATTAAAATTAAATATCAACATATAAATAAGTAAGAAAACTTGAAAATAATATTCTTTACCTGTGCCAAAAGGAAAAATGCAGGGACAAGTTGTAAATTGTTTTATTATTGTAATACAAACATATTAGATATTGAAATAAAATATTTGTAAGATCTATTGAAAATTAAAAAATAAACAAGCTACTATCTTAAATTAATATCTAGTTCTTAAATGTTAATATTTTGTATTATAAAATTATAATATGATTTTTCAACATTCTTGATTTTATGCATAACTCGTTAATAATAATTTTAAAAAATAATTTATTTTTTTTAAAAAAAAACATATCCTAATCGAATTGGTTCCATATTTTTTTATTTTTTGTTCTATAGTCGTATCCATATCGTATTATATCTAGTATCCTGCTTTTTAGACACAATGATAAGATTTGAACTAAATATATCACACCTGATAAGGGCACAAGGAGAGGGGGATCGGGAGAGGCATTGGCCTGCAAACGTTTTAAGAAACACATTAAGAAACACATGTAGTTTTAGTAGTTTTATTTAAGAGTAATGTTATATATAATTATATTTTTTATTTTAGTTTCTCACTCTTGAACACAAAGTAATAGGCCCAAGGCCTTTATATTCATAAATGCATATAAAATCTACTTGCTTGCTTGTGTTTTGTAGTGAGAAAAAGATATGAGGAATAAGATTATAGGTAGCATTTTGCTTCATCTAATGTTATCTATCACTGAAATTCTTAAGGGTTGAGTTCCTCTCCAATGGTGATTCCACTAGATAAATTTTGTTGTCCAATTTTATAAGATAAATGTGATATGATCATGTAATTATTAATATTCAATTAATTTAATTTTTGAAATAAATTAACTTATCTACGGATCCTATAAATTGAAAGGTTCCAATCAATTAGGTGGTCCTAAAGTGAACCGAGTAGCCCAACCCAATAGCACCCCTCCAATTAGATCACCAACTTAAAAAAAATTAAAAATAATATAAAAAAAAAAAAAAAAAAGAGAGAGAAAAATTCTTCAGACAATTGCCAAAAAATTAGATATAGGAGATAGACTTTGAAGCAGTTCAAGGGTGTTCCATTTTTTTTAGATAACTTAAAAAATGTACTAGCCATGGTCAGTCTGTAATGTGAGCTTCGAAATTTATGAGAAAACCTTTTTGGAAAACTCTTTTAGACCAGTCTGTGATCTTTTAAGTTTGGTTTCATTCACCTAATATATCCTATGTCCTTTCTTTTTTTCTTTATATATATATATATATAACAAATTTGGTAATTTGTTTAGACAGAATTTCCACTAATTTTACAAGATATGCTGTCGAATGCAAGTGTTGATCCTGTCTCCCTTCACTTAGATGAAAAGCTTACGCACCTATCTGGAACAGACTCCGAGTGTTATATCTACAAAGTGCATGATCCACTACGTTGGCAAAATGAAAAGTTATATGAACCAGAAATAATGGCTATAGGACCATATCACCATGGTAAAGACAACCTACAATGGATGGAAGAACACAAATTACGGTATCTGCAATTGCTTCTTAAACGAAGAAATGAGACTAGTGTGGATAGATACATAGTAGCCATGAGAGATTTGCATGAACGAACACTTAGATGTTATGCAAACTCAGTATGGCTTAACAAAGACGAGTTTGTGAAAATGATGCTTCTTGACAGCTGCTTTCTCGTTGAGTTGTTTCGCAAATTTACCATAACAAGTATGAGAGATAGAAATGACCCGCTCTTCAAAATTGATTGGATACTTCCAAGTATATTGCGCGACTTATTTTTATTTGAAAATCAACTGCCATTCTTTGTTCTTGTGCAGTTGTTCGATATGACCAAACTTCTCGACCCTCGTGACAATATCATAGATTTAGCCATTCGATACTGTCATTCTGTCAGTCAGTATTTATGTTATAGTCCATGGCTAGGTCTTGAAAAGATTTTATATGCTTGTAATGGAATTTCAACTTGCCGAGTGAAGCATTTTCTTGGTCTGGCACACCAAATTGAATCTTTTTCACTCTCGAAATCAGTACCTCTAACAAGTGTCATCGCAGATAAGAAAAAGATATGGGAACACATACATTGTGCCACAGAGCTACATGAAGTTGGGATCAAGTTCAAGAAATCTAAACGTGATACGTTCTTTTGTAATGTAAAATTTAAAAATGGGGTATTAGAAATCCCGACATTCGTTATACATGGGAAGACAGAATGTTTTTTTAGAAATGTAATTGCATACGAGCAACATCATCTCGAGGAGGACATTGGCCTCAAATATGCCACTGATTATTTAACTCTCTTGTGTTGCCTCATTAACTCGTCACAGGATGTCTCCTTGCTTCGTCGCTGTGGAATTCTCAAAAACATGCTAGGTGGTGATGAAGCGGTTGTGTCAATTCTTAACAAGATTTCTACTTGTGCCATTGCACCTCGTGACAATTTTTCTTACTCTCAAGTATTTTACAACGTAAGCAGGTATAGTAAGCAACGTCGGAACATATGGACTGCGATGTTAAGGCGTAATTATTTCAACAACCCATGGACAATCATCTCGTTTCTCGGAGCTATTATGTTGCTTCTACTCACTTTGACACAGACAATGTTTTCCATTCTTGCTTATTTCTGTAATAGAGGTTGTTGAGCCCATGGAAAAACTTTTAAGTGAGATTATTTGAAATCTTGAACTATATTCTTAAGAAAGTTGGAAGAAGGTGTTTGATAGAATTTTCCAAAATTACACAAAATGATGTGGCATAATTATAGATTTAGCATTTAAAAACAAAAAGAAAAGGCGTTGAATATTCTTTATATTTCTTCGTATCTCATTTTGTGGGTCGCGCATTGGGCTCATAAGATGATTGGAATCGTTTATCTCATAAACCCTATAATGAAGACTGTAAGAAATAGAAACTTAAAAGTATGAAATTCAAATCTCTTGCCCAAACTTTGAAGGTTGGAAGTGGTACAAAGAGTTTAGACCACGAAATTCTTGGGACAAACTTTTGGACTTGAAACGGTCCAAAACCATGGATCCAAATATCCTTTGCAACCGAACTCGAAAAGGTTTAGAGCATAAACCCAGAGATTTGAGTACTTGGCTTCGAAAATGTTTCGAGGACCCAAAAGTTACTCCATTAAGAATCGCAGAACACTTGCGAACTTGGAGCCTAATTGACATGTTAGAACCATGATATGACGAGTTTGAAAATGGACCTTCTCTTGAAGATGGAGAACTCAAAGATAAATTCGTTCATCACTCAAATTAGTCTTTACTCAAAGTCGAGGTAGCAGGACTTGGGAAGTTCCCTTGGACTTGGTATCATACGGGAAGAAGTCCCTTGGACCACACCTGACCTTTATCTTGGGATGGTAGGAATTGTTGGTTTGGTGGCTAAAATCAAAGTTGAGATAATTTATAAAACCCACAGACATCTTATTGCTCTCGGGGATACCTAAGGAGAAGACACAAAATGTTTGGGGGTCGCAATTATCTTGACCAGGCAGTTACGGAGGGAATCTTTCTCATGTGATCACATGGCAACACATGGTATCACCATAATCAATTGCTGGGACTTCAAGCCAATTTTGGGTATGTATACACCCACTCATAGCTCATGATTCAGAACCAACATAGTAACAAATTTGGAGAGTTGGAATGAAAGAGTAAAAGTGGGAATTATATGGGATGCTCTGCTATTTTCTTTTTTTAAATCTTTTTCTCTCTAGTTTGCTTTCTTTGATCTTTCATCCAAGCACCATTTCTCTCAATCTCTTATTGAACCTAGTTTGATTATCAACAAATCTAACCTCTCTCTTCCATTTCCAAGAAAGAAAAAGAAAAAGAAAAAATCATCTTTTTCAGCAAAATTCATCTTCTCCGATGAGTTTCTGGCAAAATCCATCATTTTCCGATGAGCGTACTAGAACCCATCTCATATAAAGACTGACTGTACAAAGAATCAATTTCGTCATATATCAATCAATAGATGAATAATTTATATTTTGTTTTATAAAATAGATTGTTTAAGTTTAAATTCATAGTTAGTGTCTATTTTAAAAAATGTAATTGTTCATGTGCCTAATAATGTCCAATAAAACTAAATTTTTACACAATTTATCTTTTCCGTTAAATTTTTAAAGAGTGATTTTACTTACACCATTAGCTTACCTCTTTACACCCTCCATCCCATTATACTACCAAAAAAAAAAAAAAAAATGAATCTCATTACACCTATTATACTATCAAAACTAATCCTAAATTAAAACTCTTCAAAACTCTTTCAGTTTTGTCTCTTTACACTGATAACTTTTGGTAATATAATGCTAAAAAATTTGAATTACTCCAGTGTCATATTATCAAACAAACTAATTTTTTCCAACCAATTGTTGCCGTTCGATTGGATGATTTTACTTTACTTTAACAATAAATTAGTTAGAGCCCATTTGTTAAATGCCTGTTCAGTGATATATTACTATACAAATTAGATTACTCCAACGTCAAGTTGCCAAGCTAAAATAAATTTGTCCAGCCACCTATCGCTTTACGTGAGTTATAGATTATCTTCATTGTTGTCACATTAAAGGCATCCCTTCGTTTCAATGTAATCAATATCTCTTATGGTTGCATCATACTCTTTGACATATCAATTAACAAGGATGTTTCCTCAGATAATCTACCAACAAATAAGTACCTTTTAAAATGTTCAGCAACTGGATGATTGTACTTGCATTGCTGCAATGAATAGAAATATAATTCTTCCAAGCAAAAAAATATTTAAAAAAAATGAAATGAAAATACACAGTAATGAGTAATCGAACAAATTAAAAACGTTCGGCCTTGGATTACCAAAAATGTATCTTTTATTCGGTGGTAGGTTACTGGACATATATTTTTTTGTTTCTTCAATATGATTCCAGATTATTTAATTTTGTTCAATTTTGACACCGAACAAAATTCGAAAAACTCTCTCAAAAAATGAAACGAAAACTTACCAAACAAATATAAAAAAAAAACTCAACATTTCACTTTTTTTATATGGTTCTTCGCCATTGTTTCTTCATTCATTGCTTTCTTATGTGATCAAAACACTATTGATTCTCACTTTTTGAAAAGAGATATATAGCAAAGAAAAAAAAACTGAAAAAGGAAGAAAAGCAGTAGAGATTGAAGAGTAATGAGTGTAAAGAGATAATAAAATATATTTAATTTTAGTCTTTTGTCCTTAAAAGTAATTTCACATATGAAAAAAATTGAAAAAAAAAATCTCATATAAAAGATGTAAAGCGGTAAACTAATAGTGTAAATAGAATCGCTCATTTTTAAAATGAACAATTCAAATTATAATTATGAGTTAAGATAATAATGCCCACAAAATAAAATAGGAAGGATAATACAGAATAACCACTTGAATTATGGTTGTAGGCCCGGAAAGCCATTACCAAATCCTAAGATAAAGTGAATTTTTTCCAAAAATAAAAATACTCTACTTTTGTTTGATATTTAAGGTTGTGTTTGGTTAGAAGATTTGGAAAAAAAAATTAGAAAATGAAAAGGAAAAAGTGTGTGAAACTAAGTAAAATGTAAGTATATTTTATTTACATTTCACTTATATTTTCTCTTTCACTTTCCAAATCATTTCCCGAAGCTCCAACCAAACACAGTTTAACAGTCTGTTTAAGGTGATGTGAGAAAAGAAATTGTGGTTTCTGACCTAGGTAAGAAAAGAAAAAAAATGATTACGATTTCTCACCATTTATGTTTGGATGAATAAAAGATAAATGAATGTAGTTTCTCACCTATCTTGTTTTGAAAGAGTAAATAAGAGAAAACAAAAAAAATTGTTATATTTCATTTTATCAAAATATATAACTTTTCATATTAATAAATTATGTTTTTTCATAAGGGTAATTTTAGTACTTTAAAAACCTTTCATTAAATCCAATTTCTTTCTCATCAAATTTTATCACTTTTGGTGAGAAACAAAATATAAGTTTGGTGAGAATTTTTTTTCACCATCTCTTATCATTTCTCACCTACTTAACTATACAAACATGTAACGCCCTCAAAATAAACCCATTACAAAAATATCTTTGACATGCAATATTAAAGAAAACAATTCGTTATCTCATTCATCAGAGTATTACTAAATAAAACATTACATGTAACATCAAATTAAATGCCCTACGGGCTTACATCTTTCCAAGCCAACACTTGGACACAAAGATATGAGTTCTAACTCAAATACAAATAAAGCCCTAGGCTTGAATGTTTACATGTACTATTAAATAAAACAAATAACTAAAGATAGTCTTCAAAATCCAAATCCTTCCAAGCTAAGTCCTTGGAGGTAGCTTATCACCTGGACCTGAAAATGATGTTCCCATAAAGGGTGAGCCACAGCCCAGCAGAAATGTACTAAACCACATATAAGAATTAACTAAAGCAGTAGCATTCGATAGATGGTTAACACGAGATAGTCAATTACATCATTATACAATTTCATGACACCAATGTCTATGACACGTTTCACTTTCCCCTTATACAAATATAGCTCAGAACCTGGCCAAATAACTCAACAGAGGTTTCATCTCTTATTAACAATATTTCCAATTCCACAGGGATAACAAATCCAGTTAAATCTTTCTTATATCATAACGGATACACATGTTGGTGTTGTATCAACCCCAATCAAAATTCACTTCCATACTTCCCAATTGACACACATTTTAGTGATGTATCAAATCAAACAACAAATACTCCAGTAGATTAGCATAAGAGCTGTATCATAACTGTAATGGGCGAGCATATGAGCTGCGACCCTGGGTCCATCCCCTATCTTCCCTTAAACATTAACCGGTTTAGAGGTACATCTCCTATCTTCCCCTAAACCGTAGAGTACATCCCCTATCTCCTCCCCATACACAAGTGATGCATATAAACACAAAGTCATATACACAATCAATCAATACATAAAGTTAATGTATTATTCCAACCTTTATACTCAACGACCTAACCAATTGATTAGTTTCAGTTTTCCCTAATCTACATGCAATGTCTACAACAATCATGACTATCCTCCACCGATAGCCCAAAACAGTTATTTCTAAGCAGGAAATAAATGTAACAACACATATAATCTCAATTTCAAAGATGAGTGGTTAAATTATCCAACTACATCATTCAATCTCATAACTTCCCAATATTATGAATTAAACCAATTTCCACACCTTTCCCAAAATTAATTATACAAATTAACTTTGTTACAACAATTAGGGCCTTTTAAATTATAAAACAAACCCTAGCTTTTCCCATTATTAACAAACAACCCCAACATATCAGAAATACCAAAACTTAGGATTAAAACCTATAAGATAGAGTAGGAAATCCCTACCTCGAAGCAAAGAATTCGAATGAAGAAGATGGAGATGACGACTCAAAAACCAAAGTGCTCCAAATCCAAGATTGTTCAGATTAAAAGGAAGCCCTCGACCCACTCTATCTTTTTAACAAAGGACCTAGGAAAGAAATACACTCTACGTAGATCAAACCTAAGAGAGAAGGTGTGTAGGAAGAGAGAGAAGACGGTTCTAGGGTTTATAATCAAAAGGGAGATGAAAAAATGATCCAGAAAGTCGGATCTCGGATTTATATAACAGTCGCCCCGCTCGAGCGTGGAAACCCCCGCTCGAGCGTCACTCACAGACTCCCGCTCGAGCGGCCAAACTCCCGCTCGAGCGGCGGATGCACACTCCCAGAAGTTTCTGCAGACAGGTCCCCGCTCGAGCGTCCAACTCCCCACTCGAGCGTCACTCACAACCTCCCGCTCGAGCGGCCAATCCCCCGCTCGAGCGTCCAACACTACACAGGAAATACTGGACGGGTGTATTCCCCGCTCGAGCGCCCAAACCCCCGCTCGAGCGGACAAGCCAAAATCCGGGCAACTAGACTTGGTTCCTAAGCTCAACCAACCTGCTCCAAATCTTCCCCACACAACCCAAGACTCAATATAAGGAGTAAAGGATGCAAACAACATACTCTCAACAACCAGCTCCACGGAACCTAAGTCCGGATATAACAAATAAAGAAAAGGGAAACCGGGATCGCTATAACCTCCCCCCCTTAAAGAATTTCGTCCCCGAAATTAAGCATAAGTTTTCAAAAACAGGTTTTCCTCAATTTCCAACAATATGACATTTCAATATTTAAACAATCTGACCCAATACCGGTCATTCCATCTCTTATCAAGAGGCATCTCACAATATATAAAACAACATATATTTCAATTTGCATTATCAACATGCATTTCCTTTCAATTCAACAATATTTTGAACATACGCAATGTTCCATTAAACTTCCATTATGAGGCAAGTTTCAAAATACTTCCATCAACTCAAAACATAAACCATGTTTCACAACCTAAGTTATATTCAATACACTTAAGGTTCAATATTACAACAAAATAAACAACATATGCTCAAGCATCTACAAACAGATCCAGATATTTCTCTCGGACCTCCAACTCACGTTCCCAAGTGGCTTCTTCCACTCCGTGATGCTTCCACAGAACTTTTACCAAAAGGATGGTTTTGCCTCGCAAAACTTGGTCCCGCCTATCGAAGACCTGTACCGGTCTCTCCTCATACGAGACATCCTCGTCAACTACTAAATCGGTCCAATCCAACACATGTGATGGATCCGGCTCATACTTCCGAAGCATACTCACATGAAACACGTCATGTACTCCGGACAACTGCGGTGGTAAAGCTAAACGATAAGCAGCCTCGCCAATCCTCTCAAGGATCTCAAAAGGACCAATGAACCGAGGGGACAACTTCCCGCTCTTCCCAAACCTCATCAATCCCCGCCTAGGTGATATCTTCAGAAAGACATGATCACCCACCTCAAACACCAAAGGTCTCCTCCTACGGTCGGCATAAGATTTTTGACGACTCTGGGCTGTAACGAGCCTCTTACGGATAAGCTCAACTTTCTCCGTTGTTTCCCTCACCAACTCCGGACCCAACAAAGGCGCATCACCCACCTCGGCCCAACAAACAGGGGATCTACAAGGTCGGCCATACAAGGCCTCAAACGGTGCCATACCGATACTAGATTGGAAACTGTTGTTGTAGGCAAACTCCACCAAAGGCAAGTGCCTCTCCCACGACCCACTGAAATCAAGAACACAACCCCGAAGCATATCCTCAAGGATCTGAATGGTACGCTCGGACTGCCCGTCAGTCTGAGGATGATAAGCCGTGCTAAAGGTTAACTTAGTGCCTAAGGCACTCTGCAAGCTCTGCCACAACCTAGCAGTAAAACGAGGATCTCTATCTGAGACGATCGTCACTGGGACCCGTGCAACCTCACTATGTCCCGAATGTACAAGTCGGCAAGATGATCTACCGAATCTCTCACGCGCATAGGAATGAAATGCGCCGACTTAGTCAACCGGTCTACAACCACCCAAATAGCATCACTACCCCGCTGAGTCCTCGGAAGACCTACAATGAAGTCCATAGTGACATGCTCCCACTTCCACTCGGCAATAGGCAAGGGTTATAACAAACCTGCTGGCCTCTGATGCTCGGCCTTCACTTGCTGACAAGTAAGGCACTTGGACACGAAAGCTGCCACATCTCTCTTCATACCCCGCCACCAAAACTGGCGACCCAAATCCCGATACATCTTAGTGCCTCCCGGATGCACCGCAAGGTGTGAATGATGAAACTCTCGGAGTACTTCCTCTCGGCAAGACTCCGGCACAAACAGACGGTCTCGGTATCTCACACTCAGGTCGGAATACACCGTCAAACCTTTTTCAACCTTCCCATTGGAAATCTTCTCTCGGAGGGATTCCACCTCAAGGTCACCCCTCTGAGCCTCTAATACTCGAGTCACAAGCGTAGGCTGCGCAACAACAGAAAACAAGGCCGCAGCCTCAACGGATTCGCCCAGAAGCAAATCAAACTCCCCAAGTGCACCCAACATCTCCCACTCCCGGATGGCTATACTAGCTAAGTCACCAACAGATTTCCTGCTAAGGGCGTCGGCCACCACATTGGCCTTCCCCGGATGATAATGCAACTCGAAGTCATAATCCCCAATGAACTCCATCCACCTCCTCTGCCTCAAGTTCAAGTCTTTCTATGTGAACAGATAGTTCAGACTCTTATGATCCGAGAATACCTCGAACCTCTCACCGTAAAGATAATGCCTCCAAATCTTCAAGGCAAATATCACAGCTGCTAACTCTAAATCATGCGTAGGGTAATTCTTCTCGTGAATTTTTAACTGACGTGAGCCATAGGCAACCACTTTCCCTTCTTGTATCAATACACACCCCAGACCCTCTCGTGAAGCGTCACAATAGACTACATAACCCAACCCTCTCTCCGGAATAATCAAGACTGGAGCGGTGGTCAGTCTAACTTTCAACTCCTGAAACGACTTTTCACAAGTCTCACTCCATACAAATTTGACTCCCTTCCGAGTCAATCTAGTCAAAGGCGAAGCTAACCTGGAGAAATCCTTCACAAACCGGCGATAATACCCAGCTAATCCCAGAAAACTGCGGATCTCAAACACACTCTTAGGCTGTGCCCAATCTTGCACTGCCTCAGTCTTGGATGTATCAACAGACACTCCTTCCCCAGAAACTACATGGCCTAAGAACTTGACCTTTTCTAGCCAGAACTCACACTTCCCAAACTTAGCATAAAGCTTATGGGCTCTAAGTAACTCAAGCACCACTCTCAAGTGTTCCTTGTGCTCCTTCCGAAGGTGAATAGATAAGGATGTCGTCCACAAAGACGACTACAAAACGATCTAAGAATTCCCGGAATATCCGGTTCATCAAATCCATAAACACTGCCGGTGCATTGGTGAGCCCAAATGGCATCACCAAAAACTCATAGTGGCCATACCGCGTACGGAATGCCGTCTTCAGAATATCCTCCTCCCTGACCCTCAACTGGTGGTAACCCGATCTCAAATCTATCTTAGAGAAACAATGGGAACCCTTCAACTGGTTGAACAGATCATCTATACGAGGCATAGGGTACTTATTCTTAACCGTAGCCCGATTCAATTTCCGGTAATCTATACAAAGTCTCAAAGCACCACCTTTCTTTTTAACAAAGAGGGCCGGTGCTCCCCACGGCGAAACACTAGGACGGATATAGCCCTTATCTAGCAACTCCTGGAGCTGAATCTTCAATTCAACTAGCTTGGCTGGGGCAAAACGATAAGGTGCCATAGAAATTGGCGCCGTGCCGGGCACTAGGTCAATAGAGAACTCAATCTCTCGATGCAGTGGCAAACCAACAAGATCCTCGGGAAAGACGTCCGAGTACTCACAAACCACCCTTGGCAACACAGTCTGGATCTCATCACACTCACCACTCTCAAAGGTAGCAAGTAGACCACTAAGCTCACTCCGCCCTCGCGAATCATACCCTGGTGGCAAAACACTACCAACCCGGTCCCCCAGAAAATGAAAACACTCTCCGCCCACGGTACAACAAGTGACCCTCTGGCGGTAGCAATCAATAACTGCCCGGTATGACGATAACCAGTCCATACCTAAAATAACATCAAAGCCCTTCATGGGCATAACTACAAAAGGAAACGGAAGTCTATGATAGTCGACCTCTATATCACAACCCCTAACACCTTGTTTCAAGATCAATTCACCCCCAAGGGGTGACACTACACAAATAGGAGACGCTAACTGTGCTAACTCCAACTCCAAAACAGATGCAAATGCAGCAGACACAAAGGAATGAGATGCACCCGTATCAATCAAAACACTAGCAACTGAATTGCAAAACAAGAAGGTACCTCTCACAACAGATGGAGCCGGTACAAGATCCTGCGTGGTAACAGCATACACCCGCCCAGATGGTCTCTGATCAACCTGCTCACCCCTAGGAGCATAAGACTGCTGCACAGACTAGGACGATGAAGCCCCCTGATTGGCCCTCGAGGCCTGACCCGACTGAGCTGGCTGCTGACCTTGAGTCTGCCTCAAACCAGATGCACCAGATGTGCCACTCAACTGCGGGAAAAACCTCTTCATGTGCCCTGGCTGACCACACTGATAACACGAGAGTGGCTGGCCTCTACCCTGACTCTAGCTCTGAGATCGAGCCGAAGATGACGCTGCTCTCTATCCTCCTCCCTTCTATGGGCAAGCTGGAGACTTGTGGCCCAGCTGACCACACTTGAAACAGGTAATATCTCCCTGGCTACCTTTCCCAGAACTAGCACTCGATACTGGAAAAGTCGATCTAGAAAAGCTACCCTGAGACTGCTGAGGGGTGAAACCTCTTTGTCTCCTACCATCACTCTGTCCATCCTGACTCCTCTTGGAGCCCTTCTGCCCTTCCTCCTCCTCCTGCATCATAATCTCAGTATGGGCTGCAGCATCAACAGACGCATAATCGCCTCGGATCATAGACCCCACAACTCTCAACTTGAGGGCACGCCTCAACTTCTTCTTGAACTCTATACAATGGCGTTCCTCAGACGCCACCAACTCAGGTGCAAACCTGGACAAGCTAGTAAATGAGGCCTCAAACTCGGCCACTGATGAACTGTTCTGCTTAAGCTGGTAGAACTGATCTCTCAACTTCTCCTGAACAGCTGAAGACAGGAACTTCTCCTGGAAAGCGTCAACAAAAGCCTTCCAAGCCCCTCCTATACGACTCTTAGTGAACTTCCACCACTAACCCGCATCCCCCTTCAGCTGGAAAGATGCCAAGGTCACCTTCAATACCTCGTCTTCGATGGCTAGCATCTCAAACGTCTTCGTTGTCTGTTTGAGCCATTCATCTGCCTTAAGCGGCTCTTTAGGATCACCCACAAATTCATCCGAATTAGACCGGAAGAACTCCCTCTTCAGAAAGGAAGGTCCTGCATCCGCAACAACTACCTGAGCCTGATTCTCAGCTCTGAGAATGCCTACTGACTCCCTGAATGCCCCTGCTATCTCTCGGGCTAAAGCGCCCATAGCCTGTTGGCCTACTGGCTCGACCACATTGGCCTGGCCAACTTCCTCCTGCACTGCCGGAATCTCCTCTGGCACAGGCACCTCTTGCCTACCCGGCCTACCACGTCCTCGTCCTCGCCCTGACATCCTAAGAAAGGAAACAAAGACGTTAGCACATTAATAAATGTGCCGAAGCTAAACACTCGCGTCCTAATGCATTGGACAACAATAATTCATTCCACGTAAGCACATAATCACATAAGCACCTACGAATTTCATTTCTGGATGGTAATAGTCCCGAAGCGTTACTATAGTTCCGGTTGGAAGCAGCATTGATCAAGTGCCTTTCCAACAAGACTAATAGAAACTCAAGGGTCCAATCAACATCCTAGAAACTACGTTCCATACCCACATAATCACATAAACATGTTATCATATACACATATAACAGTACAGCTAAGTCTCTATCAAACGAGACGAACCCATTGTGATACTAATCACTTCCCACGTACCCAAGGTATTCAAACCTGGTACGCTCTGATACCAAGTTGTAACGCCCTCAAAATAAACCCATTACAAAAATTTCTTTAACATGCAATATTAAAAGAAAACAATTCGTTATCTCATTCATCAGAGTATTACTAAATAAAACATTACATGTAACATCAAATTAAATGCCCTACTGGCTTACATCTTTCCAAGCCAACACTTGGACACAAAGATATGAGTTCTAACTCAAATACAAATAAAGCCCTAGGCTTGAATGTTTACATGTACTATTAAATAAAACAAATAACTAAAGATAGTCTTCAAAATCCAAATCCTTCCAAGCTAAGTCCTTGGAGGTAGCTTATCACCTGGACCTGAAAATGATGTTCCCATAAAGGGTGAGCCACAGCCCAGCAGAAATGTACTAAACCACATATAAGAATTAACTAAAACAGTAGCATTCGATAGATGGTTAACACGAGATAGTCAATTACATCATTATACAATTTCATGACACCAATGTCTATGACACGTTTCACTTTCCCCTTATACAAATATGGCTCAGAACCTGGCCAAATAACTCAACAGAGGTTTCATCTCTTATTAACAATATTTCCAATTCCACAGGGATAACAAATCCAGTTAAATCTTTCTTATATCATAACGGATACACATGTTGGTGTTGTATCAACCCCAATCAAAATTCACTTCCATACTTCCCAATTGACACACATTTTAGTGATGTATCAAATCAAACAACAAATACTCCAGTAGATAAGCATAAGAGCTGTATCATAACTGTAATGGGCGAGCATATGAGCTGCGACCCTGGGTCCATCCCCTATCTTCCCTTAAACATTAACCGGTTTAGAGGTACATCCCCTATCTTCCCCTAAATCGTGGAATACATCCCCTATCTCCTCCCATACACGAGTGATGCATATAAACACAAAGTCATATACACAATCAATCAATACATAAAGTTAATGTATTATTCCAACCTTTATACTCAACGACCTAACCAATTGATTAGTTTCAGTTTTCCCTAATCTACATGCAATGTCTACAACAATCATGACTATCCTCCACCGATAGCCCAAAACAGTTATTTCTAAGCAGGAAATAAATGTAACAACACATATAATCTCAATTTCAAAGATGAGTGGTTAAATTATCCAACTACATCATTCAATCTCATAACTTCCCAATATTATGAATTAAACCAATTTCCACACCTTTCCCAAAATTAATTATACAAATTAACTTTGTTACAACAATTAGGGCCTTTTAAATTATAAAACAAACCCTAGCTTTTCCCATTATTAACAAACAACCCCAACATATCAGAAATACCAAAACTTAGGATTAAAACCTATAAGATGGAGTAGGAAATCCCTACCCCGAAGCAAAGAATTCGAATGAAGAAGATGGAGATGACGACCCAAAAACCAAAGTGCTCCAAATCCAAGATTGTTCAGATTAAAAGGAAGCCCTCGACCCACTCTATCTTTTTAACAAAGGACCTAGGAAAGAAATACACTCTAAGTAGATCAAACCTAAGAGAGAAGGTGTGTAGGAAGAGAGAGAAGACGGTTCTAGGGTTTAGAATCAAAAGGGAGATAAAAAATGATCCATAAAGTCGGATCTCGGATTTATATAACAGTCGCCCCGCTCGAGCGTGGAAACCCCCGCTCGAGCGTCACTCACAGACTCCCGCTCGAGCGGCCAAACTCCCGCTCGAGCGGCGGATGCACACTCCCAGAAGTTTCTGCAGACAGGTCCCCGCTCAAGCGTCCAATTCCCCGCTCGAGCGTCACTCACAACCTCCCGCTCGAGTGGCCAATCCCCCGCTCGAGCGTCCAACACTACACAGGAAATGCTGGACGGGTGTATTCCCCGCTCGAGCGCCCAAACCCCCGCTCGAGCGGACAAGCCAAAATCCGGGCAACTAGACTTGGTTCCTAAGCTCAACCAACCTGCTCCAAATCTT
Organism: Camellia japonica; assembly: GCA_030407325.1. Lineage (NCBI taxonomy): Eukaryota > Viridiplantae > Streptophyta > Magnoliopsida > Ericales > Theaceae > Camellia > Camellia japonica. The sequence continues at coordinate 142,708,897 of JAPPVO010000031.1, read as the reverse complement.
CTCCACACAACCCAAGACTCAATATAAGGAGTAAAGGATGCAAACAACATACTCTCAACAACCAGCTCCACGGAACCTAAGTCCGGATATAACAAATAAAGAAAAGGGAAACCGGGATCGCTATAAACAAGTGAAGAGATTTCCTATTCTTACCATTTCTTTTCTTTTCTCACCAAACACCTCCATCCAAATGGAGCGTAAGAGCATCTCTTTTCTTTTTTTTTAACCATACAAACAAGTGAAGATATTTCTTATTCTCACCATTTCTTTTCTTTTCTCACCAAACACCTCCATCGAAACGGAGTGTAAAAGCATCTCCAATGGCAAGCTATTGAAGCTGCCATTGCCAAAATTTGGCAAGAGTCTCCAAAAACTTGGCTCCAATGGGCTGCTATGACCCCTCTCAAATTTGGCAATTGTCATTTCCATTGCCAAACATTATCCAAATAAATAGAAATTGACTCCAAAATTTCCATGGAACAAACAAACACAGTGGGAAAAATCCAACAACAATACAATAATAAAAAAAATTTACTATTTTTTAGATTTTTGGAGATGGTGATGGAGATGGAGGCAAAACCCTCCAAACAGAATATATATATATATTAACAAAATTAAAAAACAACAATCACTACAAAAACAATAATCACAAATAATAATCATAACAACAATAATCAAACAATTTCAGAAAAATTCCAAGCAATTTTTCACAAATTTCAAGCCATCTCAAACAAAGCAAAAGGAATCTCAACTAATTTCAAGCAATTTTAGAAATGTAATTTCACAAAAATAAATACTTGGAAAGCAGTTTGAAGTTTCTTCATCTTCTTCATATTGTAATTTTGTTAAACTTCTAAGATGAAAAAGATGAACCTAAATGATAAAGATTCAAACAAATCTTAATGGATCGAACGAACTCCTGCCCCCTTTTGGCCCTTGATGGATCCGAACGAACCCAAGTCAAATGAACTCTAACCCAAACACATACAATCGTTGAAGGAGAGAGATGGACAAGCTTGAGAGAGAGAGAGAGAGAGAGAGAGAAAAAGGGGGGGAAGAAGTTTATGGAGAAAGAGAGCAAGAGAGAGCTCTAGAGATAAAAAAGAGAGAGAACTTGGAAGTCTCTGGAATTTAGTATTTCTAGTATTTGTAATTTTTAGTATTTCTTTTTTAATGTAATTTTTATTTTTCAATTTTTAATGTTGTTAATAATTTTTTTTTTATAAAAAATTTGCAGTGGTATCAATTGGCGGGTGAATTATATTTATATATATTTTTAATTTTTTTTATATTAGTCTACTCGGATAGAATGTAAATATTTAAATTTTTTTAAAAAAAATTAAAAAGGTCATAAAAGACAAAAATATAAACAATAAAAAAATACTTAAAAATCTGTATCTAAACATCACCTATAAAATTGAAGGAAAAAAATAGTTAAAATTTGTTAAAATAGCCTGTAACCATTGGAATATTATTTTTATAATTTGACAATTTACTATTATATAGATTTTCAAATTATAGTTTTGACTATACTATTATAACATTTGCCAATTGGAGATGGTCTAACAGTATCTTCAACGTTTACTATATTTTTTTTTTATTAATTTTGAATAAAAATTTAAGTAAAAGTTTCATATGATATCGTGCGTTCTAATGAAGTAATCTGAGATTTCATCAAACCATCGGTCGACTAGGAGGACGACTGAAGTATGCCCAGTCAGTCGACTGACCAATATAAATTTTCCAAAATCCTAAAACAAATTTTGTAAGAAAGTGGTTGACCGGGAGACAATTGGCCAAATATCTAACTAGTCGTCTGATACTCATGCATATATGTAAATCTAACAGTTATCTATGGTAATTTGATAAAAGACCCAAACATAATTTGATAAAAAATCTGAAATATTCTAAATTTAATATTAATTTAATGTTAATATTGGAGTATAATTTTTATTAAATTTAATTTAATGAAATGTTTATATTTTATCACGACTATAACTCTCCAAGGTCTCGAGATAAACCCTGTTCCTCTTTTTAACTCTGTGTTTATACCTCCAATTTCGCCTCCTCTCTGTTTCACTCTCCTCCCCCCATTGAGAGAGAGAGAGGGTTAGTAGAGACCATGAGGGTGCGCCAAACCCTTTAAAATGCGCACTCCACTGACTCTAACACAACTCAATACCCTTTGCTTTAGATCCTAATCTTCGAACACCCGTTTCTTTCTGAGAATCTGTAACGCCCCAAATTTGTAGCCCAAATGATAATACAACAATCATGGCTCTTTCAAGGAAAATCGAATATAAATCTCTAAACTTACATTACATGATACAATAGTTCTTCATGAAACAATACATTAATCCAACAACAAGTAAATAAACAAATAAATACCCCTAAGGGTTTACAAGTTTCCAAGGCTTGAGTCTGGTTACATAAAACGGTTATTCAAATCCACACACATACAGCCCTTGGCTTACACACAGAGTCACAGCAAAATGAGAGTCAAGTACTCTCAACACACATTTCCTCATCTTTAGTTAGGCAGCATCACCACATCTTTTCCTGCACAAAAATCTTCGTAGGGTGAGCCTAGTAGGAAGTCCTTAACAAAGTATATACATTTTATACAAGTCTCAAGAGATGAAATGCACATGCCATGCTATGCCCTTTTGAAAGAAAATCACATCTTCATCTTTAAAAACCATCATACTCAATGATGTCACGCAATTTCAGTTCTTCAAAACTTAACAATTCATTTCAAGAGCGGTAAATATAACTTTGGTAATCCCTAGGTCGGTGTCTGCAAGTAGACTATATAAGTACTACCAACTTGTCATTTTTACCAGTATCAACCAGAAGGCTCGACACCTATCTGCACAGGTTTTCGGTCTTTCACCCCGGACTCTCAGGCCAACTTATTCAATATCATCTACACCACCTATCAAGACTTACCAACGTATTTACCCCAAAACCATTCCATGAAAACTTGTTTCTCAACATTCTTTTCTCAATGCAAGTTTTCAAATCAACTTTCAAAGTTTAATGTAATCAAATGAATTGATATGCTAATAACACAAGATGAATATAAATACTTTTATTCTAATTCATCATCCAAGAAATAAAACAATTCCCTCTTCTCAAGTATCCTCAACAATTAGTCATTTCAAGACTATTTCAACGTTTTGAACGATAATTTCCAAAATAAACAACAATTCTCATATTCCCTGAAATTCATCATTTATATAAATATAAACAAGAAAATTTCCAAACATCCATTTATTTTGACACACAAAATAAATATAACAATATCATTCATGGATTTTCAATCTCTTTTAAAAAAATCCTCAAATTCTAGGTTTTCTCACTAAAACTATACAACTTAAATCTTTTGAAAGAAAACTTTCCACAATCATCTTTTTTTCAATCAATGAAGATCAAAACCCATAAGATTATTTTAAAAGAACAAGAGACAAACCCACTTTCAAAATCGCTCAACTTATTGAATCAACAATCAATTTTCAAAGCTATCGAAAGATAATTTCGAAAATCATATAGATCTTGCAAAAATATATATATAACTCTAAGAAAATCGTCACCTCAAGTTCTGAAGAAGAAATAAGATGAAACCCCCAAAATTAACGGTGTCGAAACTCGATCTTCACCGCACACAATGAAGCTATCGAGAAGTTAACCAACTTTGATGAAGAACCTATGGCAGAACTCTAATGGATCTTGAGAAATCAAGGTTTTCATCCAATTTGGCGTAGGGAAATGTAGAAAGAAGGGAGAGGAAATGTTTTTAGAGAGAGAGAGAGAGAGATATACAAAAGTGATATGAAATATCAATTCACGAACTGATATAACATGGTCCGCTCGAGTGTGGAAAGCCCCGTTCGAGCATCAAATACACATTCCCAGTACTTTTGCAGACAGGCCAAACTTTTGGAACCAAACATTCTACGCTTGAGCGCATAAACGGCCGCTCGAGCGGACAAGCAACTTCGAATGCATTTTGTATTTTTGCTTCGGGGGCGCTGCCCCTAGTCCCCGCCTGGGCGCTGCCCCTGGACCCCCGTGAGCTGACCGAGCAGCTCGATCCCCGACATACTCAACGAAGTGGCAAAACATGAAAGATACCCGTACAACCCGATACAAACATGAGACATTACCTGTTCTAAACCTACCACTACAACCTGATAACCAAAATAAGGGGAATACAAGGAACTAAGATACGTAACACTGTTCAAAACCATACCAACCCAAGCCCGGAACACCATAAAGAGACGGGTCAAAACTGGGATCGCTACAAAATCCATCAGAGATTGTTCAAGCAATATGAGATTTTGAGGTGAATATTTTGTTCCTTTTAATCATCTGGGTATCTTCCAAACATAAATCTTTGATGGGTTTTACTTTTTTTCAAATATTTGTATGTATTGGTGGAATAATTGGATTGGCTTGTTGAGTGTATCTCTTGTTTTGATCGTTTGATGTGATTATGCATATTTGTATTTATTTTTTTTTCCCTTCTATTTTAATATGTGGGTTTGTAATTAAATGACTATTGGGATTTTAGGAATGGCTTGGTTTACTAATAATTGTTAGTTTGTTTTTTTAAATTATTAATTATTTAGTGTTTATTGTTTATTGTTTTATTCGATTGCTTTGGAACATTTTTTTTTTTCCTGATCATTAGGATGTTTGCTTAACAGTCCTCTTGGTAAGTTAGGTAAGGAATGGAAGGAAAAGATTATGGTAGTGAGGAAAAGAAATAATTGCGGTTTCTCACATTATCTTTGGATGAACATGATAGAAAGAGGACTCTATTGGTGTTCTTTTTTCTTTTACTTTTTTCTTTTTAATTTTTAATTTAGATGGACAATTTAGGTATTATAAAAATTTTACCTTTCTCACTAAATGGCACCAAGTTTGGTGAAAAATAGAACATGAGTTTTAAAAGACTTCACTTTCTCTCAATTTCTTCCTTCCACATCATTTTGCCTCTGCTCATTCATCCAAATAAGTGATAAGATTTTTGTTTCTTACCATTTCTTTTCTTTTATAGTCAAACCCCTCAATCCAAATGGGATATGGATTTGGTTTTATTTCTTTTTGGATACTTGGTGTTTATAGTTTTCCTGGATTGCTTTTAGGAATTAAAGGCGAAAAAAGTTAAGAAAGCCCGAAGTGGTCATACAGAGAAGCGAGTTTCTACCATTTCTCAGAAAACTGAAACTGTCGCCCAGAAAAGCATTCCAAGCACTGATGATGGACTTTCAGTCATAAAAGGGAGGAAGTGTGTTCCCATCTTGATAAGGGTATTGATTTAGCTAAAATTTCTTCAAGAATAAGTTCTATAGAACATATTAGGTGTGAAGATTGCAGAGAAGGTGTGGTTGATAGGTGGGCAAGTAAGGGAAGGGGCAAGCAGGTGAAGAAGAAAGGGGGAGGTTCAGTGGACAAGAAACCCGAGTCTTAAGCAATTTGGGTTTGTTTGGAATGTGGTCATCTTTCATGTGGGGGGATTGGATTTCCAACAATCCCTCAAACCCATGCAGTTCGGCATGCCAGGCAAACTCGTCATCCATTGGCTATCCAATTTGAATACCTTCAACTACACTGGTGCTTCCCTTGCAATACACTTACTCCGGTTGAAAAATTGGATGAAAGTGGTGAACAGAAAGATCCGCTGTCAGATATTGTGAAACTGATAAAGCAGCAATCATTTCAAGGGGCCTCAGTGGATGTTGAGGATGTTTATTTTGGGAGTGGCAGTGTTATAAGTGAGAAAAAATCAGAACACACCATTGTAAGTAGTTTGGATGGAAAAAGTGGTTATGTGATCAAAGGCTTGGTTAATCTTGGTAATGCTTGCTTCTTTATTCAATCATGCAGAATCTCTTAGCAATGGAGAGATTACGGAATCTCTTCTTCGAATTGGATGAGTCTGTAGGTCCTCTGACCATTTCTTTAAAGAAGCTCTTTATTGAAACTAGTCCAGAGGCTGGCTTGAGAAATGTGATAAATCCAAAATCCTTTTTCTGGTGTGTTTGTGCCAAGGCTTCCCAATTTAGGGGGTGTCAACAGCATGACAGTCATGAGTTGCTTCGTTGTTTACTTGATGGGTTGTGTACTGAAGAGTTGAGTGCAAGAAAACCGACTACTTCTCTGGAAAATGGGATTTCCTCAAATCTGGGTCCTACTTTTGTTGATGGCATCTTTGGGGGCCAGCTATCTAGTACTGTTTCTTGTTTGGAATGTGGGCACTCTTCGACAGTGTTTAAGCCATTTCTCGAGCCAAGAAACCAAAGCTGTCTCCAAAACGAAGTGGAAGGATTCGTCCAAAGCTTAATAGGGATGCAGATTCTGTAGCATCTGTAAGTGTTTCAGTTCCATCAGCTGGTGGTTCATCTTCTTGTGAAGTAAAATCTACTGTGCCTGTCAAAGAAAAAATGGGAGATGCTTTGGTCGATTCTACACTGTTTGAATCCGTTGGCCCTAGTACTGTGGCAGATAAAAAGAGTTCAGTTTCATCAAATCTCTTGACTGCTGAAGAGTTTGAAAAGAATACATTCCTCAAGAATGTCATGGATAAAACAGAGGCTTCAGTTGACAATTTAGCATGGTTGGATTACCTGGAACCAGATCCTGTGTCAAATGACGATGATACAGATTCAAAACCTAATGATATTGCTGTAATTTATGATTCAGGAAAACAATTTGGTGTTCAAAACGATGCCTTGTTACAGGATGGCGTAGAATCTAGCAGGCAGATCCATTCTCTTTGTATAGTAGAAACAGCAGGTTCATTGGACAATTTGACATGGTTGGATTACCTTGAACCCGATACATTCTCAGATGATCATGTTATGGCTTCCAAAGTTAACGATGCATTAGTAGTCCAAGATTCTGGAGACAAGGATGGTTTAGGGAATTCTTTTGAAAATGACCTCCAATTACAGGTCCAAGATTCTGAAGTTCTGTTGCTTCCTCATAAAGAAGAAACTTTAACTGGTGGTGAGATATTGAGAGAAGATGAGGTCTCATTGTCAGCTGTTGGCTGTGAACCAGATGCATTGGACTTTGATGGCTTTGGAGACTTATTTGATGAGCCAGAAATTGCTGCAGGGCCCGATGTAAAACCCTTGTTAAGTGAGAGTAATTTTCCGGCAAACGAAATTGCAGAAACTGGTTTCTTAGATGGAAATAGCAGTGAGTCTGATCCAGATGAAGTCGATAATAGTGATTCTCCAGTGCCATAGAGAGCTGTTTTCTGTATTTCACGAAGCCAGAGCTTCTCTCCAATGAACATGCTTGGCATTGTGAAAACTGTTCAAAAGTTGTTCGTGAGGGAAGGATGAAATCAAGGAAAAAGAGGCAGAAAGCTACATCCAAGATTCAGGTAAGTGGGGTTGAGGATAGTATTCAAAGTGCTCCAAGTGCAACTTATAAGTATAAGCACGTCTCTGAATTCAATGCTCTGCACAAACCAGACCAAATAAGCAGACAGATATGATACAAAACTTTCCAAATGGTAAACACATAACTATAAGCACGTCTCTGAATTCAATAATGGGATATTAGATCGGATAGTTGCGACTTTCGAATTAATGTGACAGAATTCTGACTAGAACTACATAATACAAGAGTATTGTACTTATAAAGGATAATCTCAGAAAATATAAAGAACACAAACATAGATTTGTACCCAGTAGAAAACTTACACAGAAAACAAATTTCGTAAAATAATAATCTGCAACAATATTATCAGATTCTAATAAACAAAATCATGAATAACCAAAAATTACGGTTAAAGACAACATAATAAGAAATAGAATTTGACTCAAACATAGATTCATGTAAAATCATATTTTAAATACAGAATATACAAAATAAAGTAACTACCGAATAAAAATTCTATAGGTAAACAAACCAGAAGCGTTCAAAAAAAAAAAAAACCAAAAAACATAGAATAAAATTCTGTATTGAAAACAGAATACCTATACAACAAAATCCAGAAAAGAAAACCAACAATCTGTATTTTTTGATAAGTGTGTTTGGTTTGAGTTTTTTGAATTAAGTTTTTTGAAAACTCAGTTTTTTGCTTTTCTTGTTTTTTTTTTTTTTTTGTTTTTAGTGAATATTTTTAAAATTTTAAACATTTTTTTTACTTTTTAGATGCACCTTACTTTGATGTATCTAAAAAGTAAAAAATTTGTGAAAAAATATTTTAAAATTTTAATAAATACATAAAAATACAAAAAATGTATTGAATTCTCGTTTTTTTTTTTTTTTTTTGTATTTTTGGTATTTAGTGAATTTTTAAAAGGTTTTTTTTCACAAATTTTTTACTTTTTAGGTATATTTATGTTAGGTATGTCTAAAAAGTAAAAAAAAATTGCTTAAAATATTAAAAAAATTCAGTAAAAATAAAAAAAAAACAGAAAATAAGAAAGTAGAATTTTCTGAAAAGTATTTTTGAAAAAACACAACCAAGCAAGCTATCTCCATTAAATTAAATAAAATTAATTGAAGTTGCATACGTACTCAATATGACTTAATGGTCATAGTCAAAATGATAGAACGTTAGTCTTGGTGTTTTAGAAAACCAAATGGATGTCTTATTCTTATAATAGATATGCAAAACAGAAAAAGAGTCAATACCCATATCAAGGAAGAAATCACACGGGAAAGAAGCATGGACGAAACATGTTTAAAATTGACTGTATAATCACAACAGAAACTGAAATTTGTCTGACAACAAATTTAATATAGAACTGACATTAGTATACTGGAATAGAATTCCACTTAAACACAATTTTAGGTAAAAATTACCAATCATATTAGTTCATTCTATTACCAGAGAAAAGATGCCGTACCAATATTGGAGTTTTACAGAAAACAGGAAACAAAATTTTACAGAAAATCAAATTTGCAAAATATTAATTTAACTGAAAAGAATTAATCTGTATCATTATAGATAGGAGAATTCTATCTTAAAATTGTAGAAAAACATTTTTGGTAAAATCAATTTAAAGCAAATAAATAATAAAATAAAACACAAGAAATTCCTTACAGAAATTTTGTTAACTTAGTACAGATTGTGACCGAGGCCAGTGTTTAAACACTGTGTCTAAGACAGAATTTTGCCCTCGCCTCTGGTGCTTGTGATTAATGGACGTCTTACTTTCAGGATACAACAATCATCTCACATAAAAATTGAACAATTTTCTGTGTGTACAGTAAACCAATTTCTACCATGCACTCTCTCTTATATACTTGACTAGACAAAATGTATGAATCCTAAAACAAACCTTAATTTATGCATCAATGCCATGGGATTGGATGGTATTTATAGAAGTATCCATGACCTTTAGAATGATCATGTTTCTTGGGTTCACCTCTTTTTATAGGAATAGACACCATGAAGGATTGCATCATTTCATTCAAATGGAGTCAATTCTTATTCACTTCTAAAAATTTTCCAACATCTTATTTTTTATTTTTTATTTTAGGCCAAATTACGTCAGTAGTACATATACTTTAGTCCTTTTGTTATTTTGATTCATGTAATTTCAATTGACTCGATTTTGACCCTAAATTTATAAATTTGTCTCAATTTCATCAAATTGATTACAATTGTAAGTATTATTTTACGAAAAATGCACACATAAGTGGCATGTTTTATGCTTTTGAAAGCAAAATTATAAATTTTTTTAACTCAATGAGTCAACCTCAACTAATTCAGTAATTACTTTCCGTCAAAAATTCTAATGGTGTTATCAATTAGACCAAATTGACACAAAATTTAAAATTAATGGTCAAAATTGAGTCAATTGAAAGTGTAGAAATAAAATAACACAATGGATAAAATGTAGGGATTGCCAAAGTAATTTATCCCAAATTTTGGTTTTGGTATATAACAGTTTTATCTCAGCGAGCTAAATGAATAAAAATAGATATTGTTAGGATCAGTGAGACCATTTTCAAATTAATTTTAATGATTCAAACCATTAATTTTATAAGAGTTATTGAAAAAATTATTTATAAAAAATTAAATTAATTCGGCATTGATAACTCTCTACCACAAGTGTTCTGGTGCAAAAATTCAAACACGACGGATGGGAGCTTGTTAGACTTTTCTCTAATTGAGGCTGCTGGTCATACCGATCACTTGAAACTCTATACTCGTGTTTAATTGAGGATGTATTTGAATCTTAGGCCTCGTTTGGGAACAAGTTAATTTAGTAATTTTTTGACTATTTAGGAAAAATATGAGCTAAAAAAATTAATATGTTTTGGGTAACTTTTTGATTTTTTACGAAAAGATATGCAAAAAGTAAAGAGAAAAGAGAATCTTTGACTTTTTTATATGGATTGTTGGCTTTTTGACTTTTTTAGTAACTTTTTGACGAAACCGGTCGCTTTCCAAACGAGGCCTTATATTTCAATATACGTTTTCAAAGAGAGACAAAAAGAAAATTATAAAGAAAAAGTAATAAAATTTTAATTAATATTATTGTGAATATTTGTTTCTTTTTTTTTCCCTCTTAAATCACTATTATATAATTCAAAATTTAAACACCGTTTGAAAATTGCGAGTTACCATTGTTTTCTTCAATAATATTCATAAATTTTAATTAATCTCAGCTTACATCTAGTTAGGAGTGTAAAAATGACTCCTGACCCGTAGGCGGTTCGAAATCCGCCTTCAGTTCGGAGTAGACCCGGTCCGATTAAACTCGGACCTGAATCCCGCCCGAAAGTTTAAGCCTGAACCGTCCTTTTAAAATCCGGCCAGGCCCGGCCGGACCATTGAAATATTGTGTGTGGATACATATCTTGATTTGTTGGGTGTGAATGCAGAATTGGAGAGAAGAAAATAATAATTTTGTTGTTGAAAAGTCTATTCAATAGTCTTGTAATAATAGACGTCTTAGTGAGTGGATATAAATAAAGAAGAAGAAAAGAATAATTTTGCTGTTGTAATGATAGCCGTCTTAGTGAGTGGACATAAATAAATTCGAGAGTAAAGAAACCTTTCATAACAGACAAAAATAAGATAAATTCAACAAAAAATATATATATTGTTCACTCACCCTTTATATATATATGGATGAATATGCATATGTATGTAGATAAAAAAAGTCATAAAAGTTTGTTGTTGTTTGGAAAGTCCTCTCGACTGTCATCCTGCTTTTGCTTTTTGAGGTGTCTGTAAGTGAATTGGTTGATATTTGGAGGCCTCTCCTTCCTAGTATGTTTGTCCACTTATTTATTTATTTGTTTATATATATATATATATATATATTAACAATTGGCAGCTAGAAGGAAAAAAATGAAAGAAATCAAAATTTCCATAAGACACTGCTATGAAGTACGGATATTTTTCTCCGATATTTCAAAAAGAGAGATGTATTTGTATTATGTTTGTATTAGATATCTACTTTTTGGATATTCACAGATATGTATCAGATACTCTAAATCACATAATACTTTTACAAAATTAAAATTGTAATATTTCTTGCATAATAATATAATATAAATAATTGTAAGGATAAATATAAGAATACTTTTCTAATACTTTATTTAGTTATTTGATAAGAAAAAATATAGTGAATTAAAGTAATTAAATTTGTCCAATTGATATATCTTTTTTTTTTTTCATGCTGTCCCATATAATTATATAGAAAGTAAGTATTAATAAGAGAATATAATAATAGTATAATTAAAATTAAATATCAACATATAAATAAGTAAGTAAACTTGAAACAATATTCTTTATCAGTGCCAAAAGGAAAAATGCAGGGACAAGTTGTAAATTGTTTTATTATTATAATACAAACATATTAGATATTGAAATAAAATATTTACAAGATCTATTGAAAATTAAAAAGTAAACAAACTATTGTCTTAAATTAATATAAAATTCTTAAATGTTAATATTTTGTATTATAAAATTACAATATGATTTTTCAACATTCTTGATTTTATACGTCACTCGTTAATAATAATTTTAAAAAATAATTTATCTATTCTTTTAAAAAAACATATCCTAATCGTATTGTTCCATATTTTTTTACTTTTTGTTTTATAGTCGTATTTATATCGTATTATATCTAGTATCTTGCTTCCTAGACACAATGACAAGATTTGAACTATTAATTCGGCATTGATAACTCTCTACCACAAGTGTTCTGGTGCCAAAATTCAAACACGACAGATGGGAGCTTGTTAGACTTTTCTCTAATTGAGGCTGCTGGTCATACTGATCACTTGAAACTCTATATTCGTGTTTAATTGAGGATGTATTTGAATCTTAGGCCTAGTTTGGAAACATGTTAATTTAGTAACTTTTTGGTTATCTGGCAAAAATATGAGCTAAAAAAATGTGCAAAAAGTAACTTTTGGAAACATGTTAATATGCTTGTAATAATAGACGTCTTAGTGAGTGGATATAAATAAAGAAGAAGAAAAGAATAATTTTGCTGTTGTAATGATAGCCGTCTTAGTGAGTGGACATAAATAAATTCGAGGGTAAAGAAAACCTTTCATAACAGACAAAAATAAGATAAATTCAACAAGAAATATATATATTGTTCACTCACCCGTTATATATATATGGATGAATATGCATATGTATGTAGATAAAAAAAGTCATAAAAGTTTGTTGTTGTTTGGAAAGTCCTCTTGACTGTCATCCTGCTCTTGGTTTTTGAGGTGTCTGTAAGTGAATTGGTTGATATTTGGAGGCCTCTCCTTCCTGGTATGTCACGCCCCACTTTTTATTACTCGAGGTCATTACCAAGTTCATTAGCTTAATTCAATTTCAGAGATAATATGCGGAAATAAACTCATACATTCAACCCATAGCAATGGATATCAGTACTCTCATTCGTATACAAGTAAATGTTTCATGGACATACTAATAAATTGCCCTTAGGCTTACAACTTTTAAATAAACAACTGAAGGGTGTAACCCTTTTACACATATGGCGTTCCGCCAACAAGAAAGAGGCCCCGTGGCCAACAAATAAGTAGATCCAAATCTTGCAGCTCAACCTACTAAACACCTGAAAAAGATTCAACAACGTGGGATGAACATATAGTCCAGTAGGGATCTCAACTTGATCCTTAACAATAACAACAGTACAGATAGCTATGATCATGCACACTCATTCTTATACTAGAATAGTAATGTGACAGTTTAGACAAAATATATATATATAAATATATATAAACTTTTCTCAAAAACAACTATTTCATTCAACGCTATAAGCGATTCATCTTTCCTTTTTTCCTTTCATTAACCCCGTTCCCAATCTTTTATACATAAGCAACTACTTAGGAAATAAATTCACTAAGACCACTACTATTCTCCAATTTCCACACATACAACAGATGTGCCTTTCTAGAACATATTTCTAAAATGTTTGATTCTCTTTACACTTCTAAAAGACAAAGGGGTAGCAACTAATACATGATTAACACAAGATAATCCAATTACAATTTCATGACACGAATGTCTACATTGCCTATGACACATAGTCTATGGCACAATTCACCTTCCAATTATGGCTCAGAACCTGGCCAAATAACTCAACAAGGGTTCCATCTCTCATTAACAATATTTCCAAATTCAACAGGGATAACAAATCAAGTTAAACATATATGATAACATAACGAATACACATGTTGGTATCGTAACAATCACAATCAAACTCACTTCCATACTTCCCAACTGATACACATTTTGGCGATATATCATATCAAATAAACAAACACTTCGGTGGACAAGCATATGAGCTGTATCACACTTCTATAGATAAGCATATGAGCTGTATCTCTGCAATAGGCGCGCATATAAGCAGCAACCCTGGGTCCATCCCCTATCTTCCCATAATCATTAACCGGTTTAGAGGTACATCCCCTATCTTCCCCTAAACCGTGGAGTACATCCCCTATCTCCTCCCATACACAAGTAATGCATATAAACACAACGTCATATACACAATCAATCAATAGTGTAATGTATACACAACAGTTCAACGCAACCGTGTCATCCTCCACCGATGACCAAGGACAAAACCTCTAGATGCAGGTATATTGTACATCTATAAACATACTCAATTGTCATGAGATTATCAACTTATCACTAATACTAACATAGTAGTATAAGATACAACAATCCAACATTCATACCCATTCCAAAGTACTTTTCCCATTCCACAAAACCAATCCCACTTCCTTTTATTTTCAAAACCAACTTCATCCCTTTTGTTTCCACAAAATCAAATCCAAAGGCAATAGAGCCAAAACTCATTTTTATCAACCACATTCTTTTCAAAGTCATTCCAATTTAATTATATAAATTAAATCATAACCATTAAATTAGGGTTTTCCTCCCTCTTTCTCAATATTGAACAAAAGGCCTCAATCATCTAAAATAACCAACAATGGCTTCCATTAATCCAGAATACCCAAGTATTTACCCAAAGATCAAACCCCTCTATTAAATTATTAAATCAATAAATATTAGGGTTTCCTCTCCTTTCAACAACAACTAGCTAATTAACACCCAATTAGCCCCAAAACACATCTAATAATCATGGATCTAAAACCAACAACCAACCCAAAGTTCAACCTCATGACTTTATACAAAAATCCAACATGATATAGTTTTCATGCAATACAAAAATTACCACATGTCTATCTATAGATGAAGTATTGAAAAAAAGCAAGGAGAATCCCTACCTCAAGAACCAAGCAAGAAACCAAACCTAGAGAAGAATCCTACGCAATCTCGAATTCCAATCGGTTGAAAATGTTCATCTCCTCTTGTTCTTCATCCTTGATACAAGAATCATGGTGGGTTGTTGATCAAAGTAAAGGAATTCAAGGGTTTGGAGCTAGGGTTTCGGACTTAGGAGAAGGGGAAAGGAGAGGGGAAAAGAAAATATCAATAAATGATCAAAAATCTCGATTTTAAAGCTGCTGTCCCGAAAACCTTGCTCGAGCGTCCATATGCTCGCTCGAGCGGACCTGTTCCAGCACAGATTCCAAAACTTCAAATAGGTGTAACTCTCCCATCCGGACTCCGTTTTAGGTCATTCTTGTGTCCAAATTGAAGCCCCGGAAATAAGCTTTCCAATGGTTCTAACCTCACATCCAAATTCAAAGTGTGGAAAAAGAAAAGGGAAAAAGAGTGGAAGCTATTCGTAAAATAACTATCCGAATTAAATTCTTTGGTTCAATCATACTTTACCAACATATTACCACCTCAACTAGAATCCCAAATTAAAATAAAGACGCTCCAAATACACTAATAGGATGTCAAAAATGAGTCCACATGCCTCAGAAATACAACTCATCCTGGAGACCCACTCGAGCGGAAGGAGAAATTCTGGGTCATCACATGGTATGCTTGTCCACTTATTCATTTATTTGTTTATATATATATATTAACAATTGGTAGCTAGAAGGGAAAAAATGAAAGAAATCAAAATTTCCATAAGACACTTATGAAATACGGATATTTTTCTCCAATATTTCAAAAAGAGAGATGTATCTGTATTATGTTTGTATTAGATATCTACTTTTTGGATATTCACAGATATGTATAAGATACTCTAAATCACATAATACTTCTTTTACAAAATTAAAATTGTATTATTTCTTGCATAATAATATAATATAAATAATTGTAAGGATAAATATAAGAATAATTTTCTAATACTTTATTTAGTTATTTGATAAGAAGAATATTGTGAATTAAAGTAATTAAATTTGTCCAATTGATATATCTTTTTTCTTTCATGCATGTCCCATATAATTATATAGAAAGTAAGTATTAATAAAAGAATATAATAATAGCATAATTAAAATTAAAAATCAACATATAAGTAAGCAAGTAAACTTGAAAACAATATTCTTTACCTGTGCCAAAAGGAAAAATGCAGGGACAAGTTGTAAATTGTTTTATTATTGTAATACAAACATATTAGATATTGAAATAAAATATTTGCAAGATCTATTGAAAATTAAAAAGTAAACAACGTACTGTCTTAAATTAATATATAATTCTTAAATGTTAATATTTTGTATTATAAAATTACAGTATGACTTTTCGTTCTTGATTTTATGCGTAACTCATTAATAATAATTTTAAAAAATAATTTATTTATTTATTTTAAAAACATCCTAATTGTATTGGTTCCATATTTTTTTACTTTTTGTTCTATAGTCGTATCTGAGGAATAAGATTATAGGTAGCATTTTACTTCATCTAATGTTATCTATCACTGAAATTCTTACCAGGGTTGAGTTCCTCTCCAATGGTGATTCCACTAGATAAATTTTGTTGTCCAATTTTATAAGACAAATGTGATACGATGATGTAATTATCAATATTTAATTAATTTAATTTTTTTAAATAAATTAACTTATCTACGGATCTTATAAATTGAAAGGTTCCAATCAATTAGGTGGCCCTAAAGGAACCGAGTAGCCCAACCCAATAGCACCACTCCAATTAGATCACCAACTAAAAAAATAATAATAACAAACAAATAAATAAATAAATTCTTCACATAATTTGCCAAAAAATTAGATATAGGAGATAGACTTTGAAGCATTTCAAGGGTGTTCCATTTTTTTTTAGATAACTAAAAAAATGTACTAGCCATGGTCAGTCTGTACTGTGAGCTTCGAAATTTATGAGAAAACCTTTTTGGAAAACTCTTTTAGACCAGTCTGTGATCTTTTAAGTTTGGCTTCATTCATGTAATATATCCTATGTTTTTTCTTTTTTTCTTTCTATATATATATATAACAAATTTGGTAATTTGTTTAGACAGGACTTCCACTAGTTTTACAAGATATGCTGTCGAATGCAAGTGTTGATCCTGTCTCCCTTCATTTAGATGAAAAGCTTACTCACCTATCTGGTACAGACTCCGAGAGTTATATCTACAAAGTGCATGATCGACTACGTTGGCAAAATGAAAAGTTATATGAACCAGAAATAGTGGCTATAGGACCATATCACCATGGTAAAGACAACCTACAATGGATGGAAGAACACAAATTACGGTATCTGCGATTGCTTCTTAAACGAAGAAATGAGACTAGTGTGGATAGATACATAGTAGCCATGAGAGATTTGCAAGAACGAGCACTTAGATGTTATGCAAACTCTGTACGGCCTAACAAAGACGAGTTTGTGAAAATGATGCTTCTTGACAGCTGCTTTCTCGTTGAGTTGTTTCGCAAATTTACCATAACAAGTATGAGAGATAGAAATGACCCGCTCTTCAAAATTGATTCGATACTTCTAAGTATATGGTGTGACTTATTGTTATTTGAAAATCAACTTCCATTCTTTGTTCTTGTGCAGTTGTTCGATATGACCAAAGTTCTCGACCCTCGTGACAATATCATTGATTTAGCCATTCGATACTGTCATTGTGTCAATCAATGTTTATTTTATAGTGCAACGCCAGTTCTTGAAAAGATTTTATATGATTATAATGGAATTTCAACTTGTGAAGTGAAGCATTTTCTTGGTCTGGTACACCAAAGTATATTTTTTCCACTTTCGAAATCAGTACCTCTAGCAAGTGTCATCGCAGACAAGAACAAGATATGGGAACGCATACATTGTGCCACAGAGCTACATGAAGTTGGGATCAAGTTCAAGAAATCTAAGCATGATACGATCTTCTATGATGTAAAATTTAAAAATGGGGTATTAGAAATCCCAACATTCATCATACATGAGAAGACAGAATTTCTTTTTAGAAATGTAATTGCATACGAGCAGCATCATCTCGAGGTGGACATTGGCCTCAATTATTACACTGATTATTTAACTTTCTTGTGTTGCCTCATTAACTCGTCACAGGATGTCTCCTTGCTTCGTCGCTATGGAATTCTCAAAAACATGCTAGGTAGTGATGAAGCGGTTGTGTCAATTCTTAACAAGATTTCTACTTGTGCCTTTGCACCTCGTGACAATTTTTATTACTCTCAAGTATTTAACAAAGTAAGCAGGTATAGTAAGCAACGTCGGAATATATGGACTGCGGCGTTAAGGCGTAATTATTTCAACAGCCCATGGACAATCATTTCGTTTCTCGGAGCTATTATGTTGCTTCTACTCACTTTGACACAGACAATGTTTTCCTTTCTTGCTTACTTCTGTAATAGAGGCTGTTGAGCCCATGGAAAAACTTTTAAGTGAGATTATTTGAAATCTTGAACTATATTCTTAAGAAAGTTGGAAGAAGGTGTTAGATAGAATTTTCCAAAATTACACAAAATGATGTGGCATAATTATGGATTTAGCATTTAAAAACAAAAAGAAAAGGCATTAATATTCTTTATATTTCTTCATATTTCATTTTGTGGGTCTCACACTGGGCTCATAAGATGATTGGAATCGTTTATCTCATAAACCTTATAATAAGACTGTAAGAAGTGGAAACTTAAAAGTACGAAATTGAAATCTCCTGCCCAAACTGTGAAGGCTGGAAGTGGTACAAAGAGTTTAGACCACGAAATTCTCGGGACAAACTTTTGGACTTGAAACGGTTCAGAACCATGGATCCAAATATCCTTTGCAACTGAACTCGAAAAGGTTTAGAGCATAAACCCAGAGATCTGAGTACTTGGCTTCGAAAATGTTTCGAGGACCCAAAAGTTACTCCGTTAGGAATCCCCGAACACTTGCGAACTTAGAGCCTAATTGACATGTTAGAAGCATGATATGACGAGTTTGAAAAGGGACCTTCTCTTGAAGATGGAGAACTCAAAGATAAATTCTTTCATCACTCAGATTAGTCTTTTCTCAAAGTCGAGGTAGCAGGACTTGGGAAGTCCACTTGGACTTGGTATCATACGGCAAGAAGTCCCTTGGACCACACCTGACCTTTATCTTGGGATGGTAGGAATTGTTGGTTTGGTGGCTAAAATCAAAGGTTCGTCGAGATAATTTATGAAACCCTCAGACATCTTATTGTTCTCGGGGATACCTAAGGGGAAGACACAAAATGTTTGGGGGTCGCAATTATCTCGACCAGGCAGTTACGGAGGGAATCTTTCTCACGTGATCACATGGCAACACATGGTATCACCATAATCAATTGCTGGGACTTCAAGCCAATTTTGGGTATGTATACACCCACTCATAGCTCATGATTCAGAACCAACATAGTTACAAATTTGGAGAGTTGGAATGAAAGAGTGAAAGTGGGAATTCTATGGGATGCTTTGCTATTTTTTTTTTCTCTCTCTAGTTTGCTTGCTTTGATCTTTCATCGAAGCACCATTTCTCTCAATCTCTTCTTGAATCTAGTTTGATTATCAACAAATCTAGACTTTCTCTTTCACTTCTAGAGAGAGAAAAAGAAAATCATATTTTTTAGCAAAATTCATCTTTTCCGACGAATTTCTGGCGAAATCCATCTTTTTCTATAAGCTTACTAGAACCCATCTCATATAAAGACTGATTGTACAAAGAATCAATCTCGTCATATATCGGTCAATAGAAGAAAAATTTACATTTTGTTTTATAAGATAGATTGTTTGAGTTTAAATTCATAGTTGGCATCTATTTTAAAAAATGTAATTGTTCATGTGCCTACTAATGTCCAATAAAAATTTTAGACAACTTATCTTTTCGTTAAATTTTTAAAGAATGATTCTACTTACACCACTAGCAGCAAAATTCATCTTCTCCGACAAGTTTCTGGCGAAATCCATCATTTCCGATAAGCTTACTACAACCCATCTCATATAAAGACTGACTATACAAAGAATCAATTTCGTTATATATCGATCAATAGAAGAAAAATTTACATTTTGTTTTATAAAATAGATTGTTTTAAGTTTAAATTCATAGTTGGCATCTATTTTAAAAAATGTAATTGTTCATGTGCCAAATAATGTCCAATGAAAATTTTTAGAAAACTTATCTTTTCCATTAAATTTTTAAAAAGTGATTCTACTTACGCCACTAGCTTACCTCTTTACACCACCCATCTCATTATACTACTAAAAAAAATTGATTCTCATTACATCTATTATACTATCAAAACCAACTCTAAATTAAAACTCTTCAAAACTCTTTCAGTTTTGTCTCTTTACACTAATAGCTTTTGGTAATATAATGCTAAAAATTTTAAATTACTCCAATGTCATATTATCAAACAAACTAATTTTTTCCCACCAATTGTTTTCATTCGATTAGATGATTTTACTTTATTTTAACAATAAATTAGTTGGAGCCCATTTGTTAAGTGCATGTTCGGTGATATATTACTATACAAATTAGATTACTTCAGTGTCATGTTGTCAAACTAAAATTAATTTGTCCAGCCACCTGTTACTTTACGTGCGTTATAGATTGTCTTCATAGTTGTTGCATTAAAGGCATCCCTACATTTCAATATAATCAATATCTCTTTTGGTTGCATCATACTTTTTGACATATTAACTAAGAATGATGTTTCCTCCTCAGATAATCTATCAGCAAATTAGTATCCTTCAAAATGTTCAACAGCTGGATGATTGTACTTGCATTGCTACAATGAGTAGAAATATAATTCTTCCAAGCAAAAATATTAAAAAATATATAAAAAAAAATGAAATGAAAATGCACAATAATGAGTAATTGAACAAATTAAAAACGTTCGGCTTTGGATTACCGGAAATGTATCTTTTATTCGGAAGTAGGTCACTGGACATATATTTTTTGTTCAGTAATGTGATTCCAGATTATTTTATTTTTTTCAATTTTGACACACCGAACAAAAGTAAAAAAACTCTCTCAAAAAATGAAACGAAAACTTACCAAACAAATAAAAAAAACTTACCATTTCACTTTTTTATAGTTCTTCACCATCGTTTCTTCATTCATTACTTTCTTCTATGATCAAAACACCATTGATTCTCCCTTTTTGAAAAGAGATATGTAGCAAAGAGAAAAAATTTGAGAAGGGAAGAAGAGCAGTAGGGATTGAAGAGTAATAGGTGAAAGGAGATAATAAAATATATTTAGGCTAAGTTTGGCATCTTAAAAAAAAAGTCAAAAAGTCACTATTCTATTTAAGTCACATTATCTTATTTAAATCACATCACCTCTCTATCACATCACTTCAAACCCAACCCATATTTCATAAAAAGTCAAAAAGTGCACTTATTTAGAACTTCCCAAACAACCCCTTAATCTTTTGTCCTTAAAAGTAATTTCACACATGAAAAAAATTGAAAAAAAAAATCTCATATAAAAGATGTAAAGATGTAAACTAGTAGTGTAAATAGAATCTCTCATTTTTAAAATGAACAATTCAAATTATAATTATGAGTTGAGATAATAATGCCCATAAAATAAAATAGGAAGGATAATACAGAATAACCACTTGAATTATGGTTGTAGGCCCTGGAAAGCCATTACCAAATTCCGATATAAAGTGAATTTTTTCCAAAAATAAAATACTCTACTTTTGTTTGAAATTTAAGGCTCTGTTTGGTTAGAAAATTTGAGAAGAAATTTAGAAAATGAAAGGGAAAAGGTGTGTAAAACTAAGTAAAATGTAAACATATTTTATTTACATTTCACTTACCTTTTCCCTTTTACTTTCCAAATCATTTCCCAAATCTCCAACCAAACACAGTCTAACACTCTGTTTGAATTGTAAGGTGATGTGAGAAAAGAAATAATTGAGGTTTCTCAACTAGGTGAGAAAATAAAAGAAATGATTATGATTTCTCACCATTTATGTTTGGATGAATAAAAGATAAATGAATGTAGTTTCTCACCTATCTTGTTTTGATAGAGTAAATAAGAGAAAATAAAAAAAATTGTTGTATTTTATTTTATCAAAATAACCTTCCATATTAATAAATTATGTTTTTTCATAAGGGTAATTATAGCACTTTAAAAACCTTTCATTAAATCCAATTTCTTTCTCACCAAATTTCACCACTTTTGATGAGAAACAAAATATAGGTTTGGTGAGAATCTTTTTTCACCATCCTTTATCATTTCTCACCTACTTAACCATACAAACAAGTGAAGAGATTTCCTATTCTCACTATTTCTTTTCTTTTCTCACCAAACATCTCCAATCAAACGGAGTATAAGAGCATCTCTTTTCTTTTTTTAACCATACAAATAAGTGAAGAGATTTCATATTCTCACAATTTCTTTTCTTTTCTCAGCAAATACCTCCATCCAAACGAAGTGTAAGAGCATCTCCAGCGGTAAGCTATTGGAGCTACCATTGCCAAAATTTGGCAAGAGTCTCCAAAAACTTTACTCCAGTGAGCTACTATAACCCCTCTCAGATTTGGCAATTGCCATTTCCACTACTGAGAGGGTAATTTATATGAAAAATTGGGCCGAGGTGTGCAATGGGCCGTCATGGGCCACAATACGAAGGGCTAAGTAAAAAGGCTTTGAAGTTATTCCGGTCCCAGAGCCCCGAAGTTAGTCCGGTCCGGAAGAGACTTGAAGTTAGGCCGGTCTAAAGACGCTTTGAAGTTAGTCCGGTCTCAGAGTTAGCCCGGTCATGGCGTATTGTGGTTAGACTGGTCAGAACCTTACTATTCGGTAGCTCGGTCTAATCACGCCATGGTTGGTACATGAGAAACCGAGATAAGGAGTAATGAAAGGAAGAACCGAACTAAATATAGTTTGGCCTACTCTGCGGCTCAGCATAGCCATGATTACCTCGGTCCTATTAGAATCCGACCATGGTAGAACCATCTCACTTGGTTCAAGCAGTGAGGGGGGTGTTGAAGGATAAGCATTATCTTTCAGGAGTGTGAATCCTAGGAGGACTCTACATGGAGGAGTAAAAGTCCTACTAGGATTGTGCCACGCGAAATATATAAAAGCTCACAACATCACCTATGGAGAGGTAACACAACTTTGATTCCCGAATACATAGAGCCTTTTGTTTATTTGTTTATTTTGCTGACTTAGGCATCGGAGAGGTATCTGGCACACACCCTCCGGCTAGCTCACGTTTGTGTTTTCAGGGAGTAAAGCGACGACATACGGAGGTGTGCATTCTTGATCAACAGGATTATACGAGAATGTTTATTTCTTTCTCGTACAATTGGCGTCGTCTGTGGGAAAATAGACAAGAACAACACCTTTTGATCAAGGTTTTCCTCTTTAGAATCAATGGCGCACAACGAAGATTTGCCACAATCCGCCATTGACGGACAAACACCAGAGGGGGGTGCAAGGCGCGAAGTCTACCTTCTATCCCTCCTATGGCAGATTTAGAGCCACAGCGACAAAATCCCAAGAGGGATGCGAGGGGGAGAAAGAGGACTAACAGCCCCCATCACTCTCATTCACAAAGTCCTGAGAGACAAAGGCGGAGGATTGATCCTTAAACTTTGGAGGACCGTGTGAAGGAGTAGGACGAACTGATACGACGGATAGTGGTGGACATGGAGTCCATGAAGCACCAGATAAAGGAAAAAGGAGTGGCGACAGGAGAGGGGCGCAAAGACAAGACGCCCCCTCGCCACTCGGAAGATCGTAGTAGACGTACCACACCATCTCAAGCAGAGAGCAGAAGCCTCAAGACAGGCGATACACAATCCAGGACTTCCAGAACTCATCACTCCAGGTTTGAGAGGACGAGATCTGAGAGGTCATACACGGAAGGTAGCACCTATTGGCCCTCACGCACGCACCAGACATCATCCAGGCAAACGGAGTTGCCTAGATCGTCCGACTTACGAACCGTGCTAGAAGAAAGGGCACGATGGAAGGAGGATGCCAGGGCGCGCGACCCGCACAGAGTTTCTGCCTTGCAGCGGTTGGCTCCTCGGACGCATGGAAGCATCGAGGTTAGAATGCCAATTACGCGCCCTGCCTACGAACCGACGGATAAAGCGTTAGCGAGGCTTCAGACCTCGCCGTTCGTTCCGGCAATTGAAAATGCGCCCCTGCCTTCCGGTTTCCTTCAGCCCAAATTCACCACGTACGAAGGAAAGACGGACCCTTACTCACACTTGAGCCACTTTCGCCAGGTCATGGCTGTATACCGGCGAAACGAGGCTTTGATGTGCATCCTCTTCCCATCTAGCCTGGGCGACCTAGGCTTGACTTGGTTCGAAAAACTTCCAGAAGGCAGCATAGCCTCCTCGGCGCAATTGGCAGAGGCGTTCGTAACAAGGTTCAGAACAAACACCAAAACTCCGGTGGAGATCGACCAACTACTCTCCATCGACATGGGCGACAAGGAGACCCTAAGATCCTACAATAGTCGCTACTGGGAGACCTTCAACCAGATTGGGGACTGCCCCACCAATCTCGCCATTGCACAGTACAAAAGAGGCCTTCCAGTCGGGAACAGACTAAGGGACTCAATCACCATGACGCCACCCCTCACCATGGAGGCCCTGATGGAAGAGTGCATCAGTACATCAGGGTGGAAGAGGATGGCGCCCGGGCCAAACAAAATCTGGCACGATCGCAATACCAGAGAAAAAGGCCTCAGCAAAAGTCAACGCGGTAGACCTTCTGAGTAGAAACGGACGAGGCAGGCGAGACAACGGAGAAGACCAGGATAAAAGATTGTTGAGGGTCCGCACTGCTATAACCACGGTATTCAAAAAACTGATCTACCGAATTCTAAGTGAAATACGAGATAAGCCTTTCGTCAGATGGCCAGCCAAGCTAGGGAAAGCTCAGAAGGACTACGACGAAAGGTCGCGCTGCACCTTCCATAAAGAAAAGGGGCACCGCACTGAGAATTGCACGCCATTGAGGTAGCACCTGGAGGAGTTAGTGGCAGCCGGTCACCTGGATAAATACATTGAAGGAGGGACACAACCAGCCCCCCAGGACCACAATAACCCCGACGGGATGCCAATCGACGCCCCACCTCAAGGCATAATCAATGTGATACATAGAGTCTTCGAACCTGAGCGTGTATGCGAGCTCAGAGGGTCAATCAAGAAGGCTGAGCACTTAAGAGAGGTACTAAGCGCACAACCTACCATAAAAAATGGGAAGACAGAGGCCACGAACGTCATGTCCTTTTCAGATAGAGACTTGGCGAGGATATATTGCCCTCACAATGATGCCCTGGTTGTCACTCTCCGAGTCAAGGATTTTGACGTCAAGCAGATTTTGATTGACTAGGGTAGTTCATGTGAAATAATGTACTACGAAACATTCAAACAATTAAAGCTACAAGACAAAGACCCGGCACCTGCCGTGTCTCCCCTGATTGGATTCAACTCAATGCCAGAATGGCCAGTCGACAAAATAATCTTACCGGTCAGAGCAGGAAGCGTGACAAAACAAGTGGAATTCTGGGTGTTGAAAGTCCCCTCCACTTACAACATAATCTTAGGAAGAACATGGCTACATGCCATGCGATTGGTAGCGTCATCCTACCATCAAGTAATGCGATTCCCCAACGATACCGGGGTAATTGAAGAGGTCTTTGGAGACCAAATCATGTCCAAGAAATGCTTTGTTACGGTTAATGGCAGCCGCGCTGCCAAGGGATATGTTCATTCTGTGGAAGAACCTGAGAGCAATGAACTGTTCGCAGACGTTAGCAAAGTAGCTAATCAAAAGGCGGTGGAAGACTTGGTAGAGGTAAGAATATATGAAGAGAACCCGGATAAGTTCTTTTTGCTCAGTTCGTCGTTGTCCAGCACTGAAAGGTTAGAGGTCTTGGAATTTTTGACCTCTAACATCGAAGTGTTCGCCTGGACACCATACGACATGCCAGGCATTGATCCCAACTTCATCTGTCACCAACTCAATGTTCACCCATCCGCGAGACCAGTCATTCAGCGCACACGCAGGTCGGTACTCCACCACGCCGAGATAGTGGCGGAAGAAATGGGAAATCTACTAGAGGCAAGAGCTATTAGAGAGGTGCACTACTCCAGATGGATTTCCAACACAGTCATGGTGCCAAAGAAGAATGGCAAATGGCGTGTCTGCGTCGACTATAAGACAGTCAACAAAGCATGCCCAAAAGACAGCTTCCCCCTACCACGAATAGATCAACTGGTAGACCTAACGGCGGGACACAACCGACTTAGCTTTCTTGATGCGTACAGAGGCTACCATCAGATTGCCATGTACGAACCAGACCAGGAGGTCACGTCCTTTACAACTCCAAGAGGGCTGTATTGCTACAAGGTCATGCCCTTTGGCTTGAAGAACGCAGGGGCAACATTCCAGAGAATGGTCACTAAGATGTTTGAGCCATTGTTAGGCAGAACAATGGAGGCTTACATCGACGACATGGTGGTCAAGAGCAAGGATAAGAACGACCATCTAAGGGACCTAGGTGAGATATTCCAGATTCTGAAGAGGCACAAGTTGCGCCTTAATGCATCTAAATGTGCATTCGGTGTAGGATCTGGCAAATTCCTAGGCTTCCTGGTGACAAACCGGGGTAAAGAGGCAGACCCCTCCCAAATCAAAGCTATTTAGGATCTGGAGAGGCCTAACTTAGTAAAAGAAGTGCAGCATCTCACCGGCATGGCAGCTACACTCAACCGATTCATTAACCGGTCGTCAGACAGACTACGACCATTTTTTCAAGCTTTAAAAGCCAAGTTCGAGTGGGATGAAGAATGCGACCGCGCTCTGGAAAGCTTGAAAGAATACATGTCTTCTCCACCGCTGCTTGTCACCCCAATACCTGGAGAAGAACTCTTCCTGTACTTGGCAGTCACTCAGCACGCAATTAGCACAGTGTTGGTCCGTGCGGAAGGAATCCAACATCTGCCCATCTTTTATGTCAACAAGACATTACTAGGCACCGAAACAAGGTACTTGCCGCTAGAAAAACTGGCCTTGGCCTCGATGATG